>CM034078.1:2597762-3197762 GCA_019845555.1 Aristolochia fimbriata
AGGTTGGAAGCCGCCCTTGGAGCTTGTTACTGCTAAGATCAATATACCGAAGTCTTGTGAGCCGCCCAAAGCTCTCTGGGACTTCATTCTCCATCTCGTTTCCCCTCAGACTGAATTCATCCAAGCTAGCCAAATCCCCAAGCTCGGATGGGATGGGTCCGTGAAATGAATTCTCAGAGAGATCAAGTTTTCTGAGGTAAGTGAGATTAGATAAATAAGGTGATAGGGTTCCATGAAGATTGCTACCTGCAAGAATGAGATGAATCACTCGCGTGCCATTTGAATCACAGAACACTCCATTCCAGTTGCAGACATGGGTCGTCTCCTTCCAATTCTCAAGAAATTCTCTTGGGTCGGAACTTATGTCTTTCTTGAATCCCATGAGAGCTGTTTGGTCAGAGAGCAACGGTGGAGTATATTTCTGGTGATCATGGAGAGGAAGCATCTGGATGAAACCCAGAAACGTGCTGAGGAGAAGTTGCATATTCATGATCACGGAGAGACGATCCATTTGATAGTTTACATTACTGTGAGTAATGGGGAAGGAGGTATGAGTGTTGTAATTGTTGGAGAAATTTCATCATGCTCAGGAGGGAGACAAAAGGAAAGAACTACACTGAATGAGAGATAACCCAGGGGGGTACATCATTTGGACTCTTGGCACACACTGAGCTACATAGTGGGACTGTGGAAGTGATGATTTTGTTTCTTAAAGCGGAAGCATCCGTTAGAATTTGCAGCACACCAATGGCTTCAAACCTCAAAAAATACCAACATTATAAAACCCACTAAATTAACCACCTTTTATAACCAGAAGATATCTTGAAACTCTGCACGTACTCCAATTATTCCCTTATAGGAATATATTCCCGGGGACATTCTATTAAACTCTTGAAAAAACAGTGTCTTTTCTGATAAGAATGGTTTAACAATTATATTAAAGATGGGCAAACACTTGTACATATATATGGCGTCAAAACATGCATGTACTTCATTATTAGTTGGGTTTCTGCTAATCCCATTTGTAATATGTACTTAAGAGAATGCCCAGAACAAATAATTGTTCTATTGAACAAAGTGAACGTTAAGGTTTTCTTTGTAATAAATAGATTGCATATAGAGCATATGTTGCGAGTTGGTCGCTGCTTTAGCGTTCAAATGGGCTCCAAATCATCTGCTTCTCTTTCTTGTAAATTTCTCAATATTTTATAACTTCGTAACTAGCTAGTGTGCTGGATTTGAGAGTAGCAACCTCGTCAATGACTTGACAGATTCACTATTTTTAAGAGAACATTGTCCCAGGAAAGTTATATCCCCTAGCTACTGCTTAAGCTCCAATGCCCATGTATCCCCCTGCCCAAAACACAGAAACAAGTGAAGATGGCCTTCAGCATTATTAAATTTCTTTCGGTCTTCCAACTTGGGTTGGTTTGCCTGGACAAAAGCTGAGTCCAGAGACAAGAAAAATAAAAATGAAAATAGCTGCTTAATTTCATAGGCTGGAAACACAGCACGAAGCTGGTTCTCCAAGGTTAAGTGACTGATTGCATTCTAACAACTAAGAGCTGCATGAACAAGAGAAGATCTGATGTCTTGCAGTGGGCTCAAACAAGGTTATCCCACATTCCTGATCCAACAAATCCCAAATACTTGCAGGACGAACCATAGCCCATCATTGCATTAGTGACTAATGACCTTAGTGGATTCCACTTGTAGCGCATTTTCTATGGATTGATATGACAAGTCATTCAACCAGCAGCCAAGGATTGCAGCCACCAGAAAACCATTACAGCCATAGAATGATATTCCAGGCTCTGGAGTAAAGGTGACATGAAGCTGATTGAATGGGGAACAATGTGCCTCATCTGGGGATGGTTTCTCAATCATGCCCAGTTGAACAGAACTAAGCCCTGTCCAGGCTTACAGGAGGCAGGGTTACTTCCACCTTCATCCATTCTACCATGCAAGAAGAGAAGGGAAGGAGGAGGGTGTGGTACCATGATGAAAAGACTTCAACATGCAGTATAACAAGCTGATCTTGAATTAATGATAGTGACCAGAATTTAAGAAGGAGAACGGAATTTATACTACTCCAACACTGTGCTCCTCATGGTCTCTGGGCTTGAATTTTTGGGCACGTAATACTGCACTTGTTGGTAACTGCCCAATGATATTACCTAGATCTGTAGTGTCATACAAGTCAGGCTATAGCCATCAGCCACGGTGAAGCTTGGACTTGATGGAGTATATGTTGCAACGAGATTACTATTCAGTTGTTGACTTAGGCCTGAGAAAGGTACTGCAATAGGCCTGATTGATATTTTAAAGCTGTCTGATCATGCACAGGCTGTGGTCTCCGTGTTCTGAGATTCTGTGAATGGACCAAAGTTATTCCATAGTTAAACATATGCATAGTACTGAATAAGATATTTTTTGCTTCTCCATTTCTCAACCTAACAAAAGAATGGAGGAGACATCAGCAAAAAAGAGAATCTCTTGGCGAGTCATGGCCAGGTCCACTCGATTACTTGTAGGAAGTAAAACAACCACACACAAGTCGGCTATCTACTCTGCTTTTGCTGCCGAGTTTGGCAACTTATCTTCTTGCTATTATTTTTAAGTACTTAAGTGAGCGCCCAAAGCCCACTAGCCCTCTGTGCTTCATTCATTTTTAAGTGGTGTCACGATCGTGGAGAACTCATCACCACTCACAAAAGAGTCCATCTTTCTCCCTATGAAGTGACCAGACACCCTCCCAATATGGATTCAGAGAAGTTGGTAGAACTTAGATACCAACATTCTAAAGCTTGCCAACTGCAGTTAAGAGTTGAAGAACTGCTACTTCATGCTGGTTTGAGTAACAAGGGAAGCTGCAGGTAAAATGAAGTTAAAGCCCTGATCAGAATTTTATCCTATTCAGTCTTTAATGTTCTACAGTCCCCACCAACAATAGTAGAGGATGAAATGCCCAACGAGGAAGCAAAAGTGGCACTTGCATCACCCGCAAGATATTTCTTGAGTCTATCCAAATCGTCCGCGACATCAAGCATTGTAGGCCTCACAGAGGGGGCCTCCTGTGTGCAGAGGAGGCCTAACTCGATCAGCTCACCCAGTGCAACCTCCCACATGTTTCTGTCTTCAGGTTTCTCAATATCCTTTGCAGCCATGATCAGCAAAGTGTCTATCACTTTCTCCACTCTCCCATGATAATGGCTCTTCACCCACAGATGCAAACTCAGGCCACCAACATACATATCATCCGTGGGTCTCTTTCTTGTCACCATTTCGAGCACTAGGACTCCAAAACTGTACACATCACCTTTTGTAGTGGTGCTTGATCCATACGCATACTCTGCAAATCAAAGAGGGAAACCAGTTAGTTTCAAGGTATACATATACTTGGCCTACCGTCCGGGATGCTTCTCTAATCCCAATCTTTCTTCACAGTAGCTATTCTTGAAAATGAAGCTGAGAACCATCTTTTGGTACTCTTAACAGTAGTAAGATTTGATGAGTTCATCAAATCTAACTAGTCCTCTGATCAGTAATAAAAAATTAAGGATGGGAAGCACATATTGGAATCTAGCTAGAAGGCTTAAAAGGTGAGGGCAAGACGTGGTGTTATGTATAATTAGTGCATCTCTGTTCCACCTTGAAAGTGAATGGAGGGTACCTGGTGCAATGTAACCAATGGAACCACAAAGCAGATTTGCAGTTGAATTGCCCATAGTATCAGCCCCTCCATTCCCGCCAACGTTCATCACCAATCTGGCGATCCCAAAATCAGAAACCAAGGCAGTCATATCATCATTGAGAAGAACATTACTGGGCTTTAGATCACAGTGGATAACTCTGTCAGGAGAGTAATGGTGCAAGTAAGCCATTCCTTCAGCTATGTCACTGCAGATGTTCACCCTCTGCACTAAGCTCAAGCAGGGAAAATCTGAACCAGATGCTTGAGCAGGGGCAGGATGAAGATGGCTCTCTAAGCTGCGATTGGCCATGTAAGGTAGAACCAATGCTTTAAAATCTGGCAGACTGCAAGCCGTTATAATCCTCATTAAATTCCGATGCCTGATCCTCTTCGGCACTGCACATTCTCGATTAAAGCTCTTCGTGGAATTATTAGTTTGCAGGTGTAACACTTTGACTGCTACGATTGCTCCATCCTGCAGAGACCCTCTGTAAATGTGTCCAAAGCTGGCTGACCCTATTAAGCTTCCTTGATCAAATCCTTGTGTTGCATCTGCCAGCTCTTGGTAAGTGATTCTTGGGAAATTAAGATTCAACTCAGGGGTGGATTTGTTCCACTTGGGATCTATTTTTGTGGTGAAAATTTTCCACTTGATCATCTTCCCACAACCCAGCAGGCAACCCAGAATCAAGAACAGTAAGAAAGCAGTTACAACAGAAACAATGACGACTAATACTAGCTTTGACGGATGAGCCCACCTTCTTCTTGTCCGACAATTGGGTATGCCAGGAACCTTTCCACAAAGGTGTTCATTGCCAATAAAGGAGAGATTTGTGAAGTTGGAGATGAGACCCATGGGTATTGATCCATTGAAGTCGTTGAATGAAAGGTTCAACTGCTTGAGGCCTGTACAGTCATTAAGGCTAGAAGGGATCTCACCTGATGAAGAATTGTGAGAAAAATCCAAAGATTCCAGGTCGATCAATCTGAGACAGACGCAGCCCTCTAACTGAAGCAAGATGTTTCCGGAGAGGTTGTTCCACGAGAGATCTATCGCTTCAACTAACTTCAATTTGTCAATTCCCATAGGTAAGAAACCTTGCAGAAGATTGTGGGAGAGATTCAAGTATATGCCCAAGCCTTCCAATTGAGAAATCTCCTCTGGTATTTCTCCTGTGAGTTTGTTGTGAGAGATGTCTAGCTTGTCCAACGAAGCACGCCCTCCAAGACTGAGGGGTATCTCACCCGAAAGCATGTTCTCGTGAAGCAACAGCTCCTTCAATCGAATAAGAGCTCCGAGACTGGCCGGAATTCGACCGGAGATTTGGTTTCTCGACAAATCCAGAAGACCCAGTGAAGTAATGCGTCCCATCTTCTGAGGAATTTCTCCATGCAGCTTGTTTGCAGACAAAACGAGCCTCTCTAACCTCCGTAGCTCACTGATCTCTGTAGGAATTGTGCCATTCAAGAGGTTACTGGACAGATTCAGAAGCGTGAGATTGGAGAGATTTCTTATAGTGGGAGGAATCGACCCAAAGATCCTGTTTTCTTCCAAATTGATGTTCGATAGGTCGATCCCGAGAAGACTGATCGAACTGGGCAGCTCTCCCCCAATGCCATTCCCGCCCAATTCAATCTCCTTGAGATGCGCACAATTGGAAAGCGCGACAAAGAGTGGTTCCAGATTGGAGTTTTTGTCATGGCTTGCGAAATTATTTTTCGCCAAATGGAGGAACTGAAGGGACTGAAGCTTGGCCAAAACGTGTGTGGGTAACTCCCCAGAGAGACTATTGTTCTCAACATCCAGCCATTCCAAATCAGAAAAAATTGAGAACGAGGCGGGTATAGTCCCAGTCAATCTGTTGGAATACAGATTCAAATATCTCAAAAAAGCAAAATGATTCTCCCCTTCCTGATCACCCGGTATCACACCAGAGAGAGCATTTGTTGAGAGATCAATGTAGCCCAATGAACTGCAGTTGTAAACGATAGAAGCCGGAATAGGACCAGTCAAGCTGTTACTATTAAAAAGTCCAGATACACGAGACGAGGAAGAAGACCAAGGGTCACAGGGATCGGCCCACGAAGACTATTTCCATCGAGTTTCAGCTCGAGAAGGCGGCGCAGAGAACCCAATTCACTGGGGATGGACCCATACAAGCCATTATTGGACAGGTTGAGGATTTTCCAGGCCTGTAAGATTGGCCAAGAAGGGGGGAGAGAAGGCCTCCAATCCCAGTGTCATTAAGCTCGAGCTTTTCGACGCGGTGGCGCCGCCGGTTGCAGGAGACACCGGCGAAGCTACAAACAGGAGAGGAAGATCGCCAGTTCTGAAGCTTACCCAATGGGTCCCAGGTGAGAGTGTCCACGAAGGCGAGGAGAGCAGCCTTGTCCGTGCCAATGGCGTAGCGCTGGGAAGAACTGCATGGCACGTACATTAATACGTTAAGTAGTAGGAACAGGAAGATCATCAGGATCATCTTCCTCCTCCCCATCTCCTCATCAATCATTTAGCATGCATGAGAAGAAATCGATGAAACATTTACACCTGGTCCTCGGTGTGAGCACTTCCAATTCCAGGACCAATATGCATGGTACTGCAATTGCACACCTACCAATACCTAATTAAGAGTAGCAGCAGCTAGGTGGTAAAACATACTGTGATGAGGGTGTTTGCCATGATATAAATTGGGAGGAGACAAAACAGAAAAAGTTAATTAGTTTGGGAGAAAGAAGTGGAGGGAAAGGAGGCGAAGGTGGGTAATGTTAGTGGGTGTGAAAATTTAAGGCACGCTTACATGAGTCTTTAATGTTTATTATATATGAGATAACAATTGACTCTTAGGTCTATATATCATTCTTATGTATATATATATATATATATATATATGTTAATCTTCTTCACATCATCTCGATAATGCATGAGATATTTAAAAGAATTTTAAGAAAGTTAAATGCAGAATTAAGAACCAATGAGTGTTAATTTCAACAAGGATTTGTGTGATTGGTTTTGTTTATTATAAGACCGACCAATTGGAGTCTCTTACTTTTTACTTTAAAACTTCTTAACTGATCGTGTTAAATATTTGACGAACGTACGAGTGCAAGACAAGACGAGCTCCATGTACACTGTAGTGGAGAGGTACTTGTCACCTGTGAAACAAAACCACGATCCTTAGTTAATTAAACAACTTGGCAGGATTAATAGAATAATTACACTGGTTTATTTTTTTAAGCCACCTGACAGGGTATTGGGTTCACTAGTGTAAAAGAAGCTCTTTAGTGGGATTGGTAGTACCATCGATCACTTGCGCCTTCAGCAATCAGCAAATTAAACCATGAATGATTTCCCCATCGGTACATGAATCAAGATAGACCGGCAGTTGGATTAATCACTAAAAAATGGATTAAAGAATTAACTAACAACACAGCCGCAGACTCCCACCCAAAATTAAACAAAGCCCTCACTCATTCTCTTTCCAATATCTTGCTAAGGAGATGAGTTGTGATTATTAATGGTGAGCATTAAGCACGTCTCTGGACAGATAAACTTTCAGCTGACTCATTTCCATGGCGACGTCGATCGCCGGAGGTCTCAGGGAAGGCGAGGACTGAGTGCACATCAGACCCAACTCGATCAACTCCATTACAACTTGTTGCCAGACCTTGTGGGGAACTGAAGGAGCCACCGGAGGTGGAAACCTTTCCAATGCTTGTTCTATCACTGGGTCTAGCCTGTAAGGGTATAAGCTCTTTACCCATTCGTGTAAGCTCGAACCCGCCTGGAAAATGATGTCGGTTGGGCGTTTTCCGGCGACGATCTCTAGAAGGAGGACGCCGTAGCTGTAAACGTCTCCTTGTGTAGAAGCATGCTTCCCCATTCCATATTCTGCATGAAATATAATACCAGAGTCAGGTGTGGCTCCAATGCGCGTGCAACATAAAATACAGAATGAATATTAATTAATTGCTGGTGCCTACCCTGTAGGACGAATATATATATATTGTATTGATCACACTAATATGATTTCCTTGTTCCATATAAATTAAGGCATGGTAGGCATATAGAATAATGCAGACTAGAGTCAAGCACTCAGGAAGATCTATAACTTTCAATATTCCTCTGATTTTCTCATATATATATATATATATATATATATATATATATAGAGAGAGAGAGAGAGAGAGAGAGAGAGAGAGAGAAGGGTCATTTTCCTACCTTCATTAATTAAATTTTTATGATAAAATAATTAAGGTAAACTTTTTTACCTCCCCCTAAAATTAGGTCAAACATAAAAAAAATTAGTCAACCATAAAATTGCATACAAGTCACTGCATGCAGCCCTCTTTACATGCATGCATATATATATATAGCTCCTTTTCAAATCCTTTGGTTTTCCATGGACTTGACCCTTGACCTGAACTCTAAGTCAGTTTGACTAATTATAGAATATGGTCATATGTTTAATTGAAAGCTCTTAGCAGATTATTTTTTACTGGGAGATGTAAGCTTTTCTGATTTAAAAGCAAAACATATCTTCTTCACTTTGATATTAGTCAAAGATTAAGATTGGGATAGCAAACATATAAGTTAAGTGGCTATAATGTAGTATAAAAACTTCAAATATGGTGATGAAATATTAGTTGTGCATGCATGTCTTGTCTTACCAGGAGCAATGTATCCAATTGAACCGCATAAAAGACCCTCCGTTGAGAAGCATGAAGATGAATCGACTTCGCCGTTCCCTTCCTTGACCAATCTCGCAATCCCAAAGTCAGACACCAATGCAGTCATGTCGTCGTCGAGGAGAACATTGCTGGGCTTCAAATCACAGTGCACAACCTGAACCGGGGAATGGTGGTGCAAGTACGCCAGCCCTTCTGCGATATCGCTGCAGATGTTCACCACCTGCGTCAAACCCAGAGAAGAACCCGAGCCATGACTCGGGTATAGATGGCTTTCGAGGCTCCCGTTGGACATCAGAGGAAGAACCAGGGCTTTAAAATCCGGCCTACTACAAGCCGTTATGATCCTGATCAGGTTCCTGTGACGGGTCCTCTTCAGGACCTCGCATTCCCTTTTGAAACTTCCCACCAGGATCTCTCCTTCTAACTTCAAATCCAGGACTTTTACAGCGATTTTAGTCCCGTCGAGGAGTACTCCCTTGTAGACGTGCCCGAATCGGCCTGACCCAATTAGTTTCGAATCGTCGAACCCACTAGTTGCTTCCACCAGCTCCTGATACGAGACTCTCCGAAACTGGGGCTCTTTTTGTTCCTGTTCTTCGTCTTCTTCTGTTCCGGGGAAGGCTCGAAACGACCCCTTCGATCTCGATTTCAGTACCAGGGGACGACCGTAAACGCATACGATGCAACAAACGATTCCGAACACAGCCATTAATACGATTGGCAGGATTATGAATCGGTGGACCCGTTTCTTTTGACAAGACGGCATGCCGGAGATCGTCCCGCATAGACCTCTGTTCCCCAGGAAAGAATCCATCGCCAGCGACTCAAACGCTCCGTCGTTGGTTACATACCCTGAGAAGTCGTTGAAAGTGAAGTTTAGGCTTTTGAGAGTCGAGGATGACTGGATTGAAACCGGTATTTGACCCGAGAGACGATTTACAGACAAATCAAGCACTTGAATAAAAGGCAAGTTTCCGATAGAGATGGGCAGAGGACCCTGTAGGAGATTATAAGAAAGGTTAAGATACTCGAGGGCGATGCAGCTAGCCAGCTGAGAAGGGATTGTGTCCGTGAAGTAGTTCGATGATAAATCAATGGCTAATACCATATCCATTTTACTCAATTCCAGAGGTAAAGGTCCATCAAGGAGATTGCTGGAGAGATTCAGATACAATTTCAAGCTCTCCAAACCAGCAACTTCTCCGGGTATTCTCCCACTTAGTCTGTTGTGAGAGAGGTCTAGAATCTCCAAGTTTACACAGTGGCCTAAGCTTGGTGGTATTGTTCCTGAGAGCTGGTTGTTGTTGAGCCAGACCCTTCTCAGCTGAGTGAGACCAGACAAGGCATCAGGGATGGTACCGGAGAGCTTATTTCTGGACAGGTCAAGAAGACCCAAGTGAGGAATGTCACCAAATGCTGCAGGTATGTGGCCAGAGAGCAGATTAGAAGACAAATAAACCCTCTCGAGCTTGTTCATTAGACCTATTTCAGAGGGGATTGAGCCATTGAAGAGGTTGAAGGAGAGGTTCAAGAGGGTGAGGTTAGCCAGGTTTGATATGCTGGGAGGAATGAAGCCATGGATGAGATTCTCTTCGAGGTGAAGCTGCAGAAGACTCGGAGAGAGATCCCCCACCGCAGAAGGCAGCTCCCCACTCACATTGTTTCCGGCCAATTCAAGTTCTTGAAAACCAGAGCAATTCACTAAAGAACTGAAAAAGGGAGTCAGGTTAGTGTTACCGTCGTGGCTTACCAAGTTGTTGTAAGAGAGGTAGAGGAACTGTAGTAGGGGCATTTTGTCGAATACATCCGCGGGTAACTCCCCGCTCAGGGCGTTCGATTCCAAGTCGAGCCATTCCAGTTTCGAGGAGTTGGACAGGGAACGGGGGATCGGACCCACTAGCCGATTCGACCATAGCAACAGAAATCTCAAATCGGGAAGCTTGCATTGAGGCCCCAGAGGGATTTCTCCACTAAGACTGTTGTTGGAAAGATCGACGTACTGTAACAGAGAGCTGTTGCTGAACAATGTCCCGGGGATTCGTCCCGATAGCCGGTTACTACCCAGATTGAGATAAACCAAGCGGTGAAGGCTCCCAAACTCTTCTGGGATATCTCCTTCGAGAAGGTTCGTTTGAAAGCTTAGCTGTTTCAAACGCGAGAGAGAACCGAGCTCGGAGGGGATTCCACCTCGGAAGAAATTCCCAGACAAGTCGAGAACTGCCAAGTGAGAGAGATTCGACAGAGCCGAACCCATCACCCCGTGGAGGGACTTCCCACTTAAATCAAGCTCCAAGACACGATCTCTTCCACGGTTGCATGTGACTCCAGTCCAATTACAGACGTGCAAATGCGAAGAGTTCCAACTCTGAAGCACATTCCCCGGGTCCGCGTCAATCCCCGACCTGAAGGAGAGGAGAAAGCCTTTATCTCTTTCGATCTGAGACATCCCATTTCCCAATACAGACATCAGAAGCAAAACAAATGCCGTAATGGCGAACGTAAAGCACCGCCGACGATAACCCACAGAGGTCATCGTCAATTACTCCGAGCGGTCCGCAACAGTAATATTACTGGTACGTCGTAGCAAGGAAGAATGTACAGGAGAATGAAAAAGAACACTAAAGGATCGATAAGAAGAAGAGGAAAACGGAGAAGAAGTCGGATAGACGGCAGAGAATGAGTATACATGTTGTGTTTAAGAAGGGAGAGGGAACAGAGAGAGAGAGAGGCTTGAAGAGAGACGAAAGCATGAGAACGCCATTAGAGCCGGGGGCAGAGCGGCCTAACAACCGTTGACGTGAGCGTTTGGCGCCCGAAATCTTTGAATAGGAATGTCACACGTGTTCACTAGGTCGGTGACACATCAGCGCGGTTAAATAACTGGCAAAGGGGAATGTGGGTGCCTAGTCAGCAGGCCTACCTCTTGTCCATTAGTGGGGGATGCCTAATTAAAACACTATAGATATACATTAACGTGCGGTTAGTGAGAGCCTAAATGTGTTTGCTTAAACCACCCATTGGCCTTCTCCTGTTTACTCTGTAGGGTTAGTTGGCCGCTAGCCTGCTAGACTAGGCTTCCCCATGATTCAATGCTGATGTCATGCTCCACAAAGCTAAAGTGGGTCCAAACACTCTGCTTAAGATAAGTAATTAATATGTATAATTAATGTATAATTCACCATTTAGTATGTATGGTAGGAGGCGTAATTCAATGTGGTGATGTGAAAAATGAACCCTATTCACATGAAAAGTCAATGTTATTCTTCTCCGTAAATAAATAAGTTATTTAATGTTTTGTTATTAATTTGTTGTTTGTTATAAATTTGAAATAAATAACTGAATAACATAATCAGAATAATAATATTAATTTAAATTACAGAAATCTAAATTTTTGGATAGCAATTTCTTAGTACTCTTACATAGATTTTGAAATTAATGTAAAACAATATAAGAAGTACAACATTTACAATGGTACCCTTATTCGAAGGCGGCCGTCCCGTTCTGAAAAATATCCCTGGATAGCTGTGCGGGAAGATCAACGGCATCCGCAAAATAGTCGACGAACAAAATCAAAGCTCAATCATAACCTTCGAGGGTTTAATGGAGGTTTTACAGTCTCTGCTATCTTCCTCGCTCATTCTTTGTTGAACGCTGGGGAGCTTGTCGGACATTCTCAGAATCTCATTCCAACCAAGTCGTTTCAGTGCGCTTCCACAAACTGGCTTCCACGGCTTCTTTCCTTCCAACCCCTTGCATATGGACCCAGAATGGAAGCAGATGGTCAAAGATATATCATGTCGGTGATAATTCGACCTATACATGCAAATTTCGCAAATGGGCATGTCCAAATTCCTCATCTTCCTCTTCTTCTTCAACTTCCTCGTCTTCTTCGTTTGGTTTCGATCCACCTGAACCGAAAAGGGAGTTCCACATACCATTTTCGCAAGTGGCTTCTCTCCAGTTTCCTCTTCTTAGAGACCCAGTTGAAGAAAGTCACTTAAACATGCGGAACATTGATGACATAGTGAATGTGTCATCAATCTCTGACACAATTTATCAAATTTTGGCTGAAGATAGTTTGAGGCGGATGCTTAGTGAGGACTCTTCGTGGGTGTCGTCCACATTATCAGGAAACTTTGATCGTAAAATGGTGAACCAGGAGTTGGGGAAACGGAAGTACAATAAGCTGCGCCGGAGACAAATAAAAGAGGAAACGCTAGCATGGGAGAGAGCTACCAATGAATATAGAGAATTGGAGAAGGAGATGTGCGAGAAGAAACTAGCTCCTAATTTGCCTTATGTGAAGTCACTATGTTTGGGTTGGTTTGAGCCGTTAAGAAATGTTATCGACAAAGAAAAGAAAGCTCAAGGCGCTAGAAAGCAGAAGGCCTCTCATGCACCATATATTGATTTGCTGCCTACCGATAAGATGGCAGTAATAGTAATGCATAAGGTTATGGCGCTTTTGATGACTACCCAGGATGAAGGGTGCGTGAGACTGGTTCAAGCTGCAGTTCACGTTGGTGAGGCCATTGAAAATGAGGTAAGTTACTCATTCTCTGTTCTACATTTGTAGTTCTACGATTGTAATGATTTTTACTCTTTATGTGAAGCTATACTTAGTAATGTTGTCCTAGTGTGAGTTTGTCCTCTGATAACGAGAGCTCTTCTACTAATTTACTTTTGAATGTCTAATGTTGGTGAGCATTGCGCTGCTTTAACGTGAATCCTGCAATTATTATAACTCGATGGAAGTATACATGTTTTTTGTGTTTGTTGCTGAGTATCTCAAGGAGTTGTTTTTTGACTAAATTTATTCTTTGGTCGCCAATTCATTTGACCACTGAGAATTCTGTTGTTTCTTCTGGTAATTTCCCCTTCTAAATTTCAGTCGCAATGAGGTATTCTTAATCTTGTCTTGTCAGGTTAGAATTCATAACTTTTTAGAGAACACCAGGAAGCTGAAAAGGAATAAGGTTAATGGAGGCACCAATGAGCACCCAACAGATGAGGAGGGCCTCCGCAGACGTGTATCAAATTTGATGAAAAAGCAAAGAAGAATGGAGGTCCAAAAGCTGATAAAAGAAAAGGGCGACATGAAGCCATGGGGTCGAGATGCACAGGCTAAGGTCTGCTGCTCTTGTAGTTATTTATATCGTGCTCATTTTTCTCTGATTGTTTGACTCAATATTCATTTTTTGCAGTTGGGAACTCGACTCATAGAGTTACTAATAGAATCAGCATTTGTGCAACCTCCCATTAGTCAATCAGTAGATAGCTCACCCGAAATCCGGCCTGCATTCTGGCACATAATGAAAACCATTCAAAAGGAACCTGGGTATTTCATATGTATTTAGTTCTCTGTTCTCTTAATTCAAGTAGAATAACAATATGATTGGATTTATCTCTCAGTAGCAACATTCTATGTGGGGGTTCTTAAGTGTCTTATGTATGCCTGCAGCCACAAATTTGGGAAGAGATATGGGGTTATAGGATGTGACCCCCTAGTCCGTGAAGGACTTGATGGAACTGTAAGTAAATAAGATTCTTTGTTTAGATTATTTACTTTTCTGTCATGACAGTAATCCAACATTTTTATCAACGTAACTTTTTGCATTGCATTCTTCTTTCATTTAATATCCCCTGGCCTGTCTGGGATAGTATATGTCTGAAGAAAGCATCATTGCCATGGAATTTGGTTTGGAGTGATCTGCATCTTCTATGGAACTATTTTTGGCATGCAAATGTGGAGATTTTATTCTTCAAGTTCTTTCAACAAGTTACTCTTTACTTTCTATAAAATAAAGAAAAAATCCAAGAAAAATGCTCCAAGTTTAAAAGCTTGGTATCTGTGATGTTAAGCTCCTTTCTTTTTTCGAGGGAAATGAGAAAGTAGCTTCATTAAGAGCCATGGACAGGGAAAAAACAACAAAAGAAGAAAACTTAAAAAAAGATTAGGAGGAAAAGGTAGGCAGACACTTAAGCTTTGTCGGCCTAGTCAAAAAGGAAGGGATGGGCCAAAACAAGGGAGTGACACATCATACCTTCTCTAGTGATGGATTTTTTGATATTCTAAGTGTCAACAAAGATCAACATTCATTGTAACCAGGGTTTCTTCCTTTTCCAGTTTTTGTATTCATCAGGACTTCATGTATTTGCAGGCTAGGCACATGATAATGCCTTACATGCCAATGCTGGTACCACCAAAGAAGTGGAAAGGGTAATAATGTCCTGAAAGGTTGTATTTGTTTCTCCATTCTTGGCAAATTTCTTCTGCTCACTGAGGCTGAACTCATACAGGTATGACAAGGGTGGTCACTTGTTCTTACCTTCTTATGTGATGCGTACTCATGGAGCAAGGCAACAGCAGGATGCTCTGAGAAATGTTCCCAGAAAACAACTTCAGAAAGTTTTTGAGGTTTGGATTGAAAATTTTATTCTGTTACATACTAACTAGTAAAGTTTCTGTACAAAATTCATAGCATTAGCATTTCTGTATTTCAACTGAATGATGATTTGTAGCTTTGTTCTGTTCTATGAAATTATCCTTAACTGTTTTCTCTTATTTCTTGATGGTGGAAATATGAATCTAAAACTTTTGACGTTCATAATAGTGTTTTATTGTGTTATGAAACTGTACTTTCAGGCTCTTGATTCACTTGGTAGTACCAAATGGAGGATCAATAAGAGAGTGCTGGGTATAGTAGACAGCATTTGGGAGAGAGGGGGGCATATTGCTGGTCTTGTTGATCGTGATGATGTGAGTTGACTTGCAGCCTTTTAACAGACTAATTTGTAAATGTTGGGGCGTTGTCGGCTAAGTTTTTGTATGTGTTATTTTGTTTAGATTCCTATCCCTGAGAAGCCTGATGACCTTGATCCAATTGAAATTCGAAGGTGGAGATGGAGTGTCAAGAAAGCCAAAAAGCTCAACGCTGAGATGCATGCTCAGCGATGTGATATAGAACTCAAACTTTCGGTACTTTTCCTCTTTTCATTGCATATTGAAGTTCCAATTGTATCAATATCACTGCAGTTAAACCATTTGCTTACTGGAAACAGGTTGCACACAAAATGAAAGATGAGGAAGGATTTTATTACCCTCATAATCTTGATTTTCGAGGTCGAGCCTATCCGATGCATTCACATTTAAATCATCTGAATTCAGATCTTTGTCGTGGACTTTTAGAGTTTGCAGAAGGAAGACCACTTGGGAAGTCTGGATTAAGGTGGTTGAAGATCCACTTAGCAAACTTATATGCTGGGGGTGTTGAGAAGCTTCCTCATGAGGGACGTCTATCTTTTGTGGAGAATCATTTGGAGGACATATTTGATTCTGCAGAAAGACCCATGGATGGGAAACTTTGGTGGGTCAGTGCTGAAGATCCATTCCAGTGCTTAGCTGCATGCATTAACCTCTCAGAAGCTTTGAAAAGTTCATCCCCACACAGTGTCATCTCTCATCTGCCCATTCATCAGGTAATGATTTACTGCCCATGTTTGGGGATGTATCTCTTCGGTAAAAAAGCAGACCGATTAAGCCTATTGTCTTTATCAGGCAATCTCAGAAGAAGTAATGATGATGAGGGTTTCATGTTTTCTTAAGATAGCACTTCATCTTGTTGTCGGCATTGTTGGAAGAATTTTATTATTTATTTATTTATTTATTCCTTAACTCTAGGATGGTTCATGTAATGGTTTGCAACACTATGCGGCGCTGGGAAGGGACAGTGTAAGAATCTTTCCTTTATTTGCAGTTTCAGCATTATCTCGTGAAGCTGTTTGGAGGTCATAGAACTAGTTTAATGTATTATCCTAATGACATCTGACCAAATTTGTGAGTACACCCAGATCATTTTGTGTTTTGTCCTACAAAAGTTTTGAAGATTTTATGTCTATGCATTGTATTTTTTTAACTTTTTGGAAACTTGTCCAAGTGTGAATTATATTTGGATGATAACAATGTCTATGTAATAAAATTGATGATAACTTTTTTAAAAGAGAAATTACATCTCAGATAGACACTATCTAAAGCTGACATGACAATGTCTATTTTACTCATTTCTATGTACTAAAGTTTTTTCTTTGAGGAAGGTGAATACATTTTACTCCCAATTACAAGTTTTACTCCCAATGCTATTGTGGAGACCCAAACTCAAGACCTCCCGCAGCAATAACTCCCATGGGACCACTAAGCTAATGCCCAAGACCCCCTATGTACTAAAGTTTAAATATGATTTTTCCTGCTGACACTTCTTTCTCATAAAACGAGTTGCATTACCATATGCCATTCAGGTTGTTGTATTGTTGGGCAGACAAACCAAAAGTAATGTGTGTTGTAGTACCATGCATCATTGCTTTGCAACTGTTTTCCCCCAGTTGTTTTTAATACTGTCATTGATTTTGAACTTTCTTCAGAAGTTCCCTGATTGAATTCTTCGGAATTGCTTCATATAGAGGTTATATGCTTTACATTAAACTGTTTCTTAAGCTGTATCAAATGCATATGTTATCTTTCATAAAAAGTTTTTTTTTTTTTTGGAAATAGAGAAAACTTTATTGATGAAATCAATTACATAGGTTACAACATAGTTTACAAATATGCTTTATGCCGTTTTGCTGGGGTTTCTAGCTGAGGGGCAGCTGAGACCCAGGTAAGTGGCTCTTAATACACCATCTTCAGCTAGCATGTCAGCCAAAGAGTTGGTTGACCTGGGACCTTTGACCAGGCTATAGTCCATTGAAACGATAGCTCAAAGAACTCATAGATAAGTTGCTTGAGCTTCCAAGGGGGGATGGTTGACCTTTTTCCAAGCTTATAACTTGAGCTGAATCACCTTCATTTACAAAGTGCTGAATTTGTAGGAGCTTGATAAGTCTTGCTCCAGCTTGAGAGCCTCGACTCTGCCTTGTTTGATGTACAGAACTAGCTGGCTCGAAGAAAACCAACATAATGTGGCCTCCTCATCCCTGATGGTTCCTACAACACCCAAAAAAGAAAAATATATATGTGTTTTACATGGATACTAACAAAGAGGACATGTTCCCATAGCCTAGGAATTAAAATTAGTTGTAAAAATACAGTAATTTTCTGCCATTAAAGTACTTTTGGTGAATATTAAGTGACTGAATATACCTCAAATGTATTATGTAAAAATTTTTTTTGGTCTGTCCACTTTTTTTCATTATTATCTTTTTTTTTTATATATTTTTTATGCTCATTGTTCTAAAAAAAACAGAAACCCGCAAATGTTTGTCTTCATGTCAATCTTCTGTTGTGGAAGTCCATTCATTGTTTTGGACTTGCAATTCCCAAGTTTTTTTTGCTCGGTATTTTAAAGTCAATTTTGCTAATTCCCTTCTAAATTGCACAATCTTCTTATTTTTTGTTCTTCTATTCAGCTGGAGGCTGCTGCAGTCAACTTAGTTGCTGGAGACAAGCCTGCTGATGTGTATTCAGGAATAGCCTCCAGGTGGTTTTTCTCTTCAACTTTGAAACTTTTTGAATTGAGTTCTTAAAAATACTGAAGTATCTTCCTTTTTCTACTCTTTTACTTTTCTTTTTAATTAAAATTTGGAGATATTCTGCTCCTGCAATTTGTAGGGTTCATGATATTATGAGAAAGGACTCCTTGAAAGATCCTAAAACCCACCCAAGTGCACTTTTGGCCAAAGTTCTCATTGATCAGGTCAGCTTTCTTTTTCTAATTTGATCTTTATTTTTTCATGTTCCAACTGAAATTCTGATAGCAGTTAGCAGACTGATGTTCTTGAGAACTTGGTAGAGTTCAGGTGGACAGGAAGTTGGTCAAACAGACTGTGATGACTTCAGTTTATGGTGTTACATATGTTGGTGCTAGAGAGCAAATTAGAAGAAGATTAGAAGAGAAAGGTCTGATCACGGACGAGAGATTGTTGTTCAGAGCATCATGCTATGCTGCTAAGGTAAGTTTCTTACCACAGAATTTACTCTCATAGTTAGTGAAATCATGATGCAAATGACCTTTGGCAACATGCAAGGTCTTTGCTATACACCCAAGGAGGGAGTGAGGTCTACTTGTTTCTTCATTTTAATATAGCTTTCACCAAGCAATTTTCTTAAGACTACGCATATTAATAAAGCCTCTAGGTCACCATTCAATATTAAAAGCAAGAATATTCTAATAGCAAGGAGTGTTATCCCTTTTCTTCTCAAAATAAAAATCTTGCTATTTTTTTGGCCTTTTCTGATCAATTTGCACAGTTCTGTGTATCTAAGAGCTGCAGTTATGCAGATAAGCTCAATTGAGGTGGTTCAGTTTAATACTAGTCTCAAGTTTTAAACATTCATGTGCATACCAGATCTTAACATGGCTTCTGATAGTCTGAAGGTGTTATTGTTGGGGTGGTAGTGGCTGTGCTAGGTCACTGTGAAAATGTGTTTCAAGTATTTTTCCCTTTAGATAGTGAAAGCCTACTTTGGGCAGGTGTATCACTGATCCCTGGACCATCTATGCATAGATACATTTATGCTCATTTTCAAGGATAGAGCCGTGCAAATAAGCATGCATTCATATTAATATGATGTCGAAAATGAAAAACAGGGCAAATGTTGTATACTTGTATAATTGCTTCTGATGATGAAGAACTCCATTTAAAATTTTTTTGTATATCTTTCTGCAATTGTTCTGCTGTTTTCCCTGTGGATGATAAGAGAATGCTCTTGTGTTTCTTGGTGTAGGTGACTTTAGCTGCAATGGGTGAGATGTTCCAAGCAGCACGTAGCATAATGGGATGGCTTGGTGATTGTGCCAAGGTGTATTCCCTTGCAACTTAATGAGATTTCAAATAACTTGTTCTGATATGAATAAGACATGAAAAGAAATACTGCCTTCAATTTTCAATGGAACATAAGACTCATCAGTTGCAACTTCAATTGACTGGTTGTTTGGGATTTTTATAGGCAATTGCTTTGGAGAATCAGCCAGTCAGATGGGTGACGCCGTTAGGACTTCCTGTTGTGCAGCCATATTGGAGAAGTGAACGGCATTTAGTGAGTTTTTAAGTATATACAGAATACCTAGCATGCATAATTCTTCTCTGAAAAAAAATCAAAAAGTGGTGATAGATTATCTGAGTCATGGTTCAAGAGGATATTTCCATGTATTTTATTGGTCAAATCTCTTTGATTAAGTATGTGGTTCTAACTAAGAAAAGTATATTTTGTCATACATTTTAGTAGTATAAGAAAGTGTTTTATTACATACGACAGATGCTTTGGCAAGGGAGTGAATGACAGACAGCAACTTACTGATGGCTCTACACTCCCTCACCAAGCTTGTTTTTTGGGGCTGCTTTATTATATCATTATCTTATATCATGATGCCTATATGAATTGTGAGGAACTAAAATATATTGCACCAAGACATTCCATGGTAGGAGCCTTCTGCTAGCACCTTGTCATTTACCACCCCGTACCCCTGTGATCTTGCTGTATTAGGTATCTGTGGCATTTTTTTTGTCTTACTTGATCCCGTGTTGCGTGTATCCTTTTCTCTGTTTCAAGAATTCTTAATTCTCATTGCTCTCAAAGAAAAAGAGAAGTCCTTTTGTGCTTTTTTGCATCACATTGTTTGCATGAAAGTCTAGGCCTTCTAATGAACATGTGTGACATTTTCCGTAATGGTCATTAAGAATTACTTTTAAAATAGTTTGCTTGCAGATATTTCACGTTAACCGACTTAGATGATGATTGACTAAGATGAGAAATTTGTATATTTCCTTTTGAGAACTTCCTGCCTGTACTCATTAAACTAATGTCGTTTTTGTCCTTTCTTTCTTGGAATATATTGAAGATAAGAACCTCTCTCCAAATTTTGGCCTTACAGCGCGATGGTGACCGCGTAGGATCCTCTAATCTCGCCCAAGTTCCTTTTTATGACCACACACACACACACACACACACATTTTGGTTAAAAAGATAGTTGCCTTTTCCTCCTTCAGGTTGATATGAAGCGGCAGAGAACTGCATTTCCTCCTAATTTTGTCCATTCCCTTGATGGCTCACATATGATGATGACAGCTCTCGCTTGCAAGGATGCTGGGTTGCATTTTGCAGGTTTGTCTTCACTGCCTGGTTCTGTTGACTTGACAGATGTACAGTTTCATTTTCTCTGCAAAAATTAATAAGTTAAAGAGTAGAAACTTATTGCTTCTATCTGTATATGGTTGGAGATGTTTAGGGTTGTATGGTGTAAGTTATATAAAATACGTGATATGTTTCATCTTTGGTTTCACCAATTGTCGTTTGAACCCGACCGCAGGTGTCCATGATTCATTTTGGACTCATGCATGTGATGTTGACAAGATGAATCTCATCCTCAGGGAGAAGTTTGTTGAGCTCTACAACATGCCTATACTTGAGAATGTAAGTGTAGTCCAACTTGACCTCTCTTAACCTTGGTGTTATGTGTGCTTTAACCATCCGTCTGATTTTTGCAATTGGCACAGTTGCTTGAGAGCTTTGAGACATCCTTCCCAGGGTTGTCCTTTCCTCCTCTACCCGGGCGAGGCAATTTTGACTTGCAAGAAGTTCTTCGTTCTCCATATTTCTTCAACTGACTGTACATTAGCAGAATAATGATGGGTTATATCCATGATGGTATTCCAGAATCTTTCAGTATGTACATATTAGTTGAAGAAGAAAGAAAACCCAAGTAAACTTAAACGGAGGTAGAAGACACAAGTACATTTTTCAAATAATGCATGTAGAAGCCAGCCGTTTATTTCTGCTCGGAGTACCTGGCAGTGATTGTTAGAAGAAAGATTGTACCTGGTAGTGATTTTTAGGAGGAAGACTATGTACCTGGTAGTGTTTGTTAGGAGGAATACTATGTAGATATTGAGGAAACTGATGTCAAAGGTGCTCCATGACCTCCATGCAGCGCATCATTGTTCCTGGCTGGTCCGAAAGTTGTGAAAGAAGGATTCCATGGAGGCCATAAAACCTAGATTCAGAAGTTCATATTTTTGTATCCACTTTTCTGTATGTTTCTTATGTATGCAAGCTGATTTTGTGTATGTAAAATGATACTTATGTATTTGTGATCCTGTTCCCTTCTACTTATGCAAGCTGATTTTTATTCTTTTTTCTTTTTTCCATCTTGAGTATGCACTGTCTTGCCTAAAACTGAAGGTATTGTTTCAGGTAAATATTATTATTTCAAATAGAAAAAAGGAGGTGACCCTTCAACAAAGGGTAGTAGTACCCCCGTTTCTTTGACCCGGGGTCGTCCTGTCTTGGCCATCCCAGACCAAATGATTAAGCGAAGCTATAATTATATCTATAATAAGTATTGTTTAAGTGTTTCTTGTGTTAACCTGTGCTACTACACTCGCACTATCTCTTATTTAGGTGGACAGCTTAGATATTTGATATTTTTGTGATTTTTAAAAACAGAAAATAATTTCAATGAAGAAAAATATTTTTACCGCAACAGTAATGATTTCGAGAGAAGCAGAAAAAGTATAGGGAAGAATAAACATAAGACATAATGAAAAGGTAAAACGTCATTTAGAATTCCCTAATTTTCTTATGTTGAAGTTTCGATAATACTTTCTGTTTCCATTACTCTCTGACCTTTCCTCTCTTGATATTTCGAACTTTTCGCGGCTGAAATGGATAGAAGAGAACTGTCCAAAGGTGGGAAAAAGAGGGCCAAGATAAGACGCGACCCACTTTCAGCCTCGCACTTCCAGCGCAGCTCACCATCTCGCTTCCGCGCCATTATTATTATTGTTCTGATGGAGAACAGTGAGTGAGGTATCTCACTAATTCTTTCTACTTTCGTTGCTTACCAATTCCAATTCCCTCGGAAACTTTTTTCGATTGTGAAAAGTTCTCGTCCGTACTTTGACCTCAGCTCAATTATGTTCCGATAGATTGACAATTCTCTACTATTGCATTTGTTTGGCTGGATGGTAATTCCTTATGCATGAGGAACCGCATTTGGCAGTTGATAGATTACGAATTTGCTCGTATTTTAAACCGTGGGGATGGTTTGCTTCATTCTGAGGGACAAAAAGTAGGTTTCTTGGGATTATCTTTTGGATTTTCAGAATGCCAAACTGGTTAAATTGATTCAGTGCTTGTCACGACTATGCTTGCAGCTAGGCTTCCTTCGATTAGGTGGGCTAACTGAGACACACTGGAGCCCATTATCATCAATTTGTTGTTTTCATTTGCATGGCATCATGGATGCATCTTACAGTTTTGAAATCATAGTTTAATTCTAATTAAAATGTGCTTGTAGAATCATGAAGCCATCACCAAATTGATGCCAGGAGTTGCTCTGGGGTCCTACAGATAGCATGGCCTCCATTACTTTTCCTTCAACTACCGAACTTTACAAAACGAGGAAATTTGACAGGTTAAGAAATTTTGATCAATGCATAGATCGTGGTTCATTTTGTGCAAGCACCTCAGTATTTGGAGCGGACCCAGCGTCCTGCCCCCAATCTTTACTACAGAAGAAGAAGAGAATTGGAAGAAAGCAAACTGCAAACTGTTTTTATTTCTGTATTCCTTGTAAATTTTGCCTTTGGAATACTTGTTTTACCCATATAACTGCTCGTCATCATCTTAATCCACCTGTTAGGGTGAGATGCATCAAGGCATCAGTGTGGGAAGGTACAAGCACAGTTGCTCAAGCATCTGAACTAATTGATCTAGATGAGTGTAGTGAACTTTATGATGGAGAGAGATTGATACCAGAAGCAACAACTACCGGCGGTCTAAAAGGGGAAGATCAAGCTTTACAAGGCAGAAAACTCTGGACAAAAGTTTTCGGTAAGAAAAGAGGGGTGAAAAAGAAATTTTTAAGGTCAGGTTTAAAAAAATGTGGAAAACAAATTGCTTCGAAAAGAAATGACTCACTTCTCCGTATTAGTGTTGACTTGGAAAATGCACTCTCGGAGATTGGACCTGAGTCCAGCATTGAAAAATGCAACTCTCTTCTGAAATTGTTTGAAAAGAGCAGTGATGAGAAGGCACTAGGACTTTTCCAGTGGATGAAAAATAATGAAAAATTGAAGGAGAATTCTACTGCCTATAATTTGGCCCTTCGAGTTCTGGGTAGAATGGAAGATTGGCAAAAAGCTGAAAGTTTGCTTCAAGAGATGACGGCTGATTCTGGTTGCAATCTCAATTTTCAAGTGTTTAACACACTTATATATGGATGCTACAAGAGGGGTCTCAAAGAGTGGGCAACAAAGTGGTTTCATCTGATGTTGGAGAAGAACGTCCACCCTAACTTGGCCACCTTTGGTATGCTAATGAACCTTTACCAGAAGGGTGGCCATCTTGCAGAAGCAGAATTTACTTTTGGTCTAATGAGAAAACACAAATTGCATTGCCTATCTGCCTATTCTGCGATGATTACTATCTATACTCGCTTGGGCTTATATGACAAAGCAGAGGTGATTATGAACATCATGGAAGAAGACAACATTATCCCAAATTTGGAAAATTGGTTGGTTCAAATTAATGCCTATAGCCAGCAAGGAAAATTGGAGGAGGCGGAATTATTGTTAAACTCAATGCAGAAATCAGGTATTAACCCAAATATCATAGCATATAACACACTTATCACTGGCTATGGGAAAGCTGGAAATATAGAAGGTGTGCAGAGGGTTTTCCAGTGTCTACTGAGTATGGGTTTGGAGCCTGATGAAGCAACTTACAGATCCATGATTGAAGGTTTTGGGAGGATGGATAGCTATAAAGAAGCATTATGGTACTACAAGGAGCTCAAGCGCTGTGGATATTTTCCAAACTCGTCCAATTTCTATACAATGATAAACCTGCAAGCAAGACACATGGATGAGGAGGGTGTACTTGAGACCATCAGAGATATGAGAGTTAGTGGCTGTCAGTATTCTTCGATTCTAGGTAGTCTCTTACAAGCATTTGAGAGAACAGGGAGACTTGATAGAGTTCCTTTCATTTTGAAATCCTCCTTTTATGATAAGATAATACTTGATCAGACTTCTTGCTCAATTTTAGCCATGACCTTTGTGCAAAATGGCTTGTTGGATGAAGCTTTGCAGGTGCTACATGATAAGCAATGGAAGGATCAAAGTTTTGAGGAACATCTTTATCATTTATTAATCTGCTCTTGTAAAGAGGCAGGTAGTTATGAGAATGCAGTTAAGATATTTTGCAAAATGTCTAAGAGTATCCTGGACATAAACTTGCATATCATATGCACCATGATCGACATTTATACAATTGTGGGCCGCTTTAGTGAGGGGGAGGCTCTTTATACGAAGTTAAAAGAATCAAATGTAGCTTTGGATATGATTACTTATAGTGTCGTTGTGAGGATGTATGTTAAAGGTGGTTCCTTGAAAGATGCTTGTGTAGTTCTAGACACGATGGAGAAGCAGAAGAACATAGTCCCTGATGTATTCCTCTTCCGTGACATGCTTCGAATATATCAACGTTGTAACATGCCTGAGAAGTTAGTAGATGTTTACCGTAAGATTTTGAAAAGCGGGATTGCATGGGATGAGGCTATGTACAACTGTGTGATCAATTGTTGTGCTGGAGCTTTGCAGCTGGATGAACTTTCGCGTCTGTTTGATGAAATGCACGCAAATGGATTTTCAGCGAACACCAACTCAATCAATGTAATGCTGGACACTTACGGCAAGGCTGGAATGTTTAAGAAAGCCAGAAAATTATTCTGGATGGCTCGAAGGCAGAGATTGGCAGATGCAATTACTTATGCTACTGTAATAGCCGCCTATGGGAAGAATGGAGATCTTAAGAACATGAGATCAGTTTACAGGCGGATGCAATTTGCTGGAATTCCTGTCCCACTCGAGACCTACAACTCCATGTTGGATGCTTATGGAAAGCATGATCGGATTGAACAATTCAACAATGTACTCCAGAGGCTGAAGGACTCAGCTTGTGCATCGGATCACTATACTTACAACATCATGATAAACATATACGGGAAGAAAGGTTGGATTGAAGAAGTAGCAAACGTTCTGTCTGAATTGAAGGAGCGAGGTCTGGAACCTGACTTGTGTAGCTATAATAGTTTAATAAAAGCCTATGGCATTGCCGGGATGGTGGAGGAAGCTGTGAATGTGGTGAAAGAAATGAGAGAAAAGGGGATTGAGCCCGACAAAGTGACCTATTGGAATGTTATTGGAGCTCTGCGGAGGAATGACAACTTCCTAGAGGCTGTCAAGTGGTCTCTTTGGATGAAGCAACAGGGAATTGCTGCTTCAAATTCGTGATGGCGATTCTAAAGCACTCAAAAGGAGTCTCATTGTAAGTAAATTGATGTGAATCATGCTTAATTTTTTTTGGCGTTTTCATAGTTATATGTGTATATTGCATTAGAAAAGATTCAAGACTGTATGGATTTGTATGAATATAAATAAATGAATTCAACGATCAGCTCTCGGTCTCCTAGTGTCGAGGAGGAAAAGCTGCCTTTTTGGTCTCTTTCGCTGCTTTCCTTCACACTACTCGTCGTCGTCGTCGTCGTCGTCAGCGCTGCTGCTTGCTGCGAAGCGGCCCCCTGTTTCTACGCAGGACTGCAAAATTTCCTACCTCTGACCGTGATTCGCCAGTCACCCTCACCAACCAGCATCTGCAAGTCAGCAACGTCTCTGGACGGCTGGAATGCCAAATTATTTAATTTATCCGAATCAACTAAATCAATGGCAGCAATTTCTAAGCTGCCTGCTTTAAAAATGGTTCCAATTGGGCATATAATAGTAATATTCAGAACTCGGTAACGAAGTCATTTCCAAAACGTTGACCGTGTTTCATCCTCTGCCCGGGAAGATCAGTCTCTCTCCTAACCCACCTCGATGGGTTCCTCTGAAACCGACGATCTAGTCCAGAAACAGTCCGACTCCTCGTCGGAGAAAATCTCGCCCATCACTGAACACCACCCGGAAAAGACCAGCTGCGATATCATTGTCTCCCAGCCTCTGGAATGGCTGCGGATGCTCTGCAAAGAGCTGAACGGCAGCTTCGTGCTGGGGGTGGTCTTCGTCTATGGTTTCAGCCAGGGCTTCGCCGGGTCGTTCTTCAGAGTGGTCTCGGATTACTACTGGAAGGATGTGCAGAAGGTGCAACCATCGACTGTTCAGATGTTTATAGGCTTCTATTACATTCCCTGGATAATGAAGCCCCTT
The DNA here is from genome assembly GCA_019845555.1 of Aristolochia fimbriata. NCBI lineage: Eukaryota > Viridiplantae > Streptophyta > Magnoliopsida > Piperales > Aristolochiaceae > Aristolochia > Aristolochia fimbriata. The sequence goes on from CM034078.1 coordinate 2,624,347, forward strand.
TGGGGGCTTCTCACAGATGTGTTTCCGATACATGGGTACAAACGGAGACCTTATTTCCTACTTGCAGGTACTTCAATTCGACCAAAGAGTACTTTTGTTTGGAGTTTCAGAACTGGCGGGATGAACTTTACTCATATTTTTCCTTCTTTGCGTTTTGGTTATTGATCAGGAATTCTTGGAGCAGTTTCGGCATTAATCGTGTCGACTTGCAGCAAATTAACGGTGGTTGCTGCTATGTTTTGTCTAATTGGGGTGACTGCCGGAGTTGCCATCGCCGATGTGACGATCGATGCCTGCATTGCTAAGAATAGCATCACGAAGCCATCACTGGCGGCCGATATGCAGAGTCTATGCGGCCTCTGCACGTCCGTGGGCGCATTACTTGGTTACTCAATAAGTGGGATGTTCGTTCACCTCCTCGGAGCTCAGGTATGAGCTCAGTTTCATTCAGCTTCTTATCTCTTTTCATTCTCTGCTTCAAAACTTGATACTGATTGCGGGAGTTTGTGTTGCAGGGAGCTCTGGGGCTTTTGACTATTCCTCCCCTGCTGTTGATCTTGCTGGGTTTTGTGATGTATGAGCTGAAAACTGTTCACTCTTCGGACAAGAGGAAGGTAGATGGCCTGTATATACTTGTCTTAGCTTCTTTAATTACAGCGCTTAATTTCAATCATGATTCATTGATACTTAAAGCAACCAGGCCATGTAGAAGTAAGGATCCTTTCGTTATGCTAACTGCCTATCATCTCTTAGTCAAGGCCATTCTACTTCTCTGCTAAAGCTAATTCATTACCTTACAATACCTAATCTGGTTCCTTGTGGCCATCAGTGGCCAGTGAAACATTCTATCTGTATGAGCAAGTGTGCTCTGTGTCCCCTTCTTCAAAATCCCATCATTGCTGACCATACAGTGAACTTGAGCTGGAGAGAATCTGCAGACATAACTAGAGCTTTATCACTCATTTTCAGACCATTGACAAAGTGAGAAATGCGATGGGTGGTATCTGCAAGACTATCAAATGGCCACAGGTGTGGAAGCCTTCTCTGTACATGTATCTTTCCTTGGCTCTCAGCATTAGCACTCATGAAGGGCAGTTCTATTGGTACACTGACCCGAAAGCCGGTCCAGCCTTTTCTCAGGTTTCCCTTCCCTTCCTCTGTTTCAACTGTGTTCACTCTCTACACTCCATTGCTGATTGTGAATAACTTCCCTTTTACCAGGAATTTGTTGGGATGATATTTGCAATGGGTGCATTGGCTTCTATTGCTGGTGTTCTGATTTATCACAAACTCCTCAAAGACTACCCTTTCAGGAACCTGCTCTTCTTCGCACAGCTCCTCTATGCAGTATCCGGAATGCTGGACCTGATATTTATCCTTAGGTGGAACCTTCTGCTCGGAATCCCTGACTACATTTTCGTTGTGATGGAGGAGAGCTGTTCCCGGATCATAAGCAAGATCAGGTGGATGCCCATGATCGTTCTCAGCACAAAGCTCTGCCCCTTGGGTATTGAAGGAACATTCTTTGCACTCTTGATGTGCATCGACAGCCTCGGCTCCCTGACTGCGAAGTGGAGTGGTGGCGTGGTTCTTCATCTTCTCAATGTTACCAGAACAGATTTCACAAACTTGTGGTTGGCAGTGTTCATCAAGACTCTGCTGAGTATTGGGACTCTGGGTTTGATCTTCCTTGTCCCCAAGGCAGAGCAATCTGATGTCATGCTTCCTTCTGATATGTTGAATAAGTACACCAGAGTAGAAACAGAGGAGGAAGGCTTGCAACTGGCCGCCATTGATGGAAAGGCTGAAGCTCAGTACGATGGTTAAGAAACGTTCTGTGAAATTGCATTACAATCTTTCATTATCATTCAAACAAGCACATCTTTCCTAAAAAGATCGTAATCTGATGTAACTTATCAGCCCCTCGCATTGGGACAGGAAAAATTTTCACTAGATAACATGTTCATATATGTTGATCCAATAATTTTTAGTCTTTCACTTATCTTTTTCAATTTTTAAATTATATTCCATTAATTTGAGATGGATGAATCTGGAGTGAGTGATTACTGTTTAAGATCGTTACCAGCACTGCTCGTGTACTGCTTGATACCAAACTGTCGTCATTAAAATTTCCGGTCAATTAGTTCTTAGCAAGGCAAGATCAAGAACAATTAATATATCTGCATAAAAATTCGATCTGTTCTTGATCAATACATAGACGTCCGATCAGTCAAATATCACGAACAAGGGCTAAAAAACATAAAACACACTACAAAGAATTGTAGATGTTGAATTGTGAATATACATAATCGAGAGATTAATTCCTAGGATTACATACATGCTGGTGGATCGAACAGAATTGTGTTTGTATATATATATGTTCTGTTCTTGATCAATGCATAGACGTCGACGATCATGATCTTGCATCACGTACAAGGGCAAAACAGAGAGATCGTTGAGGCAGGTCTGCTCGACGGAAGACCCAGAGATGGAGTCTGTTGTGGGCACGCAGTCCGCTGTCTTTGATGAACTTCCTGTAGTTCTTTCCATTGAAAACCATCCAGTTCTGGCTGCCCCACAACTTGAGTGTGAGCTCGTAGCTCCGTCCCGCCCCGTCCAAGACCGTGACTTGCAGCCCCTTCTCGGACCGCACCTTCTTGTCTTCTTCCTTGGAAACCGTCTTCCACAGCAGGCTCTGCATGTTTTTGGTCGGAAGAAATCGGTTGGCGGAACCACTAACGTCGGTGGTAGTGAGCTCCTTCACTCCCACGTAAAGGGGCGTCGTATTACTACTCATCCGGGCCAAAGCCTCGCGCCAGTCCCCTGGAATATTCGCCCTCTCCTGCTGCAGCTGCCGCTGCTGCTGCAAGCCAGGGTCTTGATGATGATCAGTTCGAGTAGTAGTACTAGGGACGGACGGCGTCGTCGTCGGCCTCTTCATCTTCTTGTATGGTTCGTCACTGACGAGGCGGGGAAGCCGCGAAGTCGAGGTGGAAGCGAGCAGTGAAGAAGTAGAGGGAAGAGTCGTAGTAGTGCCAATTGTGCTACTACGTAGTCTGCTGAGAACCCACTTTGCGGGAGGGTAAACACGATCTTTCTCTCTTCTTTGATTCACTACATCGGTCCCGGGAGGAGGCGGAGGAGGCGGAGGAGGAGAAGAAGAAGAAAGAGAAGAATGGGAGCGCTTGCCTTTCTTATTCGTTTCAATATTCGCGTGGGTGACGACTTCGCTAATCTTGTACTTCATCTTCCTTTCGGCACAGGCTACTTCGGACAACATCATGAGCGCGCTGAAATCAGGCGGACCGCCGCAGAGTCGAACCCCCGGAGCAGCCATGATCATCGGCGCCGGCCAGAGTACAGAAACACACGCACGGTATTCAGAGTAGCTACTCTGAGAGTATTTCGATCGGCGTTCCTGTATCTATTGAAGGCGAGAAGCGAGAGATGAAGTAAGTGAGAGTCTGAGAGTATTTTGTAGTATTTAGTTCTGTTTGTTGCCTTTTTCGTCCAACTTCGATTTCTATTCTGTTTCGTTGAACTTCGACTTCCATTCTAATCGCAGTTTCCTTTTCTAATTCGGATCACAGGCTGGAAGCAGAGTTCTACAGTTGTACTCGTGCCACGACTCGGATTCGCAATTTCCTTTCTCGGATCAGAGGCCGCAACTCGGAAACAGTATCCTGCGACGACTCAGCACGCACCGAGTCATACCGTTCCGGCCTAACCCGACTCGGGTTTGGAAAGAAGGGTAACTCGGCCCCCAAGAAACACAAAATTCCTTTAATATGCTATATAATTATATATCATGTTAAAAAACATAATCATAAACATTAAGGTTACTCATTAATTACATATGATATGCCAGCTATATTATCAATTTTTTAAAAATTAAAACAATTATCCACGATAATGAAAAAAATTATTTATAAATTATAAAACAAGGTACAAATTAAATATGATTATTAACAACGGTGCGAAAAAATAAAACATTAACCGAGATGCAAGATTAGGATTTGGGATCACTCCAATAGGTTTAATTGCGCATTTCAAAGTACCAACTAATGTTACGTGACACGTGACGTCTTCAGATTTCGACGAAATCCGAAAGGTACTATCAGTACGCGCACTTTTTCTTTGCTTCGCAGGCACGCAGCTCATGTAAAGGTTTTGCGAGAAAAGGGTGACCCCGAATGCAGAGTCACTCAAAAAGGGTGTGGCTTCGTTGTTCAGTCGAGACGAGTCTCAAGGTACCCCATCTGGATCTCTACCCGCGTTATCTGAGGGGAAAGGAATAAAAGAAATCGCGTCTCGGCTTTCTAACGCCAAACACTCGTCTAGGTCATTGAGATGGTATGATCTTCTCTCAGCCTCCGGTTATCTTTTCTTGTTTTGCTTTTGTAGCGTTTTGTGAATCATTTTTGACGATTTGAGTAACAGAGCGGATTTTACGGAGCTCGTAGGTGTACAAGCTCGCTAGGGTTTCTTTTTTATGTTTTTATCGATTTTTTTTTTTTTTTTTTTTTTTTTTTTCTGATTGTCGACCTTTTCGTCCCTTACTATAGCCTAATGTCTTTTTGTTTGTTTTTGTATGCGTATGCTCTCATTTCTATGTTATTCTTCGATTTATTATTTTTATTGAGCACCGAAGCTCTCACTTGCTAGTTTTCGAACTGTAGTCAGTTCTCTGAAAATGTTTGATTTTTTTTTTTTTTTTTCCTTGGAACTGTTTTATCAATCTCGGCGTTAGAAATGTTTTGAGGTTTGTGGTTTTACTGTATTGGACATTGTTTTCGTTAGCTACTCGACTATAGCATAATTCTGTAATTTTATTCATTTATGTGGATAGCTCACCGTTAGCTGTGGATAAAATGCTTGCTATTTTCCTTTGTAAGAATTTCTTTTAGGTAACGAGATCGCTGATTTAGCAGTTATACTATGGGAATTCTTTCTTGTTAATTTTATTTATCTTTGTGAAGTTCGGTGAATCTATGAAAAAATTGGGAATTTCCATCATTCTGAAGATATGTGTTCTTAAGCAACGGCTTAATTACAAGAACACTTTGGCACCTAGTTGAGTTGAGAAGATTTAGTGTCTGAGGTTCATGTTTTATCCATTTGCTTCAGGCTAACAGACACACGATTATTCTGATGCAATCATCTCCAAACAGAGCAACTAGGACCTTCATGGATTATGATTCCATCAGTCAAGCTATGGATGGTATGCACTCTATGACCAAGAACAAATTCTACCTTTATGGTTTTGTGCTTCAGTGAAACCTTGACGTTCGTATATCGTTATGACTAGTATGGATGATTATATGCAATCTGACAAGGTCTTTGAATGATTTGATCATTTTAAATATAATACTGCTGTCATTTGACTCAAAAGAGGAAAAAAAGACAAAAAAAAAAAGAAAATCTTGTTTGCTACATTTTCTTATATCACACTCATTTTTTGGAATAAGATGCTTGCTCAACATTAACTGGATGTAAGGTGAGGCGAACAGCTATTTTGGAACAAAATATAGGGAGATGGCCATCCACAACATCTTGTTTTGGTTGGCATGAATTCAAGGATTCACTGATACCTCCAAAGTGAGCATCTAACTGTTATAACAAGATTAGTTTCTTCATGTTTGCCAAAATAATGCAAAACAAGCAGTTTGTTATGATTAGGTCGTGGACTGTTTAATTTCTATACATTGTATATGGTCTTCGTTCTCATACGCTTCTACTCAAAATCGTAAGTGAAAACACCTTGAAATAGGCTATTTATTTTTTTTGGCTTGTATACATCTACATGAACTACTTGTACCATTCTTTGACATAATAAAAGAATTTGTGTTACTTCTTCTACAATTGTAGCCTTATAGTAATATTACTTAATCACAGTTGATGCAGTCTTATGGTTAATCTTATGTTTCTTCTTTTACAGTTAATGCTGTCTTGTTGGTGTTCTTGGTTTTTTTCCTAACCCTACTACATGTTGTGTGGAACAGAGTTGGACTATTGCCAAAAGAATGTTGAGGAAGCTACTCCCCTTTCACCGTTTCTCTGAATATAAGAAAAAAATATCATTATTTTAGAAGAAACATTTCAAGCACAACATTCCTGTGCTCTTTGCTGCCATAAGAGTGCTAGGTAGTGAATCAAATATGGGGCAATGTCATTTGAAAAAAAAATATGGGGCAATGTCATTTGAAAAAAAAATATGGGTCAACGTAACCTTTGCAGTGTTATTTAATACATAGTAACTTAAGATAACATAACCATGAGTGATGAAGAGAATCATGCTTGGAATGGGATTTAGATAGTATTGCTAAGAAATCCTTTTCCTTATGGCTTAACTTGGTATGTGAATGTATGACTGACAATCCATTTTCATGGAGCTGTGATTTAATAAATGGCAGAGCTCTTATTTGTATTTTTTCCTTAGGTTGCACATTTGACTATGTTGCTTTCTTCAGTTTGTAAGCTTTCTCTGTTGGCAATCTAGCAGTGACTGGTCAAGTTAGTGTTTTAACCTTTTTATGGTGCTTGTGTTTGTTGTATTGGTGTATTGCTGTTTCGTCATTGTCAGTGATTGGTTTGGCAGTGTAGTTTTTGTTGATATATTAATTCTCCTTTAGCAGGTGAAGGTTGAGGAAAAATTCTCAAATAATTATTTCATAGTTCTACTTTTGACATGTTGAATCTGTTAAAAGTGTGGTCATATTTAGCCAAAAGCAGCTCTTGCTTCAGTTTTTGCACGGCTGTGTGGTAGTGTAACCTTGCCATATGGTGATAGTAACAGACACATATATCCTTTGAACAGTTGTTGCAAGTAACTTGTTTAAAGTGCTGGAAAAAATGAACAGTCGTTTATGAAAAGAAGATAAAAGATAAAAATGTGGCTTTCGTTTTTTTGCATTGTTGTTCTTTCAGAGATGTGCCTGTCTTTTGAGAAAGAAAACATTCACAACTATTATTTCCAATATCCTTGCCAGGAATTTGTGGACTGTACGAAAGAAAGCTGAGGGAGCTTAATCCAACTATAAGAAACATCACTTACGACATTGGGGACCTCTACAATTTTGTTGATGGCCTTGCAGACTTGAGTGCCTTAGTGTACGTTTCTTTGCCTGCTCTTACTGGTTCTTTTAAGTTTCAATTTATTAGGACAGGTATGCTCTCGTTTTTTTTTTTTTTTTGTGAGTGCTTTTATTTTTAGGTTTCTCATATGTCGAGAAAGGTTAAAAAAAAAAAAGGGGTTCTTTTAAGTGCCATTTTGATGTTTACCATCTTTTATTTTCTTTGACATGGTTGAAAATTTCCCTTTGGCTTTAGGAAAGGGGCAATGCCTACTATGTGATTATCGTAGAACTAACTTCTGTTATTTGGTTGTTGATACAGTTACGATTCGTCTATTCATGCTTTCGTGCCCAATGACAGACAATGGATCAAACAACGGATGCTTCAACACTTAAAGAGACTAGCCAACCGTTGAATGGGCAAATCCACCTGGCTTCAAGATTCATCCAGTCATAGTGTGGCTTGTATTATCTGGAATAGGTAATGTAACATACTACATACAGATATCAACTCAAGTATTGAACTAGTATTAAGGCGTTGAATTTGTTAAAGGTAATTCCCGAAGTCGTTCATCTTCTTTGGTGAGAATTGCTGGGAAATGTAAAAACATATTCTGATGACAAGCTTTTAATCGAAGGAATATTTCATGTGAGGGGGTACCCTTTTTCTGCCTCTTTTCTTTTTCTTCTATTCACTGCAACTTCTTAGCCCTTGTGCTGAATTTTAAATGGAAACGCCAAGGAAGGAAATCTGCGATCGGAAGGTAATCAATTACTTGTGTAGATCATATCGTTGGCAATCGAACATGTGATGCAGGCGCCACTTGTCAAGAATTTTTTTTTAGTGTTTCCTGTACAAGAAATAAGTAACTATCCCTGAAACTAGCTAAGGTATCCTGAAATTGAAAGTATTCGTATAATTGTATTTGGATAACAACCGAACAACTACACTGGTGCAGATAAAATACAAAGTACACTAGAAACAAAAGCCCTGAGCTTACTGCTTGCAAAGCAGGATCCGTTCCCTCTGCAGGCGAGCCCAAGGCAATTGTGTAGGCTACATTAACTCATAGAATACCAACAAATAACATTCCTATATTATTGGCAACATTAAACTTATTGCAATTGGATCGTGCACGAGACTTGGTTATGTATAGAGAGACCCAGAAATGATGAACTGGTTTGGCTGTCAGTGGTCTAGGATCAGAGAATTGTTCTTTGGTGTTGGACCTGGCATCGGACTTCCAGTAATAAAAGCCTTAATGAGTGTAAGAGCCAACTTAGGTTTGTGAAGAGGGACTTCATGACCAGCTCCCCTCACTGATACGAACGTAAGGCCCTTGTACACTTGGGTCCAACCTCCCACCTGCGAAACACGAGGCAAGACAATCATTAGCAAACTGGATAAAAGAGAACACAAGCACTAAAAAAAACATTACTCTTGATCATCTGCTCTTTCCCTTGGTCCAACCGCATTAAAAACAGAGAACACAAGCACTAAAAAACATTACTCTTGAATCTTGATCATCTCTCACCTAAGAAATAGTAAACAAATACAACTCAAATGTGAAACATTGACTCTTCAGGAATTTATGTCTGTATTTCTTTAGTACCCCAGAAGAATAAAACAAATAGTCTTTTATGTGTTAAGAATGTAAGAAGGCGCATAATAATCCATAGGGAAATGAGTCAGGACCAAGGCTACACTTCTTAAACAAACACTTTCTGGCGAAAAGAAAACCCACATTTTTCCAGGTTGAAATTCAATGCAAAAAACACATACCTGTCCATCATCATACCAGGCACGCCACGGGGACACTGTTGGGAGCTTAAGTGCATCTACATTGTACCGTGTGGATGTGACTGGGATTACGGCATCTGTGTCTCCACTGACCACACCAAACATTATCTGGTTAATTTGGAAGACTTCACGGTCCTTGACAATCCAAGTGCAGTTCAAAATATTAAATATGTTAGATCACTCGTATATAGTAGCCTGAAGATTATAAATATTCTCCTTGACTACACTTTAACTCCAACAAGTTTTCAAGATTTTTTCCTCCAAAGTAGTGTCTCTGATAACTTATGGCATCCAAGGTGTTCGAAATATGATTTATCAAGACCAGAAGCCATTTGATGTGGACTTAACAAGAAACATAAGAACAGTTTTTGCACTTGATCAGTCTTTGGATTTATGCTAACTTGGGTAAAGAAATTTTTAAGACAACAAACTGAAGTCCAAGAAGGTGCTTGCACTAAAAGGGCTAAAAATATGAGCACGTAAATTTTCAAAGTTGTAGTGTGTTTTACTTGTTATATAAAATAAACTTTGTTACTACCAGAAAGCATTTTCTTTTTCGAAGTATTCACATTCCATAAGTCTTTCAGAAAATCAGGGTCATGCTTTTTTTTTTTTCTTGTTTTTTTTGGGGAGGAGGATCAGAAAATGAAGGTCCTAATTTCATAGAAAAAACAAAGATTACCTGAGTTTGACCCAATAACAACCAGTGTTTTCATCGTTATCAGGCCTCATTAGGTAGTGGTGAAAAAAGAGTGAAGCTACCTGAACATCCAAATGCGAAGCCCCGCACGAATCAGTTCATGATAAATGGGAAGCATGGAACTCGGCGAATCCTTCCAATTTTCATTGACAAGATCACTGCAACAAAGAAGCAGTACCAGATTGTCAAAAAAAATAGTCATTGAGCATCAATAACTCCAGGATAGTCCTCTAGAACGGCACAGTATATGCTTTAAGACAATATGCAGAGACATTTATCCAATCTGATTAACTTATTTCAAATTGATTTCTCTCTGATACTCTCAAAGGAGCCATTTTAGCTCCAACTGCAAGCATTTCAAAATGAATTTTGTTTTCTAACCAAATAAATTGTGTATTCACCGATTTCAAAAAAAAAAAAAAAAAATTGCCTATTCACTCCTAGATATGAATCTGGATCTTTAGTACGTAAACAAGCATGGATCATATTTTTATACTAGTTCATAACATGGATAGATAAATGGAAAATCTGAACTGACTCAGGAATCATATTTGGTTCTAGCAGGAAGCAGGAAATGCCCAGGATGTAAGGAACGAAAAGGTACTTATCTGAACTGACTCAAAGGAAGTCATCAATGAAATTCCCGTCAATGGAATCCTCTAATTTAACAGTGTGACCTTTTTGGTTGAAAAAGGATGCTTCACATATTTTAACAGCAAAAACATCTCAAGAATTTAGTTATCATCTCATAGAGCTATACCTGCATGTTTCCCACTTGGATGGTGCAAATTCTGGACTCACATGAAGTGCATTTTGGACCTCTGGAAGATTAAAGTAAACAGTTGAATGTTTCTCAGTGCAGGGATCATACTTCTCGGTGATGCGTCCAGCAGACTGTCAAAGAGTAGTTTCCACAACTTAAGTCAGAAAGATGTTTCTTCAGTTACCATAAGAAAAGACAAAAAAGCAGTTGTCCACTGACTACATGAATAACAACAGCAGAAAATTATATTAGAAACAATCTGCCTAAAGGTGTGAAAGAATCCTTTCCCTCAACAACTGATTATCAATAAATATGACATAGTTAAAGACATTGTTAGTAACTCCACTTTGTCTTCATGATGAAAACTGCATATGAAGTTAAACCTGCATATGAAGTTAAACCTTATAGAGGATTAAAATGAATAGCTAGAGCATGTAAAAAAGGAGGTAAACCAGCATTTTTTAACTTATGGACCTTGAAAATATTACCACTTACATGTAGTCTTCTTAATAGCCGATTATGAAGGGTAGCATTGCCAGTACAGGCAGGGGTGAAGATACTATAGGCATCTATGTTTCCCATTTCATTGCTAGCGATGTCAAGAATCTTTTCACATTGCGGTGAGGTGTGGATGAATGACTGGAAGTCACAAAAAATGTTCAGCAACTTATACGTTTCATCAGATATCAAGCCAGATGACCACATAAACTGGAAAACTCCCAAATGATCATTGTAGTCATCGGTCAATGCATTTCCAACCTGCATTACAACTATGTCAGAAGAAAACTCAGCAACTACAACAACAACATCAACAAAAAGTAGAACCCAGATGTGTATACCATGTATCCCTTTAGATTGATTGAGTCATCAGCAGTGAACCTTTGATAGTTCACTATAACATAGGCAAGCTGAGGAACATAGTGTCCTGAGACATGATATTGATGTTGTGTAGGGTTAAGAGATTATTCAATGCAACATTGCATGCAGAGAAGATAAATAAGAACAAACTTGTGCAATGAAAAATTTCAGCAGTCATGCCTGCATAGCTCTCTCCAATAAGATATAGTTCTCTGCCTTTATAATCAGGAAAACGATTTAGCCACTTCCTTATAAAAACAAGCAAGTCTTTAGCTGCAAATAGAAGAAAGTAGATGGTCATAATAAGAAAAGTAACAAAAAACAACTGAAACATTCAGAAGAAAAAGTGACTGTAATATGCCAGTAATATTTTCAAAAATAAATCTAGGTACCTGTCCTTCCATCCCCATTTGTTAATAGATCACTGGAGCTGTTTGAATAAGAAAACCCAACCCCAACAGGGGAGTCGATGAAGAGAATGTTGGCCACTGCAAAAGGTTAGAGTAATAAGCATTAATACATGTTGAAAGATCTATGGTTTTTAATGAACTGAAAGCAGAATCTAGGAAACTATGTTACCCTGATTCCAAGCATATGAGTTTAGATATAGTGTCTTCCCATCTGGCTTGACATGGAATGGGCCAATTTCTTCAGCTTCTCCATAGGCGATAGAAGAGCACCCAGGCCCTGAAATTATTTGATATTAGAAACGGTACAAAGGGGGAGATAGACAATAAATGAAAAAGGCTGAAAAAATATGCAGATTAAAAGAAATACCTAAATACAGTTCACAGTGCAAACAGAGAATGAAGTTTTCAAGGAAGACCAAAAAGAAAGTGCAAAGAAGGCAACGGGAGGAAACCAATCTTTCTCTGGAAAACTTTGGAACCAGTTTGTGAAAACTGAACAAAAACTGAACAACAGAGGCAGTTATGTGAAAATAACAAGACTTGGTTGAATAACTTTAAGAAAGCAGATTTTGCAAACTTGGTGCGGCAATCTTCTACGATTCTGGAACAAGTTGATGGGTATTCTTGCTTTATTAATCTCTTCGACTCTCTGCAGTTCTATGGTAGCTTAAAACCTATCTTACCTACAGAAGCTCGTCTTGCTTCGGATTTGAAACGCTTTCTAATCACCCCTTCACTTGCCTTACTCTAACCCACCACAAATAGAGTAGTGGAACTCGAGCTAAAATAAAGGAAAAATTAGAACTTCATCTCTGTACACGTCTACCAGATTTTCAAGTGACGCTGTCATCATCATTAGCCGTCTTATTCCAAACTTTTCTTCCGGTCAATGCAATTGATCCTCCTCCGCTCTGCTCTAAAGTTTCTATCTTGACAAATGATGAACTACTCAATGAATCTAGAAGGTGGACCAGGCTCACGGTAGACACTCAATCGATGTGGCATCACAGGGAACAACGTAAGATAGAAAGTTTCAGTCGGTTAACTGAGTGAATCCCAGCACTCCAGCTCCATCACTCTCGCAAATAGAAATCAAAAGGCAATATAATATAAAGAAAGATGAGTAAAGTGGCAAACCTCCATTTAGCCAAATCACCAGAGGCTTCGTTGAAGGATCCTCGACGGCCTCGAAGAACCAGTAAAAGAGGGCTCTGCCGGCCTTCTCATTCACGGTTACATACCCTGAGTAATGCGCAAAGTCGACGTTGAAGTCCTGCCCAGGAAGCTCAAGCACTATATCCTTCTGCTGCTCATCCGTAGAGAAGCCACTTGAAAGCTCCGAAAGGGCTAGTAGAACAAGAAGGTAGGACACGCATACGAGCTTCTTCTTCATCTTTGGCAATCTGGGTACTCTTTGCGTTTTCAGAAGAGGCGTTACCATATATAATGCGATCAGAGACGCACCGTGTTAGACCTTCTGACTAAAAGACACAAATCCCCGTCCCCCCGATAGAGTGGAAATTCGGTTAAGCCTCATGGGACCTTCGGCTTGCTGCGAGCCTGCGATCACATGATGGGCACCCTTCCAAATTTGTTTTTCATCATTTCAGTTAAAGAAGAAACTTTGCAGAGACGCTTGTCATTCTTCCACCATTTCTGACCCACGCCGGCCGATGATAGCAATAAAAGAATATTTTTCCATTGCAAAATCCACGAACAGAGAAGTCACCCTTCTTCGTCTCATCCCTTTGTTTTTATTTGAGCTCAGTTCCTTTCTACTTGTAGCCTTGCGGGTAGTCACAAAAGAATCTGAACTGCAGAAATTTATTACCTTTCTTCGTATCTACCCTTCAAAATGTGAATATTTGTTGATTTTGGCCATTAGCGAGATTAGCACGACGCAAGTTTTCCTCTATTATTGTTCTACGGTAAGATTAGAAATTGTAAAAACCCATTAAAGATCTGACCTGCAGACATCATTTGTGGCAAAGGCAATTGATTAGAAACATTGTACTGGTCTGAAATTTTGCGATATCGGACAAACTAGTCACTTTGGCTGTTGGAGGAAAAGCTTTGAAAAGATACAGAGATAAAGGACAAGCTCAAAGCACCCTGAATGATGAAAGCTTCATATGTCCGTTGAAAGATCAGATTAAACCCACTAAATTTACCAAAAAAATTCTTCTTATACAACCAATTAAATACATTGATTTTGTTGTAGATAGATGTTTTTCTTGATTATATATTCATTTAAGAATTGGGAGATTGGATCGGATGTGTCCTGTGTCTTAAAAAAGGCAAATAATAAGTAACTATCACCATTCACACCTCACAAAGAAATGTCAAGATTCTCCAGACCAAATCAACGGACGCCCCTCAATATTTCCAACTTGCTATCTCGATTCTGACGTTTTCAATCACAAAATATAAACTAGTCCCAGCTTTCGTTAAAACCAGTTCTTCACCTTGGATTTCCATGATCGAAGTTCTACGAGCTTCATTTTCATAAATTGCAGGTAGTCTCTTGATGATTAAGGTCGGCATGGAACTTCCCGACAGAAAGGACTTGGAGGGTAAGACTTATAAGCGACAGCTTGGGTTTGAGCAGAGGAACCTGATGTCCTTCATACCCCTGCGTCCAATCCATCCTCCTACCCGAGCAGAGTATGTTATGATATCACTTATAAGCCAGAAAAAGAGACTGTTTTCTGGTATGAACAAGAAGATACAGAAAGTTGTAGCATATATATATATATATACCTGGGCATCATCGTACCAAGCTCCAAGCTCGCCGTGGAGACATGGCTGGGAGATTGAGGTCGATGATATCATGCCGTGTTGAAGTAAGAGGAACCATACCGTCGGCATTTTCACTGATCACAGCAACAGACACAGATTAGTATCATTGGGATATATATATCTTTATGAATCATCCAAAGAAACCGTCTTTGTTAACTAGTCTGATGCGCAACTCCAAGAATGGCTTCACGATAAATGAATAGAATGGATATATCTCACTGTCCTTCCAGATTGCACATTAAGTATACGAAATATAAGGGCAAACGAGACAATAGTTACAATAAACAATATATATAATTTCCTGTTTGATCAGTTTATAGTTTGGAGTTTGGAACAGCCATGCTGATAATTAAAAAACAGGGTAATGCCACACTTGCATACAAGCCACTCAGGTGGTGCAATAGCACTACAGCAGGATCTACGTTCGTGGAATTCACTCTCAATTTGACATTCCTGAATGATCTCATCCTTTCTGATATCTGTAAATGGTCTTTTCGATAGAAGAAATGAAGAAAGAAGAGGTAATTTTTTTCAGCAGGCTGTTTATAGAGCTATAATGGGCAGTGTACGTAGGGAGGAGTTAGGAACCTATATATATATATATATATATATATATATATAATTAATCATCAACTGATACATCATTTATTTACAAGTCTTACGAAGATTAATCTTTCACTTAATCTCTAAGCAGCTGATGATTAGTGAAAAAGATGTTGATGTAATCCTAATAAAACTTCTTTTTATTGCTTAAATAATTAACTAATAATACAAATTGGTTGATTAATCTCATCGGGAGCATTGCAGAAGAAGAAAGCCTTTTGTCTCTCTGATGTAAAATATAACAAGTGTCGCAATCGAGTTCTACGCGGGCAAGCAATGCTAAGAATTAAACAAAATGAAGCTTAGACGTCTGTTCTCTGAAACTTTTACGAAACCACATATTCTTCAGTTTTCTACCTATTTACGTACCGATCGATGGCCCGCCAACATCCCGGGTTGATCGAAAAGAATGGCCACGGCCACGGCAGTAAGAAGAACTCCTCTCTGTCTTCTTCATCTGATCTGCCTGATAATTCTGATCGGAGCACCGGTGCTTCATGCTCGTTCGGTCTCGGATCAGGAGACTCTGCCCGGACGGGCGGAGTCGAAGAGCTGCGACGAGACGTACGGGTTTATGTTCTGCGCGACGAGCGTGGTGGGGAACTTGGTCATCGTCGGGGGGCTCATGTACTTGTCGGCGAGGTGTATTTCCGGCGGCAACGAGCTGCTTATTCGGATGCTCGGCCCCGGCGTCGTCGGAGGCTTTCTTCTTCCGGTGCTCGACGCCCTTCCCGAGTCCCTGGTCATCCTCGGTAAAGATTAATTAATCGTTAATTAAGCCTCTTCCCGTCTTCCGGTTATGTATTAAGTTTTTAAAGATTTTCATTTCTATAAAATGATAGCTTATAACATTTATAATTTTTCAAAAAAGGCAAAAAAAATTAAAATCGTCGCCTGAGAGATTCGAACTCTCGCGGGGAAACCCCATGTACTTAGCAGGCACACGCCTTAACCACTCGGCCAAAGCGACTTTTGTTGCTTATTAAAATAAATTTATTAATTCCATGTCTGATATATTTGACACTACTTGATTGTAAACTAGCTCTTTTAAATTTCTAATTGAAGTTTGATTCTTGTTCTGAAGAGCTCCAAAATGGGTTCGCTTTTGCAGTGTCTGGTCTTTCTGGAAGTAGAGAGATCGTTCAGCACAAAGTTCTCATTGGAATGGGCATGCTTGCCGGCTCCACAATCATGCTTCTAACGCTCTTATGGGGTTCCTGTGTGTTCGTCGGAAGAGTTAATTTTTCTGAAAATCCAACTTCCACCCGTATTAGCCCCACGGGTTTGTTCTTACTTCATCTCTATTTTTGCTTTTTCCCTGCCTACATTTTGATTGAAGGTTTAGTTCAGATGTGACGAAAAGCCTTTTTTTTTTTTTTTTCTGTTTTCATTGTTGCAGGGTCTGGAGTCTCCGCTGATTTGGCTACTAACCATGCTGCCAGAATCATGGTCATGTCTCTGCTCCCATTAATCATAGTACAAGCGCCAAAAGTTTTTTCTTTGTCATCTGGAAGTCGATTCGCAGTCTTGACATCTTTGGCCGTCTCGCTTGCATTTTCACTGTGTTATTGCCTCTACCAGGTTTCGTACCCATTCATGTTCATGTTGTGTTCTGGACTAGTAAAACAAAAGCAGCAGTTCTGTTCTTATGCCTCGTGATCATAAACACCATTTCCCATTCATTCAATATGATTATGCCCTTCAGGTGTTCCAACCTGGGATTCAGAGAAGAAGACTAGAATATGCGAAGCACAACCATGTGATATCAGGGCTTCTGAGACTCTTGAACAGGGAATCACTGGGAAACCTTGTAAACAGAGATGGTGAGACCAACATTGAACTTATTCAAAGGTAATTAGCTGTTATTTATAGAGTCCATTGGTTTTCACATTCTATGAATTTATTGGACTAAGCCTCTAGCAATTGAGGTTTCAATTGTTGTGATCATGTTCTGTTGTTAATTGCAGGTTGTTTGATAAAATAGATAGCAATTCGGATTGTGTCATATCTGCAAGTGAGTTGAGGTCGTTTTTGCTAGGAATCCAGTTTGAAGGCATAGAATTGGACCCAGAGAATGCAGTGGATGAGGTGATCAATGAATTTGATACTTCGAGCGATAAGGTGATTGACAAAACAGAGTTTGTGGAAGGGATTTCAGAATGGGTTGTTAAAGCAAAGCATGCTATAACCAGTCAAGGTCGTCCTTCAGTCAAATCTGTGCCTTCAAACTATTTTGAGGTTAGGCTGCTTCCCTGTAATTTCATTCGTAGGCATGTAAGAAGCAAAATAGAAATAAGATGGTCTGACCAGATTGCATTTGCAGAAAACGAAGGCAGAGTACGAGAGGCTGCTGGATATAAGGGAGAACAATGTAGAATGTGTCCATAACTCCTCATGGGTTATGGTTAAGGCGTTGCTGTTGTTGTTGCTGGGAACTCTCATTGCAGCTTTCTTTGCAGACCCACTTGTGGATGCTGTTATAGAATTCTCACATGCCACCAGCATACCTTCTTTCTATGTCTCATTTATAGCAATGCCTTTGGCTACTAACTTCAGTGAAGCTGTGACTGCAATCAAATTTGCCATGCTTAAGAAGCAAAAGAGCACCTCCTTAGCATTCTCTGAGGTTTGTCTCTCTTATCTGTCGCCCACCACCTCCACCTTCCCTTAATTTAGAGTCTTCTTCTTCTTCTTTCTCTTACTCTCTCAGCAAAACATCTCTCCTCTGTTGTTGTTGTTGTTGTTGTTTGTTGTTGTTGTTGTTGTTGCAGATTTATGGAAGGCTGACCATGAACAACACCCTCTGCTTGTCTGTCTTCCTGGCCCTCGTCTACATCCGCGGCTTGTCGTGGGACTTCTCGGCTGAAACATTGGTGATTCTTGTAGTTTCTACCATTGTAGGCGTCTCTGCTAGCTTCTGCGCCAAATTCCCACTATGGACCAGTGGGGTGGCCTCTCTCTTGTACCCACTGTCATTGCTGCTTGTTTATCTCCTTGACAATGTCTTCGGATGGTCATAGAGGCGAAAAATCACACGAACACCAGACCTGTAGGAGGTGTATATTTGGATTTCCTTCTCTTCCGGTTCATTTTATTCATTCTTCTGATTTTTCTCCCAGCCCTGCTGTAGCATGGAGCATTTGATTCAATGTATGTATGGGAGAGGCGCCATATGAAGACAAACCAGCTTTAGACGGTTCCCATATATCAGGGATGGCAATCTCGTGAAAAAATGGCAAAACGCAAGTAAGATTCCTAGATGATGGGACTGGACCCTGACCCATGACCCCATCCATGACGTGGCTTCTGCCCACGTGAATAAATCCTCAAATATTACGTACGTTATTTTTTTCTAAAAATTGAATCTTGTTTTGGTCGTTCTCCCCACCTTGACCCAGTCCCTTGTCGTGTCTTTAATTTACATATCTCATATTTTAACATCAGATTTTTTTCAATTAAAGGAAAAAAACGTGGCCAGCTCGATTAAATCGATGGTCCCAAGATCCGTTCATTTCCCTTAGATAGTTGAAATAGAAATGAGAAAGAGAAAGAGAAAGAGAGAGGGTTAGAGAGTTAAAAGTCAATGCCCCCTTCTCTTCACTTTCGTTAAGGGGCATGTGCGGCCCATCTGAGGCCCTCTCAGAGTGTCTGTAGTATAAGGGCACCCCCACCCCTTAGTCAGAGGGCTTCCTCAGGAACACAGGTAGTACTTTCGGTTTGGTTGTTGTGATGATAAATTAATTGATAAGAAGGGGAAGGGAGGGGCACATCACATGGGGTATGTCTTTTTTCTTGTCTTCAAAAGCCCTCTTTTCCCATCCATATCAGTGCTAACACAGGAAAGGAAAGGGGAACTGGAGAGGCTCATAAGTCACACATGCTGCGTACATTTGCTTAGACTGGCAACTACTTGCTCAAATGAAAAATAAATAAATAAAATCAGTGTTTTAAAACCCGGACCAGACTGGCCGGTCCGTCCGGTTTTATTTATTTGGTCTGGGTCACTCTAAAAAGAACAATTTAATCATTTTTTCGTCTTATTATTTATAAAAATATTAACTATATACAAATTGTAGGGTATAATCAATATTTTAAAAACCAAACGGGCCGGTGTCATGTCCGGTTTTGGTTACCCCGGTTAAACCAGGTTGGACGGTTGAATATTTTATATATATATTTAATATTTTTATAAGAAAAAAAGGCAAAAATAATGTTGATTACTGGGCCAAGACAATAAAAACCGGAATGACCTCCGATTCTGGTTCAATTGAGTTGGACCGGCCGGTTCGATTTTTAAAACGCTGGGTATAATATTTACTATTTAAACCATTGTTCTAACCCGGTGTAACTAGGTTCGACAAAAAAAAAAAACCGGATATGAAACCGGCCGATCAGGTTTTAAAATATTAAAATAAATATGTAAATATGTGTAAACTATATTGAGTGACAGAAGGAAGGGAATCATTTATAGTTCCATCCCCTTTAATAAGCTTCACTTTTGTCTTAACAGTCCCTTGCAAGTTGCCGCTGCAAAAGTGGACCGACCGGAAAATTTTCAGGGGATGGAGCCGTGGTGGAGGACCCACCTCTCCCTCCGTCTCGTTCCAGGAAATTTCAGAACGGACCGTGATTTTTTTGCCCTTTGAGTTTTCGATTTACACGTTTAGGACTTGGGAAGCCGCCGTTAATGAAGAGGACAAGGAAGGAGCTTAAATGTTTGATTAACAACACTAAACCCCATTATTTAACTCGGCTCAGTAGTTGGTTACGTGTCAATGGAGGAAAAGAGGAAGGGAGTTTAGGGCCGATGAATCATGCACGAAATTTTTTTATTTTTATTGATTTGATCATGCACGGATTCATCAGACTCATAACCCAACTAGTAAATGGGCTCGTCAGTGGACCCCTCGGCATGATTGTAGATAGATGTACAAATTTGTGGGACCCATGACTCATCACCAGTTGTGGGTCCCTTTCTGCTCCAAGTTTCAGAAAAAAAATAAAATTAATTAATATTTAAATATTAATTAGTCTAAAGTCTAAACTTTAAAGGATTCGGGTCACGAATAGCAATGGATTAAGAGATATCGTTGGAGGAGGAATCAGGAGAGACCGAATAGTACGAGAAATATGAAAGTATGATAATAACATTGTGATAGAAAATATAGGGGAAGGGGGGAAAGGGGCGGGGTCTCAGCTCTCTGTCTTGTGGATGTGTTCCAAAGCTTCGTCGAAAGGAAGAGAGGGAAGCTCTTCTGCGAAGGGTGGGTAACAAAATAATCGGCTTTGTTGCTTGCCCCGGAAGGTTCTTCCCTTCGGCAAAATCAGACTTCTTCTTCTCTATTTGGGTTTCCTTGTTCCTTCTTTTTAACCTATTTTTTTCCCCCTCGCCGCCCTTCTTTGAGTTTAATTAACCAAAAAAACGAAAATCAAAACTTTCGTCTGTTCTTTTTCGGTTTCGTGGGAAGCCGGCTGATAAGCTTTAACTCAATCGCTAGGCTTCGTTTCCGTTCTTTCATTTTAATGCCCGAATCACCTTAATTCATCTGGTTTTGGTTCTGGTTCTTTCGGTTTGGGAAGCTCAGCTCGCGTGTTTCTCAAGCGAGTCAGGAGGGAGAAATTCATTTGGTTTTTTGGTGTTTGATTGCTTTCTTTTGGGAGTTTGGGTTTTCCCTTGAAAGCGTCATTGTCTGGTTTCGTGTAATTGGGTGTTGCGCTTGTGGAGCGTGGAATTTAGGGCTCTGTGGAGGATTATTAGCTCGGTTGCAGTCCTCTATATTCTTTTCGTGAAGCACTTTTTTTTGTGTGTTTTGACGACGGAACTTGTTTTGGGGGATTTGTTGCTTGCTGTTCCTGGAGACGCTTCGGGTTTTTGGATAATCTGATTGCGCGTTGTTACTTGAGGAAAGTTTGGTATTGTGTCTGACTTCTGATTTTATTTCGGTTTAGCGAGTGCTTGGTTGTGAATCTCTTGGGTGGGAAGTGAAACCCTCAGCTGTTTGCTGGTGTCGTTTTGTTATTGGGCTCGCATTCTGTCGGGGACACAATGAGTTCTATTGTTACAGAGGAATTGGTTCTAGGCAGGAAGCTAGTTGTTCATATCGCGGAAAACGGTCACACAGTTGAACTGGATTGTGATGAATCCACATCCGTTGAAGCTGTACAAAGATATATAGAATCAGTAACCGGGATTCAATTTAATGATCAGCTACTTCTATATCTCGATGTCAAGCTCGAACCGCAACGCCAATTATCAGTCTACAAGCTCCCTCGCGAAGGGCAAGAGGTCTTCCTTTATAATCGTGCTAGGCTTCACCAAGACTCACCAGTTCCACCTCCAGAAGATATCACTATTCCTGAGCTCGCCGTCCGTCCTTCCCCATCCTCCTCTCACAATCCTCATCCTTTGGATGATGCCCCGGATCCTGCTCTCAAGGCCCTACCGTCCTATGAACGGCAGTTCCGTTACCACTTCCAAAGGGGTAATGCAATTTATGGATCCACCCAAGCGAAAATTGAGCTGTCGGAGCAACTACTGAGAGAGCTACGGGTTCAGGAAAGGGCACTGGGGACTGCCAGGGATAGTATGGACCATCATTACCGGATGATCTATCCGACATACATGGATTTTATGAAATGCTACTCACAGCAACACCGCCACCATGGGGATCTTTTAGTGAATTATAAGAGAGACGTGGAGAAGTTAAGGTCTTGTAAACTGCACCCATCCTTACAAACAGAATCGAGAAAGTGTTTGTTGGATTTTGTGAAGGAGGAAAATCTGAGGAAATGGGCTGAGAATTGCGGGACTTCACACAAGCAGTTTGAGTTTAAGGTTCAACAACTTAAGACTGTCTTTGGGGAATTAAAGAGAAGAGTTGAAGATTTAAATTTGGCTAGAGCTTCCATGAGTATTACGGAGGTGGAGACCACAATAAAGGAGCACCAGAGATACCTCAATGAGCAGAAGAGCATTATGCAGTCTTTGAGGTTGGTTTTTATTCTCTTTATATTCTTTGAATGATTATTTTTAGCACTTATAATGTTCATATTATTTTGCACAAGCTGTATATTTCCATAGAGTATGGATAATAGGAGCATCAAAATTGCAGCAAGTATATAATTATGTCAAAGTTTGAAATGTATTATCATGAAATGCCTTAATCTTGTAGATCTTTCTGCAACCCCTCTGAGAGGGATAACAGATTTTCTTGCTAGGTGCACTTGTGCGTGTTTTAAATGCAGTCTAATATTTGTCTTAAGAACTTAAATTGTGAGTTCACTGTACATCACTGACTTTGGCATTTACCCATGCAACTGGTATTGGTGCATTAGTTACCAATGTGCATGTAAGCCTTGATGACTAATAAAAGGGGTGGAGAAAAGGAAAGAGGTGGACATAATTTCAGCTTAGTTTGATGTTTTGATTTCCGTAGATGGTTAGAAATGCTCACTTAAACTGAGATTCTTACAAGTGTGCTCTTTGGGCATTTATGGGAGAAGTTTAGCTCTTTTCTCTTTTCTTTTCTCCCTCTTTTTCTCCCTCTTTTTCTCTCTTTTTTTCCCCCTCTTTTTCTCCCTCCCACAATCGATATCTTTGCGACTATTCTCTACCCTTGCTCAACTGCCTTGTTCTAATTAGCTGGGTAGTGGAATGATGGTATTTCCATGATTATCTTGTTTTAATCGTTGTTAGGGATGGATTTAAGCAACCACGTAATACTCACTCATTTTCTTTCATTTTCTTTGTCAAATATGAAACATAATCTATTCTTTGTATTGTTGCTTCTTCATTATTTCTGAATTTATAAATGGGATGTTAAGAAATTTCTCTTTATCATGTAACAGTAAAGATGTCAACACTGTGAAGAAACTCATTGATGATTGCTTGAGTAGTCAGTTGTCAGCATCACTCCGACCTCATGATGCAGTGTCTGCACTGGGTCCCATGTATGAAGTTCATGATAGGAGTCACCTCCCTAAGATGGAGGCGTGTGATCGTGCAGTTTTGAACCTCCTGGAATTCTGCAGGGCCAAAAAGAATGAAATGAATGCCTTTGTGCACAATTTTATGCAGAAAGTAGCAATTGTTCAATCAATGGTGAGAGACATTAGGTTGCAATTCCCAGCTTATAAAGAGGCTATGGAACGGCAGGATGACATCTTCGAAGACTTGAAGTTGGTCCGTGGGGTTGGGCCAGCATATAGGACTTGCCTTGCAGAGGTTGTAAGAAGGAAAGCTTCAATGAAGCTCTACATGGGCTTGGCTGGGCAAGTAGCTGAGAAACTTGCAACTAAGAGGGAGGCTGAGGCTAGACGGCGAGAGGAATTCATTAAAGTGCAGAGTATTTACATCCCTCGTGATATATTAGCTTCTATGGGCCTATTTGACTCTCCTAATCACTGTGATATTAACATAGCACCTTTTGACACTAGCTTGTTGGATATTGATATTTCTGACTTGGATCTATATGCTCCTGAGAGTTTGTTAGGTGGGACGGCTAAACCTGAGAAACGTGGGACACCTAGGAGTTCATTTGCCAGTAGTAGCTCCCATTTGTCAGAATCTGGGGAAAACATGACTGAACCATTTGATAAGTGTGATGTAGATGAACTGCTAGAAGGTTGTGGTTCTATTGAAATAGCTGGTACAAGCAAGTTGGAGGTGGAGAATGCACAACTGAGAGCTGAACTTGCATCTGCAATAGCTCGCCTTTGCTCTTTAAAGCCAGATATCAATTATGCCTCCTTGGATGATTCCAAGCTGGAAAATTTACTGAAAAGCGCTGCAGAAAAGACAGAGAAAGCATTGCAGTTGAAGGATGAGCATGAGAAACAGATTCAATCCATGCTCAAGATGAAACAAATGCAATGCTTATCATATGAGAAAAGGATTCAAGAACTTGAACAAAGGTTATCTGATCAGTATCTGCAGGGGCAGAAAGCCGCAAGTAACAAGGACGTGTCTGATTCCACTCTGTTGACACTTAGGGCAGATGATTGTAAGTCAGAGATGTTTGGAGATAGGGAGGGCCCTAATCCCAATGAGCCCATGGATGAAGCTTCTTGTATTTCTGCGTCCTTAGATCCCAAAATGGAGCAATCTGTTGGATCTTCTGGCAAAGTTCGTGAAGGGGTGGATGAAAATATGACAGATATGCCTGGTATATTAAACCATCCAACTGTTGATGCTTCACGTAACTCCATGGATGCATCAATGCAGGACCAACATAGAGATGAACTGCCAAGCAGAGATAAGGCTGAGAAAGAGAAGGTGGAACCTCTGGATGGGTTACCCTCTGAAACTGCTCTTGACTCTGGTTCAACCAATAAAACTCGCGATGAGCTTCTCATTGAGCTGGAGGCTGCACTCATGGACAAGTCAAATCAGTGCACTGAAACTGTAAGCAAGCTCAAAACTGCTGTGGAAGAGGTTACCAACCTCAGAAGAGAACTTGATATTAGTCAGAAGCTCCTTGATGAATGTCAGGTACATTTGGGTCAAAACCATTTTATTTGACAGCATTTTTATGAGATGCCCTTGGGTAATCTGTTTTAATAATAAGATGGTGCCATATTGCCTACCTTGCAAATTCTTTTATTTGAGATATATCATGCTGGCATGTTTGTGATGTAGGCTTTCCTTAGATATTAAATGCACTTTACCGTCTATCAATGGCATTAAAACTCATTGCAACATACACTGAATATTCTTTACCACTTGAGGATTGTAAAGCAACCAAGCTTTCTAAAAACTTTTGTTTCGTATTGTTTTCACGAACCTCTCTTTTAGTACTTTGTTCAGAATATACTTGGGAGCACTCCTCCTAGCTTAGGCTAATCATTTTTTGGAAGTTTGTATCTGTTTGTGGACATTATTAGAAAAATTTTCTGTGTGCCCAAAAGATCATACTCATGAGGAACTTATTAGCATCAGTTTTAATGGGGTTGGAAAGATACCTGTGCATATTACTTGGGAAGAAGATTTCTAACTTCATTTAGTTTTTCTGGGAGGAACTCTAGCACCTTTCTATATGAGGTTCTTTTTCTAGTCCACCTGCCTCTACCCTCTACCAACAACAAAAAAAGAAAGAAAAAGGATGAAAATTTCATTTGCGAATATTCATTTGTTAAAGATGTCACTATAAAACCTTTTATTATTGCTGACAGAAATAACAATTTTTAAACATCATATAACCAGGGTTCTGACCTTGGTTATCTGACATATTGAGTAAATGTTTATCTCTAGTCTTCCTCAAAAAATGTTTATCTCTAGTTATAAAGGGAAGCTTAGCGCCTCTTAAACTATTAAAGAGCCAAATTGTTCTAGTTTAAACTGAATGTTTGCTTTTATAATTGTGGAAATTGTGGAGATACTTTCTCCTACCGAGAAAAAGCTGGAGTTATTGCATCAGACATATCTATTTTCTCTCTATGTTACAATTTTTTTGTAAATTATTGGGTCATCCTTGCAGTATGCAGATCTCTATATCTGCCTACTGTTTTGATTTGATTATTATCTTTTGTTTTAAATGAATTTCTCAACTGGGCCAGTCTTCTCAAACAGATGAATTGTGCACACTTGGAAAATTGCCTGCATGAAGCAAGAGAGGAAGCTCATACTAATTTATGTGCTGCTGACCGGAGAGCCTCAGAGTATAGTGCTCTCCGTACCTCTGCTGTCAAGACGCGTGGCCTCTTTGAAAGGCTGCGTGCCTGTGTTACAGCTCCCGGTGGTGTGGCTGGTTTTGCTAATTCACTACGTGCTCTAGCCCTTTCATTAGCAAGGTAAGCTTCCTTTTTAAGTATATGTGTCTGTATGTCCAGTTGTACCTCTGAAGTTGTTCACTATGATATTTTTTTTTCATAAATTAATGTCCTTTTGGGCTTTTATGTTTTCAGCTCTGCCAATGAGAATGAAGATGATGCAACTGCAGACATTCGTGCATGTATCAGGTTGCTGGCTGAGAAAGTGAGTTTCCTCTTTCGGCAGCGTGAGGAGCTGTTAGAGAGATGCTCACGAGCTGAGGCTACTCAGACCCATCTGACCAAGGAACTTGAAGAGAAGAAAGAATTGGTTAAAAGCCTCTATGCCAAGCATCAGCTTGAAAAACAGGTTAGTTGCATATATGTGAACCCTCAAGATGCATCTTGGTTTTTTTATGAGAACATGTGTTACCACGCAATTCCATGTGAGAACGATCTTGTTTGTTATTGTACATCTTAGTAGCAGAAGGTTTCTGTTGTGGTGGATCTTTCATTTGAGAATGCAAAACTGTCATGCCAATTGCTATTAAAACCCTTTCTGCGAAACTAAGCGTGTTTGTGCCAATTGAAAATCAGGAATAAGTGCGAACAGAAAATTTTCCATTTGACGAAAACTTTCTTGTGTTTATGTCTGTTTTAGGTGATGAGAAAATTTCAGCCCAATTTCTTGTTCTGTTCAAAGTCAAAGGGGCTAGGGTATGAGTTTACTATTGCACAATTAGAAACAGAGGAAAATAAACTAAGAAGGCTCCTAGGGAAAAACCTGATGTAAGGGAAAATTTTCCGATGGAAAAGTTACCATTTTAATTCAGTAGGGAACATATAATTTTTCTATTACTTTGTTATCCTACTAGCAAACGGTCCCTACAGTAATGAGGAGCAAAGCCATAAATCATGCTATATAAGTAAACTCTGATACGATTGGGGTTAACTAGCTCAGTAGAGGGATTTTGAGAACCCTTTGATGCTTTACAATTTGATCTATAGCAGTCTAAGATGCTAATGGGCAAGGATTGTATTCTTTTGTTGGGTGGCTCGTACTGGCACAGTAAATTTTCTGCACCGGTGATTGACCATGAAGTGTTCTCAGGATATTCCAAATGTAGAGTTTTGACATGTTGCAAGGCAATATTCTAGGAAGAAGATAGATAAAGATGCTGACAGGATGCTTGAGGATTTTTTTTTGAATGTTTTCTGGGAGTATGCATATCATGTTGAAATGATTGATGCTAGAGGCAAATGCCCTGTAGTTCACATGGAATTTTTGTGTTCATGGTTTACTTACAGACTAAATATCCTCTTGCTCCAACAGGCAAACAAGGAAAAAATTTCATTTGGTCGTTTTGAAGTCCATGAGCTTGCTGCATTTGTTCTCAACTCTGCTGGACATTATGAAGCCATTAATCGCAACTGTTCGAACTATTACCTCTCTGCAGAATCAGTTGCTCTGTTTGCAGAACTTCCAACAAAACCCAAGTACATTATTGGGCAAATTGTGCATATAGAGCGGAAGACTGTTCGGGCCCAAAATTCTAGTAAGGTTGATCAAGTGGATATCCTGAGTTCCGATCCTAGCACACATTTGGCTGCTCCAGGAACCGGGTCCATGTCGAACCCCTATGGTCTCCCTCTTGGCTGTGAATATTTCATCGTAACAGTAGCCATGCTACCTGACACCATTCATTCTCCTTCTTGATTCTGCTGTGGCAGGTATGATGGAAGAGAGTTAACTGTAAATATATAAATAGACTCTGGTTGACATTGTACAGCTGAATATAAATATCTTTCTCCAGTGGCCTTTGTATATTTTCCCCGGTTAGGTAATCCAAAAAAAAAAAGAAAATGTGAATATTAGCAGTTCTTTAATGTTTTTGAACCTATCATCAATCTACATTCATCTTTTGAAACAGATTAAGAGGAGATGATGTTTAAGATGTTTTATTTTAATTGCTCCGAAAGTTCGAGATAGATGTTGTTTTGCAATTGTCAGGTTTCTGCTTTTGAAGAATTTTAATCTTGGAATTACTGATCTTTGTAACCTGCACGGTTGCTTTTGTATTATATATTCAATTGCTTGACCAATAAAGAAGAAGTTAATAGTGGTTCAGGACAGGGAAGAACACGAGGTTCTGAGTTCTTTAACTGGGTGATTTTATTTTTTCGACGAAGAAGGCTGACTCCCTTACTGTGTATGCATGATGGGTTAAGGCCCCATTAAAGGATCAAGAAAGAAGCTGGAAGTGGAAGGTTGAAAAGTCCATCAGGCACTTCTCTCTTCCAATATTCCTGATTTGGAGAAGGAAGGAGAAGATAGATGGCCCTTCCTCTAGTCTTAATAATGTATGTTATACAGAATAAATTAAGAACTGGATAGAAAAATAATTTGAACGAGCAATCCTACAAACTGTACAACTTTGAACCCCCCCCTACAGATAAACTCAGTTGGCCTGCCCTCCAGAAATGATCTGTCTGGGTCTGGTCGCAGGTGCTCACCGGACTCAAGAGTGACGACTGAAGTACTACTCTACGGGCAATTGACTGCAAGAGGTTAATTATTTTATATTGTGGTGACTGGTGAGAGCGCGTGGTAAATTAAGTGTCGTTTCTGCTTCAATAATTAGCTCCTGTTGCTGTCCATACGTACTCTATTTTTCTATGGCGAGTCTTTCTTTCCTAATTTCGTGATGAAAGTGCCGAATATTGAAGAGTTGAGGAAGACCAGAAGTGGGTCGTTGACGTTAAACCCAAAATTGCAAATAACTATAACATTTGGCCGGCCGCCCCGGATTTGCTCCGCAACGGGGTGGTTGCGGAGCAAACCGCAGAGCCTATGGGAGGCCGTCCACGCACGTAACGGGCGTGCGGACGGTCTCCCTAATTTTTCAACCCCGGGTCGGCTACATTTTATCCCGACCCGGATCGACCCCAAATAAAACACTGACCATACCCATTCCCCTCCCCGATCTTTTCATTTTCATTCCCCCCTCCCCGACGACGTTTCAGCTTTCATTCCCCGTTCCCGTCTCTCTCTCGGCGACCCTCTCTCTCTCACTTTTCATTCCCCGTCCCCTTCCCAGCTCACTTTTCATTCCCCCCCCGCTCGTCGAAAATCGAGGGACGGTTGAAGTAGGGCATATTTCGGATCTCGCGATAGAGAGGGAGATTCGGGGAGTTCTTTTTCTTTCTCCGGGAAATCAAACATATTGAGATCCAGCGGTTCATTGGGTGACTTCTTTTTATGTTTTCGGTTGCATTTTATGTGTTCTTCTTGTTGGTTTGAAGAGGGGTTTGAGGGGTTGCTTTATGTAAAAGCTGTTATTTTGTGTTTTTGAGTTTGAGTTGTGTTGATCTTTGGGATTGGCGGTGGCTTGGGAGGAACGAGGACAGCTTCGGGACGCGTTATCGCAACCTAGAGCTTTGAAATTGCATTCTTTGTTATCGGTAAGTTGTATTTTGGTTTTTGTCTTTTTACCGGTAACTCGGCATTTTGTGTTTTAAAACTCCTCCGTGATAAATATGGAGTTTTAGAGTTTGTTGGTTTATTTTGTTTTAAATCGTTTGGAAAGAAGAATTCTCTAAGTGGCATGTCACTAGTCGGTGTTGAGTCCTCTCCCTAAGCCTCATTTTCCTTGCGGTTGCAAGAAGATCTAAGTCATGCGGTTGAAATTGAAGAACGCAACCTTGGAGAGCTCTCTGCATGGGTCAATTCTATAGTGGGTAAGATGGGTGCTGAGCACCCGAGGCCCCAGCTGCAGAGGAGGCCCCAACAACAAACATAGGAGGCCCCAAACAGCAGAGAGGACGCCCTAGCAAAGAGAGGATGCCTTAGCGGCAGAGGGGCCCTCTAGGCAGAGGGGGCCCTAGCACCAATGGAGGCCCCGGCCTACTGGTGGAGGCTCCAGCCGCAATCGAGGCCCCAAAAGAGCAGAGAGCAACCGCCTCCCCCGTCACTACAAGAGGAAGGTGAACCCTAGTCAGGCCATGAATGCTCCTTATGTTTCGACGCACACCCGCAAGAGAACAAAGAAGACAAATTGCTAAACATTCATAATGTGTAACTTAGTTTTTGGATGGATAGGTCTGTTGTATTTATTATTTTTTTAACTATTAACTACGTGCACGGCACTTGTATTTTGTCGATGAGACAATTGTGTTTGTTGTTTACTGAAATTTAATCAAATAGTATTTTAGTTTAAAGGTGTAATTGGTATGTAGAGCGAATACATGGTATTTTCTTTTTGCCCCCGGTATGTACAAATTAGCACATTGTCACACAAGTCATCCTTTTGACACCGACGGCTTGTTAACTTTCGTAAGATGGTATTTTCAGCTCGGAGGTGTTAATGATTTCATCGTAATTTGTGTTTAGAAGTATTACATGGTGATTTCAGAGAAATATCGGTATTTCTAAATGCTTGTTAGTATTCTAATGTCTACACTTGCTTACGATTTCTCCTTGCAGATCTATGGGGTGAAGTGTATAGTGGGTAAGATGCATGCTACTTTGGAAGACATTCAACTAAAGATGGTTGTCATGCAAAGCGAGGTGGACGGACCAGCCAGAGGAGGCCCCAACAAATGGGAGATGAGGCCCCAAGCTGCAGAGGGGGGCGCCCTAGCACCATTGTCCATCTAAAGTCTAAATTCATGTTGGGATGTGAAGTTTCATTTTTATGTTAACATTGCGATATCCGATCAAATTTTTGTTCTTAGCACTAATGTTTATGGGCAGAAGTGAAAATACCAAGTATGACATGAAAATACCCTGACCGTCTCATACAATACTAACAAGCATTTAGAAATACCGATGTTTCTCTGAAAACACCATGTAGTACTTCTAAACACCAATAACGCGTGAAAATACCAACACCTCTAGAGAGCTGAAAATACCATGTTAAACGAGTTGGGAAGAAGGCGATTCGGTGTCTAAGGACGAAGTGAGTGACTAATAGGCGGATGTGAATATACCAAGTATGACCTGAAAATACCGACCGTCTCATACAATACTAACAAGCATTTAGAAATATCAATGTTTCTCTGAAAACACCATGTAGTACTTCTAAACACCAATAACATTGAAAATACCAACACCTCTAGAGAGCTGAAAATACCATGTTAAACGAGTTGGGAAGAAGACGATTCGGTGTCTAAGGACTAAGTGAGTGACTAATAGGCGCAAGAGAAAATACCAAGTATGACCTGAAAATACCCGACCGCCTCTTATACAATACTAACAAGAAATTAGAAATACCGATATTTCTCTAAAAATACCATCTGGTACTTCTAAACACCAATAGCATTGAAAATACCAACACCTCCGGAGAGCTGAAAATACCATGTTTAACGAGTTGGGAAGAAGACGGTCGGCGCCTAAGGACGAAGTGAGTGACTAATAGGCTTAAAGAGAAAACACCAAGTATGACCTAAAAAAAATACGGACCGTCTCATACAATACTAACAAGCAATTAGAAATACCGATATTTCTCTGAAAATACCATGTAGTACTTCTAAACACCAATAACGTGAAAATACCAACACCTCCAGAGAGCTGAAAATACCATGTTTAACGAGTTGGGAAGAAGACGGTCGGTGTCTAAGGACAAAGTGAGTGACTAATAGGCGGAAGAGAAAATACCAAGTATGACCTGAAAATACCTGACTGTCTCATACAATACTAACAAGTATTTAGAAATACCGATATTTCTTTGAAAACACCATATAGTACTTCTAAACACCAATAACATTGAAAATACCATCACCTCAGGAGAGAGCTGAAAATACCATCTTTTATTTGAGTGCTTTGAGTGAAATGAAAAATGACGACCGTAGAAAAAAAGCCGCCGAAAGTGAAAATACCATCTCTTACTTCTAAGCTTGCTAGAAAATACCGAAAGTATAACCTGAAAATACCGAACTGGTTCATAGAATACTAACAAGCATTTAGAAATACCGATGTTTCTCTGAAAACACCATGTAATACTTCTAAACACCAATTACGCATTGAAATCATTAACACCTCCGGAGAGCTGAAAATACCATCTTACGAAGTTAACAAGCCATCGGTGTCAAAAGGACCACTTGTGTGACAATGTGCTAATTTGTACATACCGGGGGCAAAAAGAAAATACCATGTATTCGCTCTACATACCAATCACACCTTTAAACTAAAATACTATTTGATTAAATTTCAGTAAACAACAAACACAATTGTCTCATCGACAAAATACAAGTGCTAGGCACGTAGTTAATGATTAAAAAAATAATAAATACAACAGACCTATCCATCCAAAAACTAAGTTACACATTATGAATGTTTAGCAATTTGTCTTATTTGTTCTCTTGGGGTGTGCGCCAACATAAGGAGCGGTCATGGCCTAGGCTTCACCTTCCTCTTGTAGTGACGGGAGGCGGTTGCTCTGCATCGGGCCTCCTCGGCCTTGGCTGGGGCCTCGGATCAGGGCTGGAGCCTCGATCAAGGTTTGGAGCCTCCACCTTGTGGTTGGGGCCTCCATTGGTGCTAGGGCGCCCCTCTGCTGCTAGGGCGTCCCTCTGCTTGGTGAGGCCTCCTCCTCACTTTGTTGGGGCCTCCCTCTGCCATTTGGGGCCTCGTGTGCTCTCGGCCCCCCTCGCTTGCATAATAGACATCTCAGTAGTTTCATGTCTTCAATAGTAGTCGCCATCTTACCCACTATAGAGTTGACCCCGTGCAGAGAGCTCTCCAAGGTTGCGTTCTTCAATTTCAACTGCATGACTTCGTCTTACAACTGTAAGGAAAATGAGGCTCAGGGAGAGGACTGAACACTGACCAGTGACATGCCACTTAGAGAATTTTTCTTTCCAAACGATTTAAAACAAAATAAACCAACAAACTCTAAAACTGCATATTTATCACAGAGGAGTTTTAAACACAAAATGCCAGAGTTACTAGTAAAGACAGAAAACCAAAATACAACTTACCGATAACAGCAACGCAATTTCAAGCGCTCTAGGTTGCAAAGAACGCCCGAAAAGCTGTCCTCGTTCCTCCCAAGCCACCGCCAATCCCAAAGATCAACACAACTCAAACTCAAAAAACACAAAATAACAGCTTTACATAAAGCAACCCCTCGCCCCTCTTCAAACCAACAAGAAGAACACATAAAATGCAACTGGGAAAACATAAAAAGAAGTCACCCAACGAACCATTTGGATCTCAATATGTTTGATTTCCCGGAGAAAGAAAAAAGAACTCCTGAATCTCCCCTCTGCCGCGAGATCCGAAATATGCCCTACTTCAACCGCCCCTCCGATTTTTGACGGCGGGGAGGGGAATGAAAAGTGAGAGGGAAGGGGACAGGGGAATGAAAAGTGAGAGAGAGAGGGTCGCCGAGAGAGAGACGGGACGGGGAATGAAAGCTGAAACGTCGTCGGGGGGGGGGAATGAAAATGAAAAGATCGGGGGGGGAATGGGTATGGTCAGTGTTTTATTTGGAGTCGGTCCGGGTCGGGATAAAATGTAGCCGACCCGGGGTTGAAAAATTAGGGAGACCGTCCGCACGCCCGTTACGTGCATGGACGGCCTCCTATAGGCTCTGCGGTTTGCTCCGCAACCACCCCGTTGCGGAGCAAATCCGGGGCGTTGGCCGATTGATGGTCATCACGCTGCTGATTGATGGTCATGGTGGTTGGGTTGGTAGGTCTGAACTCGAGAGTCGAAATAAGTCTGCCCGGGACTCTGGAAAGGGTCTTTTCAGTCTCCGCAGCAGCGCGTCAACACGCACAGCTGTGCGAGCCTCTCTGCTCACAGAACCACACGAAATCCAGACATTTAAAAAAGTCATATATATGAATTGATCGAGCTTCCCTATAAATACATATCAGTGCCTTTGTCTCTACCATTGCATCCAATATCGGTACTAGCTAGTGTGTCATATATACATTTTCTAAATTAATCCTTGATCATCAGTCTGCAGGTATATATATCCACTCAATTGCCAAAGCTGGGGATTTACTTTCCAATATTAATTATCGAGATGGAAAAGGTGATAAACAATATGAGAACAGTGCTCGTCTTCTCGTCTCTTTTGCTACTTGCGCTACTCCATGTATTTGCAGGTTCTGCTGAAGCAAGAATGTTTCCGGCCGGTACTTTTTCTTCCTTAATTATAAATTATATATGTACTGCATGCATGCTCTTCCGCTCCTCTAG
Source organism: Aristolochia fimbriata (assembly GCA_019845555.1). Taxonomy (NCBI): domain Eukaryota; kingdom Viridiplantae; phylum Streptophyta; class Magnoliopsida; order Piperales; family Aristolochiaceae; genus Aristolochia; species Aristolochia fimbriata. The sequence goes on from CM034078.1 coordinate 2,658,309, forward strand.
CTGGTTAATTTGTCATGATCATCAGATATATATATATATATATATATATATACGAACAAGCCCAACAGGGTGTACACTTGTTAATTTTCTCGGGTTGGTTTTTATGTTAATTTTGCAGACGTTAATGCAGCAGTACTGGGTATCGTCGAAGAAGAAGCTGGGCTTGATCATCATCAGCTTGATATCGTTAAGAGCTTTTTAAGACCGTCCGGTCGAGTGCCGCTTTCTCCGATGCCCAAACCGAACAGACCCAACGGGAAGCTCTCGAATGATCCGTCTGGCGCTGCCATGCATCCACCTGCTGCTGTTCCAGATTCATCTTCTCTTTTTGCCTGTTAATAATACACATAAATTAATGTTGACTGTAAAGAAACGGAAGAAGAGATCATGATCGAGGTGTAGAACAGATACATGTAGGGAGCTAGCTAGGGATATATGTAATCTTCCCTTTAAATTTTGTTCTTACTTAATTGTATTCATATTTTTGGCCAAATATAATTATCTTGCATTCAAAGATTAATTTCTTTACAAATTAATTATGAAAGCACAAGGTTAATTGAGACAGGTAGAAAATGCTCGATCTACTGCCTACGTACCACAGATATTGGATTTTCCATATGACGAGATACCGCCTAGGGTTTCTCCCCAACCGTAGCTAAATGTTCTCTTCTACCAAGGGTGGTCCATGACGACACGTAGGTAAAAAAATCTCATTACCTGCGGTTAAAATACACACCTAGCTAGGGTGTTCTGTATTGGTGGCATATGTCTTGCTTCATTGTTGAAATTGTTTTATATTTTAGTGTCCATGTCCCCATTTGTCTTTCTCCCAAATTTCTAAGATTTCTATGCTCCTTGTTATAAGTTAGTCTCTATGAGCAATCATATTCAAAGTCAAGCAAATTGAAGATTTTCTCACTTGGTTTAATTGGTTAATTTTAAACTGGATTTAGGAGAAAATGAGTAGAAAATATTTTTGTTTAGAATTTGAATTCAATATAATATTTAATAGCTTTTTATAATTTTATTTAGTTAAAAATAAAATATATTGTAATTAAAATAATAGTTAATAAATCATCACCCAGGGTTTCAGCCCATGGGAAATAGGAAACATTACCTAGGGTTTTAACCCATGGGAAATAAAAATCATTACCCAGGGTTCAAGATTGCAAATTTGTTTGGAGCGGAGATAATTAAAGAAGTATAAATATTGTTTCACCGAAAATCCGCCGGTCCGCGAAGAGGCGTGACCGAGAGAAGTTTTCAATTACTTTAGAATAATTTGTGTTACAGGGTGTGTTTTGTATCAAGGAATGCGAGTTCTCTCTCCTAGGCTTCCTCTGATTCGATCTCCGTGTGAATTGTCGAAGTTTCGGCTTCTGGCGAGAACGTCGGAGTTTGAGTTCTGGGAACGAGTGTGCACGATCTGGTGTGGCTTTGGTCGGTCGGACGGAAGTATTTGTGTTCCGTGTGTTTCGACTTGTGACGTTGCCGGCGAACGTGTAGAGCTGCTCCGGTTGAACTGTTGAACGACGAACTGCGAGTTGCTGAACTTCTCTGGTTTGAGAGAGCTTCTGTGCGTCGAGTTTCTTCTCGGTGAAGGGATTTTCAGACCTCCGTTTCGAGAGAGAAAGAACTTCTGTGCGTGAAGTATTTTCTCAACTAGAATGCTCTCAAACTTGATTTTTTCTCCACCTGATTTCTCCCCCACCCCTGTGATTGGGAATTCTTTGGCTTTTTGTAGCTTGTCCTGTGAAGTTGTTGTGGTTTCTTCCTTGGAAAGGGGATCGCGATCCCCTTTCTGCTGCCTCCTTTGAGAGGGGAGGAAGACTGAAGAATTTCTCCTCCTCGATCCCACAAATGAGGATCATGCTCCTCTTTCCTTGGTCTTTACCGTTGATGGCCAGACATGATCGTTGGTTGCTGAGTTGTGTAGCAACGTGACGAGGCATGCTGACTAAGGCTGACGCGGCGGTTTCCTGCTGACGGGGGCGCCGACTGTGCCGATGACGCGACGACACGACTGGACTTCGCGATGGGCTGCAGCGATGAACTTCGAAGATCGACAGGGCCTACCCACGATCGTTCTTTGATGGATCGGTGGGTTGATGGACTCATCGAATTTGGGCGTGCACATTTTGGTGCATACAGATTGCTCTTTTCGAGACTTGTTCGTTCGGGAGGAACGAACAAGTTTCAATGTGAAGATGAATGAACACGACGCACACCTTTTTTTTTTTTTTTTTTTTTTTTTTTTGTTGATCCTCTTACTCTTTTAGGATCGTTTATCTTTTGTGTATCGATGTATGCTTTTACGTCCTCTTGCTTTTTTTAGGACGGTGTATATTTTTCTCAGATACCTTGTGCGTATTTTTTTTCATTCTTTTCTTTTCTTTTTTTTTTTTTTTTGGCTCTCTTGATGTTTTAGAGCTGTTTGTTTTTTTTTTTTTTTTTTTGCACGCTGGCATACATGTGGAGTATGTACGGTATAGAGAGATGATGGATACCTGAGCAGAGATGTCGCCCAGGTTTGAGCAACAACGGCGAATTGGGGTTGAGCTACTGGCTACGGTTTGCTTTGAGTGTTGCCAAAAAGTTGTTTCGAAACCTCGGAGAAGGCCGATGCGATAGATTTTGCGAACTTCGCAAGTCTCGACGACTTTGGCTGCCACGCCGGGGAAGAGGTGTCACTTTCGGCGACTCGGTAAAGCGCCGCGACTAGTGAGAGGTGCAGTTTCGGTAGTTTGGTCGTTGGACCAAAGGGAAAACTCGAATCTGAATAAGACCCGGAGGCCAATTTGAAATTGACCGATGTCTCGGTGAGTTGCGTTTCTTCGCGAAACTGTATTGACGCGACCGGGAAGAGGATCTTGAAAGGAGGTGTGTGTAGTGGGACCCCTCTTGGCTGAATCGATCCTCCCAAAAAATTGGGATATCTCTGTCGACGGTTTGGCTTCTGCGAGTTTGAAAGATAGTCTGCGCTCTGGGTGCTGCCCTCTGTCTGCGAATTGGCCTTCTGCAGTTACGACCCGGGAGACTGTCTGCAACTTATCTCTGTTTTGCGATCCTTGTCAGGTCCCGGCTTACATCAGAAATTTTCTGGTTTGATCGCCATGTGCTGAATTCTACTTTGAGTGTGCCCGGCTGGGTTGCCGGGGTGTTGCATTTCCCTGTTGTCGCATCCGGCTTGGTCGCCGGGTGCTACTATCGCATTCGGCTCGGTCGCCGGGTGCTGATATTCGTTTTGACTTAGGCCGGCTCGGTCGCCGGGAGATAAAACTTCTGTTTCGGTCGCCGGGTGCCAAAATTTTGATTCGGTTGAGACCGGCTTGGTTGCCGAGAGGCTGAATCCCTGCGCTAGCGCACTCAGCTTGGACACCGAGTGCGAGTTGCTGTTTGGTCGCAGCCGGCCAGTAGTTGGTCGCCGGTGCGAGTTGTTTTGAGGTCATGGCCGACAAGAGGCACCGGGTGTGAGTATGTGCCGACCTCCTATTTTTTTTTTTTTTTTTTGGCGGCGACTTCTTTTTTGTCGCGTTTTTTCTTTTGATGACGGCTTCTTTTTGCAGCCCTTTTTTTTTCATTTGAAGAGGAGTTACATACCTGACTTCGTTTGGCTGCGTCCGGCTCGGTCGCCCGGTCGCGAGGAGTTTTAGCGGACACCGAATCGATCGCCCGGGTGTTGCATCGATAGTTCCTTCATCAGCGTTTGGCTTGGTCGCCCGACCCGCGGATTTTTTATTGCGTCCGGCTATGCCGACGGTCGAAGCTTCTTTCCTGCATTCGGTTTGGTCACCGAGTGCATTGCTCTATTTTGGTCGTGATCCGCTCGGTTCTTTGGGAGACTGAATTTCTGTTTTGGCGACCGGCTCGGTCGCCGGGTGCAAGCTCTTTCTTGATTTCTGCTGAGTGGTCAGCTCTGATTTGATCGTCAACCACTTCTTTTCTTTATCGATTGCTTCTTTTTTTGTCATTTGCTTTTTGTTCGGCGACGACTTCTTTTTGTCGCAGCCTTTTTTCTTTTCGCGGCAGCTTTTTTGTCGCGGCTTTTTTTTTCGGCTGACGGCTTCTTTTTTGTCGCAGCCTTTTCTTTTTTTTTTTTTTTTGGGGCAGAGTTACATACCGACACCATTTGATTCGCGTTCGCTCGGTCGCCCGAGCGTTGTTTGTCGCGTCCCTCTTTGTTTCGGTTTTGCTGATTCTGAATTGAGCTTCGGCTCGGTCGTAGGGGCATTTGCTTTGGTCGCTGACCAGCTATATGGCTGGTCGTGGAGTTTTGAGTAGTGCTTTCGGCTCGGTCGAGTCGCGAGCTGCTGGTTGAACTACCGAGTGATAGGGCTGGATTGATTGTCGACCAATTTGTTTTCTTTTTATTTGCTTCTTTTTTGTCGCTGCATTTTTCTTTTCTTTTCGCGGCTGACTCCTTTTTGTCGCTTTTTTTTTTTTTTTTTCGATTTTTTTCTTTTGTCGCATCCTTATTTTTTGAAGAGGGGTTTGCGACGTTGTTGTTGTTGGCTGCGTCCGCTCGGTCGCCCGTCGCAGGAGTTTGTCGAGAAAGCATCCAGCTCGGTCGCCCGGCCGCAGGAGTTTGTAAGATAAGCATCCGCTCGGTCGCCGTCGCAGGAGTTTGTAAGACAGCATCCGGCTCGGTCGCCCGGCCGCAGGAGTTTCTAAGACAGCATCCGCCTCGGTCGCCCGACAGCAGGAGTTTGCGAGACAGCATCCGCCTTCGGTCGCCGGGTAGTGCCTCTCATTTTTTTTTTCTTAGCGCCCGTTTTGTTTTGGGCGCGGACTATGAACTGCGGTTTCGCCTCGGTTGCGGGCGAAATTTTGTTGTTTCGATCGCGGCCGGCTTCATTGGCTAGTTGCGGCTTTGAATTGTGCTCGGCTCGGTTGCCGGGCACTTGTTTCGATCGCGGCCGGCTATTTGGCTGGTCGCGAAGCTTTGAATTTTGCACAGCTCGGTCGCCGGGCATTTGTTTTGATCGCGGCCGGCTGTTTGGCTGGTCGCCGGTGCGAAGCCTTTGGGACTGTGCTCGTCGTATTAGAAGGTGTGTCAAAGTATCTCTTCTTAGCAACGTTTCCGTTCGGTTCGCTCCAATCCGCCCGGTGAGATCCGCCTCGAGTGTAAACGCGGAGTTTCTCCCCTTCCAGTCCCACCTTGTGACCCCAGTCATTGAGCGACAGATCCAAGGTCCTTGTGTTCAGACCTTGGATTCTCACCTGGTGAATCCCGGCTATTTTGCGCTTCCACTGCATTGACGAAGATATGGACGGCGTGGCCAAGAGAGAAGACCTTGATCACTTGTGCGGTCTTCTTCAATGGCAGGTCTTCGCCGTCGATCCCACGTATAGATTGGTGGAGTACCAGAGATAATCGGTGGTATCCTTGGTCATGTTGTAGTGCTCCAAACAAGAGGGGAACTTGAAATTGGCATCATTGACCTTCACAATGGGTTCTTTCCACATCTTCCATTCCTTATTATTCTTCTTGAATTAGTCGCTGGGAATGAAGTCCCCTGTTGTTGTCTTTTGAAACCACATGGACGGTGTTGAGGACGATTGCGGTCGGGGAGGATGCTAACGGAGTGACGGGAAAGGTAGTACTTTTGGCCATTGAATTTGGCGGTCTTATCTCTTCTGGTGTCATTGCTGGTTAAAAAAAACGGCACAGAGGTCACTACTCGAACCCCTCAGATGATGGCCTCGAGTCCCCTTCCGATGGCTTGGCGGGTGGGCTCCCCAATATCTCCTCCTTCGTTTTCCCTTGGGAAACTTTCCGAGTGGGATGGGTCCAGGTAGACCCACTTCATTCCCTTCGCCCCGGGAGGTGGCGGGTTGAATGAATCGAGCAGAGGGAGGGATTTTTTTTTTTTGGACTTTTTCAAGGGAGCCTTCCCGCCCACGGCCCGAGGCAAATGACGGCGACACAAAGGGCAAAGTGGGATCTCGAATTGCAATAGGCTTCACCTTAGTGTCTCCGAAGTAACTGAACTGGAACTCGAAAGGAGCCTCGGGAAGGAGATACGAAACGCCATTCTCCCCCAATATGATCGACCGACCGTCGGCTTCGGACGATATCACACCCTCGAAGACGGGTTCTTGGTGCGAATAGGAATTGGCGGAGGAAGAGGCTTCCGTTTGGGGGTGTTGTTGATTTTCGAAATTGGAGGAGCAGAAGTGAAGAGATTGGGTTTCGAAAGCGTTGCCAGAATTGGCCTTTTGAAGCGAAGCAGTGATCGGAGCTTGGCCGCCGGGCATTTGTTGTGATCGCGCCGAGTGTGGTTGGGATTTTTTTTTTTTGGGTGAACGCGATGGTGGTGGCAACAAAAGGGAGAAGTCGTGATTTTTTTTTTTCATCGCGGCTTTCGGTCGTCTTCTTCGGTGACGACGCCGGCTTCTGGTCATCTTCTCCGATGATGACGCGTTCCAATCTGAGGGGCGCTTTGAATTGTGCTCGGCTCGATCGCCGGGCACTGGTTTTGATTGCGACCAGTAGTTTGGCTGGTCGCTGAGCTTCGAAGGGTGCTCGGCTTGGTCGTCGGGCACCTGTTTTTGTCGCGGCCAGCAGTTTGGCTGGTCGCGGAGCTTCGAAGGGTGCTCGGCTAGGTCGTCGGGCACCTGTTTTGGTCGCGACCAGCAGTTTGTCCTGGTCGCTGAGCTTCGGCGGGTGTTCGACTTCGGTCGCCGGGCACCTGTTTTGGTCGCGCCAGCAGTTTGTCGTCGCTGGAGTTTGAAGGGTGCTCGGCTTGGTCGTCGGGCACCTGTTTTGGTCGCTGACCAGCAGTTTGTCCGGTCGCTGAGCTTCGAAAGGGTGCTCGACTTCGGTCGCGGGCACTGTTTTGGTCGCTGACCAGCAGTTTGGCTGGTCGCGGAGCTTTCGGGGTGTGCTCGACTTCGGTCGCTGGCACCTGTTCTGGTCGCTGCCAGCAGTTTGGTTGGTCGCTGAGCTTGAAGGGTGCTCGACCGGGTCGTCGGGCACTTTTGTTTTGGTCGCGACCAGCAGTTTGGCTGGTCGCTGGAGCTTCGAAGGGTGCTCGACTTCGGTTGTCGGGCACCTGTTTTGGTCGACCAGCAGTTTGTCCGGTCGCTGAGCTTCAAAAGGTGCTCGACTTCGGTCGTCGGGCACCTGTTTTGGTCGCTGACCAGCAGTTTGGCTGGTCGCTGAGCTTCGAAGGGTGCTCGACTTCGGTTGTCGGGCACTTGTTTTGGTCGCGCCAGCAGTTTGGCTGGTCGCTGAGCTCGAAGGGTGCTCGGCCGGTCGGCCGCGGGCACCTGTTCTGGTCGCTGCCAGCAGTTTGGTTGGTCGCGGAGCTTCGAAGGGTGCTCAGCTCGGTCCCCGGGCACCTGTTTTGGTCGCGGCCAGCAGTTTGGCTGGTCGCGGAGCTTCGAAGGGTGCTTGGCTCGATCGTCGGGCACTTGTTTTGGTCGCGGCCAGCAGTTTGTTTGGTCGCGGAGGAGAAGGTCATGCCCCCAGTTGTGCATCCTTCTCTCGGAACACAATGCGCTGTGGGCAGGAGACGATGAGTGCCTCTTCTGACTTTACCGGTTGCGGGGAGGATTGTGCATCTTCTTCCTCCTTTCGGTAGGGTGGAGTCAACCCGACCTTCGGCAAGTCATGCTTTCTCATGAGCAACATCTCGACTTCGGCTTGGGGTTCCTCTAGTTTGTCGAGGACTCGAATTAAGGTTTGTCTTGACTGAATGGCCAAGTCGAGGTCGTCTTCTATCTCGTTGAGTGACGAGATTTGCTTCAATGACGTCTCGAGGTCGTCGCATTCGACGACCGGTCGTTTGCCTTTGTCTTTGGCTGCTGCTGGTTCGGGAGGAGCTATCGAACAGGTTGCCACCTTTGCTGGAGGCGCGAAAAACTCCTTTGGGAAGAACTCCGCCAAAGTGACGGGTCTCCTCTTCTTCTTGTTTGCCTCCTGGACGTTGGTCCTAGGAGTTTTCTTTTGGCGTTTCGCGGCTTTTTTGTTTGGCCGCTTCGCCTTGGTTCTGGTATTTGCCGGTGCCGGTTCGATTTCTCGAATAGGCTTCTTTCTCCGGGTGACCAGGATCCACCCCTCTGCGTCGGCTGCAGCTTCTTTGCGGGGTGCTGGTTTTGGTGCGACCTTAGCCGGTGGTCGTCTGTTGTTGTGTAGTTGGTTGGAGGGACCGGATTTTGGACGATACTCCTTCTTTGCGACATATTGTTTGTTTGCCCGAGCTCGCTGGTTTGACTCGGCTTGAATGGAGATGAAATATGAGGAGGCCGTGTTTTTGGCTCCTTCAATTTCAATGCGGCCTTGAGCCGCGAGCTTCATGATCCGATCCTTCAAATCAAAGCACTTCTCGGTCGGATGCCCGACCAAGTGATGGTACTTGCAGAAGTTTGGATCTTTGCTCCTAGACAAGTCGCGGGTCTTTTGACTTCCGGCAATTTGAGTAGATGGTTGTCGAGGAGTTGGTCGAGCATGATAGGAACGCGTCTGCGTCGGCAAAAGGATATGTCTTTGCTTGTCGTTCCTCGGAGATAACTTTCGGTGGGTTCCGGTCGGTTGTCGTGGGAGGTAGGTTGTTTTGACCTTACTTCCGACCTTAATAGGCTCGAAAGTATTTGTCGTGAAGGAGGATTTTGTTTTCTCCTTCGTTTCTTTTAGCGGTCACGACTGCCTCTCCTTTTCGCGAGGATCGGCAAACGACGTAACTTCTTCCCCTCGCTCCTCCATGAGGTTCTCCATGTTGTGAGCCCGTCGCGTGAGCTCTTGAAAGTCGGTTGGCCTCCGACTTGAATGTAGTGCAGGAGCTCCCATTGCATCCCTCGCGAGCACATTTCGATTTCGGCTTCGAGAGACAAGTTTGAGCTTTTTTGCGGTTAAGGCTCAGGTTCCTCCACCGGTTGATGTAGTCGGCGACCTTTTCGCCTTTCTTTTTGCTTCCAGATTGGCGATCTCGACTAGAGGTGACGGGCGCCGAAAGTGCTATAGAATCGGTGAGGAATTCTCGCTCCAATTGTTCCCAGCTATCGATTGATTCTTTGCGGCAATTTGATATACCAATCAAAGGCGTTGCCTTTCAAGGATCGGCCGAATTGCTTGACCAACAGGTCGCCCGTCTGCGTGCCGGCGTTTGTTGCAGGTCTCGATGAAATGAGCGACGTGCTGCTTTGGGTGGCCGTTGCCATCGAATTGCTGGAACTTCGGCGGATGATAGCCGAACGGCATTGGGATGTTTTGTATCCTTTGCGTGTACGGCTTTCGATAGGCCACCGACTTGCTTTCGCCGGAGCCGTTTCGCATGGCACGGTTGATGAGTTCAGTCACCGCATCTAAGGTGAGGACAGCCGGCTCTGCTTCAGTTCGACCTCTGTGGATGACCGTCGGTATGATGGGCTGCATCTCGTCATCAGAGGCAGGATCCTCTCGCGATGGTTGGGCAGAGCCACTAGTAGTCGCCCGGTTTCAGTCGACCTCTTGCGAAACGCCGGTGCTGTTCGCGGCCGCGCCCATTTCGAGCCGCTCCATCATCCTTGTGATCTGGAGATCGCGAGCTGCGAGTTGCGCGTCTTTGATTCGCAGTTGTTCGCTCTGTTCTTTAAATGCAGCTTGCATTTCGGCAAGCTGCTCTTCGATTGTTTTGACCGACGTCGTCATTGCGGCCATTTTGACGGTCGGCGTCGACGGAGCTGTTCGGACGCAGATCGAAGTGGAGAATATTTTGCCGGTGACCGCATTGGGGAGACGGTCGGCGGTGTTCGGGTGTGGAGAAGTTGTGGGCGGCCCGCTTTGCGGAGGCAGCCCCCCGATGAGATGCGGCTATCGCGGAATGGGTGGTGAGCCGGCTGCTGCAGTGAGCGCTGCTAAGAGATCGCGGAGACATGGTCACAATTGGAGATTTGTCTTCGACCGCCGCTCTCTCAGACGGGAGGAGGCCGATGGCGAATTCATTCCGGCCGCGGAGGAGGAGTTTGTGCCCCCCCCGTTGTTTATACCGCCGCACCAAAGCGTAGACGACCGAGCTCCTTTGGCGATGGTGGCGACCGGGTTGGACTGACCACCGGACCGCGGCGCCCGGTGGTGTGGTGTCGACGGGCAGGTAGGTCGGCCTATTTGCTGTCGGGATCATTCGACCGGTCGCGGCGACCGTTTTGGTAGAGGCCGCCGTAGCCTTTGTGGTTGGTAGATCGCACTCGGACGGCACACATCTAGAATTAAAGGAGCCTCTCTAGTGGACAAACTCCTGGTCAAGGCCCTTGTAATTGGGCGAATGGCCGGTGGTGGGAGAGGTAGGAGGCTGGAGGTCGGCAGATCGTCCGGGCGAAGCTCCCGGGCGGGTTGAGCTTTGGCGGTCATTGCAGGGAGCGGGTGAGCAGAGCTCGAGGAGGCGTTTGTTTGCCCCCCGTTGTTGTTGTTGTTGTTGTTGTTGTTGTTGCCGTTGTTGGCGTTGTTGGCCATGGCTGAGGTTGGGATTTTTTTTTTTTGGTTGGGACGGAGAAGGAGATGAGAGGTAGGAAATGTCCCACCGGGCGCGTGCCAAATCTGTTTCACCGAAAATCCGGTCCGTCCGAAGAGGAGGCGACCGAGAGAAGTTTTCAATTACTTTAGAATAATTTGTGTTACTGGGGTGTGTTTTGTATCAAGGAATGCGAGTTCACTCTCCTAGGCTTCCTCTGATTCGATCTCCGTGTGAATTGTCGAAGTTTCGGCTTCTGGCGAGAACGTCGGAGTTTGAGTTCGGGAACGAGTGTGCACGATCTGGTGTGGCTTTGGTCGGTCGGACGGAAGTATTTGTGTTCCGTGTGTTTCGACTTGTGACGTTGCCGGCGAACGTGTAGAGCTGCTCCGGTTGAACTGTTGAACGACGAACTGCGAGTTGCTGAACTTCTCTGGTTTGAGAGAGCTTCTGTGCGTCGAGTTTCTTCTCGGTGAAGGGATTTTCAGACCTCCGTTTGAGAGAGAAAGAACTACGTGCGTGAAGTATTTTCTCAACTAGAATGCTCTCAAACTTGATTTTTTTCTCCACCTGATTTCTCCCCACCCCCGTGATTGGGAATTCTTTGGCTTTTTTGTAGCCTGTCCCCGTGAAGTTGTTGTGGTTTCTTCCTTGAAAGGGGATCGCGATCCCTTTTCTGCTGCCTCCTTTGAGAGGGGAGGAAGATGAAGAATTTCTCCTCCTCGATCCCACAAATGAGGATCATGCTCCTCTTTCCTTGGTCTTTACCGTTGATGGCCGGACATGATCGTTGGTTGCTGAGTTGTGTAGCAACGTGGACGAGGCATCTTGACTAAGGCCGACGCGGGCGGTTTCTGGCCGACGGGCGCCGACCGTGTCGATGACGCGACGACACGACTGGACTTCGCGATGGGCTGCAGCGATGAACTTCGAAGATCGACAGGGCCTACCCACGATCCTTCTTTGATGGATCGGTGGGTTGATGGACTCATCGAATTTGGGCCGTGCACATTTTGGTGCATACAAATATATATATGCAAAGGAAATAAGGAAGGGGGGGCTTGGTATTTTTCGAGGTATTCAAGATTGCAAACTATTGTATTTTATATCTTAATAAAATACAATCTCCGCCTTTTAAAAAATATATATATATATATATATATATATATATATAGTAGATCTGGGTAAGTGGTCGAATACGTGTACGTATATATGCATGTAATTAATTAATTAACAAACATTAGAATTTAATTTCAATTAATTACTTGTAAAATCTATAATACTGATAATTAAAACATAGGGATCGAGGAAATCTAACGACCCTTCCGGATCGAGAGAGAGTCTGGTCTGACGGCCAGCCGCCTGATCCATATATTCCGGATCAAAGATGAACGTGGGTGGAAACCTGCAGTAGTGCTACTATGGCGTACGTAAAAGAGCAAAAGCTGCGAGGAGGCGGTCCTAGCGTGGTTATATGCATGCATGGCCAGCGAAAAAGAAATTAAGACCAGAACGTAAGTGGTGAGCGGCCGGTTTGGCTAATTTGACGAGTCCACAGAATTGACCCGCCATTGTTTGACCATGAATGTTACTCTTTGAAAGAATATTATTCGGTCAGAGCAATGGATGGAATGGAGTGGATCGCTAGCAGACACGCGCGCTTGCTTGCCGTCTTTTAAGTTTAAAATACTCGTCCACCACAAACGATTACTTTACAGTTTTGCACTATATAATTAAGTCTCTCTTCTTCATTTCAGTTCTTCATCTTCTCGATCGATCGCTCTCTTTCAAGCACTGATCATTATTGAGCAAACTCAACGAGGGTCGATCGATCGAGCTATATATATATATACCCACCTCTACTAATTCTTCTTCAGATCAGTATTATATATCGCTAGATATATATGCATGGATAAGCCCACGAGAAGCCTCGCTGTGATCTTCTGCTCTTTCCTCTTACTTGTTCATCTCTTTGCTTCTTCTGCTCTGGCAATTAGAACGCTTCCTGTTGCCGCTGGTAAGTAATTTAATTAGTACTTCATTATATAATTACGTTGCGCTTCCTGTTGCGCTAGCTTACATTTATACATTAATGATCTCTTATTAATTAATTTGCTTTTGTTTTTTATCGGAATATTGCATGCAGAGTCTCTGATTGAAGGGTTTGAGAGCGTGGATGTGTTGAAGAAGTTTTTCAGGCCTTCGGGTCGAACTCCGCCGACGCCGAGCGGAGCACCCGGCAAACGACAAGACTTTCTGGAATATTATTCACCACCTTCTTTCATTGCCTCTTTTCGTCGATGACTACTCGAAGAGATTAACGATATATAATTACTAGCTAGCTTGATCCATCTACAAATTATTTAAACGTCTCATGCACCAAGGCAATTACTTGGGTGATTTTTCTTCTTATCTTCTTCAACTTCTTCATCTTCTTCTTCTGCTGTTGATCGACCTATGATTAATTAACAGAAGCCCAAGGTAGAGAAAATTTGTAAATTTTCTTCATGCATGTGTACCTCATAGGCTAGATAGCAAGAGAGACATTTTTTTTTTTTTTTTTTATAGAACTGTGTCGTCGACTGATTAATTTATTAATTTGCATGTTTTATATAGTGATTTAATTAATTGTATTTCTACTTATACATATGTACATGATGGACGGGTTGCATGAAATGAATTTGCATCATTAAAGCCAGATGCTTTTGATTGATTAATCTTTCTCTTGCTTAATTTTCTGAAGTAGAATATCGAGTAGTTAATTAATTTGGTCGGCGGGAACTTCATATGTTTAACTCTTCAATTTGCGGCGACAAAATTCGTATTTATGCAAGAAAAATTATTCTTCTAATTATTCTTCTAATTATATGGGGAAATTAGCCGTACAAATATATATAGCTGCAGGTTAAACTAACCAGATTAATTTGCATATATATTGGTAAGAGTAGTTTTTTCAAGGACGGAGTTTAATTAATTAATTAACTCGATCCAGTACTTCATGATCTCCTGCACGTGGTTAATTAAGGTGTTGACCTGCAGCTATAGGTATAGGGAACAAGGGAATCGGGTTAGGTGATCTTGATTACAATTTTTTAAGCTATATATGCAGCAGGACTCCTCCCACCTGATCACCTAAATTAATCATGAGAAATAAAATATTAATTAATTAGGCAGTTGGTCATAACTATTGGACTTAATTTATGATTAGTGATGCATACACGATTTACGACGTACGTACCAAACTATAAAAATGGTTCACTAGCTTGGGGATAATAAAATTAATATAAATCCTGACATATAAACACTCCTGTCATATATATATATGTAAGTTTTTACTTTTGTAAAGTTGTTATACATATACATGTTGTCACGCCATATAAATTAAATCATTGATTATAAAATTAATAAGGGGGCGGTTTTATTTTATCAATATATATTATTAATTAATTTCCAAACTTTTAAAAGTAGTTTGACTGTGACATGTGAACTGAAGAGTTGAATGGTTGTGATATATATATATATATATATATATATACTACCATTATGATCTGTTATGTTAGCCTTATGACCTGTGAGCGCCGAGAGAGAGAGAAAGATCTTGAGATCTAGATAGAGAGATCCAGATAGGTTAGAGAGAGAGAGGGCTTATGAGTGAGTGAGTGAGTGAGTGAGAGTGAGAGTGAGAGTGAGTGAGTGAGTGAGTGTGAGAGAGTGAGTGAGTGAGTGAGTGTGAGAGTGTGAGTGAGAGTGAGTGAGGGTGAGTGAGGAGAAGTGAGTGTAGTGTGTGTGTAATAGTAATATATAGATAGAGAGAGAGAGAGAGAGAAACCAGAGAGACAGAGAAAGAGATCTAGAGATCTAGACAGAGAGATCCAGATAGGTCAGAGAGAGAGAGGGCTTACAAGTGAATGAGTGAGAGTGAGTGTGAGTGTGTGTGAGTGTGTGAGTGTGTGAGTGTGTGAGTGTGTGAGTGTGTGTGTGTGTGTGTGTGTGTGTGTGTGTGTGTGTGAGAGAGAGAGAGAGAGAGAGAGAGAGAACCCGAGAGAGAAGAAACCAGAGAGATAGAGAGAAGAGAGAACCAGAGAGAGAGAGAGGAGAGAACCAGAGAGAGAGAGGTCTTATATATAAGATATATGGTGAGGGTGCCGGGAGGAGTTCACAAGTGGTCCCCACTCGTGCTTGAACCAGCTGCTAGCAAGACGAGGTGATAGATCAGGTGTTTGAGCTAGCTAGCTAGCTTTCAGGTTTCAACATATTCCCCTCTTTCTTAATTTGAAGATGAACGTGCATGTAAACCTTAATATCCTTTCCTTTTATCATTAATATATATATATAAACATCAGCAGTAATCATCTTGATTAATTAGAAATTATAAAAGTAAAATACATATAAAATACATATAAAATACATATAAATTAAGAATAAGTTGACCATGCTGCCTGAATTAATAGATCAGAATATATATATATATATATATATATATATATATATATATATATATATATATATACGAAGAAATTACTATATATTTTTTAGTAAGAAAAACTTGACCGGGCCACTCACCTAATATTCCATGCATGCAACTTTAATTACTCCCCTGGACCAATATCCCTTCCTGCTTGACATTACTTATATATATTATATATATATGTGATCCAGTCCCCACAAAAAAAGGTACTTTGAACCGCACTTGCCTCCTCAGTGGATGTGGTCACACATGTTCATGTCGAATAGTGACGAGGAATGAAAGAGATGTTACAGACCACGTACCCTGCAGGGACCCTCAATCTCAAATCCACGATCACATCAAAGAATAATATTCAATATTATACCATTCATTAATATATATATATATACATATGTAGTAGAGCAAACTCATGAAAATATATTGGTTCATTTCATGGATATGAAAGCGCCCAAGATTAATATTTGATGAGGCACAGACTAGTACTATTACAGCTTCTCTATAATACAGCTTCTCTATAATTTGTTATATTTTTGTGGTAATTACAATCCACTTCGATTAGAGAGAGCCTACTGCTTAATCTAAGTAACATGGGATCAGTTTACTAGATTAGTTGAACCGACTAGTACTATTACTAGATAGTGAATTAATAATTAACATGATATATAATTTGGTTAGAAGAAATTAGTTTATAGTAGTCTGCTCCATTTGCTCAATTCGTTGCTAATTTTTGTTTATCAAGTCATGTTATTCTTCGAAATAACAAAAACTGCATGTAGTTTGTAATTAATTTCTAGCCAATTAAGTGTTTAATTAATTAAGTACTGTTAAATTATAATTTCACTTTGAAAGTTAAAAAAGCTGGAGAGAAGTAGTACTGTGACTGTGACTGTAACTGTGAGTGAGTGAATGACCCTTTTCAGCGAGTTGCAGCCTCCACCCAACGCACAAAAAATAAAGCTTGCTCTTTGATGGGGATCCCTATAAAGCTGCTTCATTCCATTACCATCTTCGTCCCAAGTAGTTATCGATCAGCAGATCTCTAGCAAGCCTTCCTCGATCCCTTGTCTCTCTCTCTCTCTCTCTCTCTAGATCTCTCTCTCTCTCTCGGCCGCGCTCATACTGTTACAAAGATGAAACGGGGCCTCATGATCAAATTACCTCTGTTCTCCTTCCTCTTCTTCTTCTTCTTCTTCCTCCTTGCAGGACTCTTAACTACTCTTCCGGCTACTGCACATGCAAGAGTACTGATCATGCCTCGTAAGCAAGCCTTCTCTGATCTATTTATACTAATATTTTCTCTTAATTTGGTACTCGTCAAGAAGATATATATGCATGGTTAATTTACTGATGAATATTGGTATTATATATGTAAAATTTGCAGGGAGTAGCATAATACTCGAGGAAGAATTGGAGGAGAAGATCAGAAGCTACAGCCGTTACACCCACCCTCCACCTCCGAGGAGGTCTCCAACCACGCCGGTGAAAGATTTGATGAACCCATTTCAAGAGGCGCCTCCGGCGCCGCCCACTCTCTCCTCTTTCTGAGCTTAATTAATTAAGCGTGGATTAATTAAAGAGTACTGCTGAACTTAATTATATAGACCAAGAAGATCGAGTAGAAGAAAATAATGCTAAAAATATATATATGCCAGCTGCATGAAGAGCTTGAGAGGCCTTCATTAATTAATTTGTAATATAGTAATTAATGCTGAAAAAGAGAGTTTTTAAAGTACTATGATCTCATGCTAATTAGGCTTGGTTAGCTCAATTGTCTAGCAAGGTATATATGATCTTGAATGGTACGTACTACGTATTTCTAGTGACAGCAGAAGAACAGTTAGAACTTTAATTTCCACTACACGACTTCCTCCCATATATCTTAATTTACACGAACAAATACTAAAATTTTGAAGTACTAATTAGAAAGCAAGCATGCAGCTTCTCCTAATTAATTATTAGCTCGCATTCAATGAGAGGTTTCACTTCTTGGATGAGCTTAATTCTTTAGTCATCGTTTATATATATACCTGTTATTTCTTTCTAACTATACGTGCAAATTAAGCTCAATTACTTGGCATGATAGAGATGAGGAATTGCATCATAAAGTAGAGAACCCCAGCTATATATGCACTACATGACCTCCTTCCTCTTCCGGACCTCACGGACCTACACTAATCAGATTGGGTCTGACCCCTTTTCCTTTAATTTTTATGTGTTGTAACGAAAGCTACAGTTACACCACAATATAATGGCCATGGTGAGTTTTTCTAAATAATTCAACGTAGGATACACAAGATCTACTACTTATCAGTTGTCCTTCATATATACATGTCTCTTTCATTAATAGAAAAGAGAGAGATTCGCATGTGAAAGCAAGCATATATATATATATATATATATAGCAACAACATTTGATTAAAGTAGCTAGCACTGGACCTCCATCTCCACTTCTCCTTGATATGATATATACCATTAATATTGGTGATGTGCTGTAGAGTGAAAGCCAATGGACCACATGAAGTACACGACCACATGTCTCACTGCTAGTAATTAACCCTATCTAGCTAATTGATAAATGATGCGTGCGTGTCTCGGTCTCGATCTTCTTTTTCTCTCTGTAACGCAGGGGATGACATCCAATATTGTTTGATTATATATGTTGTAACCAGTTTTTCGTAATTAATTCTCTAAGTATAGCATTATTATTATTTCTCATGCAACTTAAAATTTTTTTTTGTTAAAAAAAGATTAGGTTCTCTAATTCAGACCTTAGCTAATTAAATGTCATTTATTAAAGAAAATTAATTAACTATATATGTATGTATATATGTCCTTAATTTCTGAAAGCATATATATATATATAGAAAGAGGATTAATTAATTAATTCTATTCATCCCGTTAATCACATTGATCTGTATGTCGTTTACAATACATATATATAGAAGTGAAGTACATTAACATATAGAAAGAGAAACGATGGATCAGGCCTGAGCATCTGCTACAGTTCATGCACGTTTATAGATATATATATATAGAAGTGAGTCGGTGACCGCGTACATTGGGAGTAAATTAATGGAATCTCCATTCACAGCGCACTCGGGAAAAGCATTCGATCACTTGAAGACATCGATCGTACCACGCCCAGTTGATTAATTAGGAGACGTTATTCTTCAACTGCTCATGAGAGCTACTGCTGAAGGTATAAATAGATGTGTCCATGGAACAACTTCCTCATATATATCCTCCATGCATCTTTGTGATTCCAGAGTATATTATATCTAGCTCTATCTAGCCTGTGTTGTTTAAGGAGAACAACTTCTTCATATATATCCTCCATCTTTGTGATTCCAGAGTATATTATATCTAGCTCTATCTAGCCTGTGTTTTTTAAGGATATGGAGAGACCCAACAAAGTTCCCTCTGTTTTCTTCTTCCTGATTGTGTTCCTAGTGTTTGCCACAACTGCTGGTATTACTCCTGCCCATGCAATTAGAACTTTCCCCGGTAAGGACTGTTTTTTTTTTTTTTTTTCAACTGATCGATCGTCAAATAAAAGTTTGGTTTCTTCTAATTTAGTACTAACAACTGCTGTGGGTTTTTTTTTTTTTTTTTTTTCTATAGGAGTTGTGGAAGCTTTAGCTGAAGACTTTGTGACCATACCAAGCCTTATTGCAAGACCTGCCAAGGCCCCTCCTACTCCAGCAGGAGCAGATCCATCTCCAGAAGCTATGTTGAAGATAACTCGTAATTTTGACGCGGTCTCGGCTCTAATCGTAGCTATGTAATGGCGAATTCACATCACTTGGAAACGCCAAGTGATCAATTTTCAGTTTCTCTATGTATGTATTAATATCATGAGTTGCACCTAGATCTCTTCTTAATTATATATTCTGCTCAGATATAAGTTTGCAGTAGCACTAGCTATAGTTTCTCTGTCTGTACGTACCACCTCCCTTCTTTCTCTGTTCATGATCAGTTTGTAGTATATATCACGTACGTACGTACTAGCTAGTATATATCAGTTACTTATGTTGTGAAGCAAATTACGTACCTCTTAATTATTTGTGGAATTATTGTTTTAAGAGAGTTATTCTCGCGTCTCACATGGTGACGGAAACCAATTGATAAAAATAATAATAATAATAATAATAATATTTATTCTTCTTTCTAATTATTTTGTTAGTTTATTGATTTAGATTGTGAAAGTCAACTAATTAATTTAAATAGCATTAAAGTTAATTAAAGCCACTAACGAACTCTTCTATATAAGTGATCTTCAAAGTGATATTCATCAGCTAAAAATATGTTGGACGTCGTATATATATATATATATATATATACCTGCATGCAGAGCTTGAAAGGCCGGCTTTAATTAATTTGTACTAGTATAGTATATATGCTGTATTGTGTATATATGCATTATCAAAGAAGCATGTATCCCTCATCCACATGGACCAACTAATCATATTGGATCTCACCACTTTCTCTTTTTATTATTTTATTATGTGGGAATAAAATAATACATGAGTTTTTTTATTAATTAATTAATTATTAAGAACTAATTAAAGACTACAGGATACACAAAATCTAGTACTCATCAGGTGGCTTATGGTGGTCGACCTTAATTGTATTAGATATCTTCTTTTTGCAAGTCCCTTTCAACAGAAGATCATATATATTAGAATATATATATATATATATATAGAATTAAGCAATATTATATATAATTAATTGATGCAAAGCAGTACCGGACCACCTCCACTACTCAATATATGATATACTTATCAATGGTGATGAGGTGAAAGGCAATATATGGACCACAACTAGACGATCGATCAGAGATGCATGTTTAACTAGTAATTAACCCTAGTCGATCGATAAGTGATGCGTGTCTCCCTCGGTCTTCCTTTTCCTTTCTCTGTACATCATGAGTAGATGAGATCATGCATGCATCATGAGTATATGGACCTGCTTGCAGCTACTTGATAAAAAAGAGAAGTGATTAGAATAAAAAGAGTGAGGCATTGAAAGGGAACAGATATAGGAGTATGTAATGGACTCTCCACTCGGAGCTAGTGCACTTGAAAAGCACTCATTTGCAGACATCGATCGTACAGCCCAGTTAATTAGGGGATTTGATTAATAATCCAAATTAATTAAAAACCACCACCTTGAAGCAAATTTCCACTTTTAATTGCTGAGTTTTGCAGATGGCATGGACGTCTCTATAAAGTATAAATACATGTGTCCGTTGAACGATCTTCTTCATCTTCTTTGTGATTCCACTAGTAGTAGTATGTGTTGTTTAAGGATGGAGAAACCCAGTAATTAATGTTCCCTTTGTTTTCTTCTTCCTGATTATGTTTGTAGTGTTTGTCACTACTGGGACTACTCCTGCCCACGCAACTAGAACTTAATTTCCCCGGTAAGGACTTGACGATTCTCTTCCAACTCGTAAATTGAACTTGGATTTCTTCTTTATATATACTGAAAACATTTTTTTTTTTTTTTTTTTTTTTTTTTGGTTAATCCTCATGTAGAAGTTATGGAAGTTTTAGCTAGCTGAAGAGTTTGATGATCAGGGCATAATTAAGAAGCTTTACAAGAGTACCTGTCTTACCCCCTCCTTCTCCATCTGGATCAGGACCATATATATATATATATATATTCTCCCCGAGGAACACGTAATTTCGACTCAGTTTCGGCTCTAATTAATGACCGCAGCTCTGTAATGGCGACTTTAATTTGCACCAGATGGTAGTACTCCAAGTGCGTTTTCCAGTTTCTGTATATATGTACGTATATGATGTCCGCATGCAGTAGCTAGCTAGCGCTTGTTTTTGTCTCTGTACGTATAGCACCTACCTCTCTTCTTATTCCAGATCCCTTACATCAATTTGTAGTATCACTAGAAGTTTTGTGTGATCTCTAGCATGTAACACATGCATCTCTCTCTTCTTATATATATTAATTCTTCCGCTCATCAGTAGTACTACTTACTTCTGCTCTTAATATTGCAGATTGCCTCTAATTAATTTGTGGAATGATCATGAAAAGCTACTGTTCGATTTCTTTCAGCCTTCAATAATAAGGGAAGGCTTTTGTATTGGGCCTAATTAAGTAGAAGGCTTTTTTTAAGTTGGATCTGAAATTTGGCCGTGCACAAGACCGCCCAAAAAAGGCCCAAGACATAATCTTCTTTAATTAATATTCCAATATTGGGTAGCTTTTTAAACACAAATAAACGATAATTATGCAACACGTAGTACGCAAACAGGGAAGGGTCGTTCGGTTCGTTTCAAGGGTGACGTATTTTCGGCTACCTTCGAGAAAAATACAATAAATAAATAAATAAATAAATTCGTAAAAAACAAAGCATATATAAACATTGGAAGCCCGGCCTAAAAACCGAGGTGTTGTTATCTTCTTCTTCCTGAGCAGTTCCTCTCCTCTTCCGTCGTAATTAAGGTACGTAGGTTTCGAAGGTTTTCGGTTTTCGAAACGTCGTCGCTGGGAGGGGGGGAGGGCATATATGGACCTGGTACTTCTCTGAGGACCGATATCGAGCTGTCTTCGGGCGGGGTGGTTATGGGTTCCGGGGATTCTCACCAGCAGAAGACCAAAGGGCTCCTCGATGGCTTCTCCCCCGTCGAGCCGCCTCGGATCTCTTGGAACTCCCGAAAGAGAACAGGTAACCGATTTCGTTTCTCAATTCTGAATACCCAGTTTTTTATTCTTCAATTTCGTGGAACCACACAAACTGGGCTTTTTCGTTTTCTCTAATCCCATTTCGCAAACACCGCCGGCGACGGCAACGATGAAAAACAGGAGGTCGTCACCGGATTTAGATTTTTTTTCCCAGCTAATGGCTAAACCCCGAAACGGAGAAGCTTGGTTCCGTTTGTTGATTATCTCAACAAGTCTTATCTGAAGTGGGAAATTCCCGAGGGGCTAAACAGTGGCTTACTTTACTTTTTCTAATCCGTCCGAAAAGAAAGGATACAAAACTCCACTTTGTAATTGAACATTAAATTAGAAAAAGGGGGGCGGCATGAGAAAGTGGGTGGCTTGGTTGGAGTACGCGTCCCGAAACTGTTGAATCGGTTGGTGAATTTGCTCTTATGTAGTAGCTTTTGAGTATTACTTACTCTACCCGAACAGGGATTTTCTCTGTTTCTGAGCTCGGTGGTTTTGAGAAAAAGAAAACGAGATGAAACTGAAACTGTAAATGATCTGTTGGTGATAGCAAATGGGACGCCGGTGGAGAAACCGACCGAGAAAATCGTGGTGGAAACGCCGGAGAAGACGGAAGATGTTACGATGGTGAACTCCGATCACTCGCAGGAGGGACCTGCACCTCTGTCGGAACGTCGGAAGGCGCTTTTTGAACCGTTGGAGCCGGTGAACAACCTGAACAAACAGATAATGTCCAATGAAATGCTGCTCCCGCCACCTGATTTTGATTCCACGGCTTACCCAAAAGGCTGGCTCGTTGGGAAGAAACGCAAGCTCGTTAATGTCGATGTTGTTGAGAGCATGAGACGGATTGCAGTTCAGGAGATGAATCGAAAGGTCAACTCACCTCTTTCTATCTCTTTTTGCTGAATTTGCCTGGCTGGATGTGTAGTTTAAGCTCAAAATGCCTGAGACGTTTTGGTTTTGGGGTTTGAGGTACAGGACAGGGAGATTGATGGGCTGAACGAGCAACTTGAAGAAGATGCTCGGTGCCTTGAGCATTTGCAGTTGCAGCTCCTTGAAGAACGCAGCAAAAGAACCCAAGTGGAAAGGGAAAAGTCCATGCTCCAGGACCAGATTAACATGCTGATGAACATGCTGCAAGAATCTGAAGAAGCAAATGAAGGCATCCCTGCAGACAATTCTTAAGTTTTTATTCTTTATTGTTTCATGTATAGTCATCATATAGTCATATTGGTTTTCGCTTATACCATATTTATGCTTGCGTGAAACCGTAGAAGGTTACCACTACAAGAGTTATCTTAGTTTGTTCAGTTCATGTAAAAATTTACTCGAGACCCTGTGGCGTGGATACCTGCTTAAAGATTATTCTATTGTTACATTTTCGTTTCTTTATCGCGCTTCAACCGACTCTGAAAACCCAATTCAGTAGCATTAATGTAGGGCGTGAAGAGAATATTATTTGACAGGTGCTGTGAAGAACATAAAAAAGGGAGGTCAGTATTAACATCTAGCTCCCAACTTTTGCTTATATAGAGATACGTCAGGAACCATCATTAGGAACTTCAGGAACCTGACATTCCATCCTAACAAACCTACATATATTATATTAACATAAGATATCTAAACAAACAAACGGATCATTTTCACATTTGACTCCTGCACAAGGGTTTAGATATCACAAACCCACCGTTCATCGAGCTTGATTGTCACCGTCTTCGGAGATGTTGAACAAAAACTGCGGGAGAGATGCAATACGAGGAAGATGAAGCAACAGATCCCCGACAGAGTCTTTTCTTGACATGGCCGATGGCTGCTGTTGCTTGCAGACAGAAACATCATTTCGTAGTTCCCCATCAGAAGCCACGGTGAAGTCTCCAGTAATGAGGTTTACCTCCTCGCCGGACCTGGGATTAAATGTCAACTCATCGTTTACTTCATCCTCATTTTTTATATGCAGGTGTTGCACCGTTGCCGCATCCTTCTGCAGGAGTGAGCAGAGGGAATTGACTCTTGACATGAGGGAATGCTCATCTGAAGCTGAAGAGAACTGTGAATCACTCAGTAGGTATTGTGTTATCTCGTCCAACATATCTCTGCTTCGTGATCCTTCTCCTTCGGAAGAGAAAAAAGGATTTCCAGAAGTCATCTGCTCAGAGATGCAGTGTCCAATGTGGTTTACCAGATCACTCATAGACATAGAAGGACGAAGACCCGGCATTTTGAACTGATCCCAGCTGTTAGTAGTATCCTTCAAATCCTCCCCTTCTTTATTTGCATCTTCTATCGCCTGGGAATCCATCACTGGAACAATAATACGAGTCAGTAAAAAGTCCATATAGCCAGCAACAAGAATGAATCGCAGGGTTCCCAAGTTCCATCAACTTTTGGGTGTGAAACATTTTGCACATTTTGAGGCTGAAGCTACGTATACAGAGGTAGGCGTCAAGATGAGCCACAAACAGCATTTTCAAACATGTATTTATCCTAAAAAAAGAAAGTAACGAGCAACTTATTCTCCCCATGAGATAAAGCTTGACAACCCATGCAAAAATTGCCAGCTTGCCGCAATCTCAATAGCAATATGGTTCATGCAAGACCCACCAGTAACTAACTCTACCAGCACATACCTCTTCACAAGAAAATTGAAGAAGATAAATCTAGGACAACCGAGAAGAACTGAACAAATTTCAAGCAATTGAAGAATCCGAAAATACAGAGAAGGAAACAGTGCAACTTTTCTTTCCAATGTCTAACAGAAGTCTAACATTTATACTTTAAAATATATGTAAATTGACGTTAAGCATCACCCCTTCCAATGGTCAAAGTACATGTATTATTCGTTTAGATTATCAAACATGTTTCGTGCGCAATAAAAGCATGAGACACCCTTATATGACAACTCACTATTGCAAAGTCTCCACCAAAAAGAAGCAGTAATCATCCGATTCATGAGACGAGCCATCTTTTACAACGTCTACTGGATCCAGTAAAGTATCAACAGTGCAAAAAAATTGTCTAAAAAGTCCAATTATATTGTGCAGTCAAATGATCACCAACAGGAAAAAAAAATGTACATTGCAACAGAAAAATAGACATAATGCAACTGAAGTATATTGTAATGTTTTTTGGGTCAAGTGCAGATAAATATGACTAGCTTGATGAGAATGAGAAAACAAGAAATGTAAAAGAGACTAAAAATATCCCATTAGATCCTAGGGCAACCAAATTAAAAACACGCAAGTCTCAGTAAAAACTGAATAATATGAACAACACAGAAATCTAGTTAATATCTGACAAAGTTTTTCCAAACCCAATGTAATATTAATGAGTACCTGAGCTTGGTGATGGAGCTCCCTTCGATGGCTCTGGTGCTCTAGTTACTGAGTCCCGTATTTCAGTTACACTTGGTGATGACTGAGCCAGACTAGGCGATGAAGCATCATGGAAGCCAGAAAAAGTTGAAACATACTCATTCTTCAGATGATCAAAGGCATGACATTTTGATTCATCGGGTTCCTCAAACACAGAACCTCTGGTTTCAAAATATGGGTTCTCTAAGATTATCTCTGGCTGTTGGCTCAGCAAGTTAAGACGAGGATCACATTGGACAAGTTTTTCAAAGTGCTTGTTTAGCAGGCCCATGGGACACTGAAGAAAATGTCTCCTGCACAGATAAAGTTGGGAATTCTGACAGTTACAAAATGAAACCAGAAATGAAACTAAAGCCCAAAATGAAACCAGAAATGAAACTAAAGCCTCTGATGAGATTTCTAGAACCTGTCAGACTAGAACTTAAAGCCACAAGCTATTTATAAATGCTCCCATCTCTTTTAATACAAAAGGCAAACAAATGTGCATTCAGAAAAAAACTTTTTTTTTTCCACAAAAAAGTTTTTTTTTTTGTTGGTATTTGGTATCAAGCTTTTCAAAAGTGAGTTCTAACATCAAAGCGGAGCTCTTCATTCCTGAACTTGAGATTAGCTCAGTGGTCCCATGGGAGATCAAGTAGTGGGAAGGTCTTGGCTTTAAATTTCCAAAAGGGCATAGGAATGTTTATCTGAAGCTTCTTCCTTCTTCTTCCTTATACACTACTAGATAACTTTCTTCACCTATAGCAATCAAGAAAAACTTTTACTGATTCCTGCAGTGATTCCTGTAGGCAATGGATCGCTAACTGTGGTAGAGTTATTATAGCACAACCCTAGTTTTAGGATTTAACTCTTTGCTTTTCTGCAACCTTATCTTGGTATTTCTGCATCAGTGGTGTGGTAAAAAGCAAATTGAAACAAACATGGAGAATTGTACCAATCATTCTCAAAAGGTAATGCATAACATTTTTTCATCAAACCCAATAAACTTCAAACTAATTTTTTTCTCCTCTTTATCTTTAGAAGTCCTTATATTTGTTTGCTTAATTTCGTAGTTCGCCTTAATTATTTTTATTTATTTTTTATTTTTTGAACTAGTGAACCCCATTACCCCACCTAAATGTCCTCTACGAAATCAAACTCAAGATGAGAGTCATGCCACTGTTCTTAATCTTGCCAACAGCAACATCACATCAATCCAAGTCACTCCTAAGAAAAACAGAATAATAATTCAATAACAATCACTTAAAAAACATGGGCGCAGAAATACTCAACAAAGAACAAAACAGCTATCCTTAAAAAGATGAAGGAGACATTCTAACCAGTGTTTACATTTCATATACATGTAACCTTCCAACCCAGTGATAACACAGAAAAGAAACTCGAGTTACTCTTCAACATCTATCAATCAATTGCATTTTCAACTTTTTACTCTGACATTTAATGCCAACAACTTGTTTCGCATTGAAGATAGATATCTTCCGAAAATGGTAGAGACATGTAGTTCAAATAAATTAGTCAATTTTTTTCACAAGCAAGGTAAAAACAACTAATAAATCAGAAATAGCGGTGTACACAGTAGTTGAATTAAAAGCCGTTTTATTGTTCAAAGTTTCTGTTTTTACAGACCATGAGAACTAAACCATTCTGTATAAACATTTTAAACACCACTCCCGAAGAAATAAATTTTAATTTTGATACCTGTGGATACTCGCTTGTCCACCCGTAAAGTCTGAAGTTGCCTGCCACAGAGTGTGCTTCCTTGGTTGTGGGTTTGTCTCCCTAAAGAACAGAGGTTGCCTAGCCAACTAGCCGAAGGAGAACGTGACGTTGTCAGGAAGGCCAGCAATACATCCTTTTGGAAATGGTGCAACGCAATATTTACATTAAATGAAGACAAAAGTTCCCAAAGATTTACCACTATATCCAACGTTCCAGGTGCATTGTCAGGACATTGTGCCTTGATTGCTGTGATATCTGACCATTGGATCTCTATCTTGCTCTTGAGTCCACCTTCAAGCACCTCCCACACGAGCTTATGTTTCGCAAAGTAACATTTAGCAACCAAATCACCTTCATATCGTGATACGCACTGTTAAGAGAAGAACTCTAGTTAGCTCACAGAATGTTTACAACGTGAATGCTACCCAATGAGAATGGGAAAAGAGAAGATTAAAATCACAAGAAGAAATCTACCTCCCACGTCCCAATCCTTAAAAGCGAGGCAGGAAAATTGGAAGCCTTCAGCTTGTCAGTTGCAGTAGCGCCTCCAGCTCCTTTGGAGTCCTTCTTTTTACCCGGATCAGAAATCTCACAGCTAGCAACTCCAGCAGAAGGATTGGATTGTGAAAGTCTCATTTGAATTAGATCCAACAGTGACGGGCTTTTCCTTAATCGTAAGCCCAAGGGACTCGGTTCATCCAGAGGATTGTACTGGGGATGCTGCTGTAAACTATTGCTCGATCCCGTGTTCCATTGCTGCAAAACAGAAAAAACGGAAGACATGTAACTGAATCCTTCTCAACCCTGAATATGGAGAACCAACAATAGCCATGCACAGAGAAAATCCTACAAATACGTTTATTTTTCAAAAAAAACTCATAATCATGTAGCTCAAAATAACACAGAAGAAATCCCAAATTCTATGATAAAGAGGCATGCAACCTAGAACACGAAGAAACCGCAAAAGAATAACAAAATCCAATCCGCGACACGTTATTCCTTTCCATGAGCAGCAAACAGACACCAACATGCAAGGGCTAAAAATTTCCAAATAATAAAAATCTTCGACGTAAAAAGGATTAAAAAATAAATAAAAGGAACCTGCTGAAGGGGTGGGGAAGCCTTTGATCTCTTGTTGAGTGGGCCATGCTCTTCATCCAACGGATCCTCGATCTCCAACTTCACCGCACTCTTTTCAGGCTCTGGCCTGAGATTAGCAGAACTCACGAGCTGAACCATCAAAAGTTGGACCAAGAGAACCGCAGCACAAGCTCGTCGAAACCCTAGAAGAAAACCTCCTAACAATCACCGACTTAAAAGAAAACGAAAATTACAGCTTACAGATCCCCCGGAGATCGCCGAACAAGAAGCAGAGGAACAATAAACCAAAAATCCCTTGTTTATTCTTCCCAGATCCGTACTTGCAGAATTGAGTATCGGCGATCGGAGATTCCCAGACGCAATGGGAGGAAAACTTTGAGAAAACCCCTATTTTTGGTTCCGCGAAAAAGGAAATGACGAAGAAAGTGAGGCTTTATAGAAGGGAACCCGGCGCACGTGCTAATCCACGCGGCATGGGATGGTTTTGAACGTGTCTACTTGGA
Source organism: Aristolochia fimbriata (assembly GCA_019845555.1). Classification (NCBI taxonomy): domain Eukaryota; kingdom Viridiplantae; phylum Streptophyta; class Magnoliopsida; order Piperales; family Aristolochiaceae; genus Aristolochia; species Aristolochia fimbriata. Next base: position 2,686,600 of record CM034078.1, read on the forward strand.
CAGGACACGCTAAATTCGGGCGGGTTGCCCGAGAAGAAAGGATTAGTAAATCCGACTTTACAATTTCACCCTTATACCATCTATAAAAGGGATTCACAGTGGGCCTCCCTTGCACGTGACTCCTCTCATTGATCTTGAGCCGTCCGATGCTCCTCCCTCACAACAGACACAAGTCCAGCGCGCCTGTTACTTAATAATATTTATGTTAATAAAATAGATTTTCAAGTAAAAATAATATTTAGATATTAGAAAAAAAAATTAATGAACGACATTAAAATTACAATTTTATTTGTCTTAAAAAATACTTCAAGTTATTTTTATCTTTTAATTGACTCGAATTATCATGATATAAACCCGTATTTTTTTCTTTATTGAGATGCACAAAATAGATAGGAACTATAATTTGTACATGCGTGAAATAATCATTAAAATTTTTTAATAAGTATTTTTTTTACAAAATATTTAAAAGAGAAAATAGGAATAAATTAACGATACCAAAAACACGTGACGGAAAAAATGGGAAGAAACAGCCGAAGGGATTCCGCGAAGGCTATTCCCGTCATTTACTTATTGAACGGAAAGGTCAAAAACAGATAAAACAGCGACAAGACAAGTCGGCAATTTAACCCCGGAGCGGGTGGACCCCTGGTAACGTGGCACCCGACACGTACGAAAAAATAGTGGATATAGGTGGGCCCCAATTCATGAACCTTCCGAATCTTTGTAATGCTCGCGGACACGTGGCCAATTCTTACCCAGTAGTGCTCTCACTGTACCGCCGTATCGACACGTCGGCACCCAAGTGGACCGCTACGCTGGCTCTTCGGTGACTTAGTCTTTACTTTTCTTTCTGTTTTTCCGGATAAAAAGGCTGGAAAATGCTTTCGAGTCTTGTCCTCTTTCGATTTTCCCGCTTCCCGCTTCTTTCCTTTTCTCGCACGGTTGCAGTAAACGACAAATAAAGGGTGAATTGGCGGTGGAAACCCCGTGACGGGCTTGTGCGGCAGTGTGCAGAAGGAGGGTATGTTGGGAAGACGAAAAAAAGGCGTGGACCCGAGACGCGTACGTGCAGCCGAAGTCGGGGAGGAAAGGCGGCTGGCGGGCGGGAAGAGAGAGAAGAGAGAGAGAGAGAGAGACACACACACACACACACACGCGAGTCAAAGGTTGGTTCGATTAATAATTGGGAGTGGATGATTAGTGATTGACAGATTTGACTAATTAACCATGATATGGACAACTAATCCAGCTAATCCTTATCTTTTGTAGTCGTATTATCTCCTGTCAGATAATCAATTTTTTGTTTAAAAATAAATTATGCAATGTTTTTAAAACCGAACCGGTTATACAACCCGCACTATGTCCGATTTTGGTTGAACCCGATTAAATTACGTTGGACCGTTGAATATAAGCGAAAACGATGCTGATTATAGTGATCTGGTGCGGAGTTAATAGGAACTGGAGTTCAACTGGGTTGAATCAGAATCAATTGGGTTCGGTTTTTAAAACACTTGAATTATGCTTAAAACATGGTGAGACCAAGTTTTAACGTAATCCTATAGCAAATGGGAAATTCGCCCCACTATTTTAAAAACCGGACCGGCCATCAAATCAGTAATGCGTTCGGTTTTGGCCCAACCCGGTTAGAGCAAGTTGGACCAATTAATGGTGGACTTTAGGTCATCTCCCGTCCTTAGCATTGACATGTAAGTCCTTTATGAAACTCTATTTGGTCAAAAACCCAATTTATATATAAGTCTTTCATAATCTTGGTTGCCTATGTTTCCCTCAAGGACCAGTCACTTGGATGTGGGTCTAATGTTTTTAAATAATAATTAATTAATTCATTTTTAAGACAAAAAGGTTGGATTAATTAAACCATCAACCTGGAGTAACCTGAAAGTGATCAACTAAACACTTTTTGCTAATGTATTAAGGGAGTCTCCATGGAAGAACATGCACCGAGAAATTCTTGGGTACTGTATGTTGCAGAAGGAATCCGATGAAGCTGCAGGTCCCACTTCTTCCATCAGTGGAGGAAAGCTTAAAAGCTTAGAAGATACTGTTGGAGTTTTATGATTAAAAACATCTTCCGGGTCTGAATGTGCCAAAGGAAACGAGGAAGGACCAGAGTCTCAACGACATGTGAGAGAGTCTGAGACGTCACTGGGGAATAATAAAGACAAGGAAAACAACAAAATAACCCCATCAAAGGCGGGAGTTTGGGGGGTGCCCGATGGATGAGCCGTATAAAAAACAATGGAGGCAGGAAGGCTGGGCGTGAGACAAGGAAACAGCTGCCAAATTCACAAACAAATGCTGGTATTTCATATTCTATTTCAGTCATCTGTCCCCCTTTTTTTCTGCACTGTGGATTCTCTAAATAATCTTTCTTCCTCATCTCTGCCTCTCTCTCTCTTTCTCCTTTTATCCCTGTAACCAGCTAATGGGGGCATCTGTGTTTTGTTGGGTGTCTTCATCACGTGAACCCTCAATAATTCTCATGCAAAGTGGGGCCGTAAGCCAGCCCTGTATCTTTGTTCCCATGCCAAACTCCAACTTCCAAGAATCTCTTCTCTTCTTTCATTCTTGCTGGGATGCCCATTCGGGGCTCTGTACTTCCTTGACATTCTTTCATGGCGGGTTCTACGATCCAGAGATCGATGCTCTCTCTTCTTCTTCTGCTTCTGCTTCTCTTCGGTGACGATGGTGGTGTGAATTGCATGGAGGAAAAACAAATTCTGCTCTTGCCCAAGTCTCAAGCCAGAAAGCCAACACGTACACCAAGGTGTTCGTCACAAAGATCAAGTAAGTCAAGATTAACACAAAGTTCACTATGGATTAGCTTAATTAGAACCAGTATCTTGTAACAGGTGGTAGTCTTTTTCGGAATAGTGGGTAGCCACTACTGTTACATTTGCAGAATTAGTTATTATTTCATCTCATATTTTCTTTCTCCTAGTTCTGGTTTTATATGAGGTTTCTGATGAAGGAACCAGTAGCAGCTCTCAAATGAATCGCCTACTGTTCGTTCTCTTAATGCAATACTTCTCATCTGTTTCGTCGAGCCTTTAAAATATTGAATTTGCAGGATCGGAGAAAGATGCCACAATGCTGGAAATGAGGCACCATGATTCAAGCTTCAGAACTACAAAGATCAACAGAGATGACAAAGTAGAGAAGCTCTTATATTCAGATGAATCCAGAGTGAGGTCTATTCAGTCTCAAAGAAACAGAGTAGTTTCCACCAAGACTGAACAGCAATCTGAATCTGAAATGCCTCTGGGTTCCGGCATCAAGCTGCAGACAATGAACTACATAGTCACAATAGAATTGGGAGGGCAGAAAATGTCAGTCATAGTGGACACTGGCAGTGATATCACCTGGGTACAATGCCAGCCTTGCAGATATTGCTATAACCAGCAAGACCCACTCTTCAATCCTACTCTATCGCCCACCTTCCATTCAATTCTCTGCAACTCATCCATTTGTGCATCCCTCCAATTTGCTACTGGGAATCTGGGATTTTGTCGCATAAATGGAAAAAATTGCAACTACAATGTAAACTACGGCGATGGTTCCTACACTGATGGTGAGCTCAGCCTTGAGCAACTCAAACTCGGAGACACTACTGTACAAAATTTTGTATTTGGTTGTGGACAGAGGAACCATGGCCTTTTTGGTGGAGTATCAGGCCTGATGGGGCTAGGCAGGAGTCGGTTATCATTAGTTTCTCAAACTTTGGCAGAATTTGGAGGGGTTTTCTCTTACTGCTTACCATCAGAAGAAAACTTATCTGGGTCTTTAATTCTGGGCGCCAATTTGTCTGCATTCAGGAATTCCACTCCAATTTCTTACACTAGGATTGTTTCAAACCCTCAGATGCCCACATTCTATTTTCTCAACTTCACTGGAGCTAGTGTTGGTGGAATCCCCTTGCAAGCTCCAGGGTTTGCAAAGGGTGTGACACTGATAGATTCAGGGACTGTGATCACTCGACTGGTTCCATCAGTTTACAAGGCTGTAAGGGACGAGTTTCTGAAGCAGTTTTCAGGGTATCCATCTGCACCTGGTTTTTCCATCTTGGATACCTGCTTTAACTTGACTGGATATAGTGAAGTAGACATTCCAAATTTGAGACTGCACTTTGAGGGTGGTACTGAAGTGAAAGTAGACGTTTCTGGCATGTTTTATTTTGTGAGGAAGGATGCTTCCCAGGTTTGTTTGGCTCTCGCTAGCCTTTCTTCTGAAGATGAAATTGCGATCATCGGGAATTATCAGCAGAAAAACCTGAGAGTTGTTTACAATGGCAAGGATTCTGAGCTAGGATTTGCTGAAGAAAATTGTCGTTATTCGTAGAGAAACGAAAGACGAGTATGTTGTGGATATTGTATTTTGCAATGAAATTTTCCTTCCTACTGTTTATGGTTTAGTAGTGCTTCAGCCATCATGTATTTTTTCTCGGCATATTTTTTGAAATTGTATTTATCATTGTAATGGGGATTGAATTAAGAGAAATTGTTCACAAGGCAAAAACCATGGAAATGTCCATTTTCAGGAAGAAAGACACGGAAGAGCATCGCAGCATTGTTTATCTGCTGTAGTACTCCCCTGTTGTGTTTGCATTAGGAATTTCCAGGCGTGTGCATAAGCAACCGTGCAGATCTTATTAATGTTTTGTGGTATTTTATAATGGGTCATATTTTAGAGAGTATTGTAATATTACAAAGTTTGTGACATACAATATATTTTGGCAATTTACTACATGTCACAGGCTGCTGCACTTGCAACAGCTAACAGTGATCTGAATTCAACTGCTATGGCATAGGATCAAGGAGAATTTCACGAAAGCTCTTAATTGAGCTAGGAGGTTCCTTATAAATGATTCTGCGATGTAAAATATTTTGAGAAGCGTGTGGGCTTGACTTGTTTATATCAAGCCTCTTGAAAATACAACAGTTTCTTGCAATAGCAATGACCAGAAAATCTGTTTATCGGTACTTCGCAGTTCAAGACAAGCAAGAAAACTTATTAAGCAACGAGTTAAAATATCCAACAGAAGGTAATTTATACAAAGGAAAGGCAAACAAAAAAAACATATTTGGTCCTCCTGTAATTCTCCATTACTTTGATGCTTACATCCTTTTATCTCTATAAATGGCATTCATCCCTCGGAAAATTATAGTTGAAAGTCTTGACAGATGTAAGGAATGCACCATTAATTTGCACAAAGATTCACTTTCTTCTGTAATAAATTTCAACTCTTATTAACTAAAAGAATTCTGAATGAAAATGTTACAGTAGTTGGTGTATGAACAATACAATGAGAACAGACAAAATTTTCTGGACCTTGATCTATGATATACATCCAAGACTTCTGTGTTCTCCTTGTTGGGTTCCCGATGACACCTTCACTATAAACTCCACTATGTAAGAAATGATTATGTTAAATGCAGGAACTCTTGACTATTATCTGCTATTATCTACAAGAGCAACCAATTCAATATTATCATCTTGTTCCCTAACTTCTTGTTCTTCTTTTCCATTTACTGTGTCAAGTGGAAGCATTGTAGATTGTTGATCACTCTTTGGCACCAAAAATAACACTAAGAGGGGTAATATTCTCATGACATTTCGAACCAGAATAGCCACCCAAAGGTTGCCAAATTCAGTACGGGTGACCTTCAAGATATGGAGAAGCAAGCCACCGAACCAAGAACATGTCAGCAAGCCAAAATTATCAATAGACATCAGAAGAGCAAAAAAGGTACCCTCTATTCCGGGGGGACAAAGCTTGGAACTAAGGACGAGAAGAGGCATCCACTTCAGCTGGCCAACCATTCGAGTTACACTTTCATCGAGAACAGCAAAAAGATAGTCAGGCATGCCAAACTTTAAGTTTAAACGCAATACCAAAACCAAGTCCATCATTCCTGAAATGCCCAAGAGTAACTGACTACCAAAGAGGAGGTCACGAAATGGGTACTCCTTCAAGATATTTTGGTAGAGAAGTACCCCGAGAAAAGCACCTACTGAGCCAAAAGAAAATATGAAGCCAACTTTCTCCTGCATCAGTAAGTAGTGCAGTTGTCAGTATGAGCTCACTGATGCAAGAAGTACAATAATTAGATACTAGTTGGTTAACCAGAGTATCCTTGAATATGGTGAATGCTATGTGAAGTCAACAGTTTGAGTTCTGTACATTTTGGAGGGATATGGGAAGGTCAGATTAAAGAACAGAAATAGAGTAAACCATAGCAGCACCATGGTCCAAAAATTGACAGTTCTATCACAAGTCAGACTAATCCTCACATTGAAGCCTTTTGGCTCAACTGCCTATTGTAGAACCAGATAGATCGAACAGCTCAACTTTTGACAGCACTGTGGTTCAGAAGTTCAATTGCTGTTCTCCTAAGAATGAAAACTTGAAAGTGTATCTGTATTATTTTCTGCTTCATCTCTGTCCATTGACAAGAAGAATGTGGACATATAGACCTACCTGATTATTAGAACAGCCAATCAGGCTGCTGATTTGCTCGCAAGGGAGGGAGTCTCACTAACAACTATGGCAGTGACGCTCCCACCTTGAGCTAATGATGTAATGATGAAATGTAATTTATTGCTTCGGCAATTATCATGAAATACACTTCAATTTCCTCAAAAAAAAAATATAGACCTACCTGAGAGAAAGCTGGACCCGCCGTTTTATCTGTGTACCAAAAGAACAGTCCCTCTTGGATATTCAAGCTTAGAGCAAATGAGATATACATGTATAAACATGGTCTCCAAATATCTGGGCATTTCAATGTCACCCACATGCTTTTACCGGCACCAAGAAACTTCTGATGAACCTGATGTCATGGAGGACAAGCTAAGAAGGAATAAGAAAGAGAGGGAAAAGCAAGCTCAAAGAGGCATAAACAGAGAAAGAAAAGCAGCAACGACGAGGAAAATATTAAACAAACTATAATTACTTCTCGGTAGACAAAGTTCTGCATGCAGGGCTCATTTAGTATAGCTCCAACCAGGAAGACCAGTACAGCAGGGACACTCAGGAAACCAAGCACCCCCTGTGAAACAAGAAGGCCCACATAAAAATAAGACAAATATAAAGAAGGCAGAAAAATAGAGAATTCAAAAAAATAAATTAAAATAAAAAAAGACCAGCAATTTGGAAAGCTTGAGACACTAATCATGGGAATTCAGCCACATGACTGTAACAACTACACGTATTGCAGAATCGGATGAGTTTCCCTATCCAAATTAATAGCAACAAACGTTAGATTAGCTGCACGGTCCATACTTTTACTGGTCAAATTTGAGCAGGATTCACTTTCATCAGAAACAATCATTTTGGAGAGATACAATAGGAGACAGATCATTCATGTAAGGAAACAATCTAGTCTCAGAATCAATAGTTACAACCATTCTTGCTATAGTAACACTGAAATATTAATTCAATAGATCATAAATTTTCTAAGCATATGAAGTTCAAGCAATCTGGGGGTAGACTTTGTTCCAACAAGGCACTGAAAAAATTTTTAGTGTAGCCTTCATGCTACATTTAACAAAAGCCAGAGTGACCTAAACCTGCCTACCTGTGAGCCAATTAGATGAACAAGTAGACCGCTGATTGAGAATCCTAGTAGAGCTCCAATGGAAGAGCTAAACCCACATAAGCTTTGCAAGTCCCCAGCAAGGCCAGGATGATTTGTACTGTTTTTTGCCACACAGGCATCAATTGTTACATCTGCTATTGCCACACCAGCACTTCCTGCAGTTAGACAAAGTAAGGCAGCCCCTACATGCAAACTACTACTTAAGGATAGAATAAGCATGGAGATGGCGCCAATGAGACCTGAAATTTAGAAGTATATCAGTCCCATAAATTTGAAGAAACGTGCCATTTTTGTTTGCTATAACAAAATAAAATCCTGATTTTTCCAAATAGAAATACCGATGTTATAGCATTAACTATTTAGTTGAATAATTTCGGAAAGATGTGAGCACGAGATATTGAAGTGGCTTGAAATATAAAGTTAAAAAATTATTGAATCTCGCAGTAGGCTGAACTCAAAAAATGTATTTGTCGGTGCTGCTTCAAGAACATCTAATGCAGCTGCTGAATCCTCACCAACTTCATCATTTCAAATAAGTAATAGAAAAACACTTTACTTAGATTATTCCACTAGGTAGATAATACCAGAATCATGAATGAATCATGTAAGTAAGACCTAGTGAAAATAGGATGTCTCTGTTTGCAAATCTGAAGTAGGCGGAACTGGCGTTGGAACTTATTTGGGCCAGCTAAAACAATCCCCAAAACATAAAAAACTGAAGAACAGGATATTATAAAGGATGAGGAGCTCACCGGCTAAAATAAAGTAGGGTCTTCGTTTGTATCCTGCCACAGGAACAACGTCAGTGAGAATTCCCCACAAAGGCTTAACGATCCATGGAATTGAAGTTATTCCCATATAAAACTGCGTCTGAGACGGTTGCACTTTCTGCACATCCTTCCAGTAATAATCTGAAGCAACACGAGAAAGCGCTCCACCCATTCCCTGACTGACTCCGTATACCACTACAACTCCAAAGACAAAACTCCAATGCATCTCCTGCGCCAACTTCTTAAACCAATTAACAGGGGCAAGGAAAAGTGGCGGTGTTGCTTCAGGAGAACTTTTCTCCTTCAAGTCCTCATTCCTTAGTCCAATTTTCTCTTCGTCATCCATAGTACCCGCAAAGGCCAAATCCGCTCTTCTCACTTCAATGAAACACTAGAAGGAGATATTTTAAACTCTTAACAACAGGAGCCCGGTTAAAAACAATCCGTAGTATTTACTTGAGCTAACTGTTTCAAGAAAAATGGGTGCAGCTCAAAACTGAGTTTTCTTTAGCTGGATCTCAGACCCCAAGACTCGGTAAGAAAAGAGTTCGTGCTATCTGATATTTGGTACTGACGCAGCAACAGCGCGTTATCAGGTCAGGCGACAAACAGAAGCAATCAACCGATGCTCCAGCAAGCACCTAACCCCAAGCCACCATATTCTGATCCCTACACTTCAAAACTTCCGAAATGCCCAAGGTCATGAGCGACTAGATCCAAGAAGATCTCTTTCCAACTCATAAAAGCCCAACATCTCAAAGAATTCACCATAGCATGCTCACCATTTTCTTTTTCCTCAAGATTCCAGAACAAAAAAGAAGAAAAGAAAAAACCATCTCAACAAGGACTACCCATCCACCATTAAACGCCGTACCGCAACGCCGCGAGATCCTCAAAATCGATCTCCGACGAGGAAGACTGCCTCAAAATCAGACAAAACTCCGACTTTTGGCGAGATCCGGAAGGAAAGTAGAAAAATGCAAAAGAGAGTAGTAGAAGGAACGAAAAGAGCAGTGATAGTTTGACCAGCCTCCACCCTTAATCCGACCTTTCGTACGTGTCGCCGGGAGCTCCACGAGGGCCCACTTACGCCAACTTTTCCACTTGGCGAACTTCCATTCGCTCCGTCTAACTTGGGTAGCTGCCTACTGAGCTTCTTTATCGCCGTCATTGGGTGCTCCGACCGCCGACCTCTCCGTAAAAAGAACACAAAAACGTGCCAGATTTACCTCTGACACGCGGCGCCATCCCATTCGTCGTAGAAGCAAACTCAACTAAGCGAATCTCCGTGCCCTAATGACATGGATAAAAAATTAAAATAATAGATTCGTAGTACTCATGAAGCATGTCCGACATGGCCTCCTAATTTCTGCATCCCAATTTCTTTTCTAGAATTAAATCAGTCTTTTGAGGAGCTTAAGTAATTTTTTCCTTTTTGGATCAGGAAAATATTATAAAAAAAAGAAATGGTATTAACTTTTTGGAAACTTGAAAATTAATTAGCCAATTAGGTCAGCTAATTTTGGGTTTGCCATCTTGGGAAGGGTAATATACTAATATTAAAATTTGGATGCTTAAAACAACCTGATTAATCCAATTAGATATTACTAATCTATAAGGGGTAAGTACCACGACTCCCATGAAAAGATTCCTACCAGGCCCACTAAATATATTAATCTATACATAATCACAAGGGCCATAAGATGTGTTGAAAGCTGAAGAGATGCTTACCTAAGTGTTATCAATTTTCCAAATAAAACAAAGCTAGGTATTAATACGAGAATAATTTTCTTTTCATATGGTCTTTGATTAATTAAAAAAAAAAAAAAAAAAAAAAGAGCAAAACAGCCCCTACGATGTCCTATGCCTTGTCCGTGAGATGAAAGTCAATATAAATAAATGCTACAGTAATTGGATTGAAAACAATCACTGCAATTTAAACCTAGGAAGGGGACTTTTTCTATGTTTGTAAATGCCACAACGAATGTGTACTTCACAACATCTGAAAACGTTCAGACATATTGTAAAGACTAATTCTTCCATTGGCCTCACTCATGCAATTCTGAATGCACCTCCCTCATCTCTTCCATGTATTCTCGCTATTGAACTTGTAAGAGTAGGAATTATCAAAATTCATTCCTGAAAGTAGTCATGGAAGAGCAATAGTTTGCTATTAGAGAAGGGAAGAACAATTGATACCACAGTAGGCAAGAGAGATGAGATCAATAACAGGTAAATTACGGATAGCATTGTGAATGTTTCAATTTTCAGAAACTGGGTATAGTCATATTCCTACTGTATTCTTTTAGTATCAGACAAGCTACATTAATGATCCATATAGACAAAGGAGTCAGGAAAGAATGTTACTCTTTAACAGTTCCTCTTGTGAAAGATTAATTCTCTAGTTCCTTAAAAAATAAACAAATAAAGAGACCAATTCCCTAGGAACATAAGGTGGTTCAGCAAAATTTTGTACAATTCAGGGGCAAATGCCTACAGTCAATCAAGTAGTAGGTAAGTATGATTTTATCCTTGGAAAACTCCAAAGAAACAGAACCAAGAAAATTCAATCCTCCATCAATTGGCCAGAAAAAGTTCGAGCTATGAATGTTTAGCTCCTACTTATTTGACTTCATCAGAGGCTTGATGTGGAGCTCCATTTCATCCAACTTTGTATCCAAGTGAAGGTTCATTTACAGGCTATTGACATGCATACTCACTATAGGGTGCCCACTTGTGAAACTTCACTTCTGCAAGCTAAGGCCGGTGGTTGTTGATAGCTGAGCAAATAATCTCTTCAGATGTGTCTCACTTAAAACCAGTGGAGCATGAAATATGCCAACAATGAAAATGTGAGATACAAAAGAAAATGTATTTCTCTTCAATTCACTGCCAATGTCTATCTCTCAAGTTATCTTCAACTTGTTACTTCAGTTGATATACACCATCAAACCAAAAGCTCTGTAAATTTCTCTTCCTTTTCAGCAACATCCACCATGGGCACTTTCTTGTGTAGACATCTCAAAACAATCTAAATCATCACTAGCCTTGTAATATAACATCTTTTGTATGTAGTACATCATGTAGCTCTGCAAAGCTCTAACAACTTTCTCACTCACACGAGTAATCCAGGCATCGTCACATTTGTACCATTGGTTTCTTAGACGCAAATAGGTCACATAGTGGCCTGCTTCAAGCTTTCCTGAGTGAGTCACTACAGCAAATAATTCAAATTCTGTAGATAGTTCCGTGGACATGTCTGATTCATCACCATCAAATGCAAATATTCGATTCCCAAACCGGTTTCTGATGATAGAAGAAGATAAATAAGGTGTCATATCCAAAGAGAAAGGAAACTGCAAGTATTGATCGATTTTTTTTGACATTTTCCTGATGTGAGAGTGTGCAAATCTCTTCATATGGAAACACAAAACCAGAGGGAGTCGTCGGATTGACATCTGCTTGAGTGAATCCTGCCTGACTTCACAGTTTTGACAGTAAAGTTTTTGGTCAGAACCCAATCTCTCAGGTCTTGTGAAAAGATCCAAGCAACCTGTAAGTGTAGATATTCCTACACTTTTTCCAGTTTTTGTGGATTTTTCAGCTAAGCTTGGAGCATGTTGCATGTCAAGAGATATGTCCACACATGGGTCATGGGTAGTTGAAGTGAACCCACAAACAGTACATGAGACATCTGATCTTAACACTCCAGAGAACACTCGATGAGCTATACAATGGCAATCTCCAGCACCTGCATCAGGCATTAAGTGAAACCTCATTCTCTAGTAATGGTGGACGAACAAACTTTTGCTGTATTAAAGTCGAAATATATATTCATTATTGTCTGATGCGACGTGCAAATTAGACAAATATGGAGAAAGAAACCATTCTACCTACTAAAGTGGCTAAATTAAGGATCAAAGACAATTTGAGAGTTAGTACCTTTATTTTGGGAGTTAGATAGTTCTTCCTTCTCATGGATCCTGTCAAGCATAGAAATGAAAAATTCATGAGCATCTTGTTGCTCATAACTGGCTAAGTTTGCCGAATGCTGCCACCAACTGCAAAACAACAAAGAGTTTTCCAGGATTAGCACAAAGGTTTGTCAACCATGATACTTGAATAGATACAAAATCATTAATCATTCACACAGAACAGTATAACCCCTTTTTTTTTTTTTTTTTTTTTTTTTTTTTAAATAAACTTGTTCAAGAGAAGCAAACAAAAAGTAACCCAAACTGCTGTATCATAATCCAAAATTTCCATGACAAGTCTCTCTATATAATGCCATGATATACACACTTATCAAAGGACTTGTGCAATTGTGCCCATCAAGCAAGCAGTTTATCTTTTTCTTTCCAAAAAATTAGATGTTATCAGAAAGTAACAAATGCAGCATTCTGGGGAAACTTGGCAGCCTATATATTTTCGCAGTTCATTGAAACCAGTTGCTGGAAATGGTTGAAGGGATCCTTCCAAGTTCGTGAAGGTCAGTATCTGATCTTCACAATACCTTTAGGGAAACTCGAAATCCCAATGTGCACAGATATGAACTCATCAAACTCATCCCAGCAATGGATCTATTGGAGGTCTCACCAATTGGTTCAAAGCCAACATGTTATCCAATCTTCATAAGCTTTAAGACCTGCGTGCTTGAATAGTTCTATTGATACCCCCCTTAACCCGTTATGACTCAAGACTGTATGACAAGTCCTTGAATCATCTATCTACATGAATTTCATAATCGAATTAAATAGAGAATGTCTAGCATTTATCCACTAGCCCAACCTTATAAAAACAACAGCAGAAAGCACACGATGGCTAACGCCAGACCTGTATAAAAATCGAGCGGGACTATAGGGCGTCCGGTCACCAGAAAAGACAGCTGAGAACACCGCATCAATATCGCATGCCAAACACGGGGAGCTGCGTCTGCAGATCTCCCGATTATGGGAATCACCGAGAAAGTAATTCCTGAAAGGCGGTGTGTGGAGAAGCGCTTGCAGCACAGAATTCATAAAGCATGTATTTCCCAAGTTATTCAAGCCTCTCAATCCTAAAGGAAGGCACGAACTCGGTCCAGCATCCATCAACAAAGTCAGATCCTTTGAAGCTCCACAGTCATCCACCTTTCTCCTCTTATTGGAGCTCTGTTTTCTCACTTTGACGCAATCATTGTTACAGGGCAGTTCCTTGATCTGTTTACACATCACAGCCATATCAAAATCGGGATCGTACACCTGATCGCAACACACAACACAGAAAAGCTCCGCTCTTTCCATGTCGACGGCTATTTCGTGGTCCCTTTCGGATTGAGAGTGGAGAAAAGCATGACTGGAATCGGGCGACAGAAAGCAATAAATCTGGGAGCAGATCAAACAGAAGTACAATCTTCCTTTATTCGTGGAACAGAGATTGCATCTGGGTGCCTGAGATACGTCTTTCAAAATGGTTGTCTTTCCATGTGGCGAAGCCTTGAGATTGTTTTGCAGGGAATTATAGCCTCCGAGACCATGTTTTTTCCTGTAGTTAGCGAGATGAGGGCAAGGCTTCGGATTGACGATCGTCCCAGACATGGACGGTGGCTTCAATCTGCAAAGCGTTCACAAGCGACAAACGATCGATGAAGAATACAGCGACACTGAACTGGAAACACCCACAAAGGGAGTTTTGGCGGGTATAGGGGAAATGGGTAATCGTTATTTTCAGGTTTTCAAGTTCTGATTCGGGGAAGAAGAGTGCCGGGAGCACGAAAGGTGCCCTCCTACTGCAATCCCGTCTCCGAATTCTGATCGAAGTGCAGCTTCGTAGAGACCGACTCGTGGGTAGTTCGGCTTGGAATCGTAGAAGAAAACAACTCTCTCCATCCACTCTTGCTTAATTGGTTGCGTCCTTTTGCTTTTATATGCCGAATAGCGTAGGACGTTCGGACTGACCACGGACCAGACTCGAATTGGAGCCATATTAGATCCATCTACATCGTCCACTTGGCAAGATCCGACGGACAGCGACATCTGAAAAATGGGTCCACGGGCAATCAAGATTATCTCTTCCCGGGTGGGGTCCTACACATTCTACAGCCTACAGACTCTACACCCACATGCAGATCTGATTAGTTTCTTCTTTGGTTTAATGATTCTTATAACATGGTTGAACATGGACGTGAGAAATACCCGCTTGCCTCTTCCACTCTGCAAATCTGCATTAATTCACCATTTCTCAACCCATAAGTATAGAATAGTATTCATACTTATAGACCAGTCCGTTTCTCTGGTCTTATTACTTATCAAAAGTATAGAATATACACAAATTATAAGGTATAGTATTCATTGGTTGAACAGTGGGTAAGACTGAAATCAGGAATTCTTAGGTAAGAAGCAAAGGCAGGTGCAAACTAACTAACGACTGCCCACTGCTATGCTTCTCATTGGCGGATTTGAGGAAATTATGCTTGAAAATGATGGAACCAAAAGAAGTTGCCAGGCAGAGGGCGACTCGGCCCTCTGCTTTTCATGGCTCAAGAACTGGTATTTCCTTTGTTCTTTTTGCTTTCTTTTCCAGAAAGCGCGCCCATACCTTCCATGATCCATCTTTTACTCTTGAGTGGTAGCAGTAAGAGGGTATGATTGCCAAGCGCATGCCTCTGCTTAACTGCGCTGGACGTAACTGGTTCGAGCTTAGACTCGGTAAAAGGATAAGGCAGCTTGTTTTCTCGTCGCAAATTTTTTCTTTTAAACTTATGATTTGATTCGATGTTTTCCGCTTCAAAAGATATTGCTGGAATCTGGGTGGAATTAAGCATATGGGGTTAAAGAAGAAACGAACTGCAAGCTTGCAAGTGTAGGACGATCACGGCTAAAAAGTACAAATCATAGTTTACTAGTAGATAATTAAGTTAAAAGGACACAGTTTTTCAAACAAGATTAAATAACATTAAGGTCCTGCATTTCTCTGTTTTCAGATTTTCTTGGATGATCTGAGACAGCATTGCCTACATAACTCCTGCTTATGCTATTCAATTTTGAGTTGGGGCACAGACACAAAGTAATCCTTACCGAGTTTTGACAAAAATAAATACTGTCAAAAAGAATTCTCAACTGCTGGTTTCCAGTTAAAAAATGGTCTGCAGCTAGATCAATTCTAGTATACAGAAATACAGAAATAAAAAGAGTCTCTGACCCATATAAGAGGTAGATGTATTCTCCCATTGCACTGGGTAGATTAATAAGCTAACTGTTATTTGAGTTGAAATTTCAGGTTAGTGAAATAATAAATCCAAATGAGATGAGAACATATCAATGTGCTCAATTCTTTTTGTGTACGTAGTACTACAATTCTATGTAACTTTTGTTAACCGATGTCAAGCTTATGGAAAAGAATTACTCTGTAAAACATCACATACTTGACTACAGAAATGAAAGTTCATTCTCTGGAGATCAAAAGAAGATTTAAACAATCAACTAGAAAACACAAGATAGCTTCATTTGCTCAGTTCAGCACTTCTAAGGTTAAATAAAATAAAATAAAATAAAATAAAATAAAGCAATAGCAATAATAATCATTATCAGTTCAAGCATATTTGGTTATATAGTCCACTTGTGTGTTTTTTTTCCCCGGTCTTTATCATATCCTTTCTCTAGGTTTCAGTGATAATAGCTTAATTATCTAACATGTGATAATTATAATAAACTTTTTCTTCAAGATTTTGACTTTGAGCAGATGCTTCAGGATTCCAAAACTGTCCAATCCCAAAAACA
Organism: Aristolochia fimbriata; assembly: GCA_019845555.1. Classification (NCBI taxonomy): domain Eukaryota; kingdom Viridiplantae; phylum Streptophyta; class Magnoliopsida; order Piperales; family Aristolochiaceae; genus Aristolochia; species Aristolochia fimbriata. The sequence goes on from CM034078.1 coordinate 2,702,746, forward strand.
TGCTATAAGTAAGAAAAGCATACCAGTATACCACACTAGGAACAACTGACTGAAAAACTCCGGCAGGCTTGTGAGTTCATAGAAATAAAATCCAACCCAACACCCCGTGGGTGAAGCAATCAACTGATGTAGTAGAAACACAAAATTCCAGTAAAAAGGGCTGGCAGGCAAAACAGTTAAAATTCGAAGAAGCAAGAATGGTATAAAATGATAACATCCCCACAGAAGCAAAGATAAAACCGCAGCAAAATAAGAACTTAACAAGCTTCTTCCCCATTTGAATAAAAACTAAATATTGAAGAAGAGTTCCAGCATAGCAGCTAGTCAGACCGAGATTGATACAAGAGACAACACATTCCGAGCCACAAGAATAATGTCGGGAAAAATATACAAATGGCGAAAAGTCAACAATACAAGTCAATTCTGAGGGCATGCATAACTAAATATTGAAACAACAAGCAATAACACAAGGCAAGAGACAAACCGAAGAAGAAGTTTAAAGATTTACTTTTTAATGATCGTATACCTCTGGAGTCTCGACACATTCATTACAAACCCCACACCACCAGATAAAATCCCATCTTCAATCACCTCATATATAATGACACGGACCAAATCCCACCATAAGCAGCTAATCCGATCACACAACAAGTGTATCTATTTATAAGAAGAGCAAAAGACGGGAGAGGCTAGACGACGCGACCGACGACGGGGTACTTAGCTTCGAATTTCTTCTCCCAGTCAGCAAGGACGCCCAATTCTTTCTCGGAGAGACCGTCGAGGGCCCCGCAGACGTCCTCGTCGTTCTTGCTCATCTTGGCTAAGGCGCGGCTGGCATCTTTTCCGGCGAACATGCAGTAGGAGCCGCCGGGACCGTAGAAGCCCTTTCCGTCGGTGACGTCGAAGATCCGGCCTTTGATCGCCACATAGATGGGCTTGCTCCCATCGGAGCCGTCAAATTCCTTCAGCTGCTGCTCTGTTAATTCCATTTGTGCACGGGCGCGTCGAGGAGGGCAGGAAGGAAGGATGAGGTCGAAAGTCGAAACACGAGCTTCGACGGGAACGCTGTACTGCTGCTTATCCTAATTCCGCACATACAATGATTTTTCTGTTCTGACCACTATGCCCAACGACAATCGCCAAATTACCGCGCGTCGCTCTGGCCAAAATGACTAACTTGGGCTAAAAGCGCTGCTTGGTCAAAAGCGACACTCCTATCCCGTCCATTGTTAGAACTTTGGACCTGGTAGAGGCTACGTCTGAAATTTTCTTCCGAACGAAAATTGAAAAGCCTTTTATTGCCAAATACAAATTGCGCACCATAAAATCACATTCTTTCGCTTGTTTAGTATTGTTTTCCAATGGGTTTTTAATTATCTTAAAAAGTAACGGTCACTGCAAATACATCGACATTGCTGGATAAGCCAAGGAAAAATAAGACAAAACTTACTCCTCTCTTAAATGTCAGTGAATACCCAAAAAAACACAAGCACATAATTTTACTCAACTGCAACCATACTATCAAATTTCATTGTTGAGTTGTCTTGCCACTAGTGCCACATGAATAAGATGGCTATCATACGCACAGAGTATGTTGGTATTCGCTAAGCAAATCTGCGTTCCTCTAAATCCACTCCCCACATAGAGAACCAAGAATGGCACCCACCTCGAGGAGAAAAGAATTGCTTGAAGTCTCAAGTTTCTACTACAAATACATGCCACATTCTATCGGAATTATCTTCTCTGGCCTCACCACGATAAACCAACATTACCAAATCTTTTCTCACTGAAGAACACTAATATGGAACGGCACCAATGGAATACTCAACCTCCTACAAATGGAATAATAAAACATAAATAAGACAAAGGAAAATAACAAACTAAAGAATTCGTTTTGATGGATAATATACAATTGACAACTCAACAATTATAATGAGAGAGGAAAATCTTACGGACAGCTAGAGTTGTTCAAATCCTAAAGAGACTATAGAGCTAGTTGGGCAACCACATCTGGGTTGAAATTTGAGCACAAAAACGGGGCATGGAACAAAAACCCATTTTAAGCTGAAAAGCTTTTACACAAAAACTTAATCTATAGATTACTTCATACCTATCATCTTAGAACTTCACAAGTAGCTTTGGACCAAATAGAGAATAACAGCTTTCTCTTTTGTACTTTCAAGAGAATCCAAACTTCCAAGGTATAACAAAATAGTTACAGACATCACAACAGCATAGCTAATTGTTTTTAGGACAATGTACATCACAACCACATAGCTAGTTTTTTACAGGAGAAATTTACTTTACCTGAGCGGGTGGCAGCGATGAAACCCAATCTGATGCATGTGTTGGAAGAAGGCCCAGGGTATTTAACTGCACAGAAAGTAAAACATAGAGCATAGGAGAAGAAACCAATAAGAGCATATGAAAGCTGATGAATCCACCAGTTCCATGGACAGAAATCCTTTTGTTATTGTTCCAGATAAATTTATTCCAAGTACTTCATGAACAAGAGGCAAATCTTATTCATTTTTTTCATCCACTAAAAAGTAAAAAATAATAGACTAAAAATAATAATAACTGCTTGAGATATAATTTTAAGCAATGCATGAATAGCTCACCTTCCAAACACCCAATGCTAGCCCAGCCAAATTCAAAGCTATAAAGAGCAACTTTGGAGCAAGGGTATCCACCCGTGAATCTTTGTAAGGCTCAAAAACTGTAATATATTAAATTTCATAGTCACTAGGCATGTGCAACGGTAAGTTAGCTAGCCATACAAGACCATGTAGAAAATCAAAAAAGAAAAAAGAAAAAAACCAATGCCATTTGCCATTTCCAAGATATCCAAAAGATTTTTCAAATTATAACTCTTTCAATCAAATGACAAGCAGGATAATGCAAATCCAACAGTTTTAGATTTTTAAGAAATGATTAATGAAATTTGCAAATGTGATACTTATCAATATAGCAATGCATGTGTGAATATGCACCTGTATGTGTGCGTACATTTTTGCATGTGTGCATGTGTGAATAGGTGCTTGTATGAGTGTATGTGAGTGTATGTATGTGATTGTATGCGTGTGTGGGAGGTTGTCAAGTACCTCCATCCTAACACAAATAAAAGGTACAGCTATAACTGTACCCATCCGTAAACTATTTGTGAAGATTAATACCTCCATCCCATGTAAGAAAAAAATGGCATAGCTAAAGCAGCAGCTGAAAGGGTTTGCAAGACCAATGTAGCAAACGCATAAGCAAAAACCATACCTTTTCCAACACCTTGCAGTGCACTTATAGGTTGCCAGAGAGCTGAGAATGTGATACCGATGCTAAATAAGTGGACGGTGCTCCCAGCCATCCACATCATGAAGCCCATCATCAGCAAATTCTTGAAAGGGGCCTGGGCCACTTCCCAAGCTTTCTTCTCATACAAAAACAAAAACTTGAATCAACAATTTACCGGCAGAGAAGAAGTAAAGTAAGCGATCTCAGAAAACTTCTTTTTGACAGAGGAAGAAAACAATTGAATGCACAAAATAACATAGTTCAGAAAACAAGTTCAGTTATTATAGATGATAAGATGAGACAATGGCAAGCTAAACTGAGTAAGATGAGTTATTTACACATAACAATGCAGAGAAAATAAATTTAAAACTTATTTATGTGTGCATTAAACATGCCACTATGGGATATCAGCTATTTTCATGCACATAAATGAAACGCCTATTTCCCACTAAAATGGGAAACGTGGAAGGACCCTGTTTCATCATCTAGTTTGAGGGAAGTAACTCGTGTATAAAAAAGATAATAAAATCTCATCCTGTTTACCAACCTGACATCATTTATAAACTAGAATTGAGTTTCTGGTACAGGATATAATATCAAGCCAGATAATGTATCAGATTTTCTGTAAGAAAAGAAATTCAGGCTACTTTGCTACTAACAAGAGGAAACCGAAATCAGGATTCAGGAGGTGCAAGGGTTTTTCATGATAGTGGAAAAGAAAGAACTATGAAGGCTATGTTAAATGTACAATATGCTTCAGGATTTCAATCTATAATATCTAAGTAAATTAAAGGTCAACAGACAGGCAACTCAGAAGCTTCTTGCTCAACTTGCGCAACCCCTCTGAAAGACAAAAGAATCATATTACATAAAGTTTCAAACTACAAAAACCATCAATAAAGTGAATCCCAACGAAACTCCAGTAGAGCAGAAGTAAAGAGAAGTTTTTTACGCATCACAAACTGAAAAACTCACTTCAAGATGGCTATTAGTACATTGGGAGTGAGACCAAAGCAGAACTAATTAAATTTTCCCATTAGATATCAATTCCTTAACTGCTACGAGATCATAAACAAAAAATATCAAACAACAAAGACAGAATAACTCAAAATTCCACAAAATAAAAGCATAACTCAAAATTCCACAAAATAAAAGCATAACCCAATATACCTGTGCTTTCCAGGCCGCCTCACTCTCCTTCTTCTGTCTGCTCACCGTTGAATCATCCTGTCAGACGAAGATAAAGGTCAAACAGAAGCCTTAACATGACAAGAAGATAGAAACCACGAATGCATCTTAGACCCAGAAATGACATCCATGGTTCCATTTTCGGCACGAAATCAACAATGGAAAAATTGAACTAAAACCTGTTCCTGCGAAGCTCGATCGAAGCCTAACGGATCTGGAATTTCCCGAGAAGCGGCAGGACCTTCCGTGAAATCAATCGCCCATTTTCTAACATACCCTCTTCCTTTCTCCATCGCCGCAGCAGAACAGATTGCCTGGATGGAGTTGCAACTGGATACTCTTTCCCAATTGATCCTCCTCCCAGTCCCTAACGAGTTGGAAGTCGTAACCTCTTTATTGAGCGAGTAATTTTGCCGCTGACGGAGCCTCCGATTAAAATCTCACGAGTCACGGGCATCATTAAACCCGGTCGGGGCTCCAGGTAAAGATATAACCCGGTGCCCGGCTGCCGTGGTTCGTTACAGAGAAAAAGGCCTTTAAACCCCGAACCAATGAGCCAATAAAAATAAAAAAACCTTTAGTGCCTCGTGATATATAGATTAAAGTATAAATAATTTTTAAGCACCTAATAATTAAAAAAATCTCCCTGTAATCCTCTATAAGCTCCAGCTTTTGATGAAAGAAAATGTAACAAAACCTATGTTTATTAGAATCTACATAAAACTAATTCTCTTAATGAACATTGTCCTACTATTAGGGGTGGCTTTGAGCCGAGCCAACTCGCAAGTAGCTCGGACTAGGCTCAAATTTTATTCTGCTCGAGCTTAGTTAATTACAAGCCTAAGCTGAACTCGAATAGATAAAATTGAATTCGGCTCGTCGGCTCGTAAGCCCGTAAATATTTTTGAAAAATCTCTGTTTTATTTAATATTTTATTATTTTCAAAAATACAATTCTTCTTCATCTTCCGTCTTTACCCTCCATCTTCTCTTTTTATTTTCTTTCAGGCACATAGCTTAGGATTTAGGGTTTCTTTTTTGATTTTTTTTTTTAACGAACCATTCAAGCTAGTGCTCGAGTTTGACAAAATTAAGCTCAAGTTCACCTTTTTCGTACCGAGCTTGACTCAAGTTCACCTTTTCCGTACCGAGCTCGAACATGCAGAAGTTCGGGCTCGGTTCGGCTCAAATCCACCACTACCTACGATGTATAAATTTAGAGGAATTTCTTTAACACCTTCATTTAGCTTAAATATGGTGATATTTAGTTATTTAATGTTTAATATAATCATGATTTGCTCTATTACCTAAAAATATGTGGAAGAATTAAATTTTTTTAAAGAAATAAACTCATTAATTAGCTCCTTTTTCTTGTAGAAATAGAAATACAAGCATCTTGTTTATCTTCCAACATTGAAGTCTGGAGAGAGAATAGGCCAAACTCCCTGCATAAAATTCCCTGTAAAGTTTCACAATATTAAGTGAAAGATATTCAGCTGGGTTCACTTCTGTTCAAAAGTTCCCACTATCTACATAAAGCTTTCTTATGGTCTCCCACTACATAAAGCTTTTATGTCGTTTCCGGAGGACTATGTCAAGGGGATTTCAGGATAATGAAGAAGAGCAGCACCTCAAATGCCAAAGTCTTAGCAAGGGTTTTCACTTTTCAAGAGAGACTGAATGAAAATAATAACAAATGAGCAGAGTGATAACATTTATCATCTAAAAAAGAACAACATTTTTGTGAATACTACTGAAGCTCTCTCCGGTAGCTAAAGATCTCTCAGGTGGCATTGCGGTTCACTTTAAGGTACGGCAGCGCACCGATCACATTGTCGTAATCACTTCTGCTTACTTGTTGCTGCAAAGAAGAGAAGGATGGAATTTTCAGATGACTCACAATAACATTTTTCAAGTAAAAGCTATTGGGTGCACACACATAAACCGAGCACCAGAGTTAAAAATGTCACCATTTGATACTTGAAAATAATAGCAAGAATAGGTAAAGCCTCGAATATAGTGAAAGCCTTAATTGGACAAAACTTTGAATGGTTTGTATTTCACAGTTCTGAAGCTTTATAATTGAAAAATCAAATAGGTGAATACTCCCAATAGTGAAAATTTATTGATGTGAAGCATTGGCAGCTGAAGTTTGTTGCTTTTACCGGATCAGAGGAAAAAATGTCTTCTCACAATGATAATGTAAACAATCAAATAGCTGACAGAGGCAAGAATGTCTGGTTAATGGGTATTCAGAGCCTCATTGAGCCTGCTAAACGCGGGATCTATTAGAACATCAACAAGTCAATCCCCTTGGTTTGTAGCAAACAAATTGTTTTTGTTCTAGGGTATTTTGCTTCTCTTTAAAGTAGTTAGAAGAGAAGAAGGAACAGGGAACACCTAGTCTCAGAAAGCATGAAATGTCAGAACATTGGTATCCTTTATCCATGAAGTTAGATTTCATTACTAGGACTGCTAGCAACTCAAAGAGTGGCTGGCTGAAGCCCGGTCAGGGCAGGGCAAGATGACTCACCCTTACCATGCAGACTACACTCTTGATATTGGAACAAGAATAATAGAGCTAAAGAGATGGCAGCAATAAACTTCAATATGCTTAAGCAAAGCTGCTTTAAACAAGAAAAACTTGAAGAAAGAAAAAAACAACCAAAGAGAAGAAAATCTGCAAATCCATTCAGCACAAGCATCCATAGATGCAAGAAATGCATTATAAAGCTAAGAGGTCCCTTATATTTCCAGTAACTATGAAGAGCAGCAAGGCATAAGAGGAAGAAAGATGACTTAAACATCTTCAATCAAACAATGGGACTCCATCTTTAACCAATATATAAATAAGCTGCTGAACAGAATAGTAACATTCAGACATTCAATGTATGGTAAAAAACAGAGAAAAATCAGTAGAATTGTCATGGAGAGTGTCCAGAGTCTGAGATTCAAGCCAACACAGCAAACAGTTGGGAGAAAATAATACCATTTATGAAAACATAAAAGATGTACCAAAAAAAAAAAGGAGTGCAAATCAATTAGTAACACTAACCGCTAAAGCTATCAAACAGTGGAACTTCCTTTTCGCATTCAACACAAAATTGCATAAACATCTATATAATGAGATAAATTGAGCAAAGAAATATATTTTAATGAATCTAACCATTTTGGACAAACGAAGTTTCCTTTTGGTGTTCTTCTTCCCCAATAAATGCTGTTTCCCAGCTCCCCTGCGCATTATTTTTCCCTTCCCCGTCACCCGGAAACGCTTCGCTGATGCCTACGAACAAAGATTCAAGAAACCATCATCTCCAGCGTCCTAAATTCAACATATTATTTCTGCCTAAGTGAGTACCATCAATATGGCCACAAATAACATTTTCAAGATGATACCTTCCCTTCACGAAAATTCATGAAACGAAGACCAGAATAACGCATACCTTGTGGGTTTTCATTTTATACCCTTTTGCCGCGAAAACCGTGAGACATGGCAAGCGCCCTGGAGGAGAAATCACCGGGGAGAGACTTTTAGTGAGAAAAGAAATAGACCCAGATAATGTTTTGGAGGAGCTGAGACTAACAGAGGTTTTGTTAGGAAGGGACGGAAACCGAACTCCGTTAAATTGTCGAACTGGAGTTGATGTAAAAGGAAGCCTCAGGGATAGAGATGAAATCATAGCGGACGCCATGGGTGTGAGTTTGAAGCTCCCTATCCGTTTTTCATCTTCGCATCTTTAAAGCAAGGAAGACGAACTTTTAAAAGGGTAAGATATTTTAATTACGAAACTTTCGTGTGTTGCTTTCATAGCTCAGTTGGTTAGAGCACCCGTTTAGTAAGCGGGAGGTCTTGAGTTCGAATCTCAATGAAAGCATTTATTTTTTATTTTTGCAATTTTGAGGTTGAATAATAATCTCATGTTTTAGGGTGGGTCCAGGACGCAGGTCAGGCCACATCATGTTGAATGCTTAAAGGATAAACCCTAAGTTAACCAGCGCTTAGGGCTAGCTATTTAACGAGGTCGTAGACCGGAGTCCGGACCACAATTCAGTTGAACCCAAAGCTTCTACCGTAATATTGTTTTCTAAATCTTAATTTTGATCCATTATCGTCGTGGTGACTGGTGATCAACGAGGGTACGTTCTGACTGACGTATATTGGAGAAGATTAGGAGGAGAGAACGATAGGATAAAAAGAATATCAGACAGAAATTCTCATTGCCTTGGTACAAACTCGACCCAAAATTATAATGGAAGAAAACCATTTGGTGTTAAGCAGTACAGGAGGAGAACTGTGGCACAAGACCACTTCTTTGTCTAACCAATTCATGGAGATCATGAACGATCTTAAAGACTGCACCAGGGCGAGCAAGCTTCAGTGCGTTCTCGGACATTTGTTTCAGTTCCTCTGATTTCGGTCCAAACCACTCAGCCACAATATTGGCAATCTCTCTAGGGGATTTTGAGAACTTCCCACATCCGTTCTCCACAACGTATGGTACATTCCCTACCTCCTGCAACAACCACAAAATAAAATGAAGGTAAAGTCATCAAAAATATTTATCTGCAGATGCTTACAGCCTCGATGTCACTAAAATACCAAGGAATCGTAGGTAGGAGTCATGGTCAACCACTACCCTATGTAAGCATGGTGGATATGTTCTATTGTGCATGAACATAGTTGCTGTAATCAAACTGTCGAAAGCTTGGAACTATCCATAACCAAAACAAGAACAGAGAAACTGAAATGTACCTGGCCTGCGATAAAATCATTAAGAATTATCGGGAGGCCTCTAATCATGGATTCAGCTATGGTCCCAGGTCCAGCCTAAAGAATGAGATCACCCCAGGATGAGCAAACAGTTGAAGAATATCCAAAAAATAAATGGAACTGATTGGTTTCAACGTAATTACCTTTGTAATTATACAGTCACAGGCACCCATGCAGTCCTCCATCTTTGTAATAAATCCCTTTACCTGGAAAGTGTTACAGACAAGTCTTCAGAAGTATTCACGCTAACATTCTGAATACAGAAGTACTTACAGCATTTAATAACAAACATAGTATCAACATCTAAAGATTCATAGTTTAAGACTGCAACATTCTGAATAGAAACAGTAATGGCCCGGTTCATCTCCATCAAACACAAGATCAGTTCATCTCCATTAAACGCAAGATGGGGTTCATCTCCATTAAACACAATATGGGGTTCATCTCCATTAAACACAAGATCGGGTTCATCTCCATTAAACACAAGATGGGGTTCATCTCCATTAAACACAAGATGGGGTTCATCTCCATTAAACACAAGATGGGTTCATCTCCATTTTTCTGTTTCCGTAATAAGCCAAGACACAAAGGTATAAAAAATCTCCCAACAAATAGAACATGAAAGAGAGACTTTTAAGTTTGCTCAGGGTCTAGCACTCCCTTCTGCCCTCGAGGCATGCAAGAGAACATCTCTAGATAACAGTTTGCATGACTCAGTCGAACCACCGAACCAGCATCACAAACTGCACATCTTCCCTCACTCATGTGACTTCAGACTTGTGTCCTTTCAGTGTCTAGGACTCCCTTAATGACTAAGAACCAGAGAACATCTCTATAAAACAATTTGCACGATTCAATCACAAAACCACCATAACATTCTCTCTTCCCTCACTATTTATATTGTTCTTATCTTGCCCCATTAAAAAGTACCTACAAATAGAGCGTTCCAAATAGATGCTGAGAGCAACTTCTCCAGTTATCAAGTTTTTTGCTACTTAATGGAACAGCATGGGCAAAATATAACACAAACAACTATTCTTTTAGCATGAAATTTTAAAAAAGACATGAATTGGGTGAACAAGAAAGCATTTAAAAAGTATTTGGATGGGTACTCAAAAATACCTGAACAGGAATCTTCCACTTGATAGACATCAATCTGCTGACAAGTTTCTTGTTTCGGCCACAAATTACAAGGACTTGACCTATAGGCTCCCCTAAATTCTCATCATACAACGTATTGTCGAGGGCCCGAGCAGTAGCCTCTATAGGTCCCATGCCTTCACCTCCTCCCATCAATAACACAGCAGGAAGATCTTCATCCATTCCTAAGTCCCTTCTTAATTCATCCTACAAGAGAAATGAAAGACATGGTAAAACCACTTCCATATAAATTAGGTAAATCATTGAAATTTTGTAGCAATAAAATCCAAGAAAAGTACAGGGTGAGGGACGACAATTAACCTTGGGGCGAACAGGATTCACAAAGGACGGCCGAACAGGTAAACCATACACCTTAATTTGTGAAGACTTCAATCCAGCTTTTGCTGCCCTCTTAGCCACCTCAGCTGTTGGGCAGTAGCACCTTGTCACAAGCTTGTGGAACCTGAAATATCATAGGAAAAATTTGTCTCATTCACACAGATCAACAGAATCTCACTTCATAAAATACAAGTATTAGCGTATCTAGGCAAACTAGTTGGAAAAACTAACACCCCATAATAACATAAGAAGATGGATGTCTCATGATGCATATGAGCGAGAGGCCAATTTGAAAATCCCCAGAGCCAATGGAGTAATTATCTCATAAAAAGTCAAATGTAACTACATGAAGAGCGGCTATAAAGGGCTCAAACTATTTTTTTTGAGAATAATGATCTCTTTTTTGTATTCATTGCAAAGAATAAGGGGCTCAAACATAAACCACACATGTTGCAAGCACACCAGAAACTAGTCATGGAATGATCTAGATTACGTACCATGTCGGGTGACAAGTGCTCAGATCTGTCACAACTGTTGTAAATACAATCTTCTTTAGAAGTCCTTTAGCTCGAAGGATACGTAGTGGGACATGCTGCATCAGTGGATGCACGCTAATAATAATATCTGGTTGGTATTTCATCAATCCTTTAGCAACCTCACTACACAAGGTAAGAAGCTAGTTCAGAACAAGTAGACATATTTTTTCATTCAGAAAACTGCATTTCATAATAACGCATCTACCATTACACATTTGGGTTGCTTGATTATCAATGTGTTCAGCAAAACAATCACAATTATAAGGCCAACTAATTTGGTAGAAAATTTACATCTACCAGGTAAAGTTACGCTTATATGAGAGCAACTACCATTTTGGGAACTCACAGATACGGGACCACATTCAGCTATCTCCTCCCTACTAAAATACTTTTTCATGCACAATGTACATGATATTTTAGTTCCATGTTGAGAAATTTTACTTAAAATAATTTATTTACCACAGAGCAGATTAAAAGCAAGGATAAAATGCCATACCGAGCAATAAAAGTTGATGTTGCTGCAAAATGGGGCTGATGCACTAGACGTGGTGCAGTTCCGTAGTATGTCATCTTCCAAAGGGTTCCATGCTTAACCAAGAAACTGTAGCTCCTGGGTAATTGATTAAACGGCCAAGGTGTGTGATCTGTCCACAAATCCGTCACAAACACCTGTTTTAAACAACTGCTAAAGCCTGTCACATATTTCCAGAGCTAACAGAAAACAAGTTCAAGGTTCCAATAATAAATTCCCCGTTGTTTAAGACCTTCATAATATTTATCACTGTGTCTTTACCACAAAATAACAAGGACAATTTAATGTAAACAGACACTGAGGTGTCTTACAGCGATCACAATAAAGCTAACATATTGAAACAAAAAAAAAAAAAAAAAAAAGGATGTAAGCACAACATAGAACTTTGCCCATATAAAGATAAAAATGTATACCTTAAGGTTAAGCTGAACAGAAGCACCCATAACTCGAACTGACCTGATAATCGTCGCCGAATTCCTGATTGAATGCAGCTTTAATTGCTTCAGCAGATGCTCTGTGTCCACCTCCAGTATCACTCATCAAGATAAGAACTTTCTTCGGGCAATCCACATCCACAGCGTTCAGGTTAGAACCATCATCTTCGAACACATTCGGCCCTCCTTCCCGGGAGGACTTCTCACCCGCATGAACTCCAAGAGAAAGAAATCCAAGAGGAATCCTATCACAGTGCAACCGAACGAACTTGTTCCACTCATTCCACAGAGTCCTAATCCCATAACCACCTTGACTCAAGCGCAGGTGAGCCGCGAACTTAGGCTTGCGCTGAAAAAAGATGGAACCCAACCTATCAACAGAAGCGGAAGACAAGGAAATGGAGTGCGTCCCATGAGGCGCCAAGGAGCCGAAGTTGGCCAAAACATCAGTAACGTAACCGGGTTCCTGAGAAATCGAAGAAGGCTGCATCGTGCAGCGCGGGACGTTGGAAACTCCCCGGAACGTAAATCAGTGATGGGGCGTCATCACCAGGCGGAGAAGAGTCGTGGTCTCTGCTCATAGATAGATGAAATGTACGCAGAAAGAATTAGAAGAGCCGGAAAGGTTTTGGGCAACAGAGGAAGACAGATTGAGTTGGAAGTTCGAACGGGGAGGGAACGACGAACCGCGAATGAGACGTTGAAGAGGGTACGAAATCTGGCGAGGGAAGTTACGACCACAGAAAGAGGATTGATGTCCAGGAAAATATTAGATGCCTTTGGTTTATACCTTATACTTGATACCAAAGTCCCTTCGAAAATTCAGGCCCAATAGAAAGCGACAACCTCGTCGCCTCGCGCGCGCCGGCTCTCCCTGTGGCCTGCTATTTCTAAACCATAAGGTCCATCTCAACAGTGCTCAAGGGACTCAAGACTGAGAAAATATGTAACATAGTCACATATCTGGTCATATTGAACAGTATCAAGGTGTAACACGTGTCTGAAATCAATAAGGGTCGGTGACTTCAGTAGCCGTGTAGTCTGTAGACCTTTCTCTTCGACCTTGGAGTTTTTGATAACTTAGGTAAGACACATGTACCATGGAAAACACATTGGACGGAATGGTGACCTATGGTAACAAATTGGGAATTTACGTGGATGTCTGTAAGACCGATAAGGTGTTATTGGAGGTAGGTGTTGGGCTTGTACTCGTGGATAACATGGGCGGCTAGGGCAGAAGAAAGCAATCTCGTGCTATTTGAACTTGAATCTTAGGTATGGTTATGAAGTCTACTTGAGAATCGAGTCGGGTGCTTGAAAATCCATTTTGGGTTGAACTTGGACATAGGGGTGTAAACGTATTATATAAATGGACGGAATAGAATTATTTTATATTACCGTTTAATAATAAAGCCATAAAAAAATATATATATCCTTAGCAGGTTAAGAATGATGATATTTTAAAGTAGAATAAAATTATTAATTGAAAGTATTATGATGTTTCAGGCCTTCAGGGTGCTAGGGTAGTAGCAATAGTAGTAACGTTTTGTTATGATTGACCCTGATTGAACTTTTGCACGTCCATAGAAAGGTCCTAAGACGTTACTTCTATAAACGAATATCGTACTAGTAGTACCGTTTTGGTAAGTTCAATTAAAACATCGAATCAAGGAAGATGAGGCTGAGATTGAATTTTCGGTGTTTGAGATTACTTATGTCCCGAAAACAACGAGATCCATAGTGAAGAATTCAGTGTCACGATTGGCTAATAATGGGTTTTTATTATATAGTGTAATGTAACAGGTTACGGCTAATAACTATAATTCCATCTAATTACTGAAATTCATTTAATATCTTCCGTAAAAGTCAATTAAGTATATTTATTAAAACGAAGCAACGAACATTTAAGGGCTCGCTATATAGGATTCCAAATTATTTTTTAATGATTGAAGATTACTGCAGCGCAGGCATTTAATCTTCCGAATAAAAAATAAAGAGCACATTAATTAAGTTTTTCAGGCTCAGCATTAACCTCCTGATTAATTAAAAGTTTGTACTTTAAATAATAGAAATTTGTCACGGATCCAATAGAGCCCCTCCTCCCCCCAAGATTGGCTCATAAATATTAAGTACCATAACTGCATTTATTTTGGTTAATTAAATTATCCCTCCCTCGGACAAGGCACAGGCATTCCATCTGACACCTCACTAATGTAAGGACAATTAAAAAATTAAAAACATCATTAATGAAATCTTAATATTCCACATCAAGGCCGCAGAACACAAAGGATTCCCTCGAGCCCCACACGAAAAAGCGACACACTTTCCCGCGTACACGAGAATGAAATCATGGAGCTTCGACGGTTGTAATCGAGACACGCTTAATTCATCCGACCGTTCGATGGATTAAAGGGGGATTAATTGATCCGACCGTCGATCATAAAAGGAGCATTCAACGGTCGTACTCCCCCACGGCGCACGTTAAAGACGGAGGCCGGCCGAATTGATTTGATGATTGAATTGAACGCGTCCGGCGTCTTTGGTGGGCCCTCCGGCGGACCGGGCCATTTTGGACGAGAAGAGAAGGGACCGTGTGGATGACGAGGGAAAAACATATGGAGCTTTGATTAAAAAGAAGGCGGTCCCCGGGCCCCACGCGTCGTGACCTTGGATGTTGGCGGGCAATGATTGCGAGCAATTGGCTTTCTACACGCAATCGAGAATGCCGAAAAGGGCACATTAGTTCTCATGGCATCGAAAAAAAAAAAAAAAAAAAAAAAAAAAAAAAACGCTCCTAAGCCCGGGTCTTCTCTTTCCCTCATTGGCATATTACTTGGCTTATAGTGGCATAGGCTGATAGGCCTCTCCCTACCGAGGCTCCCTCCAGTCTCCAGTCCAGTCTCCTCCATTTCTTCTCCTTCAACGTCCTTATTATGGGACGCCAATGTCTTCATCAATTGGGCCAAAACAACAGCCTTTCCGAAGAAAACAAAAGAAAGAGTAAAATGACGCTAAAGTTAGTGATTCCTTGAAAGATAAAAGTCTCTGGAAAACTACAGAGGATCCGAAGATGTAAGGTGGCTGAAGATATGGATTGTATGGAGTCGTGAATCCAAGATTCCAGTTTGCAGAGGAGAATTTCAACGATACAATAAACCCGGAGTGGCGCAGAGAGACCCGCACTATGAGATTCCTCTCTCGGTCTTTTACAGCCAAAGTACTGCACAGTGAAATTATGTCTGGAAATCGTCATCATCGAGCACGGATCCGGTCTCTCCTCTGTTCCGATTTCCGAATTCCGATCGATCGTATGTAACGGAGGCCGAAAATGGAGATGAATCGCGGTCCGTTGCATGGATTATTATTGCTCATGGATTATTGCTCCGTTTTTCAGCGACAAAAGAGCGGTGGACCATGGGTGGGTCTGGCTTAATTTCCACTCTCCAGTTCACCAGTTTCCACGCCACGCGGTTCGGCACAATCACTGCGGGGTTGAATTTTGGTAAAACGGGGTTCCGTCGTGTCTCTCGTATTATTCCTTCAGCCTCCCTTGCCCGTCTCTTTTCCTGATAGACATAGCTGAAAACGGGGTCAATGCTTGTTTCTTACTGTCATCACGGACTCACGGGCTCACGGGACGGGAGCTCTGATTTGCAGACGACAGAGTGACCGAGGAAGAAGACGACCCTCTTTGGAAACGTACTCGACGACAAAAGAGGTAAGGGATGAGTCAATGGAGGGTAGCGGGAGTCCGTGAGACACAAGATGACTCACGCGGGGCCCACCTCGTCAACAGGTGAGCCCCACTTTGCCGTCGCCTCTGTATTACTCCGATGAGGTGAGAATGAGACACGAACGGCTCGGATTATTGACTTCCCGGGCCCGGTTCTTTTTTAC
This sequence comes from Aristolochia fimbriata, assembly GCA_019845555.1. Classification (NCBI taxonomy): domain Eukaryota; kingdom Viridiplantae; phylum Streptophyta; class Magnoliopsida; order Piperales; family Aristolochiaceae; genus Aristolochia; species Aristolochia fimbriata. The sequence goes on from CM034078.1 coordinate 2,718,870, forward strand.
CCTTTTTCTTTACTAGTACCGGAACTCGACAGCGGACCCATATCCAATCCAGAAGCGGAGGATCGTGACCGTGAGTTTGGACTATCTAACGGTGAGATTGAAGGTGGGACCTGCTTGCAGAACGGCGCCGGACCGGGGGAGAAAGTCAGGGAATTCAGAACCGACGAGGAGTGAGTTATATTACGGACTACGGAGTGAGGACTTGACCCGGACGGGGATAAGAAAATGACGCAAGTGTCCTCTGATTGCTCACACCATTCTCGCGTACAAGTTTCAACTCCCAACAGTTGCCGTGTCAGAGATTGGACTGTTTCAAATTTTGAAAATGTCTTGACCTTTCGGCTTTCTCTCTTTTTTCGAAAATCATCTCTGAAGAAAGTCAAGAACAGGAGGAAGGAAAACACTCCTTTTCCTTAAAGCAAAAGAAAGACAATCGAACAGACGAGAGAGAAAGAAAAAGAAAGAAAAGAAGATCAAAAGGCCTGCACAAAGAGAAATATGACAATTTTTTCTCGCCTTACATTATCGATTTCGCAGAGGTACATGATTATCGTCATTACATCTCCATTGGAGGATCCCCGTGGGAGAGAATCGAAATTTTTTTGTTTTGATACAGATATCGAAAGATTTTGGATAGCACTCGACGCCATTTTAACAAGGGGGGGATTGGATTGGCAGGGGAGAATTTAAATCGAACTCACTGAAGCTTATGAGACGTCGTCTCAGAGATCTTCCGTAGCTTGACTCTGTTTGGGCGATCTCAAGGGGAACAGGGGCAGAAGCTCGGGCGGGTCGGTTCCTCTTGGGGTGCTTAAGGGCGAGAGATAGAACCCTTTTTCGGCGATCGCTTTCTCTTCTTCGGAGAGGACCGGGGACGGGGATTCGCTGCCGGAGAGAGGGAAATTGGCCGAGAAGAGGGACTCCGATCCGAGCGGAGTGACGGGGCTGGTGATTGGGGAGATTGCGATGTGAGGGTGGGATTGACTCCTCGGAGAGAACCCAGAATTGCGGAGGGAGGTGAGCCCCAGCTTGATCTCCAGCTTCCTCATGTTCTGACGACGCTCCTGGAGCTTAAACCCGGACCGCCTCGGACCGCCGACGTCCCGGGAGGCGAGCCTGGCTGGGACCGTGATGGGCAGCTTCTCCGGGCAATCCTCGTTCGCTCCGGTCAGCTTCTGTACCAAGTCCCTGAAGGTGTGCGCGTCGGCTTGGACGAAGGTCGTGGGCGTCGTCACTTGGGGTTTCTCCATTACCCTTTTCCCCTCTCCTCTTCACCCCCTTGTCTTCACCGTCTGCGAGGGTTCGTCAAGGGCGAGGGGTTTTAGAGCAGGAAACCGTCAGAAACCCGAGGGTTCGTCAGGGGCAGAGAGAGCGCGAGAGAGTGAGAGAGAGCGCGAGAGAGTGAGAGAGAGCGAGAGAGAGCGAGAGAGAGCGAGAGAGAGCGTGAGAGAGCTTGAGAGGGAGAGAGGGAGAGAGAGCGAGAGAGAGAGAGAGAGAGAGAGAGAGAGAGCGAGAGAGAGAGAGAGCGAGGGAGAGAAAGCGAGGGAGAGAGAGCGAGAGAGAGAGAGAGAGAGAGAGAGAGAGAGAGAGAGAGAGAGAGAGAGAGAGAGAGAGAGAGAGAACGAGAGAGAGAGAGAACGAGAGAGAGAGAGAACGAGAGAGAGAACGAGAGAGAGAACGAGAGAGAGAGAACGAGAGAACGGGAGAGAGAGAGAGGGAAGGAAGGAGGAGAGACTTTGTTGGTTGGGTGGGTACAGAGAGAGACAAGAAGTCGGATAAGCCATTTGTTTATATAGGAAGAGGCGAGAGTCGGAAGCGGTTTGGAGTGTTATTCTTCATGTGGAGGGCGTTGAGGTTTGCGAAGACTTCAAAGGAATACGGACTAAGGGAAAAATAAAAAATAAATAAAAATAAAAATATTATGTACCCTCACCCAGTTTAATGGCCTAATCAACTGTAGTTATGAGTCAGGATAGAATTTTAGAATATTTTAGAGACGATTTGGAAATTTCTTTAACGTTTTATTTTTTATTTTTCTTCCAATAAATACTTGTGCTTATGTAGTATGCACTATGTTCTTTAAAAAGCGACTTCTCTTTCTCCAAACGAAGAAAATTGAAAAGGTACCAAAGCTCAGTGAGCTTGGTGGTCCTTTGGACTACCATTTATTTTCGGTTCTTACTAAAGTGTAAAAAAACAGTCTCAGAAAGAGGGCTCGGCCTTCGGCTGGGGGTCAGGAACAATGATCAGTTGGAGAGGATTATGGTAGCTAGTGTTCCACTAAAATATATGTTTTATAGAAGGTTGCGTAGGTTGTACGAGGGAGGCCCCTCTCTCTCTCTCTCTCTCTCTCTCTTTCCCCTCATTCTCAGATCTCCGTCCCCTCTCCTTTACCCGCTTCTATAATCTTCTTCACAGTCGCTGCTTAATTAAGGGAAGGGAGTCTAATCAGTCCCAACCGGATTTACTCGCCCGATGAACTCGCTAGCATTTGAAACTCTAGAACTAGTGTTTTCACCTAATGAGATGTTAGATAGTGTTTTTAAGACACAACTTGTTGTACATAAATAACTAGTTGTGTTTTTTTAAGAACGAGTAAGTGTCTACTAATAAGTAGTGGTTTAAATAAGTCATTGTTTGGTGAGTAAAATAAATTCCCATTTCATTTATGTTTAAACCAATGTTTTAAAAAAACGACCCGGCGGTCAAACCGTCAGTATGTGCAGTTTTGGTTCAACCATACCTATAATTTGTATATATTTAATAAGATAGATGAAGTGCTTAGGTTATACTGATATACAGTGAACCGGACCAAATCAATTAGAGCTGGACTGGCCTCCGATTTTGGTTCAACTGCAGGCAAAAGAACCGGTCTGGTCCGGTATTAAAACACTGGTTTAAACTTGAATCACAAAGGCCTTTTGGTTAATGAAATTAAGTGTGTAATTGAGTTGGTAAGGTGGTCTGTTTAATTTCTGCCTAATAATTTAAAGAGTAGGTCACCTCCATTCATGCAACGAGATATTTGCCATATCTACTGCCAGTCTCTTATTTTGCTTCCCCCACTGAGTGAGGGAGGGGGGAGCATATCTAGAATTAGTCTAATAAATCAGATATCACGGCTCCATTTTCCCAGCAGAAAGAAAATAAGAATAAAAACAGAGAAGAAGGAAAGAATCAAGAGCAGGGATCTAATGGGGGGTGTCCTAGAATCTACGAACAATCCTTGAACCGATTTGATCCTCTCCAACTAACTGAAAGTCAGTTTCGGATAGATTGGTATATTGGGATCATTTCATACCCACTTATGCGATTCTCAAAAGAGACAGAGAGAAGGGAGAGAGAGCGAGAGAAGGGGTCCCCAGTTGTTCCTACCATGGACATTTCAGCTTTTCTGCTGCCTTGCTCCAGCATCCCCCACTTGAGCTTAAAAGAAGAAAAGTTTCTGGTCTCTGGCTGCAGATTTGTCGTTCAGTGCCTGCGTTGCGATTGCCTGACCTCACTCCCAGGGGACATAAGATTCTATTTTCCACTTCAGAGAAAGAGAAACTAACTTCGAACCTACACCCATTACCCTGCACTGACCAAGATTAGTTTCTTTCCACAGAACTACCAGGAGAATTCTGACCTCCGATTCGGTTCGTTTTCTCAAGAAAAGTTTTTTGAAGCAAGCAGAGTACTCTTTGTTCCAAAATCTGAACTGGGTTGTTTGGCTTTCAATCAGATGAATGGACGGATTGATCTTTCGCTCTGTTTCTAATATGAATTCTTGTTAATCTGTTTCTGAAGGCATTGATGCCGTCCTTGAGTACGTCGAAGAGTTACAGCTTTCAACGGCAACCGCCGATTAAAAGCTGCCCTTCTGAAAGGTTTTAAGTAAAGGACGCATTCATGCAAAAGACTTAATAATCGAGTTTGCTTCAAAGGCCATTAATGGGGAAGTGTGGTGGGAGGTGAGAGAGAAGTGGGATTCCTTCTTCCACTTTCTGGGTGCTTCTCTTTTTTATAACAAAGATTAAGATCAAATGAAAAAAAGGCAAAAAGAAAGACGACTGACGACTCCAAAGAATCCATCCCATCTTTGATCTAGTTCGTGGCGTTAAGGCCTAATCATGCACGCATTTGGGGTTCCCAGAAGAAAATCTCTCGAGTCTCTGACGTCGAGAATAACTCAGAATAGTCCTTTTAAGATAAACTTAGGACTTTAGTAGAATATGAGAATAATACACGAAGAGAAAGTACGAGACAACTTCCAGGTAGCTGTCCCTAAACGACCTCCATGGGTTATGTCTTGCTATTTGTAATTTAATTATGTATTATTAACTTAACAACCCTTTGGAATTTTATTCATGTATAAACTGGGAACTATTTTTATTAACTAAGACATAATAAATATATTTATACATTCAAGTAAAAATATGCACTGGCGAGTTGAATATTAGTCTCACATAGATAAGCGGGTTAAAAAAATCCTGGTTTAAAAAAATAAAAAATACGATTTTAAGTTTAGATTAATATTTACTTAACGTACCCAGGCTGGTTTGACTATGCAAATGGAATCAGTTCAATTCCGTAAGTTGACGGTTCATGAATCGGGAAGATTTTGCATATACAAAAATGCGAGTCACGTCTTTGCATTGAACGAGTCTAAGTAAACGAATCGGGTCGGTCTACCGATTCCAGCCGGGCCGACCACAACTTGAACTCGACAAGTTCCATGCCACGACGAGACCGGTTGAAGTATGAGAATTTCTCGGTATTCGGATAGGCGGAGACTAGAGAAAGGGAAGAGGACCCAAAATGTCCATCTCGTCGTGTTACAGGGGGGTTCTCTGGCCGAGGACAGAGACCAGAATTTTGCCTTCGTTGGGAGGGCTTCCCACTGTTTCGAGAAGAAGACCTTATGGCGTTTCTCGTGTCAGGGCGTCGGCGGTTGATTCGTATGAAAGCTCTTCCGACTTCGCGAAGCGCATGGAGCAGGCTTGGTTGATATCACAGGTGCTTCTCTATCTTTTGCGACATGGCTATTGTCTCATGTTTTTTTTTTTTTTTATTATTCGATTACAAGTTCTATGGATTCCTGTGTACTGAAGCCTTCGATTTTTTTTTTTTTTTTTTTTTTTTTTTTTTTGTTTTGCTGTTTTCCCGTGGTTTTCCTTGATCAATTTGTTTGACCTATGTGACTTTTTTTTGCCTGTGGAATTGTAGCAAATTGAATTGAATTTTGTTCGAATAAAATTGCTCGAGTTCGTACCGAGTTTTTGGAGTAGCGAGTTTCCCCAAATAGTAGATGAAAGTTTCATTGCCTTCAAGATAGCATATTGTTCTGTTTTCATTCCATTTCAGATGATCATATGTTCTTTTTGTATTCGATTCAATCGTACCGACTGCTGACAATTTTAGCTTGTATAAATAATGTTGACGTGTATTACACCATTACCCGGAATCTTGTACTTGGTAAGAACCCTAGCAGCACCTAGAAGCTAGGTCATTTGACGGAGGTAACTCCACATAGGAGTCCTCACGAAATATTAATTCATTTTCTTCTTTCTGTTTTTTCACTTTGTTCTAGAGAAAGAACTTATACCAGTGAATGGATTATTCAAATGAACAGTATAACTTATACACCTGATGGCTGACGTAGAGGAATTTAGAGATTTCAAAACCCAATTCCATTTCCAGAGTCAATCTGATTCGGTTCCCCTGAAGGAAAAATTCTCTTTTTGTGGCTTAACAGTATATTTGCATCCTTCTGAGGTGTAGTTTTCAAACTTTCCTGTCGTGGGTACTTTGTACTTACCCTTTTCAGGCGTTGAATATTTTGTGATCTGAGATCAGAATGTGATGCTTCTTAGGTAGTACTAAAGTAAGGGACCCGGTTCTTGTTATGCTAGTTAAAGGTAACCGTGAAATGACTTACACCACTGTCAGATTGGATATTATGTTCCATGTCATCAGGGTTTGTCTTAATTGTACTGCATGATTTATTTGGATCAAATCGGACTCTGAAATTTGGAATACATATCAGTACTTGCTGAGAAAAGAAAAGATGTTTATCGTGATAAATTCCTGGTCATCCATTTTTGAAGCACACTTTTGTGTGCATGACCCTGGATGTTCGTGGAAGCAACTTATGATATATGTCACTAGGTGGATACATTTAGCCTGTGGAGGTTAGGAGGACAGAACAGATTCAAAACTAATGTGGTAACCACTTCTGATCTAAACTGCCGCCAGCATGCTGATCAATCTTTTGTACCAAACAATGGATGGTATGCTATTGTCTCAGAGAAATAAAAACGGTTAAGAGATGTCATCTTCTGATTTTCTTATAGTATGGGAGAGGGTGCATGGTGCTTGTGTGAGTTTCACCCAATTTTTAGGCAGCCTACTGAGATGGACCCATAACATTTGCTGTGTTTACTCCTTGTGTAATCTTGTTTGTGCGATGCATGTCTTGCTTCTGAAATAACCTTTCCGCTTCATTTCTTTTCTAACTATTTATGAAGTATCAGACTCTGAAGTATGAATTATTTTCTTCAAGTAAGACTTTTAATTTGTTTGAAGCACTTATGAAAAAAGAGTCTCTGTGGTCTCTCATTATCCCGATCTCTCCACGGCCTAGTAGTGATATCTCCTCTGGAAGTGGTCCTAATCAATGTGTGGAGATGTCCATTCAAAAGCAGTCGTGGTCTGACATACCCTTATATTTAGTGTGACTGCAGAGAGGATTGTAGGATATATTGTGGCTTGTCTGCTAGATAAGTTCTTGGTGACATATGAATCTTTTTGCTATGTAAGTAGCCTCCTCTGTGGGATATTTGAAGGCTTAAAACCATGAATAAAAGTTGTCAAGAAGGGCTTGAAGCAGATAATTAGGGACAATGTAGTGGATTCATAGGGATTATCTCAACATAACTGGAAAAAAAGTGGCAGCGTTGGCAATTCTCTATCAGATTGAAGGTGATAATGATGTGCAGTTCATGCTGTCAGAGTTGTCTCTGGAGCAGCATTATATGTGTCAAGGAAACGTTATGGAACTCTTCTGTGACAAAATAAACTCAGTTTGCTGCTGGGAATGGCTGTTTTTTCCGGGTTTTTTGGTTTGCCTCTAGTCTGCAGTTCCAAAATTTGCGCTAGTTCTTCTTGACAAAACCTGTATACCACATAAGGAATTTGTCCCTTCTCTTGTTCTTTAAACGAAAAAGACATTTGAAAATGCCAAGAGTGATTTAGCTTGCTCTGACTAAATCTTGTTGCAATTTCTTGGCTCTGATTTTTTGACGAAGTGTCATTCAGACCGACTGAAAATATTGTGTCTATCTACAAAGCTAATGAAATTTTGGTGAAACCCTTTTACAGCAACCCAGGCCAATCACTTGTTCTTCCTGCCATTCAAAAGGAGTCGTAGAATGCAAATGGTGTGCGGGTACAGGTTTCTTCATACTTGGTGATAACATACTTTGCCAAGTCCCCTCTAAAAACTCAAGCTGTGTAATATGCTCCGGGAAGGTACATAATCATACGCGTTCACGAGAGTAGCTAACAATTTTTCAAGCAATTATATTTAAGACCAAAACAATGAAATTCTGCAACTTTGTTTTCACTCTTTTCAGGGATCCACACGATGTTCAGACTGCAAAGGTACAGGTTTTCGTGCTAAGTGGCTGGGGCAACCTCCCCCTGTTAGCATGCAGTAGAGTCCAACAGTAGCCTACGCTCCAGTCAATTCTTTTGTGTACGATGAATAAGGACTAACTTTTCATGGTCTTGTCAAGAGGCAAATGGTTTCAAAGTCCAAACTGCAAATGACATCCTGCATCACATCCATCTTTTGTAACTATAACTGAAATTCATATATATTTGTCACATGTAAATTCATAACATTTTTAGAGACCAGTTTTGCCAAGTATACTTACAGATGGCCTCAGGGGATCAATGTCAAAGCTATTGATTGCACATGCTTCTGCCAACAACTCCATGGGTTCACTACCTGATAGAAAAGATCATTTCTAAGTGGCCGTCATATGGAAATCAATGAATACATGCCTGATAGAAACAACGTTGTAATTGGAAAGATAAGCATTTCACAGATGAAAGCAAATACTTCATTTATTGGCTTCTGATTGTGTTTGATGGTATAATAGAAAGAGCTATGTCGTTGTATAATTTTGCTCAATTGAAAACTGGATGGTAAAGCGGTCCACGCGCAAAACTAAAGTGACAAAAAAAAGAATCTAATAGAAATATTAGAATACTAGGAAACCATGTGAAATCTCCCTAAAGTTACCAGAAATGCAGTGCAGAATCAGTTACCTTGTTCAAGTACTGCCAATATCCCATCTTCTGAAGACATCATAACCGGCAAAATTCTTGCTGAACCGGCATTTGGCAACTGCATGTAAGTGTCATATTTAACAGTCCAAACCTCACTCTCTGAAGGCGCTGGTGTTCTTTCATCTAATCCAACTCCGGCAAGTATGGTTGGTTGCTGTGGCCGGCGAATATCCCATGCAAATACAGTACCTGAGGAAGCTCCCACCTACAAGTGAAAAAATCAATTTACAGCTCAAAACCCTTCGAATTTTAGAAAACAGAAAAACTCTAATTAACCTAAAATTGGAGCATATAATGTAAACAAGCCAAACACTGTCTTAACGCCATTCTTTAGATGTGCAACTAACATTTAAATGTAGGATCCTGAAAATATTATAGAGGAATAAAATGGAAAGACAAAACATGAAGTGGAGTAAGAATTTCCTAACAAAATGATCATATCCTACACTAGATTCGGCTTGATAAACTATAGTAGATAAAAAATGTTGATAATACATTGCACAAATTTGAAATAAAACATGAGTGGAACAAGAGAAGGTGTATTAACGATAATGTCTCACTTTTTTCGCCATGATAAGAAAGTGCAATTCAATCTTACATGTGTCAGATTGTATGAGGCCAGAAACAGTTCCTCACACTGAGATGCCCACCCTTGGAACTGAGCTGGTATATCAGTTTCAATAACATCTTGAAATACAAAGCCAACATTGATTTAAAGAAAATAGAAAGATGTCATAATTTTAAAGGAACCAAAATGACAACATTTTGAGCCACAGCCTATCACCTATGAAGAATTAAATTCAACAGAAAAAATAAGCTTACCTACATATAAATTGAATAAAGGAAATAAAAACTTGTCAAAATGCACCCAAGTTACTCGAAGAACCGAAGCATGTGTCAGCCATATAAGAACAACCTAATTATTTTTGCAACCATTTAAAAATTCATCCAAAATTCACGATATATATACACATTGAACAGTCCATATCGTTGGAACTCGATGTTGGACTGCTAAAACCTTTTAAAGGCAAGTGCGAAGTTCCCAAGTCTATAGACATGCAAGTGTAAAATTAAACCTCAAACGGGAACTTGGATTTTGTAAGAGTCTCGAGTACATTCATACCACACACATATGTTTTCGCGATGGATGAATATCAATTGAGTGAACAATTCCTGATTTTGGACCTCGAAACCTGCAATACAGACGTTGCCAAGAATACGACAGAATTCAGACACCAGAAAAAAGAGATAAAGCATGCATAAACACGCCTATATATTATTATTTCTTGAACTATATTAACCCAGAAAAAGAATTTGAAAGAGGCTGAGGCCAGGTGATAATGTTAAACTGGCAGCAGTGTTTTACATATTGAAACAGAAGTATATAGCATAGCTTTGTTTTCGTTAATGAAATGGGAAACAAACTGTGTTTAACTACAGAATGATCATTTTGTTATCACTCAATCTCACTAGGGAAGTTGTACGCATTAACTATAGGCTAGTGGTTGTATCACAACCTCACCTGACTGCAATGCCTTAATGTTACTTTTCATAGACTTTTCAAAATATCACTATGCCCAACAAGCTTATCCCATTTGCCAATTCTGCCAGTCCTACAAAGCTTCTTCCTGCCTCAGTCAATGTCTATCCAACAGTGTTACAAGTATCCATTTTAAAAAGAACGGTAAACTCGTACAAGCAGGCCTGGTTTGACAAAGATTAATGCATTAAGCGTGACAATCTCCTTCATGATAAACGACATACACACCCACACACGCAATTCTCCCTGGTGAAGCTTGAACCAATACCTAATTCTAGAAACCCTTCCTCTGCTCATATCAGTTCAGTAGTGAATAAGAAACACACAAGTAAATATTTAAAAGGAAAAATAGTGTATTAGATCAACCGGCCCGGGTTTTGTCTTTTTGCAAAAAATCATGACATGAAACGGAGAAATCTGTCCATGACGAGCTAATACCAAGACAGACAACCAGTAGGCCGTTTATGATGTTCTATGTCAGCAAGAGAGGATGACAGAAGCAGAGAAACAACTAACAAAGAGCGAAACAGCTCATTGAAATGTACTCACCAGCTAGGACCCTTGAACTGCGAAACAATCCCATGGTGATCTCTCTGATCCCACCACTGTACTCCAAAGCCCAACCCTCCAGTTGCGAACTCCACCTCTGACCCCCACTTCACCGCCGTAAATTCACTAAGCCCTTTACTGTCCCCTATTCTCCCATGAGTAATCTTCGACTCCGCCATCTGAACCAAATTCACCGTCCCGTCCTGGCCAACAGTCACGCATTGCGCCCCACCGCGGAGCAAGTCTATGCCCGAAATGGGTCCCGCGTGCAGTGGTTTATCTTCGATCGAATACTCGGATTTGACCGAAACATCAATTGGGTCGAGAACAAGAAAGTGGAGGGAACCAGCGACGGTGGAGGCGGCGAGGAGAGGTTTCTCCGGTGATTGAGAATGAGAGAGGGCGGAGATCCTCGCTGAGTACGGAAAAGATGTTCGAAGATTGAGATTGGGTCTATCTTTTTCGTTTAGGTGAGGCAGGGTTAGGGAGTGGAGTTGGAGTGAGGAAGTGTGAGTGTCGTAATCATGGAGCGCCGTAACGACGAAGCGGTCGAAAGCAGAGAGCGGCGGGAGAAACCGGAGTGCGTCAACGTATCCGCAGAGGGGAAACCGATGGATTTGGAGAGAAGGCTCCGCGTCTGCCATCGAGTTCGACTCTGGGAGCGACCGCGCGACAGAAAAAAGGGAACACGAAGGTTTTGTAGAGGGTTTAACCACTTTTATTTGTTTTGTTTATTCTCGTATCCGTCTGCCTTTATATCGTATTCTTGGGATGTTAACAAAGTTAAATGATACATTAGAGATGATGGTATCCGTTTCGGCGTTCAGCTTAGAGCCCGGTCCGCCTGGACGTGTCTGGATCGGCAGATCCAGCGGTCCAGCGGGTCTCGTTTCATCTTCAACCGGCCGTAAAAGTAATAAATAAAGAGTTCGACTCCAGTGTCTCATTTTGTCTTTCTCGCGGCTGCAGAAATGGCGGGAGCTCTCGCTGTACTTCCCGACGAAAGTTCGTGCTCCGCTATCGCCAGCGAAGATCGGTGTAGCTGGAGCGTGGAGTATGCGCGCTTCTTCGCTGATAATCTCACCTTGTCTTGTTGCGGACGTCTGAAGCCATCGTCCTCGAAGACGAAAAATTCAAGAGGCACATGGCTCCCTGCATCTGGCTCTGCATCAGTCTTCATCCTCTCGGATTGCGTCGCGACTCTCGCTGTCTCGCTTCGAGGAAGGATCTATGTGAGTCGCATTGCAGTAGTAGTCGATTTCATTTAGTTCATTTAAATCTCGTATATTCTCTTCCGTTGATTTTTTATTTATTTATTTATTTTTCAATCCTGTAATTAGTATTAAGGAGTTGTACTCCTCTCTTAGAACTTTTCTCGATTGCAATCTTGTATCATTTATTTATTTCATAGATGTTGAACTCCGTAGTATGATTCATGATGCGCATTATGGTGATTTCAACTTGATTTCCTAGGCCTCGTTTCAAGCTCTGAAAGATTTGTGTAGAAGTTTGACATAGGACAGGAGGAGATATATTAACCTTCGGTTCTTTCTTAGTTGATTTTAAGGCGCGTTAAATAATGGACATATCAGTGTTGCTTTGTAAATTTTGTGCGAGTTAGTCCTGCACATCGTAATAAGTGATACATATCCTATAGCTTTACGCTTTTGCTATTGAACATTTGAACTGGTGCTTTTGTCAGATAGTCTCGTTGTTTCTCATCTCTTCATCCTTCTGTCTTCGTTTCACCGATATTTTAAACTTTGAAGAAGTCTCATGTATTTTTTGAATCCGAAGATCCATAGCAGTGGATTCTGAAACTTACATGTGGATCTGTCACTCCTCTGCTTTTTCTTCGGAGTGCATGGAGATTCTACATGCGTTGATTCTTGATAGAGGAAGCCGCCTGCCAATTTTGTATTTTGTTTTTGCTTCATATTTTTTCAAAAAAAAAAAAAACAATTAGATGTTCTAAGATAACCTTATGAGCAGTTTATGGATCACGTATCATATGCTCGAGTAACAAAGTGCTGATAAATAAGATTAGAAGGATTCTTTACTAAAGAGTTCTTACCGTGAAAATTCGGTGTTGTTTGCTGCTGCGGCTACAGAAATGAAATAAGATCTTCGTGATGTCGAATACTTTTTTCAGCAATGCACTATGGTTCTGTTTGATTTCAGACGCTATTTATGAAGCTGCGAATCATTACGCTTGTATTTATCCCAAATGACTGTGAGCCTTGCTTTTAGAGCCGCATGTCTCTCAGAGGACTTGCGGCTAATCTTTTACTTCTAATGAAATGTAAAATATTGGTCTATTATTATTATTATTATTATTATTATTATTATTACTATTATTACTAGTATTATCATCATCATCCTCATCATCATTATTATTATTATTATTATTATTTATTATTATTTATTATTATTTATTATTATTTATTTATTATTATTATTTATTATTATTTATTATTGTTTATTATTATTATTATTATTTTTATTTTATTTTTTTACTGATGCTGCTTTGTGGCTATTTTGGGATTTAGCAAAATTGTTCTACGTGCCTGAGGTTAGATAATGCTATAAAATTCAAGAGTGAGGATATAACTGTGCGTTCTATATGAGGAAATTGAATGTTATTTTACAATCTCATGCAGGAAGAACATCTTATTTCTTGTCTCAACTTTTCGTGGCCTCAAGTATCATGTTCCCCCCAAAGCCCTCTCTGGGGAAGCAGAGTCGTATTTGTTAGCTATAAAGATGCTTGTGATCTGGTAATCTCTCTATCTCAGAACAACTATAGTGATGCTGGTATTGGGATACCTTGGCCTTCAACTTGTGCTGGAACAGTGAACTTGTGTTTATTCTTTCTAGTTGTACATGAAAAATATAAATTAAAAAAAAAACTAAAATACATATGTACCAGAACTACCATGGTTGTTTTTTCACACTGATAACTCAACCAAGTCCACTTGTAGGTGATTTTGTATCAGATGCTGGGTTACATGTCTTTATTGGACAATGGGGCTTTAGATAGGCCTTTCGGGCTTTATCATCTTATTCATCCTTCCAGTTTTCTTAGCTAGTCAGATGTGGACATCTATTTCATGCTGGTGCCAAAATACACCGATTATGCATGTGCTTTCCTAGCATTTATATTTAGCCTTTGGAATGGTTTAGTGCCTTTATCTTCCGTTAGTGATCTTTCCATCTTCATTTGCACTTGTGGATTCTAAGTTCAGGTAATCTTTTCCTAGAAATAGAGATATCAAGCCTGTACCTCTTCAATTGAAACCTCTCATGGAGGGAGAATGGCTTGTTGTCCTGTAGAAGGTTGAGGACCATTCCTGTGGTGTGATTCTCATATTACTGTATCATGTTGCAGATATATCTTTTGCCAGTTTGGTCAAATACAAATTCTCTATTTATGGTTATTATGTGTCAGGCAGAAATATCATTAGAAATTTGATAACCATGGGAATAACTGTGCCGGGGTATATCGGTCAATGCCGTAATAGTAGATGAAGGATGCATCTAACCAAAACCGTAGATTCTTTGTGAACTGTTAAACTTTGAGCAAGTGAACTACATGTACCTGCCAGAAATTCGATTGTTTAAAAGAAACCTGTCTCCATCTTCATAATTGACACTTTTTCATCACTAAACTGAAAAGGATGAGCTAAAAAAACTGTGCTGACTGTTGATTGTCATTCCCAATCACTAAATGTGTTTTATTGATTGGACTTTAGTACCTAAGGTGAAGCCAAATCTTTTGGAAGGAGCTGTTACTGTTGCTTTGAGTCTTGAGTTAACTATAGTCAAGAGATTCTGGAGTTACTCCGCATATTTTCTAAGTTATTTAGTTTGGAAGTGTTTCCTTGAGTAGACATTGATGCTTCAGACTGATCACATTCAGCCTAATGATCTCATGATCATTATCTGCCGTAACAGCACCTGTATCTGTACCTAAAAACTCATTGTAAAGTCATCAAGCATTCACTAGTCAACATTCTAAGAACTTACTTTGAACGAATATTAATTAAAATTTCCTTTTATGCTGCTTAATCGAACATTTTAAATACATTTTTCCTCTTTGAAGCAGCAGAGCTGCAAAAATGAGCTCCTCTTATATACTAGTTGAAGTCAAAGGTTAAAGTTTTTGTTATTCTGCTGATCTTTTATGTTGTTTCATTTGGTGACAATATCTTTGAACTGGCTTTTCTCTAACTTGTAATGTTTTCATCTGTAAATGTTTTTTGGAGATATAGATCCAGAAATTTGCTCTAAGATTTGCTGAATCTAGTGAAGCACAAAAGTTTCTAGATGCTGTCAAGGTCAGAAAGTTGCTTCCTCTTTAAATTATTCAATTTTCTTAAAGATTTCTGTTTAATTTATCAGTAGTTTGTCCTTGATTTGACATAAGTTAGTGGGCTTTTACCACTTCAGAAACTGAGATCCGTGATACAATATTTAAGAAATACTTGCTAAAGTTGTCAGGCAATGCAAAACCAGGATGATTTCTATTTTCCTTGAGAAAAACCAGAAAAGTTGGTTTACAAGTCTTTTTTCTACAGTCTTCCCTAGTTGGCTTCTAGCTGACTTTTCTCATGACTGTTGTTTCCCAATCCTATTCTGCGACTATAATAAAACTCTGTTCCACTCATAAGTGATTTGACATCAATACTTTGTTCACATGTCATGACCTCTCCGCTCCCTTTCACAGGTGTGAATATATATTTGAGAATCACCAAATGTGCTTCTATCATGGGACTATTTAACAGTTACTATTATTTGCTGTGCTATTGCGAATCTAGGAGCCTGTTAAAGCTGTCTTATAACTTTAACATAAAAAGAATAAGATTTTATTGAGTAGGACAGCTACACAAGGTAAAATGAGAAAAATTATAATATTCTAGTTCATAAGCTTTGTTGAAATTCACTAGTTTCTGATCTGAGGCTATTGATATAACTTGTATCACAAAATTCCTGTAGGTGCTTCAGTTGTCATGTTGAAGCTTCTGGGTAGCTGAATTCAGACTTTTAACTGTTAATGTCATGAACCAGTTGAAATCATTAGTCACAGATGTTTATGTTTTTCATAATACATGTTTCTCTAATATTTAGTTGTTGCATGGAGTGGTCCACGTCACAGTGTCGAAAGTAATTTTGATTCTAAGGCATATGATAGGTGACATTAGTCCCACGGTCTAAATTCACAAAAATGCACCTTGTAATTGGTGTTGAAACCCCCCCCTGAAGGTTGGATTTGCCTCAACTTCGATGGATCATCTATGGGGAACCCAGGCCAAGCCGGTATTGGAGGGACTTTTAGAGATCACACGGGAAATACACTACTGGCCTATTCAGGGCCTATAGGCCAGAGCACTTCAAACATGGCAGAGGCTCGAGCACTTCTAGCTGGTATTAAAATTTACTATCATAACTTCAGTGGACCACTGAGGATTGAAGGAGACTCAGCATTAGTTATTGGCTGGAGCACAAAGGGTTCACCACCATGGAAACTGAGGAACATCTTTGATGAGATAACAGAACTAACGACGGGTTGGAAAATTCAATGGAGTAAGATTCCCAAATCAGCCAACGAGTTGGCTGACAAGCTAGCCAAGGAAGGAGTGACAAGAACAGCACTTGTAATGGGAACATTAATCCCTATCAATTAAATCACTCAATTGTAATACTACTGTTGTACAATAACCTATATTGATTATCAATAAAAGCATCATTTCTCAAAAAAAAATTTTAACCATGCTTCAAAAATATAGCAGCAGACATAAATATTTTGCTGCACCTTTTAATTGGTGTTGAATCAACTCATTTTTAACCATGCTTCAAAAATATAGCAGCAGACATAAATATTTTGCTAATAGCACAAGACATCTGTGAGAATTCTAGCAGTCGCTAATTCTTTAACTTCTTCCTCTTGCCTTAAAAATGGTTCCTTATTTTCCAGGAAGGTTCGAGAGATGCAATTAACATATCTCAAAAAGATGATATTACTAGTCAAATTACATCAGGTTTTGAAAACACTGCTCCCAGTGATCATCTCTGCAGGTGAGAAAACGGCAGATCAGTTAGTTAATTTTCTGTTTTAGCTTTAAAAAATGGAGTTATATTTGATTCTGTGCTTCCAGAATAGATGAGATTTCAAGCCATGCAGCTCCTTATGGACTTTATACACCGGCCACTCCTGTCTATTGTGACGAACTTGAATGTTCCCAGGCTCCAAAGTATGTTAATAATTTTCATTCCGTTGAGCCATCATCCTTGCCTCCAAGCTTCACATCTCTACTGAGTGGATGTGCATCTGACGCTCTCCAAGGTACAGGTACAGAGAAAGAGGAACACTAAGCTACATTTAAGTTGCTCTTCATATCTATGGGTGCTTGCTGGACTGTCTTATCCACGTATCTTTTATTTCGAAGCTTTGATGAATACTCACAGGATAGGTCACATCTTACATTGAATACATCTTGTCATAAGCTCTAAAGAAGCGTTTAAGATTTTGCAGGTTCTGCAGGTTTTGCAAGTGTTCCTGAAAGAGAGGGAGTGGATATGAGAGTGCGCTCAACGGTAGCAGAGGAATCTGACCTAGCCTCCCAAATACGGGTATTCCCTGGTACTTGTCTTCAAGTCGTCGAACTTAAGTGTTGGATTAGTTGATCTAATTTATTATGTAAAACACTCTTTGGATGCAGAATTTGATGGCGGATGCTTCTTTCCATGGTACGTGAGTAGGTTTGAACCGTTCAAAAGTTTGGATTCGGAGAAAGGAGTATAGCCGAATGTGGCAAAGGCTGATAAGAGCCGTCAGTGGAATGTTTCCACTAACATGATCAATTCACGAACTGGTATAGCTGTGGGTACATGAACATGATTCCACAGGCACAGGTTATACATAAAAGACTGGCACTGAGAGAATACCAGTATAGGTTTACTCAAGGTTGCCAACGCACGTTGCATGTTCCTATTCGTGCATACCGATTACCAAATTAACCATACATGGCAGTAAAATGTGCAGATTTTAGTTTCTGATAATTTTCAAGATATTTCTCTATACTCCAGACATACTATTGCATATCTGCAATTACTAATGTGATTATTTCCTTACAATGCCTTCGCATTTGTTTCTACGCAGAAATGTTGTCCAACGTGGAGAAAATCATGGATCAATTGGGAGAGGATCTGCAGCTTTAACTCAACGCTCCCCGGGACTTTCAACAGTAAAAACATTTCACTCCACAGGTATAAAAGTGTGATGTGTATGCAACACATTTTTCTCTTTTCTTTTGGAGTGTTCATACTCATGGTATCTTACGGAATCCTGCCTTGATGAATAGAACTGCTTCTGAAATTGCTGGATTGAAATCGTTCACCGAAAATGGGAAGGTCGAGCAAGACGTGTAAACAGGAATTGCCACTTTCTATATTTTCGATTCATTCACATATTCGTGTAAGCTAAGGCACAATTTGCTTACTTGGTAAACCTCTCACCGCTGCAGCTCCTGTCCCACCTTGGTCGGATGCATTGACACGGTTCGGCAGAGGCTGACATATTGTCACCGTCTGTCGTAATCCGGTGAATCGTCCGATTGTCCATCTCGTCTCCTCTGTTCAACAAGCGTAGATCTGCCAGTGCCACATGTTTGAGCCCATCACCTTTGGCTGATTGGCGCTCTTTCTTTCACACGCTCCACCCAAAGCTTAAAGGTAATATTACCCTATCTGTTTGAAAAGAATCGCACAGGTCAATTGACCTAGATGGAAAAACCCGATAATGTCGAAGTTTATTCCGAAGAAAAAGAGTAAAACAGTCGTCTAATAGGAGCCTTGCAAAGTAACAACTCCTGGTAATGATTATGCTTCTTGCTTTCAAAGTTTGCCAAAATAAGATTTTGTTGTTAGTCCTTTAGGAAACCAGTTATCGTGGACGCCGCTCGTACTTCCGATTCCAAGTGGGGCAACGACGAATGGATGATGGTGATAGGACGGTTGGAGAGTATATAAATTGACATTGTCTTGTCATTATCGTCCATTGGGATCATCGGACGGTCAAACTTTAACTTAGAGCAGCCTGGGGGCTCCAGTAAAAGTGGTTGCCAGGCCCGCCGATCCCTACATCAGTGAAGTGAAACGGTAAACAGAATGGCAGGAGCGGGGCAGCGGCATCGTGTCTTGGCATGGGTCACGAACTTACGACAAGTAGAGGAAAAGCGACAATCTTGAATTGGATAGTGTACAAACTACAAATTCAGTCTTCCAATCGGCGTTACCCACGAAAGTCAGGGAAATTTGGAAAATCGCAACTCGCGAGACTGGCAGCCATTCAGGTTTCAGAAAGCATTATCTTGCCGTGCTTGAGTGAAACAGCTCGTCTTATGAAATTGAGTACCTGAAAAGTCCCGCTAACAAAGAAATTTAACATAACAGTAAATAGCTCTCATTCGTTCCCCCTTTCAGTTGCATAATTTACACTTAACAATCTTGCTTCTTTTTCTTCTATATTAATATTAGAAGACTGTATTTAGGAAGTATGAAGGGGCCTACAAGTTGCCCTTCAGAGCCACCACATGAAATAAAGTTACAACGACCCTAAAACAATTAAATGAAGAAAAAGATGGAGAAAGTGAACTAAAAGATTCTAGTGGGTTCGAAAGAAAGAGCCAGAGGTCCCACTTGAAGGTTACTCCCATCTTCCTTGAAGAGGGGCTGGGGAGTAGGTCCTTTTCATCCTCGAAAGTGTAGGCAACGAGCTTTCATGATTTTAAGTTAATAGCTAACATATTCAATATTCCTTTTCTACTACTACAAACATCTCCTATCTTCATTTTATGATTAAATTATTACTTCACATACTTGCATTTAAAACATGGGAGTAACGAGTTCTATTCCTGCTGTGAACAGCAAAAGGGGAAAGAACCCCCCTTCTGCACTTCCCTTACAATGACTCGATGAAGCAGGTGAAGGCGGTGCCCCGTTCTCAGGTTCCACCACGTCTCTTACACGAGACTCCGACATCCGTTTTAATTACCTCGAAATTTTCTTTTGGCAGCTATAGTCTTATGCCTTGGAGATCTGATAGAGCAATATTGTGATTATAATTTGTAGTATTGATGTGAAGCCGTAGATGAATTTCCATTGTAGCCGTGACATAACAGGTTAGATAAGTACATGGGAGTAACGCTGTCTCGCCGAAGGCCACTTTATCCTTTATTTCTGTACAATATTTTCTTCGTTTCTTTTCTGGAGTTTTGTAGGATTGTCAGTAAGAGAGGGAGAGAGAGAAGGCGATCAGGGCACGGGAAATTTTTGCAGAAAACGAAAGGAAGGTTTGATCTTCAAGGAAGACAAACGAGAGGCCCGAAATCGCCAGCCTCATATTCTCTTGTAGCCACTACCTTATCCTATCTCTTCTATCCACTCTTCCTTGCCTAGAGCAAAGAGATTACTCTCCCGCATCTGGCCCCTCTCTTTCTCTCGCTTGCTGGACCTATCCATCCCCTGCCCCGCTCTCCTCCCTTCATTTCGTTTTCTCTATTCTCTCCCGCTCTTAATTTATTAAGGAAAACCGCAGAAAAGCAGTTTCTTCCAATCAGTCACATTTACTTCTTCCTCTTTATCTCCGCGTGCACTGTCGTCGCACAGGAAACGGCCGGAGGAAACAGAGTCTGCACGAGAGTCCACTGCAGGTTCGGGTTTTTCATGGCGTAATTCTGCTTCGTCGAAGACGAAGCGTAAATAAAGCGCAAAAGGGCGGACTCGCCTTTTTTGCCGTTTTGAAGTTGGACGCAGTTCACGACGTCTGTTTGGTGGAGAGGATAATGTGGATTCTGTACAGAGCTCCTCACTAGTCCTGTCATCTCAGCTCCATTTTTTATATTCCTGATTCAATTCCGCAAGGAAGAGTACGACGACGATGGTCGCGCATTAGAAGAAGAGAAATTCGCGGACGAAAGAGAGATTTTTATCCGTGGCAAGCACATATTGTAAGAGATTACAACTCCATCTATATACACCAGTTTCAACCTGTACTCCAGTGAATAAGCACTCGTGAATTGGGCGGACGAGGAGCTTCGCTTGATGTCAGATGGCTCCGAAAGCCGGAAAAGCTAAACCTCACAAAACCAAAGGAGAGAAGAAAAAGAAAGAAGAGAAAGGTAGTCCCTATTCGTATTTGAATTCATTCCTTTTCTTCTTTCTAAACGAATTCACTTCCTCTTTCCAGTTGTTTGTTTATCCTTTTCTTGACTTCCTCTTTCCGGTTGGTTGTCTGTGCCAATTCGCCTCTCTCGTTGCATTCTCTTTCTCCTTTTCTCTTTCTTTCATATCATTACTAACTTCCCTTGTTTGTGTTCTTCAATCCTAGTCCTGCCAACCGTACTTGACATTACCGTAGAAATACCCGACTATGCTCAAGTTACTCTCAAGGTAAGAGACGAGACTCTTGGATCTTCCGCGCGTTTGGCCGGGGACGTCAAATTACGCGGGGTGGGTGCGCATTGTAACTAACGGAGAGCTGCTACCTTGCGCAGGGAATCTCGACCGATAGGATCTTGGACGTACGGAAGCTGCTGGCCGTTCACTCCGAAACGTGCCACCTCACTAACTACTCCTTGTCCCACGAGGTACGTAATACGTACTAAGCAGAAGCAGAACTACTGACGTAAACAACTACAATGTGGCTAATTCGCTGTTACTGTTTTACGTCTCCAGGTACGAGGGAGCAGACTGAAGGAGTCTGTGGAAGTCGTCTCTCTAAAACCATGCCATCTCGCTATTGTCGAAGGTATTTTTATTCTTCCATCTATGTATCAAGTTAATAGGGAAGGAGACGTTCAAAGAAACGCAATCTGAAAATTTTTTAAAAACTGGAAGGCGGAAAAGGGTAAATTATAACAACTTCCACGAATGCGATGTATATGTTTGTAGTACGTTCTAGAGTTTTGTTAAAAGTTCGATACAGAAATTTAAACTACTTCAAAGTTCAAACTTATGTTAATTTTTCCTTAAAAATATACAATTAATTCCTCAAAAATATTGTAGTACTACACGAA
This sequence comes from Aristolochia fimbriata, assembly GCA_019845555.1. Classification (NCBI taxonomy): domain Eukaryota; kingdom Viridiplantae; phylum Streptophyta; class Magnoliopsida; order Piperales; family Aristolochiaceae; genus Aristolochia; species Aristolochia fimbriata. The sequence continues at coordinate 2,740,371 of CM034078.1, forward strand.
AGTACAATAATGTGTATTATGTTGTATATTATATAGGGTTACTCTTAACTCTTAAGTATGCCATAAATTAATTTAATTAATTAAATGTTAGTAAAAATGAATTGGTTTGGGAGTACGGAATTTTTAAATGAAACTATATGACCGGCGGCGATTGAATTCTCTGGTCGGAGCTTCTGGTCACGGAGACTTCCCGGTTCTGATATGTTCTGATTTGCTTAAAATGGAAAACAATAACCATTTTTGCGCTAATCTGTCCATACAGAGGACTATACTGAAGGTCAGAGCGTTTCGCACGTTCGTCGCCTCCTCGACATCGTAGCCTGCACCAGTTCCTTCGGTCCTTCACCACTGAAGCCCAGTTCAGCTCCATCCAATGGAAATCACAAAACCAAGACGGAGACGGCAGTGGCTGCCGCAGAGGCCACGATCAAGGACTCTGCCGAGAAAGGTGACGGCGCCTCCATGTGCCCCCCTCCCAGGCTCAGCCCTTTCTACGAGTTTTTCTCGTTTGCGCATCTTCCGTCGCCCGTCCAATGTCAGTAAATATTATTGCCTCCTTTCATTCGAGCTCTTCTCTTTGGAGAATTTGAGGTGTGGCCGACCTCTGTGTTATTTGACACCCTGCAGATATTCGACGGTCGTCACGCCCGTTTGGGGAAGACAAGGGGGAAAACGATTTCTTTCAAATTGACGTGAGTTTGCCTTAGAATGTGTCGTGTTCTCTTGTTTGTTTCTAATTTGCTCATCTATTTATTTTACAGCCTTTCGAGTTTCGATGGTGATGCCTTAGTTTTTCTTTTCTACAGTGTGTAAAGCTATATGTTTCAAAGAGCGAACAATGACGTATTCCTCTCTTTTATGAGCCTGCGAATGAATCTCAAAATTGTTCCCTGTTTTTTGGATGTTCTCCTTTGATTAGGTGAGGATTTGCAACGGGAAGTTGGTCACCATAGTTGCCTCGAGTAAAGGGTTTTACCCTGCTGGCAAGCAACCTCTCCTGAGCCATACGTTGGTGGGTTTACTGCAGCAGATAAGTCGAGCGTTTGATGGTGTAAGTAGTTGTCATGCTTCTGAAAAATTTCGAGCAGTTTATAGAGCCAAATTATGAAATCGGAGGGTTTGATTTATTTAACTTTGGCTCCAGGCTTATAGTTCCTTAATGAAAGCGTTCGTTGATCACAATAAGGTGCCTTTCTTCCTTAGACTCAATAAAGTTCTTACACTTCACGTCCAACGGTCAACTTACTGGCTGAGTTTATTTTGTTTCAGTTTGGTAACCTGCCATATGGTTTTCGTGCAAACACATGGTTGGTTCCCCCTGTAGTTGCTGAGGCCCCTGCTGTTTTCCCTCCACTTCCTGTTGAAGATGAAAATTGGGGTGGAAATGGTGGGGGTCAGGGAAGAGATGGGAAACATGATTATAGGCCATGGGCAAAGGAGTTTTCGATCCTTGCATCCATGCCTTGTAAGACACAAGAAGAGAGACAAATTCGAGATCGAAAAGCATTCCTACTTCACAGTTTATTTGTGGATGTTGCTGTTTTCAAAGCTGTCAGTGCAATCCAATCTCTCATTGAGAGCGGCGATAGCCCATCTGGAACATCAAGTGGTTCTCCTCGTGAGCTTGTCCTCGAACAACAAGTGGGTGACTTGAGGATAACTGTCACCAAAGATGTGCCTGATGCCAGTGTAAAGTTGGAAAGTAAAAATGATGGAAGTCAGGCCCCTGGAATGTCTACAGAGGAATTAGCTCAGAGAAATTTACTCAAAGGAATAACTGCTGACGAGAGTGCAACAGTTCATGTAAGATTTTCAAGTCCTCTATTACTTTTAAAATTTGTTAATAAAAGTGGATAAATTATTGAAGGAGTAGGTTTTAAGCCCTTAATTAGCATAGTCCTCTTGCAGGATACTGCAACTTTAGGAGTTGTAGTTGTTAGACATTGCGGACATACTGCTGTTGTCAAGGTTCCCATTGAGGGTGATTGGAAGGGGGATCCTATACGACAAAGTATTGATGTTGAAGATCAACCAGAAGGAGGGGCAAATGCATTGAATGTTAATAGGTACATTGCTACATATCTTGTCTTTGAGAAAGCTACTATAAAACTTTGTTTACCTAATGTTGAACTGCATGGCAGCGATGTCACATGAATAGATAGGTGATATTATAAACGATATTGTTACTTTAGTGGAGGTAAATGTAAACAAGTCTGACTATTTGCTGTGATCACGATATGTTTACTAATTCCAGCTTGAGGATGCTACTGCATAAATCGTCCAGTTCTCAAAGTATTGCTGGTGTACCCCGCTTACAACATTCAGATTCTGAAGATCTACAGGCTGCACAATTGCTAGTGCAAAAAGTATTGAAGGATAGTATTGTGAAATTAGAAGGGGAGGTCGCAAAACCAAGGAAATCAATCAGATGGGAACTTGGGGCTTGTTGGGTGCAGCATTTGCAAAACCAGGCATCAGGTAAGTCTGAACCTAAGAAAGTTGATGAAAGTAAAGTGGAGCCCACTGTGAAGGGTCTAGGAAAGCAAGGGGGGTTGCTAAAAGAAATTAAGAAGAAGCTAGATGATAAGAACAGTAAAACTGATAACGGTAAGGACAATTCTGCAAATAGCGAGCCAGGCAAGTGCAGTACACAAGCTCCCATCACTTCTGATCAGAAAGATCAGGAGAAACAAGCTGCAGAGAAAGAAGCCGCACTGAGAAAACTACTACATGAAGCAGCATTTCTTCGCCTAAAAGAATCAGATACTGGTCTTCATCTTAAGGTTCAGTCTATTTTCAGTACAGTCATAATTTTCTTATTAAGCTTTTATCTGTTGAGAAACTGCCACACCCAAGCTGCATTTTCAGATAATGGTTTTCAATTTCAGTCTGTTGTCAGTTTAAATCACGAATTTCCTAGTAAAAACTTAATCATATTATTGTTTGGTACCTTTCCCCGTTCCATAATCACCTCTTCATTTCATTTTAGCATATTTTATTATCCATGAATTGTTGTTGTTATTCTTGTATTTAATCTCACTTGGGTCTTGTTGACAGTCACCCGACGAGTTGATCGAGATGGCACATAAATATTATGCTGATACAGCTTTGCCAAAGCTGGTAAAATTAAATTGTCCTTGATCATGATTGTTTTTCCATTTGTTAACAAACTGTATTCTGGGTGTATCAACTTCAAAGGAGTATCAAATCCACCTGCTTCTTGTATCAGGTTGCAGACTTTGGTTCTCTTGAACTCTCTCCTGTAGATGGAAGGACCTTGACTGATTTTATGCACACCAGGGGTTTGCAAATGCACTCCTTAGGACATGTGGTAATTGTCTGATAATTAATTCAAAATGCTGAGAGCTTGTTGCTGAACTTTGCATTGTAAATTTGTAAAAGCAACCAGAGTTTGAAATAAACGCATGGGCCCTGAGATACTGAATATTTTACTGGTTTTTCATTCTTCATTGATTGGATCAGGTTGAACTTGCAGACAAGCTTCCTCATGTACAATCTCTGTGTGTGCATGAGATGGTTGTTCGTGCCTTTAAGCATGTCCTCCAGGCAGTTGTTGCAGCGGTTGATAATGTGTCGAACTTAGCTGCTGCGGTGGCTTCCTGTTTAAATATCTTGCTGGGCTCCCCCTCAGTTGAAAAGGTTGATACAGAGTCGATTAGTGACAATAATCTCAAGTGGAAGTGGGTGGAAACTTTCCTTTTGAAGAGATTTGGATGGAAAATGAAAGATGAGAGTTACTCTGACTTGAGAAAGTTTGCTATTCTTCGAGGGATTTGCCACAAGGTACCATATGCTCCTTGTTTTTCAGCTTCATTAGTGGATGTTTTCTTTATTTACACCTAGTTAAATTAGCTGTATTTCAAATATTAAATTTTTACCAGGTTGGCCTGGAACTGGTTCCCAGAGACTATGATATGGACACACCGGCTCCATTCAAAAGGAATGATATCATCAGCATGATACCTGTTTATAAGGTAAGTTTAAAAGTAGATACCCATGAATGACTAGCTTGTTATCCAAAATTATTGAATGGTTTTAGGCAAAGTTTATATTAATGAAACTGAGTGTTTTAGCAAAATCATGGGATAACAATCTAGCATCCTCTAGTGGAGCTAATATAGAATTAGTCAGTACTATTCTGTTCTATGAAGTGGTGAAAAAGATTTTTAGAAGAGAACTCTTGCAACTGGCACTTCTGTGTTACAGCATGTGGCATGTTCATCTGCTGACGGACGCACACTATTAGAGTCATCAAAGACTTCTCTGGATAAAGGAAAATTAGAGGATGCAGTGAACTATGGTACCAAGGTACTGCTAACTGGGGTGTCTTCTTAACTTTTGTTGAGCCGTTGAGCTGTTGTTATCCTCTTGAATTGTAATTTATTTTATCTGCTACAATTTTAAAGGCACTCTCGAAACTAGTGGTGGTTTGTGGCCCTTACCATCGAATGACTGCTGGAGCTTATAGTCTTTTGGCAGTGGTGCTTTACCATACAGGGGACTTTAATCAGGTACATCTTCTGCCTTTATTATTTTGACAGTTTGTATACAAATACAAAGTGGCTTTCTGGTCCATAATGTTTTCCCATTGTAAGCAGGCAACAATTTATCAGCAGAAAGCCTTAGATATAAATGAGAGGGAACTTGGTCTGGATCATCCAGACACAATGAAGAGCTATGGTGACCTTGCTGTTTTTTACTATCGTCTTCAGCACACTGAATTGGCTTTGAAGTAAGTTGTAGTAAATGTACTAATAAGCCAATAAGGTCTGCTATGTCCAGCATGCAAAAATATTGTGAGGAACTGATGATGACCGAACAACATGCAGGTATGTTAACCGTGCATTGTATCTTCTACACCTAACTTGTGGGCCCTCACATCCAAATACGGCTGCCACATATATTAATGTCGCAATGATGGAAGAAGGCCTGGGAAACATCCATGTTGCCCTTAGATATCTGCATGAGGCTCTAAAATGTAACCAAAGACTGCTTGGAGCTGATCACATACAGGTGTTACTTTTTGGTTTTCACTTGTGTATCTCTTTCTAAATAAGATAAACTTTGCCTATATGTCAGTGAATTTTTTGTTTTTTCATAGCATTTCTGAAGGGAAATTGTTTGTTGTACAGACTGCTGCTAGTTATCATGCAATTGCAATTGCTCTTTCATTGATGGAGGCCTACTCATTAAGTGTCCAGCATGAACAAACCACTCTCCAGATACTGCAGTCAAAACTTGGATCAGAAGATCTACGTACACAAGTAGGGTCCTATTTGGCTGTTCAGATCAAACATCTTAAACTATGCTTCTGTCTTTATGAGTCCATTATCGGTCTTTTTTAAATAAAGATTTTTTGAGTGTACATTATTTTTTGCCAATGTAGGATGCTGCTGCATGGCTTGAGTACTTTGAATCCAAGGCACTAGAGCAGCAAGAAGCTGCACGCAATGGGACTCCAAAGCCTGATGCTTCCATTGCCAGCAAAGGGCACCTTAGGTAGCTCTTTTACATGCCTCAGTAGTTCCTTCAAATGGCATCTTGCTGATAAAATAATTTAACTTGATCTCATTTTTAAGAGTTAATAGAAATTACTGGAAGAAAGCATTTGTCAACAAAAATCCTGTTACATATGGTAAGAGTTAATACCTGGTAGCAGTTACACGAGACCGACATGACAAACAATAGTTTTAATGATTGAGCCCAATTCCATCACAAAATAACCAACTACATAAGAGATTTATTGCTCAACCCTATCTCATAACCCAATAACATTTCTGAAGTTTTTCAAGTGGAATTTTTCCTCTCTCTAGAACCGCCCTTCCCTCCCTATAATGGATTTTTTCCTCCCTCCCCATAGGAGATTTTTTCCTCTCTCTATAACGGGCTTGAGAGGCGTCACAAACTCCTAATGATGCAGACAACAATTGAGCCTCATCTTATGGAGCCTACAAACTTCGAATGTAGCACACAATAATTGGCCCTCACCTTATGGAGCCCACGGCATGAATAAACTGGGGAAGGTAAACTAGGCATTGGCCCACAAACGCAACCCACTCTGGTAGCATATTAAAAGTCGAACCCGGTTCTATCCCAAAGTGACTAGACATTTAGTGAGGTCTACTGCTCAATCTTATAACTCAATAACATTTCTGAAGAACTTTCAATGTGGGACTTTCCTCGTTCAACTAGTAAACTAGAAGACATTAGGACCTTCACTAAGATTTTCATGTTTAAGAATTCTTTCGTGTCTTGAGTCTATATTCATGAGAAAGGAAGAGACTGGTAATGGTTGTACTTGTTTAGCACATATCTTAAGAATGATGTTATTTGTTTTGGAAGATCCGTTGAAGATTTTCTCTTGGCTTTTGTATTTCGTAATAGTGAATAACTATATGAATTTGGAAATTCAGTGTATTGAAGTTATAACACTAATGCTTTCTTTGTTTTGGATCAGTGTTTCAGATCTTCTGGATTATATAAACCCGGATGCAGACATGAAAGCGAGAGATATCCAGAAGAAACATGCCCGTGCTAAGGTACTTTTCTCTCACATGCACCAGGTGGACCATTGAAACATTGTTTTTTTTCCTCTTCATCAAAATAATTTTCCTTGATTTTTTTTTATTCTTATTTTTTCAGGTCAAAGGACGATCAGGCCAAAATGAAACTTCTGCAGATGAATATCAAAAGGAGGAAACACCTCCCGAAGATGTTTTTGCAACTGAGAACACAACTGTCCAAAAAAATGAAACAGATGCTGGATCAATAGAATCTAAAGATGGGAAGCCCTTTGTTGCCATCGTTGATGAATCCCAAAATATCCTCCAGGATGACAGCTTGCTTGATGAGAACTCTGATGAAGGATGGCAAGAAGCAGTGCCAAAAGGGCGCTATCCTGCAAATCGAAAATCGCCGGGATCAAGAAGACCAAACTTGGCAAAATTGTCTATGAATTCTATTAACAATTCAGATTCTGGTCGATATAGAGGAAGATCCACCAATTTTACGTCACCAAGACCCTCTCCGACTGAGGCTTCTGCTCCACCAACTGCTGGTATGGTTTCCAAGAAGTTAGTTAAGAGCTCAAGCTTCAGCCCAAAGCCTACAACACCTTTGGCTCCAAACAATGCTTCAGAGAAATCTGGAATTCCAAAGACTGCACCGGCTAGTCCTGCTGCCACCAGTCAATCCCCCAAGGTGGCACCCCCCTTGTCAAGTGTTGCATCAGCTGGAAAGCTTTTGTCATACAAAGAAGTGGCACTGGCTCCGCCAGGAACAATAGGGAAGGCTGTGACAGAGCAGAACCAGAACCATCAGGCTAGCAGAGAAACATCAGAAACAGAACCCACCCAAGTGGCACAAGAGGTACTGAAAACTGAAAAAGGAAAAGACAATTGCAATCTTGTACAAGAAGAGGACACGGCACTCTCTAAGGGTCATGGGGAAGTGCTAGAAACAGTGGAAGTTGTGCCAGCAGATTCCGCTCAGGAAATCAAGGACTTGAATAATGAAAAGAAAGACGAGGAAGTAGGTGAAGAAATTGTTTCAGAAACTGAGGAATCTGATGCTTCAAAAGAGCCACACACTGTTCCTTCTGAGCCAAAGTTGTTGAAACCAACAGTGGAACTGGAGAAAGAAGACCAAACAGCTACTGTAACTGTTATGCCAAAAGAACTGAAAGATGTCAATATTCCAAAGAGTGAAGTAAAAGGTGGAAATAAGGATTCACATAGTGTGCCTGGCAGAGTTGAAACCGAGACACTTTCATTGCCAGACGATGAAAGTGAAAAAGGGTTGACTAAGGTGGAAAGTGGCGAAGAACTTGATAAGCATTATACACCCAGTGGAACGGAGAGTGAGAAGCCACTTCCGCAGAGTGAAGGTGAAGTGGGGAAAGATACAGGAAAAAAACTGTCAGCTGAGGCCCCACCGTTTAATCCATCCATGGTTCCAGTTTTTGGTTCAGTGTCTATGCCTGCTTTCAAAGACCATGGAGGGATACTGCCCCCACCACTTAATATTCCTCCAATGCTGACAGTGAATCCAGTGCGTAAGTCTCCTCATCAGTCAGCTACAGCAAGAGTTCCTTATGGACCACGTCTATCAGGTGGCGGTTACAACCGTAACCGTGTCCCACGTAACAAGTCTGGCTCACAAAATGGTGAAAATACTGGTGAAGCAAATCGTTTTGGTCCTATGGTAATGAATCCACATGCTGCTGAATTTGTACCGGGCCAACCATGGGTACCTAATGGTTACCCAGTATCTCCAAATGGTTATCCAGTTTCACCGGTGGGGCCAAATGGGTTTCCTGTTTCTCCACATGGATTTATAGCAACCCCGGAGGGTCTTGTGGTGTCTCCAAATGGTTTTCCAGCATCCCCAAATAGTTTGGGAGGATCCCCTGCAATTTCTGTTGACTCTAGCGAAAGCGTAGTCCAAATAGAAGAGGAAGGTAGTACTGGAAACCCCTCTACAGAGGTAAGCGAAGAAAACCATGATGAGAAGGCAGATCAGTCTGACAATGACAAAGAAGCAACTTCCGTAGCGGAAGAGAGCTCGAATTCCACAGTTCCTGCTGTTAGTGAAGATCCGGTGGTGGAAAAAGGAGCTTGTAGTGATTCAAAATTCGACGAAAAGCCTGGAAAGTGTTGGGGTGATTATAGTGACAGTGAGGCTGAGGTTGTTGAGGTTTCTAGCTGAAGAAAGAGGGATCAAAGTTAGTAGCATAACAGAATTTTTTTGTGCTTTCCTAACTGCCATGTCATATGAAGGTGTGGAAAGATTAAAGAGAGAAATAGCGAGAACAAAGCCAGGGACGAATTTTTTGCCCTAAAGTCAGAGAGGTATGAAATCATTTTTTCGGAGATCTCAATAATAGCGGAGGCCCTTTGGATGTTGCTGATGCACATATAATTTTGAAGAAGTGGCAAATAAATCTTGAAAGCATAATCAAGTTTCTCGAGTAATTCTAATGAAGGATCGACTGTGATGCAGCTATTAATCTTTCATTCATACAGGGAACATTTGTTCGGAGCTGCAGAGCTTACAGCTGTTAGCAACCCTGTCTATCGGCGCTGTGCTTAGCCATGAGCCGAGAGTGATCTTTCTGAACTAGAAATAATTAGTCGTAGTTTTTCTGTCCCTCTCTAGTTCAGCAGCAAATAGCTTTTGGTATGTGAAAAGAAACACTTCAGAATAGCTTTGATGATATAAATTATGTTTTGAGGTAGTACTGGTCGAGTAGTGGCAGGTTTGAGAAGTCAAACGAACACGAGGCATTTTGGTTCGTCATTCTTTGGTGTAAGCTTTGTGTTTCATTGCTGTTCGCAGAAGCTGCTTCAATAAAAGCAAAATTCGGCGTTTGATAAATCGTGCTTTGCTCATGGACTGAGTCCTCCGATGACATGGGGGAGACCCGATACGGGATATACGCGAAGAAGAGGGAAATGTTTTTCTTAATAGAGTACAGGGAGATTTAACCCGCAGTATTCTTACCTGATTGGATCACCAAGTCCCATGTAAGGGGGGCTCTTGTAAACATATTTGAGAAGAACAAAACTTTGTTCTTTCACATTACACTAGTACAGAACAAATGGCGCAAAGAAGTGAATAAATAATTAGTACAACCATTTTTTTTTTTTTTCTTCGTAAACACGGACCGAGAGGTCCGAGACCTGACCTAGCCTTTTCCTGGTAAAAATAAAAATAAAAAAAATCGAATGACGTAAAGAATTTTTTTCTTCTAAACCTTCCGTCCCGCGCGCTTCAGAAAGCCACGCCACCGTCCCTCCAATCGCGCAAAACCAGGGAGGCCTTACAGTGCGCGAGCGCCCCGGCGATGACGAAGACGTGGAAGATCTGGTGGCTGTGGCCGGCGATGTCGAACGCCCCCGGGCGCCACCTCTCCGGGACCCGGGTCACGTAAAAAGCAGCCCCGGTGGCGTAGGCCAGCGCCATGAGCACCTCGTAGGCGAGTGCCAAGTGGCACTCTCGATGGGCCCAGTTCAGGACGAGGGCGTGTACCGCGGGGACGACGCCGGAGAAGCCCATGGCGAGGAAGAGCCCGGCCCTGAAGCGGCGGAAACGCGGGGCGGAGAGCGCCGGCGCGAGGAGGGTGACGACGGCGAGGAGGCCGAGGGCGGTGATCGCGGAGAGGTAGAAAGCGAGGGCCCAGGGACGGTGGAGGAAGGCGTAGTAGACCGGGGGGAAGAAGGAGGTGACGATCATGAGTGAGATGCCGGCGTAATCGAGGCGCCAGAAGAAGAGGTTGAACCGCCTGGAGTGGCAGGCGAGGAGGTGCGAGAGGGAGCTGCAGGAGAGGCAACTCATGGCCCCCCCCAAGAAGACGAACCAGGGCCACCGCGGGACCCGGGTGCCGCTCAGCCGTCTCACGTGCCCCTTATTACCGTACGCCTCCGACGACGCGTTACCGGGAAGCAGTCCCTGTCATGCAACCCCGATCGGTCAGTAACAAACTAAGCTCACCCATCAATTCAGTCCCAAACTCGTAATTCGGCAAATAATGCAATCGCTAGCCTCCGTCAACGAATTCCAGTGTTCGCTAAGACAGATCACCACCATGATCGAACAGAAAAAAAATAGTCAAATACAGCTCATTGACGAAGTTAATAAAAAATGGGCAGCAATGGTCAAAGCTGACAGCTCGGGACATATCATGGGCTCCTCATAAATAAGCATCGAGTAGGAACTAATAAAGACTTGTGGCTTCAAAGGAAGGGGGTACTTAAAAGCGAAAAGAGAGGCCAGTACAAATTAAGGACCAGCTCCAGCTGCACTCTCGTTCTTTTCTTCCTTTCCCCATCACCAATTTAATGAAACATAGAACAAGAACGAGATTCCAGTCATCCAGCTCGAGTTTGTAGTAATTGCATGGCATGGCAATTGGCGGGACAGCACGATTTGTTTTAACATTTGAACTGTCAAAGGTAAAGAGTTCAGAAATGCAAACACTCTAAAGCGGGAACTGGAAGGAATCGGTAGTCTTGGGTAAAAGGGAGCGATTGCTCGGTTTCTATGGTTCCCATGTATGACTTCATCCACCTAAGACAGAAGAGGACATTCAATTTAAGATGGCTAGGCTAGAAATAAAGAAAGGGACGCCCATTATTAATTGATGAGAAGGGAATCGAGTGAGTCGTCTCGTAAGTGAATAAATCCAAAGTCAGAAAGACGCAGACCAAGGGGACTCCCAGAAATATCCGAGCAGGGATGGGATAGGCGAGCGAGACAGACGCGAGAAAAGTGCAAGTTCCAAAGTTAAAAGTAAGACTCTTGTTGATAATATTGGTAAAAGCTAAAAAACGGAAATTTTTCATTTCTTCGTTTCTGTTCTGTGATCTCTATTTTCTTTTTGACTTTTCCTTGAAAATCTTAAATCTCCTGGTTCTAGACTTTTCGTTTACACGGTCAAAAATCCCGAAGACTCGCATTATTTTACTGTTTTTAATGAGAAGAGAAATTGGGAAATTTTAGAAAACAAGCTACACTCAGCTGGGGCAAATTAACAAGTCGAATTCCATTGTGTTCTTCAGATTATCTTATCACGAGGGAGATGATTCATGACACCGAGGCCCCTGTCTGTGACTGTGAGAGATGCTCTGGTTTGTGATGCTTGGTAAATAAACTAAAACGGAAAGGTTATTCACAGAAAAAAAAAAAAAAAAAAAAAGGGAAAACTTATTTGCATCAACTTACCGGTAGAAAAACGTCGGAGATGTTCCTCACCAGAGGCGTCGGAATCGACCTGAGGAAAAGAGGAAAGATGTTAGAGAAAGAAGAAGAAACACTGATGAAAAATGTAAACTTGAAAAGCGGAAGGAAGAAAACACGAAAACGAAAAAAAAAATAAAAAATTGACCTTGAGAAATCGTACAACATTTCTCTGAGTTCTGGAATCTCCATGAAACTGAACACCGCCAGCGCCAGGAAAAACACGAATCCGCCCAAATGTCTGTGGACAACGAAATCAGTTATGAAAGAAGCTCGTAATAATTGCAGAGAGTTTTTTTTTTAAAAAAAACGGAGCAGAATCGAACAGAAGAAGACCGGCTATTAATTCTTACGTCCATATATTGAGCGTCTCGTTATGCCAAGAGAAGACGCTGCAAAACGCCTCTTTCAGCGGCCATTCCGACCGATAATAATCCAAAATAAACTCGTTATCCTTCAAATAATCCGGCAATGCCTCGTACTTGACCAAACGCCTCTCGAATCTCTTCTCCTTCTTCTCCACATCCGGCTTCCCCATGACCGTCGCAGCTTCTCCTTCGCACGCCTTCTCTCCCTTCCTCCTCTCCCTAATCTCCCCCTCCCTCTCCCTCATTCCTCAACGACGCCTCAAAAATCAGACCACCAATTAAACACCCGAACTCCAACCTCTCCGATCGCCTCTACCTTTAAAATAACAAACAGTTCTCAACCCCTCCGAAGACCTCTCTTTCTCACCTATCACCGACCAAATTCCTATCAACTTTCCAGATACCTTCCCGCTGAGGAGAAATCGACGCCTCGCGGCGCCTCTCCGAGCTTTCTCTCTCTCTCTCTCTCTCTCTCTCTCTCTCTCTCTCTCTCTCTCTCTCTCTCTCTACTGCTGGAACGCAGAGGCGAGATTCCAACGAGAGCGGGGCCGATCCCGTCGCGATTTGTCCAGAAATGGTACGACTTCACCGGGCATATGGAAGAACGAGGGGGGGTGTCGCGTTTTAAAAAGCCTGGTGAGGAGGGGGAGCCTCGAGGGAGTGATGGCCGGTCTCCGTGCTCCGAGGACCACCCGGTTCGGTGTCCTTCCGAGATCCAGCCCATCCACGTGGCAAAGAGTGACGATTTATATTACCTTGTGCGGGCCCGGGTATGCACATACTCGGTAGCGAGCCCGTATTGGCGGGCAAACGAAGTGCGAAGGAGATGAGGAGGGCAACGAGTTGGTGACAAGTTGGCCGGGTTGTTCACCGGTTCGGGTTTCGGACCAGAAAAAGGTCCATACGAAGGGGTCCGGATCCGAAATTCCGAATCATCTGATGCTTGACACGCGTGATTTCCTCGGCCCGTGCCACCTTGTGACATCCTCCACCGGATCTTTCAAGCAACATGTCACTATTTTTAAAAAGGTAAATAATTTTATTCTAGATAAAATAGTTATTTCTCTGATTTCATATGGTACGTTTTTCTTGAAAAGCTTTATATTTTTTCTTCAAAGGCAGATAGATAACCCTTTTCCCTAAGCCACGCATTTATTTATTTTTATTTATTTTTATTTTTTTTTTTAGCCTCCACAAAAGTGTTTGCTTTTCCTTTACAAATCAATGTTAGCTTTTGCAAGCGACTATGTTTTTAGTATAAATGTGTTAAATTAATTGCTATGAAAGCAAATTATAAATGTGTTTAGATAAATCCCTCTTTCAAATAAAAGAAATTAGTTATTTCACCAATAGAAAGTACTAGCTTTATCAACTTTCGAATTTATTTTACACAATAAACTTTGGGCCTATTTCATTCAATGTCTAACTTTTCTCTTTGTTTAAGTATATTAGTATATATTTGAGATTAATATCCATATTATATGACTCTTAAAAGTTCGGTTTAAAGTCTTTCACAAAATGACTAGCTGAAGTTAGAAAAATATTTCTACTTACAATTTATATATGAAACCATGTGAGATCTATTGTGAATTAGTTCCTATCGTGTTACTTCTATCGCTATTATGAAACTCGAACCTGAGTCCTCTCGCCCCATGATGAGATGCTCAAGGTTAGCATGAATTGGTGTTCATTTTCTTATTTATGTAAAATGCTTACGACCAACGTAATCTTATACCATTGTTACAGTTTAGTGATTCACAGCCTTTGCTTTTGAGTAAGCCAATCTATTTCGTACATAGCTGCCAAAGCGTAGAGAAAGATCTCACCCGTTCGTGCGATCAATGGTGTCGCGGGCGCGGATGTTACGAGGCTCGCAGCAGCCTCCGAGCGTGGGTAGCACGCATTAAGCAAGGTCCCTTCGTCTTCGCGCAAATTTCCCCCTTGTTTCATTTCTTATTTGCTAAGCGTCGTTCGGGTCCGAGGAGGAGAGGAAGGGAAATCAGCCATGGCGATCTCTGCATGCGGGGAAGGAATTGGTCCTCTTCTGTAGCTCTCTGTAGAGCCCTCTCCTTTGTATAGGTGCGTTGGCGTTTCGTTATATCTCTCTCAAGAATTTTTGTTTTGATGCTTCGAGCCTTTTACTGTTTTCTGTTCAGATCTCTCTGCCAATAATCGTTCTTATGATTTATATTCTTTTTTTTTTTTTTTTCGCCTAGTGTGGATGCTTTTTATCTCTGCGAAACTCTTTTGCTCCTGTTGTAGGTTTTCGTGTGGTTTTTTTTTTTTTTTTTTTTTCCGGTGTGAGATCTGGAATAGGTTATAGCTTGATTTATCTGTCGGATGATTTCCTATTTTATCTAATGCAAAATGTGGCGATCTTGTAATGGACACTCCTTATCTTTTTAATGCCTGCACAAATTTGTTTTTGTTTTTTTAAAAATTTGGACCTAAATTATGATGTCGGTGTGGTTTATTTGTTCCTTTTGGTCGGTAGCTATCCCATTCGTCTCTCTTGAAGCCACATTTTTTTCGAATTAGGATAGTTGAAGCTACTATAGTATCGGAGGAATTATATTAGATTGTTCTTGGAGCGCATCCTGCACACAGAACATTTACTGTATGGCGTTTTACTTTCAGTTTTAGCTTCCAGTTGTTATTCTATATACCTACGTTATCAATGTCCAGCTCCATCACTTTACTTTTCTTGTGTGGAGTATTTTCATTATTTACGTTTCTTTTCTAAGTAAGCTTGCTCATATAAACTTGGGATCTAGTTAGTTTTAGTTGTGAGCATTTATCTGGATGTTATTGATGTCTCCACTGCGGTGATTTTACAGTTCGTAGGGGATTTTGAGCCACTGCTCGACGGTTTCTCAGCACATCGCATCAGAAACTCCTTCAACTTAAATAAAAATGTCTCATGGTGATACTGTACCACTCCACCCATCTTCTCAGTCGGATATTGATGAAATTGAGAACCTCATACACGCCAGCGTACAGTCTGGCCCGACAACTGTAATGCCCGCTCGACCTCCGAGCCCACCCAGAGCTTCAATTCCTGTTTCGTCATCGCCCTTCATTGCTTCAAACATTCCTCCTCCACAATATCAAAAGACTCCTACTCCTCCTCCCCCACCTTCTGGAACTCCACCAGCTACTACCAATACTCGTCCAAATATTGCAGCCTCTGGGTTTGGCCCTTCTAATACACTTACTGAGCCTGTATGGGATACTGTTAAGAGGGATCTGTCTCGAATTGTTAGCAATTTAAAGCTTGTGGTTTTCCCAAATCCGTATAGAGAAGACCCTGGGAAAGCTCTTAGGGATTGGGATTTGTGGGGACCCTTTTTCTTCATAGTGTTCCTTGGTCTTACTTTATCATGGTCTGCATCAGTGAAGAAGGTAACTGACAAACTTCTCTGAAGCATATGTTCTCTCCTAGTAGATAGTTTCATCTTTATCAGAGACATGCTGCTGTAAGTTTATAATCTGATTTTTCTTTTTGTATGCTTGTTTGAAATATAAGTTCTTGCTCATTTTTCCTTGCATCCACGCAGGAAAAGTGAGGTTGTTTTCAACTAGTTGCTTGTTTTTCTAATGTTTGACATCATTCTGCACACTTTGAGCAAATCGACCCTAATATGGCAGCCTTATGCTGAGCTTATATTCGTAGTGTCATTCACCAGGAAAACTTCTTTACATTTTTAGAGTATTTTACCCTTTTGTTTCTCTTGTTCTAATGACTTGAAACTGCTTTATTGCTATTACTGCCATGTGTTGCTGCCGGCTGGGTTCCTAAGTGTCCTTCAATACTCTACTGTCAGGTGGTTGAATTTCAATTTTTTTTTGGAAATTAAAAATTATTATTGAAACGAGATAGTGCAAATCAATACATATCTTTAGACATTATGCTAATAATCAATCATTTATAAAGGGACTTGTGCAGAGAGGGATGGGAACACCCTCTTCAGCAAGGTTATCCACAAATGTGCTTGCTGAATGCGGTATCTCTAACCCCTTCATGGACCAATGTATCATGAGTCCATGACATCAATTATGTATTATAATCTCCCATGGTCTGTCGCAGAAGTAGAATGTTGCTATTCTCTTACATCCTCAGTTTTTAGACACTGCATGAGGCTTTATCATTTCTATTACATGGATTTATAGATGTTCCTCAAATAATTTTGAGTGGGATGGAACCAAGGGCTCATTCCAGTTGCCCTTGATTGATCTCCTTTCTCCTGATTTTGTTTGCTAGAGACCTATTTTTGCTCTTCATCAAAGATATTCTTTTTTTATCTTCCTTTGATTTCCTTCATCAAAGATCTGATTGGCCTGATAACATTGAGCTTTGGAATGTTGGGAGCTGAATATTGTTAATACTGTGTTCTTGACAAAAATGAATGTGGTCAGCTGAAAATTGTTAAATGTTGTTCTTGACAAAAATTTGAGTGTGCTCATACTTTGCCGAAGTGTGAGAGATCATGAACTGATACATCGTAGGTGTGGAAATCGATACAATTCTCCATCAGACCTATCCGTCAACGAGAGCAAATAAGTAATTCATTCCATCTAATTATATATAGGGATTCTGTGGTTCTGATATACGAAACTCTTCTACTGAACCAACAGTATTGCTTTCGTGCTGCTGTTATGCATTTTGGACTTGTGACCCATAGACCTTTTATTTTTTTTTAGATTAACTGTATGCTTTTTGCTTGCGTGTTTTTGCAGTCTGAAGTTTTTGCAGTTGCTTTTGCGGTCCTTGCTGCTGGTGCCGTCATTCTTACTCTGAATGTCCTGCTGTTGGTAAGTACATCTTACTGTCAAAGTAAAATCAATAGACATTTGTAAGTTTGTCTATAGACTTCACCTCGAAATTATGCATCTTTTGTACTGAAAACGATAGTGACACTTTGGTCGGTTCGCTTCAATTTTTAGCTTGTTGCTGTTGCTCTTTCTCATTTTATACATTACGTGTGTGATGTATGTTTAGTTTAATTCACGTTTCCACTTTTTCAGGGGGGCCATATCATATTCTTCCAGAGTCTCAGTCTTCTGGGCTACTGCTTGTTTCCTCTCGACGTGGGAGCACTGATCTGCCTTTTTAAAAATAATATCATACTCAAAATAGTGGTGGTAATCGTCACCTTAGCCTGGAGTTCTTGGGCCGCTTATCCGTTCATGAGTGCAGCTGTTGGCCCGAGAAGAAAGGCACTTGCTCTGTACCCAGTCTTTCTTATGTACATCTCCGTGGGTTTTCTCATCATTGCCATAGATTAAAGACAGGTGTTATGATAGTTTCTCCTGCTTTGGTATGTCAAGTGGGAATTTCGCAGTTCAACCATTCATGGTCGCATACAGATACAGAGACACCAACATAATCCCAAATATGTTTGCCTTTTGTTTCTAATTTTGTGGTTACTTTACCTGAGAGGCTCAGTGTTGCAGTTGTACGAGATTAATTTTCATGTATTGTATTTGTATCGAATAGTTTGGCGGATTTGTTTCAATATTTTACTCGGTTGGAGATTTGCACAGGTCAACCTGGCGGGCCGGAAGATCATTGACCGAAATACCGAACGGCTATAGTCGACGCTTGAAAGTTTTCGAGGGACCCTCTCCAATCTCCAGAATCTGTCGATCGGATACCGCAGGTGGGCTGATTGATTTTGCTTTTTGTTTAAACCTTAATCCCTGGTGATTTTCTCTGGCAAATTGGCTTTGCGATTGGCTCTTAAAAAGTTAAAACATGAATGAAACAGTACCCTGGCTCGCTTCGCCCTCGTTTCTTCTGGCCAATCCGTATATGTGAGTGCTAGAGTTGAAGTACTGAAATATGCAAATGGATTGCGTTAGAAAAAAAAAAAAAAAAGAGGAATGCTGATGGACCAAACTATAGACAGAAAAAGGCAAGAACAGCCTCCGTCTAAAGCTGGCAGAGAAAAGCAATGGCAACTCCACTAGAAAATCTCAGCTCCATTCGTTCCAAAAGCCTAGTTCTAAATAGTAAGTGCATGCATCAAAAGACTCAAAAACATGTGTCTAAACTAAAAGCTTCTTTTTCATTCGCTTTATCATCTCTGTCAATCTACTTCTTATTAGTCTATTCTCATTACTAAGTAAACAATGGCTTTGTCGCTGATCCGAGCAACTTAAATTTTAATTCGACGTGACTGCTTCAAGAAAAAGTTGCTGGAGTAATAATTTCAAATCCAGAAAGCCGTCCTTTGATTCCTTTGCAAAACCAGCAGGAGTAAAAGCAGTGGTCTCCTCCCACGGCGCACCCCACTCACCCACCTCTCCTCTTGGCTCTCCCCGCAGTGCCTTTTAGTATCTGAAACCGAGAACACCTCAAAGGGGAATTACACAGACTGGCACATTGGCAGGTCTACTTCTCGCTCCCAGTGGAATCTGAATAATAGGCTTTTTCTTTGTTTTCTGCTTCGGGCAATCCGCAAATTCGCAGTTCCCGATTCCGAATTTCTTCTTCCTCCGCAAAAGATTTCGATACTCTTCTGGGAACGAAGCAGCGAGTCAGGGACAGACAAGCTTTTGAAAATTGAAACTCGATCTGAGGATCAAGAGACGAACCCAAGAGGGTTGTGGCCATGGTTCCCCCCTGTAACCCTGTTGCTTGCTGCTTGCTGCACGGTGAGATACTGTGAATCTTCAAGAGGGGGGGCAGTGGGGTTCCTTTTACCTTGTGGGGTGAGCTTTACTTGCTTGCATGGGTTTTGCATGGAGACAATGATGAGCGAGTCAGGCTTGAATTCCGAAAAGGATTCTCGAGGATAAATGTGACCTGCATGGGACGAAGCGCCATTGAAAGACGAGCAGGTGAGGGAGAAAGGTCTTTCTGTAATAATCACCCGATTTGCTCCCCTTTCTCTCTTTCTCTCTCTCTCTCGGTCTCTCCTCCCTCTTCCTTCCATTTAATAATCTCAGCTTTGATCTGTAATCTACGTTCTACAGTCTCTTACCTTAATGGGTTGGTGAGCCTATGTGGCCTCCAGCATTGATTTATTCCCAGAAAGGTTCGGAAAAGCTTACTCGAAATTTATACAAAATTATGGAGGTGTTTCAGAGTGTAAGTGTAAGACAGTGAAGGAGAGGAACAGGGAATTGACTCTTGAGCACAAAACCCACCAAAAGAAACGTATTATGAAGCCAATTGTATCTGATTAGAGTCCTGGGAGAGAGACAGGAGGCCTTAAATCGGGGCGGGCAGAGCTTCAAAAGGATAAAGATAAAAGAGAGATCAGGATCTCTTCCCCTCATTTATCTTACACACTTCCCAATCTCACCAAATCTTGTGCATTAGCAAGTCCTTAGATAAGATTTTCCTTTTTTAATACTTTTTTTTAATAAGAGGAAGAAGCAAGTCCCTTCACGCCCTCCTCTCTGTCATTTCGCCCTAGCCTGTCATTTCGTTTGTTTCTCTTCTGAGGTTATCTGCAAGTTTACATGCATACATCTCCATCAAGGGGTTTTCTAAGCTCTGCAGGGCCTGCCTCTGACCCTGTTTTTGAAATATTAGTTTAATTAAATCACAGCATGAATTATGAAACACTGATATAATCTCCCACCCAGTTCATTCGTTTGCCCCTTTTCATGTCCATCAAAGGAAAAAAACAGGGAAGTCTTTTCTTTTTCGTTTTTCCACTTGCTTGCTCTCTCTCGTTGCTGTGGCAAAAAAAAGGGGAAAACGAGACCGTCTTTTATAAAAGAAAAAAAAAGAAAAAAGAAACAGGGAGGCCATCTGGCATCTCCCAATTTCCCATGAATCCCTTTCTGCTCCTGTGTGTATATCTGATTTTCTCTGGTTTGAAACGAAAGAAGGCATCGGCCATTTGTGACCTGCAACTCCCCTGTCTGCCCTTTTCACCTTTTCACTTCGATTTCGTGCTTTCTCTGATCAACAAAGCACCCCACCGAATCCACTCTCCGCCAACCACAGTGGCCTTTCGAAATCGAGTCTCCTCCTCTCCTTTCTTTCTTTCCTTTCTTTCCTTGCTTTCTCCCAAAAACGTTTCTTCCCTTTCTTTTCGTTTTTTCTTTCCCTGGTTATTAAGTTGCGGGGAGAATCGATCAAAGATATGGCGTATTTTTTCCGTAAATCGCCTACCGGGGGGCGCAGCTGAAAAGGGGAAAAGGGGCCACAGAGAGGACAAAACCCCTATTTCAGAAACTCCAAATTTCTGCATTGTCATCGTCTGTCCTATAAAATCGAATACAGGGGAAGAGGACTGGAAGAGAAGAAGTGAGCATTCGAGATTTCAGACCCATCGCTTCCTTCACAGATCACAGTTCACACTCCTTTCTTTTTATCTTCTTTTTCTCTTCCCTTTTTTTTTCCTCCCCCCAACACATTACACATCCAATCGCGACGATCTCCAGAATCCCTCCTCCGTCTTTCCTATAAATCCGTCGCCGACAACATAACATAACAGAGCGGAGGAACCCAGTAAGATCTTTACACCCATCTCCCATTTATATACGCAATTTGGAGAGGGAGCGCCATTGAAGGGGGGGGAAAAAAAAAAGGAAAGGGAAAGAAACGAAAAATGAAGGAGTTTTGGACGTCCCTGGCATCCCTAATGGGGGTCTTCGCCTTCTTCCAGACGCTCCTCCACGCGTTGGTGCCGCCGGAGCTCCGCTTCGCGTCACTGAAGCTCTTCCACCGGATCTTCAACTACTTCTCTTCCTACTGCTACTTCGACATCACGGAGATCGACGGTGTGAACACGAACGAGCTGTACAACGCAGTGCAGCTCTACCTGAGTTCCTCCGCCTCCGTCACGGGTTCCCGCCTCACCCTCTCACGGCAGCTCAACTCCTCCTCCTTCACCTTCGGCCTCTCCAACAACGACCGCCTCACCGACACCTTCCGGGGCGCCCGCGCCTCCTGGGAGCACGTCGTCACCCAGCGCCAGCCGCAGGGCTTCACCTTCCGCCCCCTCCCCGACGAGAAGCGCGGCTTCACCCTCCGCATCAACAAGCGCGACAAGCCCCTCATCCTCCACTCCTACCTCGACTTCATCATCGCCAAAGCGAACGAGATCCGCCGTCGGAACCAGGACCGCCTCCTCTACACCAACTCCCGCGGCGGCTCCCTCGACTCCCGGGGCCACCCATGGGAGTCTGTCCCCTTCAAGCACCCCAGCACCTTCGAGACCCTCGCCATGGACCCGGCCAAGAAAACCGAGATCATGGACGATTTGAGAGCTTTCGCGGAGGGGGAATCGTTCTACCAGAAGACGGGTCGGGCGTGGAAGAGGGGTTACCTCCTGTACGGCCCGCCGGGAACGGGGAAATCGAGCATGATCGCCGCCATGGCTAATTACCTGAGCTACGACATCTACGACCTGGAGCTCACCGAGGTCCACACAAACTCGGAGCTACGGAAGCTGCTGATGAAGACCACATCGAAATCGATCATCGTCATCGAGGACATCGACTGCTCAATCAATTTGACGAACAGGGCAGTGACGAACAGAGGCGGCGGCGACAACAATGTGCGCCCCATCGCGGGGGTCAGTATTTCGTCCGAAGACGGGAACAACAACAACAACACGATCACGCTCTCGGGTCTGCTCAATTTCACGGACGGGCTCTGGTCCTGCTGCGGGAGCGAGAGGATCTTCGTCTTCACCACCAACCACATCGAGAAGCTCGATTCGGCTCTGCTCCGGTGCGGACGAATGGATATGCACATTTTCATGAGCTACTGCTCCTTCGAGGCGTTGAAGATTCTGGTGAGAAACTACCTGGGTTTGGACATGGACGGCGAGGGATTGTTAATCTCCGTCGCGAAGGGGATAGAGGAGGTGATCGCGGAGGCGGAGATGACCCCGGCCGACATCAGCGAGGTTCTGATAAAGAACAGGAAGAACGGTGAGAAGGCCTTGGCGGAGCTGGTGGAGACTCTGAGGAGTCGCGCGGAGAGGCGGCGCACGGCGTCGAGCGCAAGAGAGGAGAACCCGACGGAGGAGGAGGAAGAGCAGGAGAAGAGGGAACTGGAAATGCCGGTGGAAGGCGGCGGTGGGACCGAGGGGGAGGACGACCCGGGTAAAGAAGAAGAAGCCAAGGCTGGTGGTGGTGACAGCGAGAAGACTGACTTCTAATCCATTAAAATTTCCTTTCTGTGAATCAATTTTGGTTTTTTAATTAGTCTGTTATTTTTCTGGGTGGGGAAGGGAGGGAGGCTATTCCACTATTCAGAAATCAGAACTTCTGATCAGAAACGAAGAAAGGAAGGAAGAAAAAAAAAAAAAAAAAAAAAAAAAAAAAAAGCTGATATTGCTCTGTAAGAGAGAGATCGAGAGAGACGAAAAGAAAGTGTTTTTCACAATTTCTCTTTCGAAAACTTTTTGTTGCAGAGAGAGGTCTCTCAGTACTCCCAGATCAGAAAAAAAAAAAAAAAAAAAACGTGTCGCCTTCTTCTTCCCCCATCCTTCCTTCCTTTCGTTTTCTCAGTCCCACCCTCTAGCCTTGTCTTCTCTTCGATTGTGTCGATTGAAAGTATTATGAGATGGAAAAAATGGCAGTTGCATGTGAGTTTGTTTATAATTAATACGTTCCTTCCTTTGATGTGTCATCCATTAGCAGTACACATTTACTTAAAATCTCTCTCCATGTTTCATCAATTGTTTATTCGGCTGAGGAAATATTCAAGCATCACATATCTATAAAAATATCATCAAAACTAACATGTCGCGATCCGCTTCCCTATCCATATCCATGTTACCTAAACTCCCCTCCTTTAATCTCATCAAAGCCATTATATCTATATCTATCTATCAAAGTTGCATGGAGTACTTACTATATATGAAAAAACAAGGAGATGGAGAGAGTCTGAACTATCAAGTTTTGGGGGCGTTTAATTCTACTCTGCTGTTCCTTCCCGTTCCTTCTCCGAATGCTCGCGAAGGTGCGGAAAAATCCAAAAATGTACCACGTGAAACAATGTGGCGTTGCGATCTTGCCATGGGATACGATCGACTTTTTATAGCCGGCCTCCTAACCAGGAAAAGCCAAATGGGGCTGTTTGTAATGTATTGTGGCCCGTCTACGTCTATTCTCGATCCAGTTAGTCCTTTCGTCTAATATCTGATGTGTTGAACTGGCGAGGAGATGTAGAATAGATAGCAGCTGATCAGTAGCCGTACGTAGGTGGAGGAGAGAGCAGAAAATCAATACAAGAAAGAAAAGGCCGGGTGGGGTAGACTTTCAGTACGTACGTGTCAGTGAGATGGAGGGAAGCGAAAGGCTCGCGATGATCTTCTGCTCCCTAATGAAATCAGATGAATCTCACCGGACAGAGACAAACCACATCTCCCTCCTCAACCCTCGCTCGCTCGTACACTAATGCGAAATCAAATCAAATCAGGCTCGGACGCTGGGTCAAGGTGGCACGCAGCTGGGGACTTGTTGTTTCTGCATGCCTTTCTGGGTTGGTTTGGTATTATTGTACAGGATTACAGGTTGGCGTTTGTGCGCCATGAATGATGGATGGGATTCTTTGGTAGTGTCACTGTGTCAGTGCGACGAGACGGGAGGAGGGAATATAGGTAGATATGTTTGTTTGGTAATTATATTGGATGGTTCTTGCAGGTGGGCGCGGTAGTACTGGCGAGCGATTACTGGCAACTGGGTCTTGGACGTTGCTTCGCTACTTAATTTGCTTCCCCTCCCCTCTTCCGTGACTCCGAATCCAAAGATTTCTGAGGC
The DNA here is from genome assembly GCA_019845555.1 of Aristolochia fimbriata. Lineage (NCBI taxonomy): Eukaryota > Viridiplantae > Streptophyta > Magnoliopsida > Piperales > Aristolochiaceae > Aristolochia > Aristolochia fimbriata. The sequence continues at coordinate 2,764,232 of CM034078.1, forward strand.
TCTTTTTTTAATTTCTACCACCACCGCGCGCGCGGCACCACCGATCGAGTAGTAGTACTGATTTGGACTCGTTGACGTAATTTACTGAAACGAAACAGTTTCGTACTGGGGTGTTGTTGGTGGGCACTGCCCAATGCGGCCATATCCATTCCATGGGACTATCAGTACTGGAGACTGGACGCTCTCGTTGAATATTGAACAGGGACACCAATGTCTGATTGCCCATTATTCGTCTAGCTCCTTAATTGATTCAGAATAACCCAACTATATATATCATCGTCTGGCGTTTTGTTGATAATTAATGATACTTAGTGCCCGCTGTCCCATCCCGCTGCTTCTGCTGCTCACACTCTTGGTTGCTCACTAGTAACTCGAAGGAGGAGAAAGACGATCGATGAGAAACGGAACGCCATCATTCAGAACTTCAAATGATCTGGTTTTCGCAAAGATAGATTTGTAACTTACATCCATAAGTTTGTTTTCCTTAATTTCCTCAAAATGTCTCGTGTTGTTTTATAGTAATTTTCTTAATGTTCTTACCAGGATCCTATTTTCAATTTCTTATCATCTGTGAATTTGGGATCTGATCTTTCACATTAATTATATCAGTTCATTTACCAAGATTTTAATTGGATTAACTTGTCAAAATAAAAGGCATTTTACTTCTAATTAACGAGATTTATTAACATATCGTTCTCCTGTTACGATAATGAAATGTTAAAGCTAAGTAGCTTTCGCATTCTCTTGCGGAGAAAGCTTTTGCCATTTGTAAATGACCTTTCAGAAAGTAAGACGGCAGTGAAGATTCCATCTTCCCACTTGACTCGGAACATAGCCCAGTTAAGAGATTGTGAAAATCGTTGTTGTCCGAGTCTGCATGTGTGGAGCACTTGATCAGAACCCAGTTCATTCATGCATACCGAGAACTGAGCCCTGTGACATGCAGTAACCTTTAGAACTGTAAGCAGAAGTACTGCCCTCCGATCCTTTATACTTCTCCTTAAATTAATCCAATATTACCTACCATCGATGCTATATATATGAAACCAAACCATGTTCATTGTCCATCTTCAAAAGGTTACTCCAATATTACATGCCAACACAGTAAACTAATTATAATCGTCTTCTTTCAAGCATCCGATCTGGTAGATCAATGGAAATGGAGCTCTTCATTGAATTTCATCAGTGGCATCGTCTCATTTCCATGTTACTAATCTCTTGTTAGTTCAGCAGTCCATATTGGACTTGTAATTACTCCAATGTTAATTTTATGTCTCTCGACAGGTTTTTTAATTCATTTCAACAGATGCCACGTACAGAAGCTCCTTGAATAGAGGAAGGAGCTTGATCACATTAATGGCTTGCGGCTTTTTCACTTGAGCACGACACTAGCTAGCTCAAATATTCATTCATGGGACATAAAATGTATAAAACGGAAACATCAGATTCTTCAACAACAGATCATGCAAACAAAAAAAAAAAAAAAAAAAAAAAAAAAAAAAAGTTAATGGAAACATATATTTATTGATGATCTTCATACAAGAGTAATACAAAGAGAATATCATGAATGATATTTTTTTTTTTTTCAGTTTACGCGATATGCAAATGGGTTCTGAAATAAAAATTTAACCCAATTTCATATCTCTATTGACAGATCGACAATCCATGTACATTCCAATTCAACCTAGAAGAACAAATCAAGAAATTAAAGCAAAAAACATCCCCTGACGCGCGGCTTTTAATTTATGAAACATTCGCCGCCACAATACATATATTTCTGTACTAGTGCTGTTCATCATCGATCGAGATATAAAACCAATCAAAAAATGGCTGAAATTAAGAGAACGAAAAATGAAGTAGCAGAGCAAAAGCAAGCAAACGGCTCTCCAAAAACAGAGAATCCATTCTTCAGTCCGAAAGAGTCCGGTCCAATCCTCCGTTCCCACTCAGGTACCTGAGCTCCAGCGAGACCTGTCTCTCCATCTGAATCCGTTTGTAGAAATTCTCGATGAACGCCTCCGCCCTCTTGTCGATGTCATCGCTGACCGTCCTCTGAAACGCAATCGGAGGCGGCGAGGCCGTGCGAGGACCATCTTCTACCGCCTGGGTGATCATGACCTCGTCGTCGGCGCAGTCGAGAAGTCCCTGCGGGTCGCCGAAGCTCAGCTGCCGGCGGCTGTAAGTTCCGATCATCGACCCCGCCCGCCATCGATGAATGCTGAATCCGAGCAAGAACCTCACCTTCTGTATCGCCCTCCTCAAACGGCTTAGCGGAAGCCACTTGCTTAACACCATCTTATCTTTTTAGAGAAGCAAGAGAGAGCAAAACCCGAAAATAGTGAAGAGGGTTTGGTGAACGACTGCTTTATTTATAATGGCGTTAAGAGGGCGATAAGGGCGTGGAGAAAGCAAAAAAAGAGCTTCACTCGGTTTTGAGAAGCTGCCGGGGAGTTTTAGAGAAGATGCGTGAGGAAGATGACGACCGTGTGTAGTGTAGCTTTTTCTGCCGCTCTCTCGCTTCGCGAGTCAATACTTTAGAACGTTGAAAGCTACCGCCGTCTGATCCGCTGCTTTCCTCTGTGTCTTGGAGGATAAGTCTTAGCCGGCACCGGTTCAGCCACGAACCGCTTCCATATTCCAGTGACCCGTGTGTGTGATCGCGTCTTGGTCTGACCCAGTTAGATCAAGTTAATGTACTTAATATCCTAAGTTTTATTATTACTAATAATCTTGGGCGATAGAAAACATCGTCGGACCGAATGGGTCGATCACGGTCCGGGTTACTATATATATATAAAAATAAAGACCGTTGGCTATTGGAATCTTGGATTATTCGATTCGGATTTATATAATATATAGTTTTAGGGTCGTTTGGAATTTCTTCGATTAGGAAGTGTGGTGGAAACTTCGGAGAAAAGTGACGAAGTCAGAGACGAAGAGTTACAAGAAAACGGCTAATGTTGATTTGGTCCGGACGCCGGAAGCCCTGCTGACCTTAAAAAAATGTCAACGCCGGAGTAATTTATGGAGTCCGAATGTCCATGTGCCCAACACGGGAGGGCTTCTTCGATGTCCCATCCAATCAGAGGCATTAGAGGGTTAATAGAAGTTATTAGAGGGTGATTACTTCACGAAATTTCAAGATTAGAACGTCAAATTTCTTAATCCCAAGAAGGCATCATTTACGCGGTAATACGATTACGTACATTACGTTGGGTCTTTGATTATCTTCTTCTACCGGGTTTCTAATTGAATGTTTGATTATCTAGTGATAATAATGTACTAATTACTTATTTTATATTTTTTAAATTTTATTTTATTTTTAAAAAAGGTGAAACTTGGGTAGCACTAAATCAATGCAAAAAAAAAAAAAAAAAAAAAAAAAAAAAAAAACAATTTTATGTAATTCTTGTCATTCATAATTTCCTCTCAAGTAAACGAACCAGGTTTTATTTTCGGCCCATGTGATGAGCCGGCCCAATTTGAGTTCTTCTTCATTACATACACGAGAAGATCTCTTTTTCCGACTTCGCAAAGGAAACTATATTCAGTTAATGGGCCCCCACTGATCCGATAATCGATTGGGTGTTTTACGTACTTTCTACACTGACGACACCAAATGGCAAATGGACCTCCAGTGAAGGCTAGAAATATAGTAATATACCATATATATCCAAATACTTTATATCTCAAATTATAAATACTTCTCTTTCAGTATAAACAAAAAAAAATCTATGTCATCCATCTTACCAAATTTCGTCAATCTCGATATAAGAAATGTAATGTGTTTTATTCATCTGATGCAACCTAACTGACGTTGGACCAGCATAATCATAAATTATTATAGTAATAAATAACTAATAACCATCTTTATCATACAATACTTATTTTCTGAAAAATAATATGAAAAACCTACTTACATGATCATACAATAAACATAACAAAAGTTTATGATTTTTTTTATTTAAAAAATTTAATTAGTTGCTACAATCCATGCCTATTTATCGTATAATTTATAGGTAAGTAATCCATATTACTTATTACCATAAATATAATTCCAGTGCCGGCTCTGGTCCAATGTTTTAAAAACCGGACAGGTCACTGAACCAGTAGTATATCTAGTTTTTGTCGAACCTGGTTAGACCATTGACTAATGGTGGAATATTATACCATATAATTTGTATATATTTGATATTTTTATAAGTAATAAGATAAAATAAAGAGCTTGAGTTGTGTATATTTATAGTAAACCGGACCGACCGGGTTGGACTGATCAATCTGGTCCGGTTTTTAAAACATTGTCTGGGGAAAAAAAAAAAAAAAAACCCAGTTCTTGTGTGTGGGGGTGGCACTGAACCGAGCCAACACTTGAACAATTCGAGCTTGGCTCGGTAAAACCTCAATTCGGCTCGAATCAAACTTGAGCCTTGAGTAAGGTTCGTTTAGTTAAATGAGTCATGTTTGAGCTTTAGGTAGTTCGACTTGCAGCTTGACGAGCCCGCTCATTTGTATTTTGAGTTATATATTATTAAAATTGGGTGTAATATTTTAGTTTTTTGAAGAAGTGGGAGCCTCAACTTCTTTCAGCAATTTTATTTTAGAATTGTCTTTTTAAATTTCTATCAATGATTCTATTAACCAAAATTAATAATTAATTAATAAATTATGACAAAACAAATATAAATGCTGATTCGGGCATCCATATATATTATACGTACCAAATCCCGTTGTTTAATATATATATTATGATATCAGGGAAAGCTCCCACCCACCGAACTTTGGTCACCGATGAGACAAAATTTACCTAATCGAGCTTGTTTTGGGGCTGGTAGGCCTTCCAAGTTCCAACCACGTCTCTCGTTTCGGATTCCTCAAAATCGGAAATGCAACCAATATTATTTCTTAATCATATTTATTCTAGCTATAGAGTGGTGTAGGACTTAATTGTAGAATCTAATACCGCATGAAATAACGGTTGACCCGGGGTTTAAGCAAAATCTTTTATCTTCTATCATTAATAAAAAAAAAATCTAACTTAAGTGGAGCAAGATTTTATTGGGGGCGTATGAACATGCAGAAGTCCCATCCATTACTAAAATATCTTCGGGCTAGAAACCTAGTGATTTGAAGCTTTTGAGATCGTTTTGCTCGACACAAAAAGTAGTAATTAGAGAGATCATTTAAGGCAAGAGTGTCTCTAATTAATCTACCTTCATTCCCCACTGAGTTTCCACGCGTCCTTCATTGACACCACAAATTAACCAAAGACATATTGACATATTTAATAATCCAGTGTAGCCGTCGCCTGTCTCGGTCTGGCACGTTCACTACTCTTAATTAGAGTCTTAGGCTTAACTCCGTAAGGCCCTCGGCTAACCTAACCAAACCCAATATTAAGCGTTAGTGGCAGTCGGCTTACCTAATTTACTTACCATATTATATACATATATACACAAATAAGCATTTCGTTTCATTTAGATTCACCAACCTTCCTACGTATGTAGACATATATATATATATATATGGTGGAAGCATATATATACGTTGGGAACATAAGAAAAAACAAATACGAGATTACCAACCAAGACGCGTTTGATTTTTCTTTTTCTTTGGGGTTTTAGCCCATGACCGGTTTGCTGATGACCTCCTTCATTCCAACTAACTCATTGACCCACAATCAGATAAAGACCGAGTTGATCAGTTGCATTTGTGGGTCAATGCATATGTTGTTTGTCGCAGTATTAGCCTATGCAGGGCCTCGTTCTATAAGTAGTCTCTTTTGAAGTAGTACTTGAAAAGGAATAATTATGACAAGAGGCTACAAACAGTAGGAGACTAATTGGATCAAACTATTGCCCCAAAATGTTCGCCGTGAGTAGTGACACTACGACACTGATTTTCAAGAGAGAGGCCTGTCATCTGATGTCCTCTACCTAGCTTTTTAAGTTTGATGTCCCATAGATTTTTGCACCCTAGTGCACGTTTTCTACTGGAAGGTCACGATACGACACAAGGGTCGTGTTCCACTGCCCACTACGTCCAAGACCACGGAACTGAACCACCACATGGATCTCAGGAACAAGGACGATCGACCAGGCCCGGACGCCCTTGAACCTTCGACAATATTAATTTATGCAAATTATATATATGCCAGCCGAACACACTCCTATATTTTTACCCCAGGTTAATACGTACAGTAATGTGATATATATATATATATATATATATATATATATATATATTATCTAATTATAATGACCCGAATCGCGACGAGGGGCAAGAGTCGACAAGTTAATAAGTCAATCGGACTCAAGCGACGGAGCCGACCAAGCGAGAGATCGGTCATCGAATTCTCTGTTTTAGAGACTGAAGCCGCCGCCGCCGCTGCCGCCGCCGCTAGAGAGCAGAGAGGCTTTGGTCGAACCGGTGACGTCACGCCACGCCACGCCAACCGATGGGAGTAGGTGAAGTTCTCCTACTCAGCCGGACCACGGTTTTATGTTATGAAAATTTGGACTCAGGAGACTCGGGAGGGAGGACTCGGGAGAGCCGACGCCAACCCCCACGAGTCTGGCCGGGGGTAGGTGAAATCCGAGGTGGCGCGTCTTTGGACGATTTCAAGTCAAACACTGGGTCCCGCCTACCAACACTCCCCCACCCGCGACCACAGACCACCACCTCCACCCTAAAAAAGAACCCTCACCAACCCCTCATTTCCCTTCTCTTACCCCTCCGCAAACCCCTAATACCACCCTTGTCCCCTTCTATGCCCCCTCCTCTCCATCTAGCACCCCAATATATTATCCTCCCTCCCTTCTTTCCCTCCTTAAGAGTTAATACCAACTCTTATTCTTCGTCTGGCCTTTGTTTTGTTCTTCCCTTTTTTCTTCTTCCCTTTCTTCTTCTTCTTCTTCTTCTTCTTCTTCTTTAATTTTTCGTCATGGGTTCTGCGAGCGGCGAATTCATCTTCAGGTCGAAGCTCCCGGACATCGACATCCCCAAAGACCTGACGCTGCACTCCTACTGCTTCCAGAACATCGACTCCCACAGGTCTCGGCCCTGCATCATAAACGGCTCCACGGGGGACGTCTACACCTACGGCGAGGTGGAACTCACGGCGCGTAAGGTGGCGGCGGGGCTCCACCGCCTCGGGGTGGAGAAGGGACAGGTGATCATGCTCCTTCTCCCCAACTCCCCGGAGTTCATCTTCGCCTTCATGGGAGCCTCCTACCGCGGCGCCGTCTCCACCACCGCCAACCCTTTCTACACCCCCGCCGAGATCGCCAAGCAGGCCAGGGCCTCCGACGCCAGGGTGGTGGTCACCCAGGCCTGCCATGTCGACAAGGTCCGCGACCTGGCGGAGGAGCGCGGTATCAAGATCGTGACCGTCGACGCGCCCCCGCCAGGGTGCCTGCATTTCTCGGAGCTGGCGGCGGCGGACGAGGCGGAGCTTCCGGCGGTGGACGTCTCCCCGGACGACGTGGTGGCGCTGCCGTACTCCTCCGGCACGACGGGGCTGCCGAAGGGGGTGATGTTGACCCACCGGGGACAGGTCACGAGCGTGGCGCAGCAGGTGGACGGGGAGAACCCGAACCTGTACATGTGCAGCGACGACGTGATCCTCTGCGTCCTGCCCATGTTCCACATCTATTCCCTCAACTCCGTACTCTTCTGCGGGCTCAGGGTGGGGGCCGCCATCCTGGTGATGGCCAAGTTCGATATCGCGTCGCTGATGGAGCTGGTGCAGCGTTACAGGGTCACCATCACACCCATCGTGCCACCCATCGTCCTCGCCATCACCAAGAGCCCCCTCGTCGACAGCCACGACCTCTCCTCCGTCCGGACCGTCATGTCCGGCGCCGCCCCCATGGGCAAAGAGCTCGAGGACTCCGTCCGGACCAAGTTCCCCAACGCCAAGCTCGGCCAGGTGAGAAGGATTAATGAGGAATCCTCAAACTAACGAATTTTTAAGAATTAAACACTAATTATTACTACTAAGCTCGGGCCTCCTGGAAATGCGGGCTAAAAAAGGGAATTGTGTTTTTTTAATAATAAATAAATAAATAAATAAATAAATAAATAAATTTATGATAATGGCAGGGTTACGGGATGACGGAGGCCGGGCCGGTGCTGTCCATGTGTCTGGCGTTCGCGAAGGAACCGTTCGAGATCAAGTCGGGGTCGTGTGGGACCGTGGTGAGGAACGCGGAGATGAAGATCGTGGACCCGGAGACGGGAGCCTCCCTGCCTCGCAACCAGCCCGGGGAGATTTGCATCCGCGGGGCCCAGATCATGAAAGGTACTTCAATAAAAATCCAACTCATTTCCCCGTGAATACATAGTATATCCGTCCGATAACCCTAGTTTTGGATTACTCACTCGAACACCGGTAGGAGCAGATTCAGTAAGGATGGGCAATGTCATCTTTCCACGTTTCGTATATTAAATTGCTGAAGACGAAGTAACGTAAAAGAGTGACTTATCTAGACCTGATCTAATTCCCCCCCAGGAAGAAACGCGGCAGCTCACCCACTTAGTGCAATCAAAGAAAACTCTGCCCAGTAATGGGATTAATTACTGGGTTTTCATCCCCCTCCCAAAAAAAAAAAAAAAAAAAGAGGACAAATTTGTCCGAGCCAGAAGAAATGCCAAGATTGAATGTGTCGGCATTAGTGGGGGAATCTTGATCGATGGCGTGGTGGTATCAGAGTCAATTAATATGGGAAGAAAGGTGGCGGCAGGCCGCAGGCCTTCGAGTCTCAGTCCCCCATAAAACATAAACATTTCAACCACCAACCGCCTCCATCATCATCGTCGTTGTCGGCGTAGAAATGGTCGCGAGGGGCCCCCACTAGTGGAGCTCGTCTTCGGATTATAATTACATATCGTAAGAGTCTGTAATTTATTAACGTTACGTATGATTAAATCGGAATGAATGATGCAGGTTACCTAAATGATCCGGAAGCGACGGAGAGGACGATCGACAAGGAAGGGTGGCTGCACACGGGGGATATCGGCTACGTCGACGACGACGACGAGCTCTTCATCGTCGACAGGTTGAAAGAGATCATCAAATATAAGGGATTCCAAGTCGCCCCCGCCGAGCTCGAAGCCCTGCTCATCACACATCCCTTCATCGCCGACGCCGCCGTCGTCTCGTAAGCTCTATATAATATTAACGTCGTCTCTTCCGCCGTTCTTGGTTTGGTTGTTATTAACAGAATTGGGGTATTCATTGTTTGATTTCAGAATGAAGGACGAGCTCGCCGGAGAAGTCCCCGTGGCCTTCGTCGTCAAGTCAAACGGGTCGGTGATCACCGAGGAGGAGATCAAGCAGTTCATCTCTAAACAGGTTAATTAATTAATTAGCGTATTTAACGTATAAACATAAAGAAGCAATACGATCCATCTCAGTACCTTAATGGGTTTCTTTTGTTTTTGTTCATTCTTCGATCTGCAGGTGATATTCTACAAAAGAATCAGTCGGGTGTTCTTCACGGACGCGATCCCCAAAGCGCCGTCGGGAAAAATCCTGAGGAAGGACTTGAGAGCGAGGCTGGCGGCCGGAATTCCCAACTAGCACCGAAGAAGAAGAAGAAGAAGGAAAAGGGCTTAATCGATCTTGTGAGTTTTAATTAATGAAACCCGATCGAAATGGAAGTGAAAGGGTATGTATATTCGATCGGATTTGCGGGGCCCCCGGGTTAGCAGCAGCGGAGATTAATTAATTAATAATTAATTAATCAAGCTGCTGATTGATCTCGCCGGCCAGGTGATCATCAGCTTCGTACAGGCCACAAATTAATATTCAAGCCATATAAACAACCCCCACACTTCTTACACGGCCGGGTTGCATGTATTAATATGTTAATTTCCTGCGAAATCCTTGCTTAATTACTGTTTGCATTTGTTGATTATTGTTAATCATGTGTTCATAAGAATGAGACTCCTCGTTATATATTAATATGATTGAATTGAAATTACTTACTTAGCGTGCCTGTCTCGGATGAGGGAGCCCTGTATATATATAGAGAGAGAGAGAGAGACATTCAAAGCTTTTAATAGAGTTTGGTACGTACTTCTCGATAGCAACAGAAAGCGATGGTATACTAGTTATACTGACTGTAACATCTTAATTATATAACTATAACAAGTCCAAAAGAGAAATATATATATACTAATAGAGGATTAATCTATTATATATATATATATATATATATATATATATATATATATATATATATATATATATATATATATATATATATATGTGTGTGTGTGTAGAAAGAAGAGATAAACAACCTTTCACCAACCGACCAAACTTCTGAAAATTGGAGACAGGTGACAAAATTAAGGCTCATTCATGCAAGTGAATTAAGGATGGAATAGTGGAGAGGGAGTACGCTGAAAATTAAGAAATTCTGAAATATTAATTTCATGATGCTCTGTACATGTAGTGTTCTTTCTGAAATTCATGATGCATGCCCAGTACAACCTTCTTTCTTCCTTGAAATCATAATCCAACAGTGCTTCTTGGGTCTTCATGATCACTCCCCCCGTGGGGATCGAAGGGCGACGCGAAGGCGGAAGAGGTGAGAGGTAAATGTGCAACGACACACAGAAAATACTTTTTATTCTAGAATCTCATACAAGGACTTGTCACAATCCACAGAGGAAAAGATCGACCTGCTAGAACCGTGATTTAAGCCAAGAAAGACAATAAATATATAGTAACACTCCTTAAATGTGTCTGCTTCACATTACCACTACTCTTATTTAGCTAGCTGATCGACATATATGTTTAGTCATGGACTATATAAGCCAGCAGTACAGACCACTATATATAGAGCTAGCATAATTACATTAATGGAGGCAGAACTACGACAAAGAAAGTGAGTGCAAATATTATTGCCCGCTGGCGCCCAGTCCTGCTTTCGAGCACCTGAAAACGGTCCAGTAATTAACATCAGTATTATTAATTCACTAAAGTAAAAAGAAACTCAATAATGATCGATCTAATGGAAGAAATCAAGAAAGAAGATTAGTTTAATTTGAGTCACCCACGTCTATGAGTAGTTCCAGTGCATTTCCTATGAATCCATCCGATATATCCAGATCGTCTTCCTAAAAGAAATTCACGACGCAGATCAAGCACAGCCTTCTCATATATATAGATAATATATACATTGTTGCCAATTCTTAAGGTAATTAGGACACCAAATGAACTGAAAGGAAATTTATTTACCAGTTCGTCTTCCTGAAAGAAATCGATCATGATGCAGATCAAGCACAACCTTGTCAGTGTATATATATCTTGTTGCCAATTCTTATGGTAATTAAGGCACCAAATGAACTGAAGGGAAATTTATTTACCTGTTCGCTTTCCTAAAAGAAATTCATGATGCAGATCAAGCACAGCCTTGTCAGTGTATATATATATATATATATATATATGTTGCCAAATTAAGGTAACTAGACCATCAACTGAAATGAAAGGAAATTTACGTACCAGTTCATCTTCCTCGAATACCGGCACCGGGGCCTCATAATCATCATCGTCACTTTCCTGCTTAGGGATTAAGTGACAAAATATTAATCCTAACTTGGCTTGTAAATGAATGCAAACACAATGCAACACATTAAAAAAAAAAAAAAAAAAAAAATGTAAACAATGATGATTAAAAGCTTACAAATGTCACATTGGCACATAATCTATACACATGTAGTTTATGAAGTTAATTGAAATATTCAAAATTAATCAGATGTCAACATATAGAGATTTGGTTCATTTTCAAATGTATGAGTTGATCGAAATATTGAACTTACTGCTTTGAGCTTTTCATCTTCACCTTCATACCAGGACATCTTCCATTCGTCCTCCATACTCTCATTCCAGGCTCCACTGTGACAAAAAGTATTCTCTAATTATAAATATAAAGAGACTACACTAGCATCATTAACAACAATGATATGAACAACAACGATAGCAACAATAAAAACAACAACAACAACAACAACAACAATATTAATAACAATAACAACAATGGTAGCAATAGTTATGAAATAGATGAAAGCAAGTCGATAGGGGAAGACCTTTCAGAGTTCATTGCTCGCAGCATGTAGTCTCCCTCACTCTCGCTCTCAGATGTTGTTGTGGGATGGAGAGTGAAGTTCCTGTTATTCTTCATTTATAGTGATACGCAATGCGCATGCATGAGGTTACGCCCCAAGTGGCATGTCAAGAGATAATACGCGTCCTTTGGTCATAACCATTCTAAAAAATCTACAAAAAAAGAACGGCCACGATCACAGATTAGCGTAAGGTGTAACGTATAGCAACCACCATACTTTGTACGGTTTCCCTCGTTGTCGCTTGTTTCAACTTTACGGACAACTGTAATAAGTCGGTAAGTTAGACGACAAAACCATTCTATAGAGGGTGATCTTCCTTTCTAATTACTAGGGTAATAACAAATGAAAGTTTCCTATCAACAAAAAAAGAAGGGTTTGGATGTATAACGTTACGTTTTGGTAACTTGTACAATGGTCATTGAGCTTATGAAAGTCTTTTCTAGGTACATTCTTTAGTAGTAGTGGCTTCTAGGTTTTATGATGGTTACTACTTACTAATTTTATGAAAGCTTTCTTATAGACATATCTTTTATCGATCTTATACTAGAATTAGATGAGCCTCCATGCAGCACTGCTCTCTCGGGACCAGAATATTATGGATTGCGGCTGAAATTGGCGAATGGAAATGTAATTGGTCGGCACTCACTCCTTGAAAAGAATACCGATCGAGGAAGTCGTTATTCAGCAGTGCAATTAATGCTGGTTCTGTGACGGACCGCGCCTTGTTTTGTAATCTTGAACTCGACCCAACCCAACCAAAATCCGATTGGTTTTCATAAAATCCAAAAAATAACAAAAAATAAAACTAACATAATTTTTTAATAAAAAAAAATATTATAATATAAACCTGCACATCGGGTTTGAGTTTTTGGGTAAACCCAACCCAACCCGACCCGACCCAACCCGACCCGACCCTTGTTTCAGCAACGAGTTTCCTTCGTCGATCCTAGAACTAAAGTTTTTCCATTAATGTCTCTTATTTGGTTGGTTAATGAAGAAAGAAAGAGTACAGAGATCTTCAGATGCACCTTTACATAATTACATGCTAACTTGTTTTATGGTTGAATAACGGGAAAACAGACAGTAACCACAAACTGGAGAGGCGATGGGAACAGAAGATCATCGACAAGCCATGCGAGTCAGACAAGATAGATGTGTCAGCAAGAATCATGGAGAGATACAACCACACTCAATTTGAGAAAAGAAGTCACACTTAGTTTAGTTTCTATTTTTTCAGATGTGGGAAGCACTGATAAAGATCAGCTTTTGGATGCTTAGCTTCTGCATGTTCCTTGCACTTTGCTTCCGAAGTGGTGCAGATAAAGGTCTGCATACACACCTTGCACTGCATACAACAAACACGAGAAAGAAAACCCACAATGAGGGAGTCAATGGGTTTACAAATCTATGCTCGACTGGACATTGGATTTGGCTCATCATAATAACTTCATCGTATTCAGATGAGTATTGAGAGTCTAATCTGTGATGTTGTTAATGCAACTATAACCACTTATAATTTTGTGAGAAAAGGATACCTTATAGATGATGAAGGATGCAAGACAATGAGTATTTTGACGCTAAATCCAAATTCATTCGAAAGATTAAAAACAGATGAGAGGGTGGAATGACAGTTTATGAAAAGATCCAATGGAATCATCAGGGGGAAAACATGTTAGGAAGCTCCAAAGACAACCAGCTTCAAATGTTCTTTATCATGGGCACATAGATGATATCAACTTAACATAAATCTAGAGCCTTTAAATCCATACTCTTGACCCAGAGAATTTGTGTTGTGAACTTGCAGGTGATGCAACTTAAATACATGGTAGAAGTCCTACGTGAAGATAAGCATTTAGAGTGCTAGTGCTAGTGAAATATTATATGGCGAAGAAGAAACACTTTCAAAAGACTAGGAAAAAAGAGAAATCAAAGAAGAGTCACAACTTTTTAAAAAAAAAAAAAAAAAAAAAAAAAAAAAAAGAAATAGAAGAAAAAGCATTGCATTTGGAGAGTATAAGATAATTAGCTGATATATCTTCAGGAAGTTTCATAGCTTCCTAAAGGCTACTTTCTTGTTACTTATGCAAATGGTATTATGTTAAACACTAACATTTTTTTTTTTGAGAAAAATGTTAAACACTAACATTGAACACAATAAAACACTAAAATCACTACTACATTTTATTTTTTATAGAGAACCATAACCAAATATAACAAATAAGTCACACATTTCAATGAGTTTGTATACACACAATCCCATGACAAATTACTGAAACTGGAGAAAACTTCCTTTAATAGTATTAATGAAAAAAATATTCTTCTATTTGACTAGGGATATAAAGAGAAAGAGCAAGTTTAAAGCTGGACCTGGATGGACATTGCCTTCTTATTTGTTTCAAGTTGGCTACCTGCAGGATATCAGAAACAGCCAAAAATCAAGTGAGATAATTGAGGGGACAAAAAAGTATCGGGTCAGTAAACCACAATTTTATTTTTTCCATTGTATATAAATATTCTCAAGAAGACATAGTGGAAACCAGAATAAAAAGAAAATGATTTTTCCTTAGTGTGCAGAGAGCAAAGCACAAGGTTGAAGGAAAAAATGACGAACAATATTGAACCTTTAAATAGTCAAAACCCTGTATGGCAGTGAAATACAGGTACTTGAAGAATTCCACTATTAAAATCTCACCATTCTGTGGCTGGAAGCGTTATTCACATCATGAATTAGTAGGTTGAGGATGGCAGCTAGATAGTGGAACAAAAGCCCCACAATGATTATCGGCTTTGACAATCATGGCCTTTTTATCTCGATAAAGAGGAACTCACTTTAACAAGTCATTCCAGGAGGAAGCTATAACAAAATCTGTTTCCAATACCTTATTAGCGGACATCTTTTTTATGTTTTCCCATTCCAGAGTGTGACTTTCAGTTCAGCACCACCAAGAAAGCTTTTTATTTAAAAATTCATAACGAGCCTTATATAGTTTTTATAATTTTATCTTTAGACAGTAGGAACTTTTATTAGGCATAATGCTCTTTGCATCAGCAATCAACTTTTTTGCAGATACTTGAAATGCGATTTCAAAAGTATACTGATCTGAGAACTCTGGTAAATAATTTAGAATTAACGTTACAATATACAACTCTCAGGTATTTCTCCAACATGAAATCATACGGTTGCTTCAATTTTTGATACATTCTTCTATCGTTCAGTGGGAACATTGCCTCGTGCAGATATGAATATCTTTCTTACATTCTTTCTTTCTTTCTTTATTTTTTTGCAAATGAGTAAGAAGAATATCATCAGTGACTAACTAATGTTGACTTCCCTATTAAATCTAGAATGTGTTATTCGCTCATCACCCAACTCCCCTTGCACATCTTGAGGAACCAGGGGTAGTTAACCTGCTAACATTAGATAGATAGCATGCCTTTTGTAGAATCACAATGACTTGGAACAATCACCGAAACTCGCATTAAATACAATCAGAAGCACTTGGAATAAAACAACAAGTAGTTTGGACATTGAAACTATTCCGAATCCGTCAATCCAATTTCTCTTTTTATTTTCCTAAAAGAACAAAACATAGGGTTGAGTTCAGTTCGCTTTTTCGTTTGAAAACCAGGCACCCGAAGTCCAAAAATGTATCCAACAGTTTTCTTGGCAAATCGTGTATTCAGAAACCAGCCAATTAAGGACTATCCACAGCAAGGAGAAAATTACCTTTAGCAGCTTTTTGCTTCTCCAGATTCTTCTCCCTGGCCATCTTTGCCTTCTGCCCGTTGCCTCCTCCCATTGTAGACCCTCCCAAACTCTTCCAGACGAAGCAATCGGACAGCGGAGTCTCGAAGCAGAGACGGAAAAGAACAGGACAGGATCGAAAGACAGGACCCAGAAACAGGCAAGCAACCGGGATTTATTACTCTCCACTCGAGCCGACTGCTGGGCTGGCTGTCACATACTCTCTCTCTCTCTCTCTCTCAGTCCACCTTCAAACGCTTTTGACCTTCCTGTTCATTATTTGTATATTGTGTTTGCCTGTTTGGGTCACTAGCGATGCGTGCTCATCCACTTCCATTTAATGGCGTGTACGCGTCGTTGGTTGGGCGTTCACCTCCCAACTAAAAAGGGGGAGTCAGGCCCAATATCTGGCCCAGTCACCACTGAGTTCCAGCCTTCACGAGTCTGGACTGTCAAACTCAAACATCATATTAATTACTTATAAAATATGGTATTATTATATAATATATACCCGAATTTAGTATTTTGACTTTTGAGTGAGATCAATATTTTAACCCTGAATTTGGTATCCATTGGATCGATAATATGTCCAGTTTTTGTTGCATCTAATGAGACCGGGTTAGACGGACCAACGGTTCAACCATTGAATATTATACACGGTAAATAATTTGTATATATTTAACAGGTAATAATAAGAATCAATAAAATGCATTGGTTGTGCTGATTTATAGTGAATCGGACCGAGTCAATAAGAACTTGACTGGCATTAGTTCTGGTTCGACTGGGTTGGATTGGTTGACTCGGTTCGATTTATAAAACACTGATTTTTATTAAGAACCGGTATTTTTGTAAGAATATAGTTTTTTAACCCCGATTTGTCATTTTGGCTCGGACTTTGGTATTTTGGTAACTGGGTAATGTATCACAATCTTCAAAAGGTATTAATTAACATATCATTCTTCTTTTGAAGTTATGAGTAACGGGAGAATTAATTTGTGTGGCTTTGGATACTCGATACGTTGAACTAATTAATTAACGAAGCTTTTGCACAAATTGTTAAGCATTTTCACGTCATTAGTGAGTACGGGATTTGCTGAAATAGCAAATTTCGGTGCCTGTGAGCCAGCTAGCTAAGGGACACCTGAGCATGGCCTCACATATATATATATATATATATATGTGGGGCTTTAATTTCTGACCACACGCTCCAACTCACATATATAGACAGTACTGTGGGATTTGCTCCTTGAGAAGATCAATTAATCCCAGATCGGTTAAGGGCCAAGATAAGCAAATGGTTGAGACTTGAGAAGACTGGAGAGAAGCCAAAAGGGTCGGTCTGTCATATTTTTCTGGGAAGGAAGGGAAACTGTGCGAATAACAGACACCGAATATTGCTTGATCGAGTTCTACAAAGATGGTACTGGGTACGTTGAGGCCTTGTGGGAGAATCTTCAGCTCTTCTTTTGGTATTGATTGGTCATATTTGTTAAAGGTCTAGCTGCATGCTTTGATTAATTAGCTTCTTCTCTTTGTAATGGTCTCACATGATTATATATATATATATATATATATATATATTGTCTGTCTCGCTGGCTAGCCAGGACAAAATCAAAGTGGAGTAGTCATGTATATTCTTGTTGATTTTCTGAATGTTTTTTTACTAAATACATTACATGTTATATATTGGTCTCAAGACCACAGGGGAAGTGGCCCACCCCCACCACCTCCCCTTTAAAAAGTTTTTTTGGTGCTTGCACTGAAGACAACCATGTGTGGTCCTTGTTTGACCATTTAATTATTGGAACATCCTCTTCCTTATTTCCATGCAAGAAAAGGCTGACTCAGTGGATTTTTAGTATAGCATCCTTCATAGCAGTGGAAAACACGTACAACATGGTCTGGGTAGTGTAGTTGGTTATCACGCTAGTCTCACACACTAGAGGTCCCCGGTTCAAACCCGGGCTCAGACATTTTGAATTTTTTATTTATGCCATATTATCATGACTGCACCTTTCATGAAATATTATTATTGCTTTTTGTTGGCCTGCCCTTTAAGGTACGTACTATACGCTTCCCCCAAGCCCAACAGTGTCGGCAGACTGTGTTGCAGATAATTAAGTTGTGGAGGATGGGGAAGTCCACCACCATGGTTTCCAAATTTCAAAGTGGTGCCACGTTCGATTGCAACATACCCTCATGCATCAACTTCACACAGTGATCTCTTTCTTACACAACAAAACACACACAGGTCAACTTTCTCTACCTCCTGTCTGCCACCACTAACTCTCTCCCTCTCCTTCCCTTCCCTTCCCTTAATTCCCTCCCTCCATGGCGACCTAATTGTATATATATATATATATATATATATATATATTACTCGTGCTACAGCCTCTTCTAATAAATGCGATTGAAGAGTCTCAATGGATCGATTTAGGGAAAAAGCTGGGGGGCCTGAGGAAGGCAACAAAGTTTGGGTCAGACAAGGCTTTTTCAAGAGACAGAAGTATTAGTGGGCATTAATCACCACCCCCCTCTGAAGACTGAGATGATCAGTACTATGTCTAGCTCGTCGTGTATGGTGACTATATATGGTCTGTTCAGCAACCCAATTAGTTCGCACGCTGCAGGGTCATGTCAGATGTAACCCCCATTTACAGCCAAAGATTGCTTTCAGGAAGACTAGGTTGCTGGACATAGTTATAACAAAAGAGAGGGAGAGTAAGGTAACCGGCCGTGGGTACTACTGCTTAACCCATGGAGCATATCCTAGTTAGTGATTCCACGATTTTCTCCTTTAGAGAAGTGACCTTCGGTGGAGACACTACTGGGGTCCATGAAAGCACTGTATGATCACTCTCTTGTCCTATCATTCACCTTCTTCTTCTGAGTACTCCCAGCTGAAAGATCGATCCACTACATATATATATATATATATATTTGTATACATAATATGCCTACAATTAATTAATTAATCAGTAATTTGTATTATTATATGCCCTCGAAATGATTGATTCCCATTACTTAATTAAGCATGGATGCATGCAGCAGGGAGAAGCATATATGCATGTGTGCATATGTAATCAAATTAAGGAGCTACAGATATATATAGTTGAACAGAGATCGAAGATGCATGTTTATGATTCGTGGTAGCAATTAATCCATGGCGTAGTGGATAAGAGGAGCCATATTCCATCTCCTTCCTTCGGCCATCATAATTTAAGACCCACCAAAGCAAACGATAAACAATCAGAAGCGCACACAAGAACTGGTTTGTCACACGTTGCCACGAGGGCCCCATCGAAGGTAGGAAGGCCCGGCATGGACAAATTTCGGAACCGGAGTGGATAGAGCTTCAGTGGCGAGAGGTTGGTGACCCAAACACAGTAAAAGTCATTGTCCACTAAAAGTGAAATTGCAAAGCAGATCGAAAAGGCAACTCCTCTACCTCTCGGACAATTTGTTCCTCTCGATCGCTAAGGTTTATAAAATGCGACAAAAGAGAATCTTTCTTCCCCCTTCCCCCCAACACCTCGTTATAATAACTTGTACATCGCGCCATGGCCGAGCAGTAACCTCCCCAGAAGCCAACCAGATCATCAATCGATCGAGGTGCCCCCCACCCCACAGCTTCTGCGAAATTTCATGTAAGTCGTCCCCTTCTTCCATCTCCTCCTTCCTTCTTCCTCTTAATTAATTTCTCTGTGCATGTCTCCAGAACTATATATACTACTACTGTTTCTATTTCTGTGCCTGAGTTCCTTGAATGTAGTACCATCGCCTCAGCAGTAGTACTGCTGCTGCTGCCCATACTCGTATTTAATATATATATAGATGGGTATCTGTTTTTCTTGGGATTTGAGATTACGGAAACATGATCGAGAGATCTTTAATTCCCTTTATATAATACTGCTAGCTATAGTTTCGGGATGGAATTAATGTTCTCTTGCTAGGGCTCCCCTCTGACGACCACCCTCTGCTGCAGTAATGGCAGCTTCGCGGATGTGTTGTGTCTTTGTTGGAAGAGACACAAATCTGCGCAATAATAGATGCACCGATCTTAGTTTTCATAACTGGGTTCTTTAAAAAACAAGCCGCCCTTGCATACTTTATTCCGCTGCTTCTTATTAGAACGTCGTCGCACAGTTTTGTAAACCTTTGCATGTGCTTCCTCCTGATCTTCCACCTTCTTTAATTTTAATACTCTTTGATCAGTCAGCCACACAGAAGAGAAGAAATTAAGTAATTAACGCAAAAAAGAAAGAGATAAAAAAGAGAGAGAGAAAGACAGATAGATAGATAAAGAAAGAGAATTTTCTACTCCTGACATTTACAGCCTGATATATAATTGACAAGAAAGCTGGGTTAGGGATAGGTGAAAATGAAGTGAGTGACTGTCTTATAATGGGAATTAAGACTGGCTAACTCCCTTTTTTAAATCTTTCAACATCGTCATGGTCACACCACGACTGCATAATTGCTGCATTAAGATTAGAAGGCTGTTTAATTATTTCTTAAGAAGGGAAATTAGACGTAAAACATTACATCACCTCACCTTATCATTTAGCTTTAATGGGTTAGCATTTTGTGGAGTTTTGACAGAACGTGCTTGTTAGGTTATTAGTGTTCAGTCCCACTTTTGTATCGTCATCATCATCTTCATCATTATCCCCAAAACCTTTGACTTTGCTAGCTTATACATGCATCATTTTATTGGTCCTTCATTACTGCAGTAGTACTTGATCTTAAATATTTGTTAATCTCATATATATGTATATGTATATATATACATGAACGAAAAATACGTAGAAAATAGGAAATTTTGGCCCCAAGAAAAAAAAAACACTAAGACATATATATATTTGGTCAAACAAAAATTTTACTTTCAAGAAAACTGAAAAAGTGTAAAACATTATTCACTAATGTTAATTAATTAGTTTTGTCAATATAATTAAGATTTTCTCTGCCGACACAAGGGCTCCTTTAGTAATGAAGTAACCAGTACTGCAAAGATGAACTGAACCAGAGAGAGGAAGAGAGAGAGAGAGAGAGAGAGAGAATGTTGGTTCTAGGAAGCCTCCGAAGTCTGAGTTTTCTTTCAAAGCATTGTATTTGAAAAGATTAGATCGCTCAGTAGTACTTCTGATTTTGAAACAAATCCAACAAGGCAAAGAAACTAATCATGGATCTGCTCCGACAAGCAAACAGCAAATCAAGTAATTTAATGGTTCATTTATGCACCAAATTGAAGTGGATCAAGCTGTAGATAATTAATTAGAGTCTCAAACTAAGCTAGGTGCAGCTACTGTGGACGGGTCGAGCGGTATGGGATTTACTTTTAAAAAACATGAACTGTTCCTCTAATTCCCGGCAAGAGAAAAACATGCAAGTTGAGGGACAAGGAAGCTGAAGAATTAAACCTTATATACTGCTCAATAAACTATAGAGAAATGCTCGCCCAAGTTGATCGAGTAGCCATGTGACCCTAGGTACGTGATGACACAGTGTAATGGAGATTTGATCAATTCACTCCTCCTAGCTAGGTTACATATATATGATAAAGATTAGAAATTCAAACTGTCGCGGTTCACCAATATCCCCTATACATCATGTTCATCACATATGATGAATCTGGAGTATATATGTGACCCCAGAACTCTTCATTTATTATGTTTGAGTGTATATGTGGTCAAAGTTATATACTTGCATGTTCTGAAATAATTAATTAAGTATGACTTTGGTCAGTACTTTTAATAAATATAAGATCGTTTTTCATGCAAAAATATAGTGTTGAAAACAGCTAGCTCTATAGATGCTGACTAGAACATCAGACACGGGTTGTGTAAGACTTAATTAATTTGTACCTTATTTTAAACATTAATTACACTAGTCCTATCATCATTCACATGCTCTACACAAGAAAAAAGGTTAGATCATAAAGTCACCTTACTAGCCTAGCTAAGCTAGTCCCAAAATGCTTGTAATTTTGTCCAAAGGGTGGAAGCATGCAAGGTTGAATATTTCTGTTTCACATTCATTGGTATTTGGTACAATTAATCGCCACTCAGATATATAGATATCATGCACAGACAAGAATGGGAAACAAACCCACCTGAGCGTGGACCATCCCTATAAAGCAAACGACAATAACCCTGGTTCCGCAACAGTGGACTCCCCATACATGGATATATGGAACTAGTACTGTTTGCCCTTACACAAGGTAAGCAAGCAAAAAGCAAGCCAAGGATTGACTTTTGCATGCAGTGCACATAATAGATTCTGTTGTGTCGAATGAGCCCTGAACCACCTGTACATGTTATATCTATATCTAGGGTACTCATGTAATTATTCAATTACGTACTGATCAGAAATATATTATACGTACGTGTATTTTAATATATATATATATGTATATATGCATGTTTTGGTGGTAAAAATTAAAGGAGAAAAAAAGGAAAGGAAGAGAAGTCTGAAAAGCTTGCATCTGTCAATGGTAATAATGGGGAGCGAGCTGTGACCCATTTTAGTAGAAACAGGGAGGTGTTTTGAGTTATTGAGGAAGCAAATTTCAAAGCCCTGTAATGTCAAGTATCTTATCTTCGATTCCATCTTTTACAGACCCACTTGTCTCATAATACCCCGTTTATGGAAATGCAGAGCCAGGAGGACAAGTACCCGAACAAGGAAAAGTTGGAGAAAGGGAAGAAGAAGACGAGGAGAGATAACGAAACACGGACGGACTGGTGTCACTTTGTCAGCTGTAGCAGCAGCAGCAGTAGTATCAGTGATTGGACAAGGAGGAAGTGAGAGTCTCCCAAGGAGCTGCCGTGAAACTGTGAATGGAAATGAAATTACCGGAACGCCTCCGAGAATTTTTGCCCGGACCAAGAACTTGCCCGAATCCTGCCATAAATGGAGGCGACAGCCCTTCGATTGCCCACTGATTTTTGCAGGTCCCTGTCTCATTCTCTCTCCCCTCACAAACTGCTTCTCTCCCTTTTCCATTTGTGGTTCCTGCTACACTAGCTACACCCCTTTTACATCCCCATCTTACCTCTCTCTCTCTCTCTCTCTCTCTCTCTCTCTCTCTCTCTCTCTCGCTCGCTCGCTCTCTTTCTCCCTTTCTTTCTGTGTCCTCATTCCTTCCTTCTTCTCTGGGCAGGCGCTATAATTTCTTCTTCTTCTTCTTCTCTTTCATTTTTAACGCTACTTAGCTAGCTACCTTATTTTACGAGCTGATCTCTTGCGCGCGCGAGAGAGATGGAGCTCGAACCCAATACCAGTCTCGGCCTCTCGAGCCACGGCCTCAATCTCGATCTGGGTCTGGAACCGTCGTCTAGTGCAGAGCCCCGGGTGTTCTCGTGCAACTACTGCCAGAGGAAGTTCTACAGCTCCCAGGCACTCGGGGGCCACCAGAACGCCCACAAGCTCGAGAGGAGTCTCGCCAAGCGGAGCAGGGACCTCGCAATCGCCATCCGGCCCCACGCCGCCCTCTCCGCCGTCGGATCCGCCACTCGTACCGCCGAGACCACGAAGCATGTCACCCCCCGCCACGATCATCAAGATAGATACGGCTGCGAAACTACTGCTAGTAGTAATTATAATGTGCGGATATTGTTCGGTAGGAGATCAGTGCCAGAGATTAATGCGGCGGATCGAGGTTCCTGGACCGGGAGCTTCAGATCAGACGTCGATGTTCAGAAAGAGGCCGAGTTTCAACACCTCGATCTATCTCTCAGACTCTGATAGAATAATCGATCACTTAGCTTTTCCTCTTCCTTGTTTTCTTCTTTAATTTGACCAGCTTTAATTCTAGCTGCTAATTAATTTAGCTAGCTCTTCCTCCACCCCCCCTCTTTCCTTCTTATCCCAATCCATGTACGATCTCTTTTCATCATATTTTTGCTGAAATTGAATTATGGGATGTTTTGGTGTAAGAGAGTACCGTTGTAGTGGAATGCAATATTGGAGGGTCTGCTTCGCATTCGGTCGAGCTAGGTCAGATACTCATCAGAGGAAGTGATCGGATAACGTGTTTTCGATCGGTTCCTGCAGCTAGCTCTCTGGAATTCTGGATGGATGTGGAGAAAAAACGTCACCAGGGAACTGAAATTCAATATCTACATATATAAATTTTAATCCTCAGCCCTAGCTGGCTGCCTCTCTCTCTTTTTTTTTTTTTTTTTTTTTTTTTTTTTTTTTTCATCTCTATGGATTTTGCACGTGAAAATCTGCTTTTCGAACTGGTCATTAATTTCATCTAGAAATTAATTGAGACCAGGGTTCGTGTAATTGATCACACTCCATTCTTATCAATTAAATATTAAATCTAGTAAGTATATATATATATATATATCATGTACATGCCGACTGGTTTCAATTTTGAAATCTTAATTAAACTTATAAAACTAAAAGGGTAAATAAACTGCATCCAGCCTATTAAAGTTCATCAAATGAAGTACTGCATGTATGTCCAAAGTGGATTTCTATTTCAATGGCAAACATACCCAACCACGCTTAACCATAAACGGTAAGAAACTATATGCTAAGAGACGTTTCACCTAAGAAAATGGCTTAAAAGTCTGCCACTATTTTGTCACGCTGCACCATATGAATTAAAGTCTGCCAATTCATTGAACGCCTTCCTGATTGCACATCTGCACTGCTCCCTCTATATGTGTTTTAATGGCAATATTTGTCCTTAATTAGCATATCCATCACTAGCTAGCTATTATGCTCCTAAAGCTTTGGCACTCACATTATATAAATTAATTAATTAATTAAATATGTGTATATGTGTGTGTGCGCGCGCGCGTATGTATATATATCTTACCATATAGGAAGGAAATGTATAGATGTAGGTATATGTGAGTGCATATGAGAACATGTACGTGTGTATGTCCGTATGAGAACATGTGTATGTGCGCGTGTGGGGTACTGTACGTGCACTTATCTTGTTGATCTTTGGATTTCAATTTGAGATAAGCCTTAGTGCATGATTGAGTTGATCTAATGCGTGACAAATTTCATTGATTAACTTTCGAGTTTCACACGAAAAGATATGTTGACAAACTAGAATGTTTTTCCCGCGCGCAATTAGGGGAAATTAATTAAAATCAACTTTGTCATCCCCATTTTTTTGTCACCAATCACTTATCACATCATTTTGGCTTAATACGCATCTTCGATTAGAGCCCAAGGAGGATAATTAGTTCAACTAAATTAATTAGTCGGACAAGGGTTAATATCAAGATGGGTCATATAGTACTTATTAGACATTAAAAAACTAATCTCAGCAAGTCATTTTGGGATGGCTTAAAAGGTTTACCTCCGTTTAGCGAAAATAATACAAACGTAACAATTACGTAAAGCATAATTTCCAACAAAGGCAAAAGGGTGGAGTACTTAGCCCTTTGTTAGTGTTGGTCTTGGGGTAAGAACCTGCCTAACCAAGTACCCCACCGTGTGAGAATGGTACAAAAGATGGGTAAACATGGATTAGGAAAACCATTTCAAAGTCCTTGTAGAAATTAAATAGAAAGCGGGAAAGGGAACTTGGCCTAACAATATATATATATATATATATATATGGATAGATGAATGTAACATGCATACAAGAGAAGGAATGTTGCAAACGACATAGCTAGGGACCTTAATGAAAAGGAAAAACAGTACTTTAATTAGTTTAGTTAATTAAGGATGCGAAGAAAGTATATATTAGTATGAAAGTGATCCGAAGAAATAAACATATCTTGTTCCACATTAATTGTTTCAATGGAGAGAAAGAAAGAAGGATCAAAATTAAAGAACGAAAGAAAGAAAATACCATACTAATTAGAAGATATATAATGATTCGATTTCGACATAAAGTATTGCTTATAATGAAATCTTATACCTTGATCAGTCACCAACAAAATGCCCTTCCTAGCTCCATACTTTGTCTTACATCTGATCTACATCGATTGAGTTTGTGTGTAATTACTGATTTATTATGAACTATAACTATTGATGTCAACACACGATGGATTGAGCACTTTGGCATCTAATTATATATTTAACTTTAATTAATTACATTGATGTATTGGCCTGGTCAGACTGATCTTCTTATTGTGACATTTGAAAGGATCCCTTATCATACTTTGAAGTTCAACTGATGAAGTGGAATATCTGATGTTAGTTGATTGCTACAAAGCTTAGTCTTGATCCTGATCTAATCAAGGGGTTGCTTTGGAGCTTATCTAGGTAGGCTTTTACTTTTAATTAGCATTCGAAGGGAACTGCACGTTAATTAGCTAGCTCCAAGGACCTTTGAAAACAGACATAAATGTTATTAAGTCAAAGTTAATTATCTCTGTAAACAGCTGGGTGACAGTCGCAAGAGACCCAAATAAAAGTTGCACTTGAAAATAACTTTTGTTTACGTATAAGTTTTAAACTGTGAGGCTTGAGAAAGAATTAGCTAGCTAGTTAGGTCAAATTGTATTGATATGAAGTGAACCCTTGGTTCATGATATATTTTGTAGAGGGTTCTCGACAAATTTAAACTTTGGACCTATATATATATATATATATATATATATTAATTAATATAGATTAAAAATAAAGAAACATTAATGAAGAAATATTTAGTTGGAGTATTAATTTATATATAAAGATGAGAATTTTTGTCTTGTTAATAGAGATAAAATGAAAAATAAATAAATATAATTTGCTTCAGCTATTCTCAGATTTTTACCATGAAGCCATGATTAAGATTATCAAACTCGAGTAATTGAGTTTGAAAACAAATTGACATTTCAAATGCACTAATTAATCTATATATATATATGTGTATTTATTTTAGAATGTAATCATCTTATGAATATTATTTTGAGATTTATTAATTATTTTTTAATCGAATTTAAAGATAAGCATAAAAATAATAATATTACTATAAATAGTTGAATGTGATGCACTGAAACTATATATATATAGTTGGACAAATTAAGATCGAATAATTTTTCAAATATCATAGACATATAGACTGCGTTACTCCGTCCTTTAATTCCTTCTTATGACTACATATATAGTCTATTAGTCATTCGGTTGGCAATCGGAGTCGGGCTTTCGGATCCGGGACATTTTATCCAAACCGGATCTTCGGGTTTCCGACTTCCAAGCCCTCGAAAGTTTCGACTTTTTGGCTCGGCAATTTCTCAGTACTCATTCTCACTCTGGACTCATCCACTCTCATTTGTAAGCTGTAATCTTCTCGTCGTCCTTTAAAACCTTCGAAGTTCGCGCCCTTTTGGTTTCCGGAGGGTTGGCGCTCGTTGCCATTGCAGGAACTTCAAGCATCTTCTCTGGTCCTAACGCACATCGGCTGTCCGCAATGGACGTGGACGAGATCGAAGCAATGACTATCCCATTTCAGCTCCAGTTTGATAAACCAATAGCGTCTCAGGTGTGATTGCCTTTCTGTCTGGTGCTATTTTTTATTTTTTTTTCCTTCTTCATGCTTTGCTTTGCTGAAAGTTTTGTTCGATAAAGATCACGATCGCCGAATGGAATCCGGAGAAGGATTTGCTGGCAATGGTTACCGAGGACTCTAAGATCTTGTTGCATCGTTTCAACTGGCAGAGGTTATGGACGGTTTCTCCTGGTATGTCTCTTTCCCACCGCTGTTTGTATTCGAAATGATATTGCTCTGAAATGCTTGTACGTACTTATTTTTTCCGGTTCCGTTAATTTCGGGTCCTCGGTCCATTTATGAGTCTTGTGCGGGTGTTCACTTGAGATCCAGTGAATCTCAAACTCCGGTGGCTATTGAAACCTTCAGTGAATCAATAATTGGTTGACTCCTTATGGATATGAATTCTGAAAGTTCACCCCTTCTTTTCATCCCAGGTTTGCTAGCCCGTTCTGTGTTTGGAGTTCGTAGTGAACACTGTTTTTAAAAAATGAAAATCAGGAAATGAAACTTGCATTTATTTTTCTCATATTTTGGATTTATTTTGAATTCAAGTCGAAGGAACTCATGTTTCTCCTGAATTTACTTCTTCATTGTTCACTCTCTTTGCTCCTGCTTTCTGTAATGTTTGAAGCATTCATATTGCTGATGCTTGATGGCAATACTCTGTTTGACATCTTTAATTTTTTTCTCGTTATTCTTTTTTGTGGGATCCATGTCCCTGGAATATATTGTAGGTTCCTTTTGGTCAGAATCATAAGGTGTAGGTTCCTTCCAGTCAGTAAAATTTTTCAAATTCAGAGTGTCATTTCCACCTCGTTAATGGAATTCATAAATTATGTGTACTGGTGTCCATCTCAAAGTATCATTTGAGTAAATTTCTTGAACTTCTGAAGGCTTTAAATTCCAATGAATTTTACTCCATGTGACACATGTATGATTTCCTAGCTTAGATCTTGCTCATGTCTTCTCACTCTTCTTCAGGAAGGTGTATTACATCTTTATGTTGGCGACCTGATGGTAAAGCAATAGCTGTTGGACTGGAAGATGGGACAATTTCACTACATGATGTTGAAGTGCGTAGAAAGTTGTGAGTGTTAGTGGGGAAAATTTCATATTATTTGATGGTGGGAAAATAATATGTGATTATTTTTTTGGGAAGACCTAATTTCGACGAGTCATTTGGGATAAACTTGGACCTACCTTTAACATAGAATTAGAGAATGCTCTTTGGTCCTATGGGCGTAGTTTGTTACCAGCTTACATTATTATCTGTTTATATTGGCCCCACCTCAAGTCAATTTTCCATTTGTCACACCAAGATGCGAGGTATGCTGGTGAATTGATGCCATATGTAATCCTTCAGTTATTAGTTTGGGAAAAGATCTCCTAAATTTTAGCTAATCATTATAAGACGGGCTTGGTGACAACTATAAGACGGGCTTGGTGACAACTTTAATGGTGAATATTCTCTTGAAGTTTACATAGGTATTTGTGACTGACATACAAATCCTAGTTGCTTTAGTTGTTTTTCTCATGTTCATTGGAAACAAGTTGTCCAGAGGTTAGAAGGGACTTGTTAATGTCAAATGGAGTCTGAAAAGAAAAAAAGGATGAACGAAATCGACAAAATAAGATTGATCAACAGACATGAGAGAAAACCATCTGACATTTTAAAGACCATTATATGGAAATGGGGGATGGAGTTTCATGTTGCTGGTCACAATGTGGTTGAAATGTATCAGTGGTGGTAATGATCATATCTTTCTGTGTGCATGCAGAGGCAACTTTTGTCTTTTTTTCTTTTTCCACGTCAATTTGGAACATAGACTGTACTTTGTAGTATTCTTACTGCCATCCATACTGGCAGGTATGTTTTGTGTTTGTTATGGAAGCAAAAACCATCTTCTCTTTTTTAATTGATAGGTATCCTTGAGTTTCCATACACATTTTGTAAACATCTAATTTCTTCATATAATGTGCAAAATCAAGCTAAAGCTACTAAAATCAATTTATTGGGTGTTGAGAATAGTTCAAACATATGATGTAAGTTTAGATGCATGCTTTAGTTGGCTTTATTTTTTTGAGGAATATTGATTAATAATTTTAATTTAAATTGGTCTAATTCAATATTTAATTTATTTATTTTTTTAATTTAGTAATATTCAGTATTAGTGTAAAGCACATAAGAATACTGTCTACTTTATCAGCTGCAACACTTATCACAAAGCACTCAAATATCATTCCTAATTTAGTCAAACAATGGTTATCTAATATGTTACTTCCTTTTTTTTTTTGAGGAATATGTTACTTCCTTTTGGTTTTTCATCTCTTTCCAATGGCTCCATTGAGGATATTGAAAGGATTTTTTTTTAAATTTTTAAATTTTGTATTTTTTAAAACTACTTTTTGGTTTGTCCCTGAATCATTATTGGACTCTCACTATATTATCCACCAAAGCTATAACTCTTATACTGTCTACTTTACAACCTGGGTCCTTAGGCTTTTTCATCTGCATGGTTTCTAGGTTTCCCACTTATCATCTCTTGTCTAAATAACTTCTTTTGAGTAAAGCATTGCTTTCTCCATAAAAGGTTTGAAACGATGCAGACCCAAGCTGATCTGTGATAATCAATATATAGTTACTGTTCAGTTGATGTTTTAGTTCCCTGCATCACATTTCCATTGCATACTATTTTCCAAGTATTTGATATTTTAGAGGATGTATCAACTGATTGATCTACAGAGTACCTGCCAAGCTATTCTTCATTACTTGGAATTACAATATGCAAGAAAGGGGAACTTTTCATGTTTCATGAATAAAAAATGAGTCGCGGTGTTCTGAAATGCACTAAAAGTTCACTATCCATTGAGAGAAAAAAGAAATTGAGGCCTCTGTCACAATTGATCTTGTGACCTTCTAATAACCTGTGAATACAAGTTACATTTATTTGCTTGTTGTACATTTTCTTTAACAGAATGGGAAGCTATTGAGAAGCATCAAGTCTCACAGTGTAGCTGTTGTTTGTCTTAGCTGGGAAGAGGATGGACAACCTCCAGAGGTACTCTCTCTTCTCTTTCTTTTTTTCTTTGTTTTTTTCTCTTCCTCCCTCCCTTTCTTTCTATCTCTCACTCATACACAAACTAGAAGAAGCAATGTCAACTAGAGGTGGAGGAGTTATACATCATACGAAGCTTTGTAACAGTGACTGGTTTCTTGATTTGTATGGGTTGCTGGGTTACTCCAAGCTTGTTGTCCTGGTAGGTTTTGATGCAAAATAAGTTTCTAAAAGGTCAACTTAAATCTAGCTCCAAATGTTCCGAGGATAGTTGTTGGAGGTGGAAAAAACTACTGTTTGACTCTGCAGTCTCATTGACCAAGTAACTTGAGAATAATCATCCCCAGACAGAAAGCGAATGGAGTTAGTTAGGACTACCATGGATTTTGAAGAAAGGACAAGACTGGCTAACCAGTTAATGAAGCCACTCTCAAGAATGATAACATCCACAAACTGTGCCAATTCCAGATAATGATGTTGTTTGGCTCATGGCCTCTGCTATTCATGTATTCTGTCTTGAATGTGAGAAGTGCAAAAAAAAGTTGAGTCTGATTGAATTTTGTAATGAAGAGCACGCTATGGTGATAGAGAAGGAGATAAGCAAGAGTTCTTGTGTCATCTTCAAAATGAAATGGTACTGGACCTTTCTGAAGGCTGAAAGAAGAAAAGTGGTGTAAAAATCTGTCATGTGTTGATGAACAGATAATCTTAGGTGAAGAATAAGAGTGTAAGTGGTGAATGCTCACAATGCAAGTATGATATAAGAAAGCTGACAAATTCTTTATTCTCTGCAAGACCTTATCATTCCACCTGTCCTTTTTATTTTTTTAGGAAACACTCTTTCCATCTATTATCATGTGTTTGAGGAAGGACCAGAAGTAATGATTGCTGAAGAAGGGATGCCTAATTTGTTTTGCACATCCAATTTTTTTGTCTGTTTACAATTTTTTGGCATGTGCGTTCTATGTGGTTCTGTTCCTATATATTTCTCTGTGGAAAATATTTAAACATATATCATATGTTATTCTCTGTTTATAATAGTCAAGTTGCGCAATTTGGATTCAGGATGACAGTGAAAACATCTTAAATTATGAAGATCGCACATCTCGTTTCTTTCCTGCTGCTCCTAGAGTTCCTCGGATGCCAGGGCTGTCAGCAACAGATGCTGAATTCACGGATGATGCAGAAGATTCCTTCACGGAGCTATCCAACTCTTCACATCAGCATTTGAATATCTTGTGCAGCGGAGACAAGGATGGAAGCATTTGCTTTAGTATATTTGGGATTTTCCCCATAGGAAAAATTGTAAGTTCATATTTACTTCCATGTGAAAAGAATTGCTCTCTCTCTCTCTCTCTCTCTCTCTCTCTCTCTCGCTCCCTCCTGATCTTCCTCTCTTTCTGTCTCTGCCACACACACACACACACTACACCTTTTCTGAATTATTAACATAATATTTTCCTTTCCTAAAAAATTAGTATTTTCTGTTATCCTGCAGCTTATGACCAAGAAAACAAAAGATTCTGCTTCTCTCTCTTTCTCATTTCTCTGATAGTAAATTACATCCTTTTCTGAAACATAGTATTTTCTGCTAGTCTGCCGCTTATAATGGAAGATCAAGTGTAAGATAACACTTCAGATATATGTAACCCGTAATTCTCTCTTAAAATATTTTATTTGCTTACAGATTTGATGCTTCTGCTGCTTGTTCTATTTTGTTCTGTTTTTTTCCCAATCGTGTATCTTTCATGTTGGTTCATTAATGGGTGATGATGGTGTATCAGAATGTGCACAAATTCCCTGTACAAAGTCCACTTGTAGAAACAAAAACCGTGTACCAGCTTCTCAAGGCTTCTATCTGCAAGGTATGGTTGTTTTCTTTTTTCTTTTGATGAAAATGCTTAGGTTATGGTTGTTTTCTTTAAGAAGCATCAGCAAAACAAACAGTTAGGATTGGAGATGCGACATGGAAAAATATCTACAGTTTTTTTTGGGAAATGAAACTGTTGCTCGTTCTGTTTGGAAACCAATTTTGTGTTCTATGGCATTTGATACTGCTTTGAAATATAAACTGTCGAATTGCTAACAAAATGGGCTAATACGTCAATCTTATAGACTTCAGTCCATAATCTGCTGACCCGTAAATGGGCAACACATCATGGCTAAATATGGTAGCAGAAATAGACAAAGACATAACATCACATTTAAAATGGATGGGGTATGTCAATTGAGGCTCCTCAATGCATACTGTGGTTAATCTTGTTGTTTTTGTGGGAGTGTCCATATGACTGTAGACCGAAGCTGTAAATGGAATGGGTTTGCAGGGATGCAAGTGTCACTTTGCTGCTCAGTTAGCTGAAGCCAGGAGGAGCATTGATGTTGCTGAATCCGACATAGTTGAATATATATGATGATGCTCATGAAGAGAAAATAGTGATTTTATAGCAGGATCCAGTCAGGCTTTTGTGAGGCATGAAGTGAATGCTTCACTGTTGAAAGGGAAATAATTCAATTTTATGATACAGGCCATGCTTTTAAGAGCAAGTAATTCATTTATTGCTTGACAGAAACCTTGTTGTCCTTATGGATCTTTTCTTAGAAGTAGGTTGCGGCAAGATATTGTTGATTAAGTAACTGAGTGTGAGGAAGCAATGACTTTAGAGATCTGTAAAATTTGAAGAAATAAATGTTATGTTGGATACATTTCTGCATTATCTTGTTTTCATGACCAACATATTTTTAATATGTCCTGGTTTGTCAGTAAAATATATTACTAGTTTGAACTCTAGAAACTGTCAACTAGTTGTTAGTTTTTCACTTCCTCTGTCCTATTTGTTTGGCAGGCCTGCTTTCTTGTTATTTTAAAGAAATATTGAACTGCAGAAAAGAAATAAGTTCCTTTTTTATTTATTCTGTATTATCTTTGTGTAAGTTGACCTTCTTGATGGTGAGTTTCTTGGCCAGATCTCTTTGTCAAAGGATCTTCGACAATTAATTGTTCTCAGCTATGGAGAACATATGGATGACCTGACCAACATGAAAGACAGTTTTAAAGATAAACAAGCTTCATCAATTAGCATGCACAGCTTACTTCTCAATACCTCCATATTTAGAAATAGGTGAGTAGTATTATCATTCGAAATGGAATGGAGAATATCTATAAATTTTCTGCTTTTCTCTCCATTTTCTATTTGCATTGTCAAGTTATTTCTTATTTTATTTTATTTTATTTTTATTTTTATTTTTTCTATATACTGAACTGGTATTTCTATTACTTTTTTGTCTATCAGCTGAGATTCTTGTTTCTCTAAGGCTTGAGGGCCCTCTCCTCTTTTTTGTTTTTGTTTCTTTTCTTGTGTTAATGAATCACCATTTAGAAAAAGCATTAGAAGTAGATGCAAGCATTAAAAGAGGACGAGGTCTTGTCTTTGATTGTCAAAATTCTTTCTCTGGGGTTTGAGATTTCTCCATTCCTTTTTCTTGTTGTTTCTTAGCTTTTATGGATCATCATTTTGAAAAACTTTTTGATATTGTAACATTTGTTGCCATGCAACCCAGTTAGAGAGGTAATTCTTAATGGATATGCATATCCTGTTTCGAAAAGAAAGTTCTTATGCTTTGGTATGTGCAGGAAAAATGAACTTCATCAGATGGCCCAACAATCTTCGAATATTGAGGATTTAATTGAAGTTGTCAGGGTGTCACTGTCACTAATGCATAAGCAATGGGCAGATGCCATGTGTACATTTCATGAAAAGTTTGATCCTTTGTCTTCATTGATTATTGATCATGGTATCTAAATATCTACACCACACAAACTAACAAGTAGCTGTCATTAATTTCTTGTTCATTTTCTTATGGTGCCCTACATTTAATGCTGTGCTCTTTAGGACTTGATTCTACTCCTCAAGAGGAGTTCTTGAGCCTTCTGACTGGTGCTCGGACAAGTCCACCTATTCATCAGTTCCTAGTGAACTCTCTTGGAGAAGCAGTGAGT
The DNA here is from genome assembly GCA_019845555.1 of Aristolochia fimbriata. NCBI lineage: Eukaryota > Viridiplantae > Streptophyta > Magnoliopsida > Piperales > Aristolochiaceae > Aristolochia > Aristolochia fimbriata. The sequence continues at coordinate 2,798,614 of CM034078.1, forward strand.
TGGCATTTGGTTTGGTAATTCTTTATGCCTGAACTGAAAATATTTGCTTACTTTATGGGTCTTATCCTGAGTAGGGACTGAAGCGTGTATCAAAAGCTATTGACAGTGCTGCCAAAGAGCTTCATCTTGTTGCCCGTGATCATCTTCAGGTGTATTATATTTTTAACTTGCTCATCACTCTTTTATGTTTACCCTTTTATGGATTTTTTGTGATCTAACAATGTTGAACTTCTAGCCTGCTGCAGAAATTATTGCATTTAGAAGTGGAGAACTTAAAGGGCTTTCGAGGTGGCGAGCTCGCTATCGGAGCATAGGGCTGGATGAAAAACTTGTCAATAATGCAATGGAAAAGGCTGGAATGTTACTGGTTCAAGTGGAACGATTTCTAAGGGTGCTATCAGGGGTGGCATATCAGGTAACTGTGGTTGTTTTTACTCATTTTTTCCTACTGATATTTTGTTTCTATGAAATGGTTTCCCTTTCAGTTTAGTTACTGCAGCAAGATGACATGAAACGTTGCCTTAATTTCTTTACTAAATAAAGCCAGGTCTTGGATTTCTTTGAAAAGTGAGAACTTGTCGGTACGGTATTTCAAAATCATAAAATAGGCTGTAATGTCATAAAATATTTCAAAATCACAAAAAAGAAAGAAATGATATAGGCAAGCTACACAAAAGGGCATTCACTCTGTGCTGAGGAAGCCCGAATGCTCACAAAAAGCTTTATCCCTGCTGAAGGATGGATTTGCTTAGGACTTTTATGTGTTCATGTATGCTGAAAAACATATCATTTGCTTATAATTCTGTAGTTCTTGTGCCATCCCTTCTTGCTGGTAGTTTATGTTTCTTCTATGTGATTTATTCTTGTGGTTGCACTTTTCATTTTGATCCCTTTGAGCTCCTTATTTATGCTCTCATGTCTAATGACATAGTCTTCACTATTATATGAAACCTGATGATGGTTTTGTTAGTTGTTTTCTGGCTTATCTACAAAATAATCTTTGATCCAGTTCCAGAACTTCTTTACATGGGTTTCCAAGTGTATAAAGCTACTGATGTCAGAGCCAAGTGATCAGCTACAACCTTTCAATTGGTTCGACTATTATGCATCCTTTTCATATTTTGTCTTCTAAAGATTCTGCTTCATACTATTGTAATTGGTTGTCATTTTTTTTGCCAGTGAGCTTATAGTTATGTTCTTGAAGTTTCTTTATGACCAAGATCCTGTTAGGCAGTTACTGGAAAACTCTGACGGGAATCACAATATCATTATCGACCAGTAAGTTTCCTTTCCAGAATTATTATCAAACAACTTTTTTTTAAAGAATGATGAGAAAAAAAATTCATTAAAGCATCCCTCTCAACAATCAATATCAATTTTTTTTTTTTTTTTTTTTTTTTTTTTTGAGAGGAACTTGAGAAAAAGGTTCATGAAGAACCCCAAAGGGAAAAGGTACAAGAAGGGGAAAGACCTTAAAACAAAAAGAAATGCTAAAAACTGAGGGGCATCATCCCCTGTCGTGGGGGCCGCACCACCCCCTTTAGCAGTGGATTGGATCTTACCTCCAAGTGGGAGACTCAAAGTGAATGTGGATGGTTCATCCTTTGGGAATCTGGGACTTGCAGGGTATGGAGGAATCCTTAGAGATGATAAAGGGGAGATTTTCCTCCTTTACAGGTTCACTTGGGGAGGACGACTCCACATCAGTTGAAGTACATGCAGTTTTGCAAGCTCTTAGGATTTTCCATGCCCGCTTTAGTGGCGAATTGATAGTGTAGAGTGATTCTAGAAATGTAATTGGGTGGTGTAAACAGATTTCAGCCCCACCATGGAGATTACTATACCTTTTCAGAGAGATTTTTTACATAGCTTCATCATGTGTTGGTGAATGATCATGTATTCCTAGAGCTGCCAACACATTGGCAGACTCTTTAGCTAAAGAAGGGGCTCACCTCTCCTCACGTGTGTTAAGGGTGAACCAACCTTTTGTACTTTGACTATCATATATTCAATAAACACAAAGCAATTTCCTCAAAAAAAAAAAAAATTCTTTATTGCTTCTGTTTAAAGAAGAAGGCCATGAAGTAAAATAGGGAAAGAAAGACCATCCCCACCATGTGCGGCAGGTGGGGATTGGGGTGCTACTCTAGGTTATATGACCTGGACTTTACTAGTTGTTTTTAACATGCTATAGCAAGACTCAATTCCTCTTAGGGCAGGAGAGATATCATCCTACATGAGCAGAAATCCAGGCTCTTGGCGTAAATGTTTGAAGAGAGATTTGCAGCAACATCCATGTTAAAGTTGATGCCAATGATGTTATCAACTGATGCTCTAGGAAAGAGGCCCTTTCTTTGCATCAATGGCATTGTTTTCAGGAAATTACTTGGCTAATGCTTTTCATTGAACTACAGTGAGATTAGTGGAAACCCCTCCACCACCACCCCCAGTTGGTATGGTGTTTCAAATTTTACACCATCAGGGTTAATAAATCATTTCCATTCTTAAAAAGAGAAATATTTGTATGCACATTGTTATTTTATTCTTTTAAAAGCATTTCCTGTGCTTTGTACTGCATTGATTTAGCTATTTTGCTATCAATTTCTATTTTTACAATTTTTGTAGTCTTATATCTGTCTTGGTATGCATTTGTTTCTCAGGGACACCATGCAGAGAGTTGAAGAACTAGTCAAGTTTGGGGGATTTTCTGACACTGAATATCTGCATAGGACTTTGACCAAGGAATTTGAGGAGATGGAAGATAGGTAATCCTACTGAAGATGGGGGTGTCAAGCAATTAGTCACTGATATTCCTGTAGCACAGCTTATTATAAGCTTATAAAGGGCCTTTAAGCCTTTTTAATATTACTGTTGAACCACCACTAGTTTAACATTATGAGTAGCAATAAAAGCTTCGCCGTAGAAAACAAAAGAAATTATCACTTATATTATACATGGATTGGTAGATGGGTTGGTAGATAGATAGAGTAGAGGTGCTCTTTTTTGTATTCATCTTGTTTGTTACTGATGTATCTTTTCTTTGATGTTGGTATCAGCTTCAAATTGGCTTTCTTAATGCCATTTACCACTATATCAAAGAAAATCTATTGTGAAGATATATGGCCATTATTTCCAGTCTCATCGTCACCAACCTTGTCGTCCTATGTTCCTACATCAGTTTCATTTTACCAGGTACATTCCTTGTTTTAAACTATTCCATCTGTTTTTTGGTGATTGATTATTTTGAAACCAATTTAAAAATGAAATGCAACGTTCTTTTTTTTTAAATGGCAGTAATGAACTTAATTGTTCACATAAAAATGATACTGAAGGGAAGAATCTAAAAGCTTGAGCAATAAATATAACTATATTCTTTTTTTTTTTTTTTTTTTTTTTTTGAAACGGCGAATACATTTTTACTCTCAATTACAATTTGTTGCTCCCAATGCTGTTATGGAGGCCCGAACCCAAGACCTCACGCAGCAATAACTCCCATGGGACCACTGAGCTACTGCCCAAGTGCCCTATTATTCTTCATTTCTCGATGAATGTTTTGTTAAATCTAAAAAATAAAGAAATATTTTCTAAAGCTGGTTCATTCAGTAAAATTTTCAAAGAAAGAAGGGTGATTGCATTTAATGTCTTCCATATGTCAGGTGTTTTATTAGAATGATGCAATGGGTTGGAAAATGAATTAGTAAATTTTAGAAACTCCAGTCCAATGCGACACATTATGTGAGCTTGTTAACAATATAGAGAATGTTTACCCTAAAATTTGGCTGTTCAGTTCTATGAAGTGAGTGGAGATTAATCGTAAACTTAGTTTTATGAATAGTTTTAATAATTATGTCTTTCTTCATGAGTATGATAATTTTATATATTGGATAAAAGATCACAATAATAATTTCATCAAGGCGCATGATCAAGGAATTCAAAAAGAAGCATTAGAACATAAAACAAACTCGACCAAATGAAAAAATGTATACCATTTTTTTGAAAATGTATACAAAATTTAGGTTTAAGGCAAAAATTTTATTAAACGGCAAAAGCCAAACGTGCAGCTAGAGGGATATGTATATTGAAAGTCTGATCCTTTTGATGCATAGACTAGGGCTATGCCATAGGTTAGTAAATGCATTGAGATGCAAGAAATATAGTCTGAATGATGCCATCATGTTCATCATATCCTTGTGGATTATTGGGTTTCTGCTTTCTGTGCAGGATGTCGTTGTAGATCCCATTACTCATACATCTCAGAGAATACTGGACTACATTTGCTTCCAAATACCAGATATTTCTGTCTTTGATCTGCCTAGTACTGTAGGTATTGTCAGGCATTTTGCACATGATTATTCTTGTAAGAACAATGGAAACTCTTCCCCAGAGGCTGCATTATTACGTATTCCAGATGGGTTCCAATGTGTGGATTTATCCCTCTATAAGGTAATGGATCATAGATGCTTCAGTGATTTTGAGATTCTATTCATCCAATTTGGATTAAATTTCTCTTTGCTGAAACAGGATAGCCAGGTTGTTCTGTTACTAAATGAAACAACTGCCACTTCTGAGAGCCCCGAGAAAGCATGGTTAATGATTGTAGAAACTAGTACTTTGCCATTTATGACAGTCCCAAGAATGGCCGAAACAAGCCTGTGGTGGTTTCACTGTTTGATGGTAAATATTAGTGTGCTTTTTCTTCCTCAAAATGTTTGATCAAATAAATTTCAAGTGATGACATTCTGTTTGCTTTCAAAAGTCAAATTTAATCCTGTTCACTGGATGAAGCTCTTTTTCTTGTGATTTACTTAGTAAGGACTCAACTCCAGTGACCTAGCTGTATCAATGTTTCACCGTGGTTTCATTTCCGTATAAAATATGAGTATTCTCTAAACTGTGTACATCTTGAGATTGTTTTTTAGTTTAGATGAGTTTTATCTGACCATTAGTTAATACTAATGTGGCTGGTTTAATTGAGTTCAAACAATCTGGGGTCCCTTCTACTGTCTGGGGTTTCTTCTACAGGTCTGTCATTCAAAGAGCTGATAATAGGAAGAAAAGTTATCCAACCTGGCTGGTTCAACTCTGGTTGAATCACTAAAACGTGCAAATCAGTTTTCCTCTTCTCACTTCATAGAGTGGATTGGGTGGGGAGAACCCTTCCCTGTTTACAACAGATATGGGGATGGTACAGGCCCCTCTCATGTTCACAGAGGATTGGGAGATCCCTTCCTTCCCTGCATTCAATTCTTTGAGATTGTTTCTTTTTTATTTTAATCTTAAATGTGATATAACAAAGACAAACTGATTTTACGAGAAAATTGAACTGACTCTGTAACTGACTCTCTGGGTCAATGGACTGTACGGTTTTAATAACTCTGATTTAAATAGTAGCTCAAATGCTTATTGTTTCTGCAAATGTTTTGATTTAGAATTCTGCTGTGGAATTGAACATGGAGAAAGAAAAAGTACGATCCATCCCCCACTCTGTAATGGCCCCATTTGCTGTCAGTGGTAAGCATTTAATTTATAGCAGAGTTCTAGTTTTGCTTCTAAGCCTCATTTCAGTCAGGCTGAGTTTCAGCTATTTCAGTCAGGCTGAGTTTTAGCTATTTGGTCAAGCTTTTCGGCTGTGCCCATCATGATAGGGCCTATCAAGTGCTGATCCCTGTCCTATATTGGCCTATTTGTTGGAACTTAATTGAGCGAAAAGCAGTTTTGTGAGTCTGTGACTGCTTTGCGGGCTATGTTCTTTAAAACTAACGAGTCTTCCTACCCAGACAATATGGTCTATTTCTGATAGAATATGTTTTACAGCTTCTAGGGGTTTAGCTTGCATATTTGCTGTACGAAAGCGTGCTTTGGTGTATATTCTTGAAGAAGATGAAGATGAAGTTTCTGAGATGGAATGAAGATCCAGTTGGGTGGTGCTGCATGCAAACTGAGGTATGACAATATCCTGTAGGGGTGGGAATCTTGTCCAGTTACCCATTTTATCACTTTATCTATTCATTTATACAGGGTGTTGAACAAGATCTTTTTTGCATTCTTAGGATTGGGTAAGATTACCAAGAAATTGCTATAGATAATAGTGATTTCTTACCCAACCACTTGTTTATATTTAGTGTGGTAGTTTACTCCTGTATAACACTAATTTGTTATATTTTTTGGTTTATAATTTAAATGTTGCAGATAATTTTGTAAGATTAGTTTGAGATTAACAAATGTCATGTTTGGTTTACTGTTTTATGCATTTATGATTTTGGTACGACTTAACTGTTCTATGGTGTTAGGGGAGGCAAGCGGAGTTTCTAAGCTTGAGCTTGGTTTGACTTGCAAGACCAAGCTCCAGCTTGCATAATTGCATTCAAGCCCATATATGAGCTCCAGCTTGCATAATTGCATTAAAGCCCATTCATTCAAATATATCTAAATACTCGTGCTCCTGCTCAAATTTGAGTCTATATCTGAGCTCCAGCTCGAATTTGAGCCTATATACGGCCACTCTTTATTCTTAGCCCTTTTGAGCTCAAATAGATTCTATATATGAACTTGAGCTAATTCAAGCATATATATGAGGTTGAGCCTGAATTTGAACGCTTTTATATGAGCTAGAGCTGGAATTCAAGCATATATATGAGATTAAGCTTGAATATAAAAGCCTTTATATGTGAGCTCTAGCTGTAACATGAGCTAATTTTACGAATCTCAAATTTTCCTTGATGCAAATGATTCCTTAATGGCTTGTGTATTTATATATTACGGCTTTATGACTCGGCCTAAGTAGACTTGGATTTTATGGTTTTAAGATCTGAGTTGGAGCTCCAACTTGTCTCTGGTAATAAAACAAGTTCCTTCGTGTTTGCCAAGTCAGAGGATTTATCTCTGGTTTCAGTCTTGAGTCAAAAAACCATGGTATATGGTATTTAGAGAGCAGATATTTTTGGTTGTGATGCTATCACATTAACATTTTAATTATAAGTAACTTGTCCAAATGGTCATTATAAATTATATAAATGTTTATGCAAGGATGAAAAGCTATTAGTCTTGTAAATTTTTCAAATTTTTTTCTAAATTTTCTTGTATTATATGTTTTGTGACTTTTGTCCAAGAAAATTTTGCTCAACGAAAGACAAGGGCTTTTCACTCTCACAGCATCGTGACTGAAGAGTTGAACCATCCGAGATAAGATTTTTTTCCTTTGTCAAAGTATTCACTTGTTCTGTCAATGGATTGAATGATTGGCCGTGAAATCCCTTTCAGAGCTAACCATACATGCAGATATGCACGATCGCTGATTCTACTGATGAATTTCTTGGAATTCTGTGCAAAATTTGATTTTACCACCAAAAAAAAAAAAAAAAAAAAAAAAAAAAAAAGGCGGACTAAAACTATTCCATTGCTTATTCTTGATAGAAATTACAGGCGGGTACACATACATGGAAAAAAGGGAGAATTTTATCTTTCCCCAGCTAAGATCTTTGCCGCCACTGTTCGGCTTCCTCGTCGGCTTTCTCGTCTTTGTTTGAGAGTGAACCATTTATTGGGAGAGAAAAGGCGGAAGAGATGAAAAGCCGAGATGGAAGCTACAGCTGCAGCGAACAGTGAAGCGGCCATGCCGCATAAAATGCCGCCGGCGATGGTGTAGCAGAACCTTGTATAGACGTTGCAGAGTTTGGTCCACTGGAAGGCTTCATTGCCGGTAACTGCGAAGAAACAAGCCTGAAGAGCGGCTATGGTCCCACTGAAGCTTATATAAGCTGCCACCTGCGATGCGCAGATCAACATGTAAGCAGACATTTTATCGAAATTTTATGTTAGGTTAAGAATTTAAAAGGATCAAGATAAAACTTAAAATATAAATTAAGAATAAATTGACGATTGAAATTCTATTCACCAGAACTTGGCTTCGTACTAGGAATCATTAAGGCTGGTAGTTCTAACTAGAAAGTAACACAGAACAGTTGAGTGATAAATGAAAAAGCACGAGCTCCGTGAGAAATCGAACAGAGGAGGCAGTATCAAAAGAAAGGGAACGCGTGGATGAAATTGGAAACGTCTCCATCAGGTGCTTATACTTCGGAACGGTTGGAGTCTTCAGAGTGGGAAGGCTGACAATCAATTCTGTCCTGCAACTGCAACTGCATATCTATATCGAAACGTCCCAATAATACCAATTCTTGAAGGCAACATTAAATAGGTTTCGGCCACTCGGCCCCTTCTTCGTCTTTCTTAGGAAGACAATGGTCCCAAAGAAGGAAACCCCCCAATCTGGGACACAGTCATTTACGCGATTCCCATGGCTGTTTCGCGCAAATGCTTTCTTTTCAAATCCGTGAAAGGGTGCAGTTGTGCCAACTTCTAACTTTTAAGAGAAAATTTATCAAACTTCTTATTCTTATATTTTGCCTTTGGCAGGGGGTTGAAAAGGATCTACTCGTTTCTACAGAAAAGTCAAGGTGTGGCCTTAAAAAAAATTAAGGTCAAAACTGAATTATGTTTTCAATAATATACAGTAAAATTGTTAAAAAAAATTTTATTGAAAAAAAAGAAGATGAAGAATCATAGCCACAGACAACTGTAAATAAATGGAGAGCGTTAGAGCTAGTTGGTTGAGGAGACGAGAATTGATGGCGCGCTCAGCGGGACAACTGTTCATTATATCCTTATACTAGGAAAAAGGGAGAAAACCTTAAAGGACACTATGTCTATGTTTTCGATCTTCCCTATAATGTTTTCCTAGTTCGACGTTTACACATAATTGGAAGGCTATCTGCGTCATATAATGTTAAAATTCTGGGTTTCAAGAAATCATTCTTACTTCCACTCCCAGATTCTTAATACTTCACACTTTCATCCGTAGGAATTAAGAACGAAGACGGGTTTATTCTTTCTCTCTGAATTCTCACTCAAAGCTTTCCGTTTTCTGCACCTGATAATATGCAGTCACAAGAAGAAAACATTGTACAAGGAATCGGTCAAGACAGATTGAGATGATTTGGTAGACGGTATTTAAATTATGCGTGTCAGAAGTGAGAACAGAAATTTTTATGGGCTTTACAAATCAGTAGTGAAGCAACTTCGTAATTACTAGCTCGTTGCAAAAGCAGTCGGAAGAAAACCCAGAGAACCTCTTAATCATAACTACCAACAAATTAAACCCAAGCTCTCAGAAAAAAAAAAAACTTCATATTTAAAAATCATATGGGAAAGAAGAACTTCGATCAAAACCCATCAAAATCCGGAAGGAAGGTCCGAAATAGCTAGTCACGGAGATCTAGCTAGCTCCTAATTACCTGGTCCAGGAAGAGGCAGACGCAGCGAGAACAGGGCTTATTGCAGCAACTCGAAATCCCCCCAACCTTGGCTCGTATCAGACACCTCACCAGCTGAACAAGCTGATAACTCGCAACAACCCCTTCAATAACCACCACAACCCTGCAAAACAAACAGAAGGAATTCAATAATAAACATTACACACGAGATATATAAAAGCCGAAGCACTAGTACTGCTGTATAAAAAATGGATCCCTGATCAATATGGAAACGCAAGATGTACTCACTCGAGCGCTTGCAGATCCTTGTACGTGGCCGTCTTCTCCAGAGAAAGAAAAACCTTCTTGGTCTGCTTGTCTAGGGCGACGAGACATGCCGCTAAGACGGCCGAGACCAAAGAGAGAAACCTGAGCGACGCCTCCGCTCCCAAGACTACCCTCTCCTCCATGTTCACTTCGTAAGCACTATTACAAGAAGACGGGAATGTGGATGAGTACTCAGTCCCCGGGTCTCGGGATCTTGGGTTTATTTAAAATGTTGGAGAGGTCGTCCCAGAATTTGAAGGACTTCACGGGGGTCTCCAAGGAGTTAAGAAGGCCACCTACTGGTCTTCTGATTAGTTTTGGATCCTTGCTTTGCCTACCCGGAAATCAAAACACACCATAAATACAGATCTCAAATAGCCAAAAGAGATGACGTGCATCGGTGCATGATCATGCATCTCCCTCGTCAACGACGGGTCCTGAATATATATATATATATACACAAATTAATTAATAATTAACTAACGCTACATGTCTTTTTGGGGTTCCAACAATTTAGGCCAGTAGATTAGCTTTTTTTTTTTTTTGTATTTTTTGGCTTTCTAATTGGCTTTCTAGAGAACAATTTAATAGCAAGGAGAGAGACTCTCCAGCAAATTTCATATATCCAATAAATTAATTGTCAATTTGATTTCCTACTTAATTCTGTTAGTCTTTCTGCAGCTAATAAATAATAATAAAATCTAAAGGTAAAAAATGGACCACGTAGACTGATCTGGTAAACTGTTTTTACCTTATAAATTAAAGGAGCCCTATAGCTCTTAAAAATAAAATAAATATTAATAAAAATAATAATTTTTTTAATGTAATCACGACGTTTAATTTAATTATTTTAACTCATGATCATAAGTAAAATACAAATATATACTACACTATTTATACAAGTACCTTCCAAATTAACTTCTCGTAGCTAGTACTTAAATTCGCCATCAAATATCAATCTTGAAAGACGTCCAAATTAACTGCAGAATAGACAGTACAACTGCATGTACAAGACGCTCGAGTGGTTTATCTGAAAATGTCGATTCCGATTTTCATGCAAACACTTGGCCGGGCTCATCTTTAGTTACTTTTGCTTTTTACTAACAGAATCTTCAAACCCTGCATCAATGTTGTAATTAACCCGGGCCATCATTTAATATTTTGCAATACGTACGTATATTGATGTTATATTATCAAGAGAAGTTCATATATATGAAGCAGAACTGAAGTCGCTGTTGGTCTGGCTTGTGGCTGCCCATCTCTTAGAATTTTATGTGTGGCTCTAATTAAAACTATTTTATATATTAATTTAATTAAAAACATAATTAATAAATATATTTAAATTATTTCGCACCATCAATTTGAAAGCATAGGTAGAGGACCTTAATTAGGCCATATATATATATATATATATATATATATATATATATATATATATATATATATATATATATATATATATCTCAAGTTAATTAAGACCAAAAAAAAAAAAATAAAAAAATTAAATAGGTGATTAGTTCCTTTCATGACCGTCTCAGTCATCAGGTCTGAGATGTGATCATTATATTTCACATAAAACCTGCAAAAATTCCATCTAAAAACAATTTTCTGTAAACTCGAGGGTAACATGCATGCATGGTACGTACGATCCCTCATTTATATGTAATAGCAATCTTCCCAAACTATATCAACCATCCTTCAATAGCAATATAGCATTATATATATGGAGTAAGAGAAAGCAAAATGATATTGCATAACATTCACACACACGTACACTTACGTGTGGAACATTTTTCTCTACACTTACATTAATTTAAAGAAGAAAAAGTGAGACATTATCGCAAGTGTGAGGAGTACTTTTGTAAAAGTGAATAAAGCTTTAAATCATTTTTATAAAAAAAACCCTCCTTTCTTTTTTAAAATTTAGTGTAGAAAGTTTTTTTCTACGCGTATATACATAAACAAGTCAATGAAAGTATTAGAAGTATATATATATATATATATATATCAATTTTTTTCCCCAAACAAAAAGGCAAGTCAATGAACCATCATAAATGACCATCTGTCCTTGTTAAGCATGTGGTACCCATAATTAAATTCAAATTTAAAAAAAAAAAAAAAAAAAAAAGGAGTATGCATGGAGCGATACACTGAGAGAAGGGTGTGAGAGATGTGAGAGAACGTGGCCAACAGCATTTTGGCTTGGCAATAAATTCCATTGAAAGTTTGAATGGACACAAGTTGCTCTGCAACCACCTGTATTCATATATACGTTCTTCTGATCTTGATTTGAATGTGAAAGAATTTGTGGAGGTGGTGGTACTACTGCATCTATCGTGTACATGGAATACTACTCTTGCACTCGCCAAAGCTTTAATGGAGGCAGCGGTGGCCATGCACTGATGGCCCAAGTACTTTGATTAATTTTATGCTTCTCTACTGTTTTAATATATAGCTAGGAATGGCGAAATAAATATTCACAAACTCTTTACTCTTTACTTACTTTTCAATAAGAATAATTTGAATTTATTTTATTCTGTTGGCTCAAACAAACGAACTGCAGTCCTGTATGATTTCATTACTGAGTTACCTTAGGACAAAAAAAAAAAAAAAAAAGAGTCTTAAGCAATTTGGATTGTCCCTTTGTGTAGTAGAAATATCAGAATTTTAGGTGAGCGACAGAGACAATCTTTTATCTTGTATCTCTTAGCTGTTTCTACTTCATTGCGAGCTGCCACAGCTTTATTTTCTTCTCCATTCTCCATACTCAGTTATGAATTTCTGTATGCAATTAATAAAATACATATACAAACAGAGAGGAGGATGGCAGGACCTCCTTTGTGCTTCATCTATATATGGGAATAATGGAAGCAAAGGGGATTCGTTGGGGTAGTTTCCTGGCCAGAGACTCAATCAATTTATTATTTCCTTTTTTCTTCTCTCTAGGGGTACAGTATTGTTTTGGTAAAAAATGCATGCGTATACTAATTAATTATGTGTCAATGATCCCTTGAAAGTATTGTCTAATTTTGAATACTCTTGTTCATTGGAAACTTAATTACTAACATCTACATATATCTATATCTGCACAAACATATGTGTTATTCAACCATGATCGATAATAATGTATTTCCAATGATTAATATTTGTAATGATTTAGGTTAAGTAATAAGTCTTTTAATAATATTGTTTAAAATAAGTTTTATACATCCAAAGCTTTTCGGACCTCACCACAAGCTTCATCTTTTTATTTTTTATTTTTATTTTTGATTTTTTTCCGGTAATCCTCACGAAGTAAACGCATCGATGCCCGTTATGAGTTGCTTTGTCGTCTAATTCACCGACTTATTCCAATTGTCCATAAAGTTGCAACTAACGACAACGAAGAAAACGTAGAAAGTATGGTGGGTGTCGTAGGTTACACCTTTATGCCAATATATGATCGTGGCCGTTCTTTTTCGTAGAATTTTCTGAAAAATTTCTGGATTAAACGACGCGTATTACCCTTCACTATGCCACTTGGGGTGTAACCTTATGCATGCACATTGTGTCTCACACTACAAATGTTGGAAAGGATGGACTTTTTCATTACCTCAACAAAGAGAGAACAAAGGATGGTGCAAGCTATGAACAAAGAAAGGTCTTCCCTACTTATAAGTTCTAGTTGTAGATTTTGTTACTATTGCTATTATTGTTGTTGTTCATCTTATTTCCTTTATGTTATTTTTCTGCATTAGTTTATTTTTTAGACATGTTTTTTTATGTAACCTACATGAAATATTTTGTAGGCAAGACCCTTTTAGCCATTAGATCTTGAGATTGATATAATAGCAGTTATTTAATAAATATACACTGTTATACCTCTTTGAAAAATACCTATAGAAGAAGTTTGTGTTGGGTACATAGGATAAGTGACCCCAAATTTTCTATTTTTATATTAGTAATTAAATCTCTTTTTTGCTCAGTGGAGCCCCATTTGATGATATGGAAGTTGCAAAGGAGACATCTTGGTATGCAGTCGAAAATGAAAAGCTCAAAATGGTAAGTTTATATATCACTTCTCCAAAAGAGAAAATATTATTTGTAGGGAGATCAATGATTTGCTTGAAAATTTACCAGAGTCCATCATGATTCATGCATGGTTAAGGTATGGCTTGGAAGACCCTAGCATGCATTCTTTTCTAGCCATCCTGATCTTTTTAGTTGTTAAGGTTTTGTAGAATATTATATATGAGTTGTCTTAAGAGTTTAAATTCATTACAAGTTTTATGAAATTAATTAAATTTTAAATAACTTCATTCATTTAAGTGATGACTAAATTGAGCTGAAAATGAAAATATATGTATATATATATATATATATATATATTTCCATTTTTTCGACACGCTTATAAAGCCCTATCCTGTAAGTTCATCTTCTTTACTTCAGAAAAATAATCCAAAGATTAGTCATTATTCACCTCTTCTCCTACGGTTCCTCCCAACAGGGAAGTAAGAAAGGCAGTGATGAAGAAGAAGACCTCTGGGACTTTGATTTAGAGGAAGCAGAACTCATATGCAAGTTCTTTGAGGAAAAGGAGCCGGTATACATATATACACACACACACACCCACCTATTTCTTTCAATTTCATTCACAGCTAATTAAATCACCCGAACAGTACTTAAACAACATGCGGTACTACCAAGAACTAAAATCAAGTACTCGTCAATTGTTTATATATCATGATTTTTCTTTTAGGAAGAAGATATGGATTCAAACGGGCTGTTGGATGACGCCATAGAAGTGCTTTTTGAGGTGGGTGGACTCTCCTTCTGTCATTCCATGAAGCTAAGTACAATGAGCTTCATTCTGTCATGAGCTATCTAAGATTAATATTGGCTAAGTATTTTATTATTATTATTATAATTATTATTTTCAGATGGTGGATACCAAAGAATTTCGGCGTTTGGTGGGTCTGGGAATGTATTATTGTACCATGTGCGTACTCTAAGTTCGGACTCATAAGTGGTAAGTAGTCAGTGAACGTAACACCACTACTCCCGGCCTGCCCTCAATCATCTGAGGTCGTCTATCAATCGACTTATCGTGTGTCTTTTATGTTATATATATACCTATGTCCTTGGGACTTGTGTTATATCTGTAACCTGTGGATTATGTCCTCATCGGCTAAATACACTACTTTGTTATGTATCAAGTCAAATGAGAGGGTCGAAGCTATCTCCATTTGAATGTCAGCATCCTTTTGTAGTACTTCTCTCTCTTTTTCACGATGGGTCACTGGTTTTGTTGGCTTTGTTATGCCATACTATGTGCTTCGTATTCGAGGATGAGCGATCGACTTGCCACTTAATATGTAGAACACGAAAACCGGTGCCCAGTCCTTCGAGCAGGCGCTCACAGATTCATGACTGAAGGGAGGATGAAACAGGGCACTCCTCATTAATTAACGACGAGTGACGTACCAAGATATCTTGAATTTCAACAGGCCGAAGAGACCTAGGAACCTTAGATTCCACCGTGGTAAAGAAAGATACCCTGAAAATTAAGATAAGAAATTGATCCGGACGCCGCTTAGCAACACAACGTCACCTTGGAGAAGCTCGAAGCTCTTAGATTACCCTCCGTTCCTTGTATTCTCCACGCAGTTTAATCTTCTCATGATCCCTCAATAAGTTGCAAGTATAGTACACCTTTGGACATGCGCATCTCTTGATGCTCCTGTGATCGAAGTGGAAAGGCCGCGTGAGAAGCACGACAGGAACATCGTAGAGAGGGTTCTTCGAAGCAGGGACCCGTAAGAAGAATTCACCCAGGGTTCAGATTTCTTTGAAGAATGCTCCCAACTAATTTATGGGGGATCGAACCTTAATGGGTGGAACATTTCCGAATTCCTTTATATTACGAAGATGTTCTCCAGGCTTCATCAATCTCTGACACAGGAACTGCAATTTCAAACAGATGGTCGCGTGTAAAAACTCCAACTGCTTTCGAAGTCGAGTTGTAACTCTCATCGTAAATATTGCCAGATCTAACCACTATAACCATTTCGTATCTCTTCTCCAACAGTAATTCAATCACTCGGCCCGTGGAAGTGGATGTAGTCACGCAAGGAGGGGGGTCTCTCATCATTGTTGAAAGTGGAGCATCCAACTGTAAGGTACAAAAAAAAGTACTCCAATCAACACATTTGTCAGAAATTTCGAATATAAGCATCCACATATTTTGTGATAAGCAATCTTAGGAGATAATGAATGAAGGATAATTATTTGGCAGTACACATTAGTACAACACCTGTCTAATTGGGTGGATGTTGTACCAATATCGGGCAAAAGAAGAAAATGATTGCAGAATAATTTCTTCTACCTTCAAAATAATTTCAAAAGAGAAGAAGAAAAGGACTCACACTCACCTGCTGGCAGTCATCACGGTATAGAATCCCAACACAACTGCCCCAGTCATCTATAACAGGTACAACAGCATCCCTGAATAACCTCATCACAATTTTCTTCAACTCCACGCTAGATTGCACAGGTTTTGCTTCTTCAAATTTCACCATATGTTTTTCGATAGGATCATCTAATAATACCTACATCCAGAGCAAAATTTTTAGAAAAAACTGCCAATAGAGGAAAACAAGCCAAAGAAGCAGACAAAACCTGAGGAAGTAGTAGCGGACTGAATGTTTTGGAGGAGAACCCGGATAAAGACTCTATCTGCACTACCACCTGCAGAATGTGGTTCGATTACCTTTTGCTTCATTTAAGCATATCAAAGAAAAACTAATTCATTTTGTATAACTGAACGTGTGTTACAGAACATATATTTCCGGTGAAAAATAGCAAAACATTCTTGTGGAAATGGGTTGTGACATTCTCTCTTTTCAAGATATCTATTTCAATTTCCAAACACAGTAGATGAGATTTTTATCTTAGTAATAACCACAGGATTTTATCCTGATATTCATTTATTAGAGAGTCTTCCCACCAACACTCTCCTTCATGTCCAAATTGAACAAATGGATAATAGACCTGAGTCATGGAAAACATAAACAGAATAAATTGAATCAAGGCATGAAACACTCTACTTCTGCTACCATGCTGAAGTCTAGGTTCCAAAATGACTAGCTAAAGATAAAATATCATTATTCCCGCTTTCAACAGGATAGGTAACAACTCTTATTACATCCAGAATAAAGATAGCACAATTAATGACACTATCCTATTAACACAGGATGACAAAGTGTCATTCTAGCATCAATTATACTTACCATATCACCTCTACGTGTCCAAGACATTCGTTTCCTTGTTTTAACAACATCTGAAAGGATTTCTTTTGCAGTATCAACCTGTGAAAGAAAAGAATAAAAATCCTCATAATTTTTTATTTATTTCATCTCATGTCCAGTTGTAAGAAGAATCTTCATAGGATTGTATGTGTATGTCTGTCGTTAATATGCTGCAAGCACAAAGCAGTAAGTACCTGACCGCTGTTTAAAGCACCTTCCATGAGAAGCTCATCTGCTTCTTCTTGAGCTGTTCTAGATATGGTTCCAGCTGTATCTGGCAACATGCGGACATGGAGCCTTTTAACCATATCAAAATCTCCATTCGCAGCAAATGCTCTCATCATTGCCAAGTACAGGTGAGGTTTTGGTCTCAAGCGTGGATTTTCACCTGCCCTCTTTATCATCTCTCCAAATACACTTAAAGCATCTAAGTAAGACCACCACAAAAAACGAAAATGTTTAAACAACTTTAAGATTATCAGAGAATCAGGAAGAAAACAGAATAATTAGCCAAATTTCCTGCGAAGATCAATAAAAGAATATATTTATCAAAGCACAACCATGGCCTCCTTAAGTCATTTAAGTTCCTAAAGTCAAGATGAAGGTGTGAGTAAAGCAACACTAATCCATGTGATTTAGTGTGATATCAGCCATCTCAAGGAAACATAAATCGTAAAGGACAGCTAGTAGTCAGTTTACCGCATGCCATCTTTTTCTTTGAGAAACTACTGTGCCATCCTTTCTTAATTTCTTAAAAACTAAGGACTCACTTATAGTTGTAAGGAAGAGGATTCCAATAAAATGCTGCGAAAGGAGAAAATTCGAAGTCTTTCAGTGTTGATGTGAACATTTAGATTTTCCATTCTTAGTTTTTCAATTATCTTTCCAGATACATACATGGAACTCATCCTAAACTAGCTCCATCCAAAAATAGTGAAACATAATTAAGTGAAAGAATTCTCAAAAAAAGAAAAAAAAGAAATAGTGTCTACAAATTTAACAGTTTTGCCTTTTTTTTTTTTCAATTGAATGGACACAAGATGAAACAGAACTCTGCAATAAAAGATTGAACTAATCAGATAAGACATAAGCCCAGAAATTGACATGGAATAAACTTTGAAGAGGAATAAAACACCAAATTAAAAACACTACAAAAACTAATACAAGAGCATAAATACAAGAGGACCAGCATGGGAAGAGAAACAAACCGCACCTCGAGGTGAACCACAGGTTAATAAAGCTTCAATAATTGTGGTATATGCAACACGATCAAAAACCAGATAGGGCAATGATTTCATTTCCACCAGAATTTTCTGAACTGATAGCAGGTCATGTGCGTCCCCAAATCCCTAATGAAGGGTACTTCAAGGTCAAATTGCAGAAAAGAAGACAGTTGAGAACTGTTTGACATAAAACTTGAACATAAGAAGTAATCCTTCATCATTGTAAACACTGAAAGCAAAAGTTGCAGTGACACCATCACTTGGCTACATGACTTTTTCTGGACTTTTTCCAAATTTCAGAAGAGTCCTACTGAAAGCTTTTCACATGTTGTGTAAATTATATCTCATGTTTCTAAAGAACTTGATTCCAGATAAAGATATTCAAGCGCAAATATAGAATATTTCAACCACAATGAGGAAGCAACATTAGTGAGGAAACTGAAGACATCTGTCTCCTTTTCCTCTAATTCGTCAAATTCTCTCACTTCCTTGTAATTCCAACTTGTGCTGATAATATTAAAGTTAATAACTTGATTTTTTTGTGTATTCTTCTAAAGCCCTATATTGGCAAGGGCAGGGCAACAGTTAAGTAGTTTCATAAAACAATGAACACTAGTGCAAACAGAATCGGGTAAGATTGTGGCATAGTTAACCTTCAGTAAGGTGGTATAAGTAACAGCATCTGGTAAAAGTTTGAAACAGCTTTCCCTCTCTGCTTCTTCCTGCATGCAAGTAAAATTAATAAGTCAACTTATATCACCACAGAATTCATTAGCTTTATTTGCCAAAAGAGAACAATGATTTCCATAGCTCTAATGGGCCTTTGCCTTTTATATACTTTCTTGAGACCTTCATTTTTGCAAAGAACTGAACTGCAAGACTCATTTCCTTGGACTTGACACATGCTAATAGTAGTGTATTAAACGTAAGCCGGTCGGGTTTTAATCCTTGCCGCAATATCTCGTCATGCACAAGGAGTGCATCCAGAGGACAATCAGTGTTTGTATATCCCTATAAGGACAAAAAAACAGTAACGATCAAATTTTTGTTTAAGGAAAAAAAGGGTGAAAGAATAAACTAAAACATGATCAAATCTATCACAAGAATCCATTAAACTTTTACTCTCATCCTGAATGATATTGTAACACGCAGCAAAAGAGGGACCTATTGCTGGTGAAAATTAATAAAGCTTGTGAAACGAAAGGTGAAACTTTATGAGATTCATGTGCCATCCTGGAAGCAGGGATGACTCATCAATCACCAATAAAGTAGCTATTGTTCACATACAAAGTAATACGAAAAGTAAAAAATAATTGACGCAATAGTCTGATATGACCTTAATCAATAAGTTGTACATCAAAATAGAGGGGCCTCCTTCCTGAAGCAAAAACCGATAACGAGCAAGAAGCCCATTTGCACGGCGGAGATCTCCTGTACTAAACCAACTAGAGGTTAAGAAACTTTTAGTTAACCACAAGATCTCATCCACTGGACTGAAAACAAGAAAAATTAGAACACAAATACCTGCTTCTATGAGTGCATTCAGTAGACCATACAGAACAGGTGGTGATAATTTTGGACTCTCCAGTATTCTACCTTGCTCCAGAGATTCAAGTATTTGAAATGCTTCATCTGTTCTTCGAGCCTCACCTAATCCCTTCCAAGTGTTGATGTACATTTTATGAAACTGGATATTTATTAAGTCATGCACATAATGGAAATTGAACTTTACATATGTGATGGAGTCATGTTGTCTCATGCAATAAACTGCAAAGAGAAACTTTATATGGAGCTATTTAAACTTAAGGTAATTGTCCAGCTTATAAAAATATCTTTGTTGTTGAATTGTGTTGCAACACTAATGATCACTATTTTCTGGTACATAGGTACATGATGATGAGTTATTCCTTTATAGTTGGTCACCAAGTTCAGATCATGCCAATCAATAGCCCCAGAAATTTGTTCGGAGACTAGTGATAATCCTTTTCTTTTTGAAATATATAATCCATGTTTTTCAACTCCAAGTTGATTTTTGGTTTGATTAGAGTAATCATATGATTCCTAGAATATCAGAACCAGGCACATGATTGATTACCTAGAATCTGATGGATACATGTCAGGAGAGGCTCACCTTGATTCCTACTGGAGCGTGGCTTAGCTCTGCTCAATCAGTCAGGAGCCGGGGCCTTTGCTCAGCTCAATGTTTCATGAGCCATCCCAAACTAAATACTCCTAGCAAAACCATTGTGCACAATTAAAGGTCTTAATTTGACCCCACTCCAGCCTCTCTCATTGGTTAAAGAACAGTGTTAATGGTCTGGCCTCTTCTCTCTATTTGTTCACCGTTCTACTTCTCTAGTTTGGCTTTTCTATCCAGTCATTCTAGAGGGGAGACGCTGTCCCCAGGATAAAGGGCTTTTGAGGGGTGGGTAGCGAAGTGCCTAACTCCCCACCCCCTATTATGTAGGGCACAAGTTTGAGCTCCATAAGTTCTGCTCAAACTGAGGTAGAGACAGTAAAGTGACATGTCTTGGCTCCTTTCAACCCCTATCTAAATGATTTGGACCCAATAAAAATTGCAAGCACTATAAGTTATACTTTATGGCAATCTATCCTTTTCCGTCAGAAAGCTACATACAACAAAGTATCGCCAGATGTAGACAAAATGTGTAGAAAAAAATCAAGCAAATCTGCCAAGTACCTTTAAAATGGTGGCAAATGTGATACTATCAACGCCACAACCACCTGGCGAAGACATCTCCCCGATAACTCGGAGGCCCGAATCAACGTCCCCACAATGAACACATGCCTCGACAACCGCATTCATCACAATAATGTTGAGCTGCCCATACCGTCTCTTAGCTTGGTCTATCTCGTCAAAGATCTGAAAGAAATCAAAAGAAAGGGGCGGAGAATTTTACTACTGAAGCAACTCGAAGCTAAAACAAGACTAACGAATAAGAGATAGAGAACACCTACGACAGGAAAACTTTTGTTTTTTCAGCGAGGGAAAAACTTTAAAAACGGCTAAAAAAAATGCACCGAGAACCAAGTCGGAACTTTATTTTTAAAAATTTAAGACAGATAAAGCATTCGTTAGTGCCCATTCAGGCACACAACGAAGACACTACGTTCTGCAAAAAATTAACAATTTAATATACCGCTATTCTCAATAAGGAATCATTCATAGGGCACGGCGTTCTGGATGGAAACGAAGCCTGATAAAACGGGGGAAACAAAACCTGATTGAGCTGCTTTCTACGCTTCAGTTCCACTACACGCGACGTAAGTTTGCGTTGATCACTCTGTGTATCGATCAGGCTTTGAGATTTAGCGCGTCGCTTAAGATTGGAACGCGAGCAGCGAGGAGTAGGAGGGAGTTGAGAAGACACGGAAGAAGACAATGGTTTTACCGGAGAGGATCTCGGGAACAAGGGGGCGAAGGTTTGAAGCTGCTGCATTGCTGCAATTCATTGCTCTCAGTTGCAGCACATCGCAGCGAGTCCGATATGGGCTGGCTCCAAAAAGGTGACAGGATAAGGAGGGAAAAGATAATAACTTCACTTCGAAATCGAGGAAGTTCCCCGCGTTTGACACGTGGCGCTGGCCCAACTGGATTCGTTTTTATTTTTATCTTTATTTTTTAAAAAAATCCAAGGGTAACTCATGATCACTTAACTGTACCATCCAATTTCTTATTTTTATTTTTTTTCGTAATTTATAATATAATTCTCATTTTCATAATAAGGAACCTTTCTTTATTAGCGCTTTAAAATGCTAAATGAATTTAGACGAATTACTACTATTAAAAGGAAAAATAAACATCACTAAAAAATTCTGCACAAGTTCGATTTAAATTTGTCGTTTTGAACTCTCTCTCCACAACTGATCAAAATTATAAAATTGATGACTTAAAAAGTCTTAAACACCTCTTGAAGCATTTACAAAAATACAGTACCCACAAGGCATGGCTCTCTGATTGTCCTCTGAACTTCAGGAAATCTCTGAGGGATCTTTGATTACAGTGACTGCAAATGTTACACAGGGAATGATATATAATTTTTACATCCAACCTTGAGTCAGAAAGGCCACCCAACATGGTGAAAGAGCCATCTCATCTCATTCTTATGCTTCGGAATTACCCTTTCAATGTTTGGTTCACTGAGAAGTATGTACAGTCGGCAGTAAATGCTGTTATGCTTGGAATCTCCTCTGAAATCATGTCATTGGGGTTGGAACTGAGACATCAGCAGGTAAAAAGACCAGAGGTTAGCTTAATATTTCATACACAAAGAAGCTTACTAATAAATTATATGAGCAGGGCCAAGTGATCCATGGACAAATGCTTCGGAATTATCCTTTTTAAGTGACATTGGAAAGTGCATCTACAGTAAACTTCGTTTGTTTGTTTGGGTTAGCATCTGTCGGTGAAAGTTAATAAACTAAAGCTATCAAAATAATGTAAGCTCTGTCGCCATATTCAAACTCTTATAAATTTTCAGATAAGGGCAACACATTAATCTTAAATTTCTATAGGAGGAACAAAAGTATTCATTGGGTATACATGGTCAAACCCGTATAAAGTCTTTACTTCTCTAACTAGATATTTGCTCCAAAAATTCCTTAGTTCATTTTCTCCTCTGGGAATGGTAAACCATAAATAAAATTAATAAATAAAGTCTATCACAAAAATTAAGAAAAAATTAACATTTGCCACAGACAAATGAAAATTTGATGGAACAAAAAAATTTGTAGTATTTTACATAAAAACAAAATGGGTGCACAAGGAACCCAGATGCAGTTAGAAGGAATAATGGCTAACCACTGTTCAATAAAACATACTGAATAAGTACACAAACATTTTGAAAAAGGTCAAGGAATAAGAGTAAAACGAAGAACTTTGAATGTCAGGATAAAATAGTTGATCCACATTTTCTTTTTGCATAAAGTGAAGCATCCTAAGAGTAGGGTCTGGCGGATACACATTCTTTCAATTACTATGTATTTACAAAATATAACTGTTAGCATATTGAAGGCTCAAATAAATGAAAAATCAACAAAGGTCTAAGATGCTATACCTGTTTAAGTGCTGCATTTAGGTCATCCGTTGAGCTTGACCTACTAGGATGCAATACGGTTTCCGTGTCAAAGAACTCCGGAGGACCCTCCAACATCTTCATCCCACCAGTTCCTGGAAATCTGATCCCATGTTCATCAAATGGAATTCCCTTAACTTGCCCTCCAGGAACCATATTCACAATCTCACTTGACACCAGAAGATGTCCACTCCTGTGGTGTCCTAAATGCAACAAAAAAGTACAAATTTAATATTTTTTTGGCTGGAAAATACTTTAGTATACCTCCATCAGTCCCGTAATATAATTTTTTCAAAAGAAAAAAACAGAATATGATGGAAGCAGATCAATTGCATGCTACTCTCAAGAAACAGAGAGAGCAATATTCTTGTTATATCGCTTTTTACCTTTTCTTTTATTTTCTTAAAATTGCATGCAAAAGAATTTTACATCAACTGTTCAAAGACACAATTAGTTTACCTGAAAGCATATTGCTAACTGCTCCACTTTGCAAATCGTGCTGAACAAGATCATTTGGAGTACTAGAAGTACCAACATTGCCAGGTCCAAATGCACAACCTGCAATATAGTTAGGAACTTCTGAAGTACTCCTATTGAAAGGAAGAAAGTGGTTAGCTCTTGGCAGAATAGTTTGATAACTTGGTCCATTTTGTCCGGGATGCTGATGTACTTGTTCCATCAATGGTAGATTTGTAGGAAATAACTGAGAAGCATCTGGGTACTGTTGAAGTAAAAGATTCTGTGAATTTTGAGGAAGAACGAGTGAAGGAGCATTCAAATGAGACACATCAAAATTACGGGCATTCGGTGTGCAACCAGACTGGAATGCCCTAGGATGCGTGTTATTACATCCAACAAGTCTGAACACATCAGAAGAATTTGCAACATCAAGCCTTTCATCCTCATAGGATCGAAGAGTGTTGTTTGAGTTTCCAGCAAGGCTACTAGTTGAAGTGCAAGTTTTCTTTTTCAAAGCAGTCCTGTATTTCTGTATTATAGAAAACAGAAGATTAAATGTCATCAAAATGGAACAGTGAAAAATCCAAAATTCAAGAGTTACTATGATTCCATGAATCAATTGACCATACAAAAGAAAACAAGAAGAAGGAATTAAGGATTGAAAAAACACCTGGAGGTGACTGGCAATGTTTTCTCGGGTCAGATCTGGCACACCCATAACGTCCAGAATCTTCTTTGGAACTGCTTCTGCAGGGAAAGAAGTTCTTTGAAAAAGTCTTTCTCAATTAGAAAACAAATAATTGTAAGGATGTAGAAAACAAATAATTGTAAGGATGTAAAGTCTTTCAAGATCAACTTACTGTCAACACCTCCCAACAGTTCAATAGCATCACAAAACTTTGCGTGCAGCTCGGACTTCCACGAAACTCTTTGTTTTTTATGTGCTGAACAGTCTTCATCTGAGTAACTATAAGTGTCTTCTTCATTTTCTTTGCATTGATCTCTGTTTCTTCTAGTGAGCTTCGAAGTTGTACTTTGAAGTTTGTTTCCACTGTCATTTGGTTCTTTAGAGTCAGACAACTTCTTCCTTATCACATGCTGCCAGATGTTCTGGAGCTCCTGCATTCGAAAAGGTTTTACCAAATAGTCACGAGCTCCATGCTTTATACCCATCATGACACTGTTTACATCACTGTTTGCAGACATCACTGCAGCAATTAACTTCAGATATGAGTCTACAACATAGGAAAACCTTTAGCAAAATCCAAATTCTTCAAGAATCCTCAACTGTGTTCAAGAAACAGAAGAGCAAAGCACCATAATCACTTACTGATCACAGGGAGGTCCATTTCAAGGCCAATGATCTCCAAAAGTTTGAAGCCATCCATGTCTGGCATGTGAACGTCAGTGATCACAATGTCAAATTCACCTCTTCTCTCCCGTAGCAGCTTCAAGGCAGTCTCAGCCTGTGAAGCTACAATAACTGCAAGCAGTAGCCGAATTCCTTTTGTTATGGCACGACTTAAACATTCATGAAATTGTCCTCATCTAGTATGCTTCAACCAGATCCAAATATCATCACGTTCATACATCATAAAAATTTGGGGACTGTGGCTGTACATGTGAGACTCGTAGAACATTACCAGTTCTCACCACTAACTTTCTTTGCACAGTTAAAACTCTTTGTCACTACGACAAACTCATCAGTCATTCATAAAATGAAAAAAGCCCTGATCAATTAAACTGACTCCTACCTGTTATGTAACATACTCAAAGATATCCATCATCATACACCAAGAACGAGGATGGGTTCAGCCTATACAGCCTTATATAGCTCGAAAAACAACTAAATTCGTGAGAAAAAAAATTAAAGACCACGAATTTTGATCAGTTCACGCGCCAACCAGCGTATATCAGAAAAGGAAGCCATGCAAAAACCAGAAGTCATTCAAGACCCATTATATGAAGTAAGACGTAATGTTCAAGTGCATATGACTACATTGCTTGAGGCAGACGAAAAATCAAATGAAAAATTATAGTGCATAGTAAACATGGTGGTAGAGATCAAAATCGATATAAAGAGGCAGCGACCTTTGTATCGACATTTCCGAAGCATTGTTTCAAGCACCTTCAGACATGCTGAATCATCGTCCACTGCCAATACTCGCATGCCCACTGGAAACTCGTCTTCGTTCCCGCCTTCCCGAAGGGGGCCTTTGGCCTCTTCCATATAGAAAGCAGTGAGACTGCAGTGAAAACCTCAAAATCTCGAAACCGAGTCGTCGTCCCCAAAAACCCCTGTTCAACCCTTTTCGGGATGTTGGCGTGGGGACCATTAAAGTGAAACTGAGAAGATTTCGGGACGAAATTTGAAGGAATTCGTTGTATTTCCATGACAGGTGAGACCGAATACGGCAACTTATTGAATGACTACTAACTCTAGAGCGAAATAATCGAGTATTCAGCTTTCCGTGTTTGGAATGCCGAGAATATAGTTTCCTATTGAGGAAAATAATCGACATGTTAGCTTTTCAGTGTTTGAAATGCCTGGAATACGATTTCCTATTTCAGAGTCCCTTCCAAGAACGCCAAGATTTAGACAATAAAGCCGAAAAGTTTCGAAATTAAAATAAGAGGATTTTCCTCGCCTTCCTTTTCCTTTTTCTTTTTCCTTTCTTTCAAGGAAGAGAAGGGTTGCAGCGCGGCACTGCTCCCTGGAGCTCCTTACCAACTGAAACTCGGGAATACTTAACCGCCCACATCCTTCGGCCTGGCTGAAGTTCGACAGATAATGAGAATTTAAGACGGATACGTATTCCAAAGGATTTCGATCGAATACGAAACCTGAATTCCCTAATTCCTGTCTCTCGCAAACGGTCTGGTCGGCGATCCCGCCGCATCGGCACCGGAAACGGTGGTTAACAACGAAGTCGATCCATTTCGCGCGCACCGCTCAGTCTGAAAGTGAGGGAAAAAAAAAACAAGGTAGTTTCTCTCCCGACTCCGACTCTGACCTGACTGGGAGACCCGAAAAATCCGAGTCTAACCTTTTCTCCAATTCAAGACGTTGTGACCCGAGTCAGGGTCGCCGAACCGCCCGAATTTACATTCTTGGGTGGTTCAAGGACCCTGTAATAATTAAGGCAATATAGAGACTACCTCGACTATATGTTTTTGATAGAACATAGAATTTTAAATGTAATTTTTTTTATTCCTATATATGATTCAAAAAACATTAATATTGAGCAAATTTTACTTTCAATATATATGATCTTAAGTTTTTTTAAAAAAATGGAGTACGGATGTAAGTTCATCATAGTTAAGTATATCATTTCTAATGTGTAACAATGAAATTTGAACTGAATGATTATGTTTCACCGAAAATACGCCGGTCCATGAAACGGCGTGATCGAGTGATTAATTTGATTTAAAACAGAGAAATTTGTGTTACAATTTGTGTTTGAAAGTCAAAAAATGCGAGTACAATCTCATATTCTTCCTCTGATTCTATCTCCGTGTGAATTGATGAAGTTTCGGCTTCTGGCGAGTTGATGTTGAAATCCGAGTTTAAGAGCGAGTGTGCACGAATGATGATGGTTTCGTCGGTCGGATGGAAGTATTTATATTCAGCGTGTATCAATTTGTTGACGTTGTCAGTGAACGTGTAGAGTTGCTCCGATTGAATTGGTGAATTTCGACGAGTTGCTTGAACCCCCTTGAGAGTGCTTCTGTGTGTGAGATTACTTCTAGACCAAAGAATTTTGAACCCTTTTGACATAGCATTTTTGGCTATTTGTAGCCGTTTTTGTCTTATTGTTGGGGGTCGATCCTTTTGATCCCCTTTGTGCTGCTTCTGTTGAGATTCCTCCACTGAACGAACAAACTGCTTCAGTTGGCGACGCATGCACGGTGACTGGCTGCTGAGTGGCAATGACACGATAAGTTATTGCTGATTGGGATGATGATGGTATTGATGACGCGGCGAGACGAATGGACCCAGTGATGGGCTGTGAGTGACGACTTAAAAAACCGGTGAAGCAAATCTATGACGATTGATTGATGGACTGGTAGGGTGTTTGGGCTCGCCTTACTTTAGTTACACAATTGCGCTTGTTCAAATCTCCATTTATAAATTTCATGGAAGCAAAATTATCACCTACATGTGATTTCCTATAGGTTACAACTTACAACATGAAACCTTTTATGCAAGTATAAATGTAAGAAAATATATTTTTTTAAAAATTAAAATAAAAAAATCCTTAATTGAATCCATGTCAAGAGGAAGACCCTCCTTGTCCAAAAACAGGTGAAAGGAGAAGGAGCATATCCCTCATTTTTTTCTTCACTGAACATAGGCAATATATGTCTAGTTATATTTAGAAATTCTATACTTTCAAGGGTCTTATTTAGAAATCTAATCCTATCATTCCAAATTATGGTTAGTGGTGTTATTGTAACTATAAGTACAGTAAATGACATTTTTATTAGTAATTGATTTTCTTAGGAAAAAACTTAGGTACATCCAAGATTTGTTGGATTGTGTCTGGTATCATTTCATTTGTTTTAATGTTGAAGCCAAGGTCATCCATCCTAAGCTTAGGTACTTTCATATTTTGTTGTTACTAATTTTATGCTACTAACACTCAAAGCCTCCCTATTGTGTTGAACCATGGCTTGAACATTAGGTTATCCTACTCACAATTTTAGTGTTGTTTTCTACTTGAGTCACTTTTCAAACCAATTTCACTAAACCAAATTGGCTTAATTGGACCAATTTCATGTTATATCAAACCAAATTGGATAGTTTTGAGGCCAATACACAACTTCTGATGCATGTCATAATTGGGAGGAGAAAAATTTTAGAAATTTTGATGTGTCAATGCCTTATTGACACTATATCGAATTCGTGAAGCCATTGAGGTGAAAATGGGGGCAATTCATTATTTAGATACCAGCATGGAGGCATTGGGTGTAGGACCACGCACTAACTTAAATATCACATCATTCTATAGTATTGTGTGTATCACATATAAGACTGGTGAGAGTAACCAATCACCTCCTAATCTTACCCTTTGATCCTAGAAATGAGTTATACTATTATGTGAAATGTATTTGAAGCATTTGGTGACTTTGGACTTATAGAAGACTATTTAGTTGATGAGCCACAAAACTCTATACAAATATTAAATACACAAAAACATTTTGCATATGCTAGATTATAACTAGTGGTACTTTGGTAAATATATTAGCGCAAAATGACACTTTTGTGAGTATCTTAACTTTTATTGGAAAAAGGTTAAGCATAATCAAGATTTGCTGGAGCTGACTCTGCGTCTTTTGACTAAGTTGGAAAAAAAACACCTTATTAATCCATGTTGACTAAGGGTGCGGTTGGCATAGCTATTTGGAGCTATTTGAAACAGGAGTTTTTAGATCTTTGAAAGAGCTCCAAAACGAAGTTTTTCCGAAAAGAACTATTTCAAAGAGTCCTTCGCCAAAGAGTGATGCCAACTGCTGTCTAAGTTGGAAAAAACACTCCCTATTAATCCATGGCAAAGAAAAACATAAAACACTTAATAGCTCTTAAAATAAAATTTAAATCTCAGATATGTTTCTTATCATCAAGTTTAGAGCCTTACAAGTTGTTTTCCGGAAAAAAAAATAAAAAAATAAAAAAAATAAAAAAAAAATAAAAACCTGGTTGAATGCATTACCTGTTTGAATAACCTCCTTAGAGGATAAGTGCTTTGAAAGAACTCCCAAAATAAGCCATTTGAAAATAGTTTCTAAAAGAGCTATCTCAAGAAGCCCTCCATTAGGGTTTATTTGCTTTGGAGGTTCTTGCTTTTTCTATTTTATGGAATATAATTTCATCTTATGACTTTCTCAAATGATCCATCGTATTCTCCGCTCACTTGAAACTAAGTTAATTATTCCAGTGATCCCATGAATGATCCATTCGCTTGCGGTATTCGATGAATCGAAACCTTTTCAACTGCAACACATATATTTTTTTTTTTAGCAGATTTTGATACCAAAGAGGGAACAAGGAGATCAAAGTTTCTCAATTCAGAAACATTCTTTCACTCGTCATGCTTCCTTGGATTAATGGAAAACATAAAAGTTCGATCTAAGAACACAGCAACAACAACATTGCTTGATGATGAGTCGAGATCCAAACGCTGAGAGCTTTCTTTATTTCTCGATCTTTTGAGGCTGTTTTCATGTTAAGATTCCTGCGAAAACAGAACCACAAGACACAACACAAAATGGTTTGTTTATTTAAACAAGAGAAGGGCCTGCTTGCATTCTTGAGATCAAGAGAGACAAGCAGTCCCTCTCCAGTATATATATATATATATATATATATATATATATATATATATATATATATATCCCACAACACGTACTTACACCATTACCATTTCCATCTCATATATGATTCAACTGCAGATATATAGAACAAAACTTAAGAACTTCCATTGATTCAATGAGATGAAAAGTACAGACCATCAAGTAATTAACAGAAAGCAACTCATATCACTCGGACTAATATTTAATCCCTCCACTTCTTTATTAAAACACGGCGCGCGCCCATGGCAAGCAAATGATCATCATCTTTTTTCCGGCTCCGTACTCCCAAGAAGTTTTCGGGGAAGAAATTAACAAAAGACGACGGAGGAGTACTGCAAAAAGGAAAAAGAAAAGAAAAGAACAAACAACGAACAGTACCACATGTAGATGTGGTGCCTTTGGATCGATATAGGGAACTCCATTAATGGGGTTTATTTTGTATTTCTCCTCGTCGAACCCGTCTCCCCATCTTTGAGACAAGACAGAGGAGACGGAGAGCCGCCTAAAAGCTAAAACCCATTTCTCCTTGGGAGATCTCCTCCCCCATTTATACTACTGCAGAATAAGGGGAGGACCCCATTAATTAATGAGAGGGGGACTGCGGAGTAATGTCAGGAAGCGAAAAGGAGCCACTTCTTTTACGCCGTTTCAGGTTCGTTACTCAAGAAGGGAAATCTATCCAAAAAGGGCATGTGGATTCTGATTTTTGAGGTCATTTGTGGAGAAAAAGCAGGAAGATTTCGGCGACGATCATCAAGAAGGTTCAAAGTAGATTCAAGACGTGGAGTTATTTGAATAAGATAACCACGAAATGAATGTCTCCTTGTGAGCCATGCAAAGGAAGTTATGCTGGCTGCTGCTAGCTGCCTTTGATGTCATCTCCCTGGCGGGATTCTCTCCGACGCTCACACCTCCGTTTTAGCACCGCTTCGATGTATTTTTTTTTTAATTGTTTTTTTGTTTTTCTTGCGAAATCCAGGTTGAATTTACTTGCTATCTCTTACGCTATTAAAGGGAAGTTTCCACGTATCGACCCGGAAGATGTCAGGCATTGTAGGCTTTGTAGCCTTCACCGGAATGCCGATACGTGTCTTTTTAGCACTAAACGATGTCGCCCGATATGGTACCAATTCGTCGGACACTTCCTGACAGGGAGTATCGGGCTTCCAGAGATTTGCTACGGCAGGCGTCTGTAGTAAAATGTTACGGTGCCCAATCGCAGCTACCCCTCAGGCATGTACAAGGGGGTATAAAATGTCCTAATTAAAGCCGCATCTCACGTGCTTACTCCAATCGTACGTAGCTCTGGCCCGATTCCTAGCCACATGTAATAGTATTTTTTTCCTTTGATATAACAATTAGTTGGAAATTAAAGAAAATGTAATTTTGCGCAAGCATAGGATAGAATTAAAATCATAAGTTACATATGATAAAGTGGTTTTTTTTTTTTTTTTTATATACCATATTAAGGGTGTAAAGTATTGATCTATGGGATTGTTCTAAGTTTTTCTAAGAACAAAACCTCTCCGAAAAGAAAAAAAAAAAAAAAAAAAAACTAGGGAATAATATGGTAAAACGTTGGGTAGTTACTACTTTGCATCATTTTAATTTTTTTCTTCTTTGTTTTCTTTTTTTCCTTTCTGATTTTTCTGTCATGAATCACGCTGGATCGTAAATATTACTGGGAACAGAATTTGCAACCAGAGAAGCTGAATTGGATAAACTGAAATTGCGGCAGCCCGGTTTCTGTCAGGATAGTTTTCTTTAGAGTACGTTTAGAGCACTTCTGGAATCAGGAAGGTGACTCATTCTCGTTGACGATCAGGATAAAAGCGAGTCAGTTTGATCCAGCCAAGAATGTTGGACACCCTTCAAACCGGATCGCCACATGGGATAGTAACCTTCTCGACCATAATATCGTCTCTACGTCTGATCCTTCAATGGTACGAGGTAAAGAGCACAGCTTTGGTTGTACAACGTAAGACCAACTGGGGGGATCTGTGAGCCGACTTGCTCCCTCGACAGAAATGACCATGCCGTTATGTCAAGCACAGCTCAATTAGCAACCGTCTGGCCTTCCGCATACATGGTTACAGGTACATCTCCTATCAAAAGCTGGATCTGCTCGTTTAGTGGAGATTATCCCTACCGAAATTTAAACTTTCCCTCTTTCAAGAAGAAGCACGAACCTATTGACTCAACACTTTCAATGATCATTATCAGTTGCCTAGACAGGCAACCAACAAGCAAACAACAAAACGATAGCCTCCCCACTAAGCTGAGTACGGAACAAATAATTCTTCACAAAGTCACCCAAGGAGATAAAACGACAAGGTAACGGACTGAAGTATCATCCAGAAAGATTCTAGTATGCTTATCAAACACATAGTTGAGGACATATCTAAGGATATAAAATAAGGTCACAACCCGTCCAACCGTTCAATCTCTTCTTACGAAGTATCTAGTTACATACAAACCAGAAACAATGCAATCTCTAAATTCTTACTGACGGGGGTAAATAATTAAAACAGCCCCCCCTACCTGGGCACTTCATAACACATACAGCTTGAAAATAGGGAGTCAGGTCAACAATAACAAAGAAATAAGGGTTAATAAGAACGAAGCTTACTGTACAAAGAGAGAATTGTACAACTGGATGATCCCTCAAGTATCATGTACTGGTCTCGACTTACAAACCCCAACAAGTGGAACCCCCTGGCTGGCATATCAGAATCACAACGATTGACAAAGATGAGGAATTTCCAGTCAAAATCCATACAAACCTACGTTATCTCCTTTGAGCATCAGAGATGAAGCCAGGTCCACCGGGAATTTAGAGAGGAATGATGAGGTTAGATCCCGCTAATCATCCAACTCCACAAGCTGAGCCCTCCTCTCAGCTGCTCTTTTCCTGATAAAGATGCCCCATCTAAGTGCAGCTTTCAGCTTGAGCCATCCAACTACAGCTTTGCCAGATGAACGGCTGCGATCATCTTCAAAAGTAAAGTTTGGAGAGGGAGCTGGCATGTACGACGAAAATGAATATCCATCATCAGACACATTAGCAGGAGTTGTCCCACCCATGCTGAAAATGCGAAGTAGGTGTTGCATATCATCATTCTCTAGCATCTCATGGCTTCTCATGCGGATCTCCTCCTCAGAGAAGTAGTCCTCTAGACCTCTAGTATCCCGTTGCCGTGACCAATCGTCATAAGAATTAAGATTAGATGGTGTCTGACCAGATGTACCAGCAATAGGCTGAAAACTAAAGCTGGATGACTGTGGTGGGCCCAGTGCTAGACCCATGCTGTCATTTCTCACAATATGGTTTTGATGCGAAGATGAAATCAGCTGGTTTTGAGGGACAAATGCATTAGCTTCATACTGAACCTGTGAACCTGGTGTTAGATGTTGTGGATTTTGATAACTTGTACCCGAGTTATCAATGAAGCCAGAAGATACAGAATTCCCTGAAGATAGCAAGCAACAACCAATACTTCTTGTTATTGTCCACAGGTATAAAAATAAATAAACGCATAAAAGTCATTCATTCTTTTTCAGTCTTCCTTGCATAAAAAAGCATGCAACAATAGTATCTACGTTAAAGAGTATCATATATCACCTCCAACTGTGAGCCCAGAGTCTCCTGCAGCTGGTTCAGAAGACATTGAAACTGGCAGCCGAGGAAGAGACATTTGCTGGTCTACAGAAGGATAATCAGAAGAACCCGCAGGGGAATCATTATGGGACTCATCTTGCATTTTGTTCTGCTTTAAGCTCAAAAGTGCCCTGCCATCATATTCAACAACTTGCATCCAATTATCATATGCCTTCTTCACCAATGTGTCCACGAAGACCTGGCAGACACAAGGATATTTAAAAAGGAACTGCTGTTCAGTTTTTTCTGCTTTTTCTAAAGAATGTTGATAATGTGCACATACAAGCATAAAGGAGGTTATCTCACCTTCTGACTGTCATTAAGAGTCTCTGCAGAATAGTACTGACCACTTGCAATAAGGCCTCTCAACTCGTAAATGTTATTGAAAACAACTCCAACATTCCTAGTGTCATCCGGATAGTAGACATAATGCTTTCCGCTCAATACACAAGTTTTTGCATGCTCCACAAGGCTCTCCCACATCTTATTTGACATTCCACTTCCCAGGACCTAGAAAGTCATAGATATGGCCACAATTACTCAAGCAGTCTCCAAGTAAACAATATAAACTTCTATCAGTTACAGAATTAGCTTACACTTCGCAATCTTTGAGAATCTCTAACAACAAGCCGAAGAAAATCTTCAACTGTGTAAATTCCAGCCTTGTTCAGTCTTTTGTGAAAAGACCCATCTTTCCCTATCTTCTCCAATCTCCAGACATCATCGTTCAATGCAGGTGGATAGTGTTTCTTGTATACTGCACATAATTAAGGACTTTTAAGTATATCATAAGAAACTTGGAAGACTAATAGAAAAAGAGAAGATTCAACAAGCCATACATTCGCCCCTGTGATCCTTAACAGTAAAGGCATCAGTTTTTGCTTCTCGAACGCGAATGTTGTCACAGTAGCCAGGTGCAACTTTCAATCCCAGCCTAAACTTCCTGCTCCTTATCCAACTTGAGTTGTCAGTAAATGTCAGGTCACCCAGGGTTCCTACACCTTCTTTCAAGGATACCTGTAAGTCTCCAGTAAGAAGGGGTCTTTTCCCTTCTCTTTCTTTCACCACATGACTCTCAAAGTCTTCAGGAGTCCAGTCATCATCATCTTCATTGTTGAAGTCGCCTTCAAGAACAACAACATCTAGTCTAGCAGATGACTCTGGTCCTGTTGTAACAACGCAACCTGTGTTCGCATCAAGTAGGACAACATGAATGGCTACACCCTGCTCCCCTTCAACCTTTCCGCCAGTAAAAAGTGGAAGAGATAAGCGTGAGCGAAACTGCAGCTGCAGGTTTCTTCCATCAGGACCTTCTATACGTTTTGGTGAAGACCTGCATTATCCCAACATACATCAAACAATAAACAAACTGATAAAATGGATGGGCATGAATCAACATTACAGCAAACACTCAGGAATTAAACTAGGAAACTAAATAAGAGAACAAGTTTTAGAGAAACATGAGTCACTACCCAACAAAATTGAATTGTCCTCCTTTTTCATAGTTAGTTACTGCTTGATGGCAGTGTCCTTTAGAAATGAAAACCTTAGAATAGGTGACTCACAAGGTAGCAGTTTGACCTAAAACCTCAATACCCGCAGAATAATCTTAAATACTACCAAACGAAAGACGATGATTTAAAATCAGTGAAAAGGGCTATTCCTTGGAGCTTCAGCCCTTCAAAAGATTTTATACTGGTAAACTGGCTCTTTTACATAGTAATAAACAATAATTGTACAGGTAAACTGAGCTTCTACATAATAATAAAACAATGTCACAACCTCCATTTCAAGTCATAAGATGCGAGCAAGTTATCTAACATATTATATAAAAGAGGAAGTGATTCAGCCTAGAAGAAGCAACAGAATTCAGAAAAAATATTGATTTTATTCTTCTGTTTCAAGTGGTAAGCTATTTAATCTTTGGTATTTCAGACTGAAGCGTGATAGGAGTAAGTACTGCAACAACTACGATTCTTCATTGGTTGCATTGAAATGAAATTTGAATAATTTGATTAAAAAAGCAATCAAGGGCATTATTTTCTTTATTTTTAGGAAAGTGAACATTTCACAATCAGACCCAATCCTCAGCAAGCCATGAACTATGGCCTCAAGTTAGACCCACAACCACACCCGCACAATCCCTTGGTAGACCATTGGGAGAGGGCATATTATGTAGATTGCATTTTATTGCGGCTTTTAATTTTCAGAGAATTTCACAACACACCTTGCACTCAGCTTAGCAGGACCTAGTTTTGCCAAGGCTCGCTCAACCTCTTCGCTAACCTGTCAAAAGCATCAAAATGAAGTACATGAATTGAACAGATAAAGCTATCACAGGGAAAAAAAGGGCCAAGTAAACAACTTGTTTTGAGAAGGTAGTTCTCTTCACACCAGTCAATTCTACATGTACATTTTTACTTAAGATCCAAGCTTAAGGTTTACACACACACACACACACACAAAAAAAAAAAAAAAAGGTAAAAATAAAGCACCTCAAGATTACACCACAATTGGCATCCCGCAAGATGATAAGGATGCAGAATGACAACATATAAAACTACTAACACTTTAAAAGAAAAACCACAAGAAATTATTCTTCTTACAACTCTCCGAAGTATTGGCTCCAAGGATGAGCAAAGCTTCTGCAGACTATCCACCTTTAGAGCTTCCACAATTACACTGCAAAAAGCGATACTCTCTTAATAAACAGATCCCATGATAAATTAATTGCAATGGGTAGGAAGAGGAAAAAAATTATAAATTGTCACTCTCCCTTTCAATAATATTCTTTGTCTGAAAAATTTCATAAATAACCTTAACAAAGGACCTCCTCCGATGATAACAACAGAAAAAAAAAAAAAAAAAAAAAAGGGCAATACGAGCAAATGGAAAACCTTAAGGACAAAGCATGTCAAGTTCACAAGGCTGCTGAAGCTTGGTAACTAGAGAGATGCCTAATAATGTCAAACAAGCACGCAAATACGAAGGTTCCAAATTTATTCTAGTGAACCACAAAAAAAGATATTGTGCTTTTCTCAAAGAAAAAGAGAAGAAAAGCTTCAGTAGTTTGATCCTCTTCTCATTCATCGAGCCAAAACAAAAAGGAGAAAGGAGACTGCCCTTTTTTAGACTGCACTTTTTTAACCAGACAGAGACTCAAAAGAAGAAGAAGAATCTATCTTATTATACCTACACTAGGTGAACAGCTTCAAGATGCAAGTATTTAAAATTAAAAGTTGCAAAAAGTTAAGAAAATATATTAAGCTGTAGTGTATTTTGGAGCATAGAAGAAAGTGGATTAGAAAATTCGGAGGGTAGGCGGGGCGAATTCCTGAAATATGCATATCGATCACATTCTCCAAATGTACAAACCCATCTTAAAACTTAAAACTACTAGGTTTTCATACAAGATCACAAGAAAGCAACAGATAAAGGCTTCATCCGCATCAGAGACATTGCCATCAACTCAAATTCAAGTAAGACATCTGAGGAAATTTTTGAAGTATATATACTAATAAGATATTGAACAAATGTCAATCATAGTCCCCAACTTTTCCATTCCTGTTACACTACACTGTTACTTTGCCTGATTAATAAACAAAATCAACTTCTAACAAATTTTCAGTTTTGCTCAAATATAAATGTATTTACAACTATTTTTGTGAGAAGTTTTCAGAATTGTCATCTCGCCTAAGTAAACTACGCACACACCACAGATCTGCACTGAAGCTTTCTGTGAGAATAAACACTGACCACTTTCCATAGTGAATAGAAGATGAGAAAGGGTGCAATAACAAGTCTCGCACGCTGAATATTTAAGAGCCTCAGTGCAAGTTTTATCAGCAGAGGTTCAACAAATACGAGGAAAAATGCTTCTGAAGTAAACAAACAAGTAAATATACATGTAAAGCTCGCAGCACCCACCTAGCAAGAGCAGGAACTTTCGGTTTCTTCGCATCCGGCTGCACGTCATCGAGATCGCCAGAATCTAGACCGCGTTTTTCTCTCATCATAGTCAGTCTCCACTCTTAAACGCCTGCACGTCTCCACAGCTCAGAATCCCAGATCTGACAAAACGCAACCAAACTTTCCCCAAATAAAACCCCCTCCAAACAAAAAAATCTGAAAAGCAAACACGGAATTCTCTCACTTAAGCAAAATATCAAGATCTGAGAGTTTCACAAAAATCAACCGAACTAAATTCGAAAAATAAAATAAAAATTCAACCAAAACCCTCCCACATACCTCTCCCCAAAGCAGCTCAACAGCTCGGCCGATTCGTTAGTGACGAGGAAATATCAGAAACTGACGAGAGCTCTGGCGCTGCAGCAACCGATCGACCAATTTTATCTGCGGCGACTGGCGGCTTATTCAGTGTATATATCGGCCGCCTGAGTCGTCTCGAGTGAAACGATCCGCAACATCGCAGCCGTCGGATGGAAGCCAACTTGGACGATGTTTAAGGAGTCTCGGACGTCAGCCCGCCTTTTGTCGGGTTCTCTCTCAGTCCCATTTGGTAGCTTCCGCATGAGCACTTTAATTGGTGGATTGCCCCCCTCGGCCCCCCCTCCTTATTCCTGTTCGCTGTACTGTGTTACACATTCAATCCGGTGGCCCCCACGTTCCTCATCGACTTAAGAGCGTATTTACGGAATCCCCTTTCGCCCGTGAGCCCGCGTAAAGCGGCATGGCCCACCACATGATAAAAAGATCCGGCACCTGATCGCCGAAATGCTTGTCTTTCGATACCGTCGAGGTTCGTGTCGCGGCTTCGTATCGACGGTTGAATTTGTGGGTTCGGTCGTCCGGTGGATCTCCCCGAGGGGCTGAAGAGTCGTAACGAGCAACAATGGCGTAAAATCATAAACCGGACCTGATGTGTTGACCACAAAGAGTGACCAGCTGCGGCGCGAGCTCCCGGGTTCCTATCAGTCCAAGGGAAGGGTCAAAGAAGACGTCCAACACTTGGGTGCGGGTCGTGGTCGAGAATCGAGGTCAGGCTACAAATCGAGATGATGAGATTCATGATAGGGCTCGATTTGGAAAATCAGAGAAGACGGCGTCCAAGGGGTATGCCATTGGTCAATTGGGAAAACCTAAACGTAAAACGGTTCTTTAAACCTGTTACGGCCTTTCTTTAAAACTGCGTTTTTTAATTCCTTGAGAAAATCGCTTTTTTTAGAGCGAAAGTTACACTTTTCTACTCACTTTGGCCCTAATTTTTCCGGGTTAGAATGTTATGTGTATATGATTGGGAGAGAAGAGGAACAATAAATCTGGCTGGCCACCGTCGTCCTTGAATTTGATCGAGACTGCAGCCTGCAAGGGCAGAGCTGAGCTCAGTTGCTGCCAGTGAAGGGACAAAGGGAAACCCGCAAACAAAGGGATTTATGAAAAAGAGGGGACGTGGGTGGAGAGGGGGGGACCTATCAGAAGGATGAAATGAGAAGCATTTCCCAATTAGGTAAAAAAGGCCAACAAATTTTCCAATTCAAAAGATCCCTAGTTTTTTTGTCTTACTAAATTCCAGGATGATGACTATTTATCAAATGTACAACAATGGTCATACAACCATCTCTCAAAAGAGAATCATTCTTAACATGTGACGCAACTCAATAGATGTCATCTATTCATACTAGTATATTGTTTTCAACCAATGTATCAAACACATGAGTCTCTTTTTATTAAACGATACCAACCTCGATCTTTTATTTCTTATTTCGATTACCTGACCATTCTGCTCCTAGTTTTTCCCGTCTGTCTCCATGTTCCTTGCGGGAGTTCTACCCTGCTAGGTAAAAGAGGAGCCTTCTATTTTCTGAAGCTACCTTTGTTTCCTTTTATATCAAAGGACTGGCACAAAATTTCATGTTGAAACATTGGCGTACTAACATCGCTGTACAGGAAGAACCATCTCAAAATGTACTATGTCAGACCAACAACAGAATCCCGGGGCCGCCAGGATGTCGCATCAACTAGCAAATACAAAGGACAGACTACATCAATAACCCAGCTGCCATAACAAATATATTATTTTCATTTAGTCATATTCGATCACAGTACTCCACAAGTAAAATGAAGTATGATTTGCCCCCAAGATCAATACGGAACATTCTTAGGAAGATTCCTTATCACATTATTCTTCATGCCAATTTTTGTGCGCATCACCTCTGCGCCTGATCTGTTAATTGCTTTCAAAACTTTCATCCTCACAATCTGCTCTTTTGATTGCACGGTTGACAAGCCCAAGCTCCGGTACCTACAATCCCAGACCACAGTCAGTACATACGTTTCAACCGAGTCTACATAGTGTTCTGCTTTTGTATCCTCATTTCTGCCAAACAAATCAGCCATGCTAGATGCAACACTAACGGAGAACAATTCAAAGCAGAACACTACACTGTCAGCTTTTTAGGTCATGAAATCTTCAGATTTTCACAGTGAAAAAAATAAATAAATAACCCCCATGAAAGGGGTTAATTAAAACCAAGTAGGCAAAGTTTTGGACTAGTGACAGCATTTCTTTGTACCATCAAAACAATCTTCAGACTTTTCCAGTAAAATAAAAATAAAAATAAATAAAAATAAAAAAACATGAAAGGGGTTTATTGGATAATAAAAACCAAGTAGGCAAATTTTTGGACTAGTCACAGCATTTCTTTGAACCATAAAATACAGTAGCTACTTAGAGAAGAGAACTAATCAATAAAATCATCCCTTTTTATATACAATCTCTCCACCAGAAAGTTCAGTGCGTAATAATTTTAAATGGATGTTACAGATATGCTACTCCATGCAAAAGCCCCTATGGACAGAAATCAGCACTTTACTTCCTAATGTGCTTTGAACTTCACCAATGAACAACAGTGAGATACATGAACTTTTAGTCGAGCAGCTTCCATTAAGAAAATATCACCCATATACTAGCTATGGTCTAGCCTAAGTACCAGCTGCTTCATGGAAAGCTCACGTATGTTCAATTTTTAAAAGTTATTGATGCATTAGAAGCTCAATTTATTTATTAATGCTTTTAGGACCAAAATTTTGCAATATGAGAAAAGAAGCTATATCAATTTCCCTATCACATGACTCATAATCAATACTTGCTAAGCAATAACTCTGAAGACAAAAAATACCTTGATGCCAACGAAATAGCAAGAGCAATATCCTTTTCTGCAGATGGACGTGGTTTCTGGCGATAATAACGTAGATATTCACGAGAACCAAGAGCTCTGACACTCGCTCCACTATCAGTTCTTTTTGTTATAATAAGCTCAGATCCACCACTAAGTTCAAGAGTATTTATCGAATCACCAGCAGCCACCAGCTCTTTACCTTGTTCATCCACATAACTGCAAACAGAATTTCCAAATGGATGTAACCATCAAGTCATTCTAGTTTTAAAAAACAATAGAATCAAGCTTCATCATTAACATGGAAAAGAAAAATACTCAAAACATGGTAAGTTTGTCTTAGTCCTTCCAGATTAAATCCATGACAGGAAACAGCTACATGATGAGAGGAAACAAACCTGCTGCTATAATCATAAAAATCTTCCAACTCTGCTTCCTCGTCATCACCTCCATCACCATAACGTACTTTACAATGACCTTTTGCCATCATATGTTTTCTAACGGCTTCTAAGCTACTAAAAGGTTGACACCTCTCGTTGCAGTAGAGACACATGAAATCTTTTTTCACCTAAGAAAAGTTAAAAATTTTAAAAAATTAAAATTAAAAATTAAAAAAATTAAAAAGTGACTTGAGTCTCACTTAGGAAGGTTATATTGGAAAACCTTCATGTAACCATAT
Organism: Aristolochia fimbriata; assembly: GCA_019845555.1. Classification (NCBI taxonomy): domain Eukaryota; kingdom Viridiplantae; phylum Streptophyta; class Magnoliopsida; order Piperales; family Aristolochiaceae; genus Aristolochia; species Aristolochia fimbriata. The sequence continues at coordinate 2,840,083 of CM034078.1, forward strand.
TTAAAAAATAAACAAACAAACAAATGACTAAAATAAAATAATAAAAGGGTATGCCACATTAGCTTTACATGTTCATCGTAACATAAAGACAAGTCATGCGTACCTTAAGACCCACGTAAGTGAGGAAACCCTCAGGATCAGTCAAATACTCAATATCAGGGATAAAAAACCCATGGGACTTGTGCATGTGAATCATGCAGCTCTCGATGTTCTTATGTTTTACGTCACACATAAAGCAGCATGATGGATCAAAGACTTCTTCATCAGTATCAGCATCAATTTCCATGCCAGAGCCAGATGTGACCTCATTCGCTTTCATAGACATCACAGAATCTGTAGCTTCATCAACAGGTTCCTCATCGGAGTCAACCTCCACCCATTCATCTTCACTCTCATCAGTGTCATCCACTTTTGGAGTGGGATGCTTGCTTAAAGAACTTTGCTTTCGGTTAGGAAGTGGCTTGATGACAGTAATACCCGCACTCTGAGGATCGAGTCCTTGACCTTGAGATGCCCTAATAACATGTGAACGTGATCTTAGATGCTGGCCATGAGCCTTCAAACTCCTATATCCCTTTTTACAGAGGGCACATTCATATAACATGGGTGTCTCATTTTCCTTGTTTTTTTGTTCAGCTATTGCAGATTGTCTAGCTATGAATAATGCTTCAGTAACCCCAGGGACTCCAGCAACCTGATAAGAAAAGAAAATCGAGGATGAGAAACACAAAACAAGTGAATTTGCGTGTGCTTCTACGATGATTGCAAAAAGACAAAGCATAAACTTCAGACCAAACAAAGGTTGCAACGTGAGAAAAACTCATAGAGGTGGACTTCTACTGTCCATGAACAGAGTTTGTTGGCCACATAAAAAGTTGCTAGGTAGAGAATAAATTGAGATACAGGCCAAAGACTTTTGAGATATGACCAACCTTTCTTTTGAGATTGTAGCGGTGCCAATCAGACCTATAATGAAGCCTCTGCTCAGCTTCATCTGAGAATTCCGTATTGCACGCATTGCACGTCAGGATACCCATCTTCACTGCCGCCTGCATGTTTGGCAGCTTCTGATACAGCAAATTAGTTAGGAATTAGTACAACGCAAACAGCATGAATAGAACTCATGCATAGTAATAATTGAGATGATCATATCACCATAGCAAATTCAAGACGTGGTAATGCAAGAGTGAAAAAGAAAAAAAAAAAAACACGCAGGTGCATACAGTTCAATCTTCTAAAAACAACCAATAGCACCCTGAGTTTTGGTAACACAGCATCATTATCAACACAAAAAGAACACATTCAGACCTTACCCAACGCCAGGGTATTGTCGGATATATTTACATCTGCAACCTTGTAACACTCATGTAACAACTTTTTGAAGAACAAGTCTTACGTAGAAAGGATCAGGATAAGCTGTTGAGAAAGAAAAAGAACACGCCTCGTACATGGCGGTGGTAAAAATGCAGACACAGCGAAACGAAGTCCAGGATGCAGAAGGCCGTACAGGTAGAAAAGGATCATCGAAGATAACTCGAACTTAAAAAAATCACTCCCGAACATCATATAATAAAAAGGTCATCCTAATTCGAGTAATTCAATCACAGAGCCAAAAACTGCACGCTCAATGGTTACTATAACTCGACGACAGAAAACAAGGAAGCAAAGGAGAAAAGAACGCGGAGAAAGGGAAAAAAAGTGAAGAACGACGAAACATGTAAGCTCATCGTCGACAGACTAATCTTACCTTGAAACGCAGAGCTAGGTGCACAACGCCACAATCTGCACCGTCTGGAATTTGTTCTAAAGAGGGAGCAGGAGGCGGGAGGCCGTATCCAAATTCTACGCGTCTAGGGCACGGTTTCAGACAGACTTTCAGTACAAAGGAATAAGAAAATGGTTAATCTAGCTACCCTTTTCTAACCTAAGTCGGTGCCATCAGCCATGCCGTCAGCTATTCTCATGGAGGCCCATCGACCATAGGCCCATATGAAGCTTGTCTGTGTCCCTGTAATGGGCTCATGAACAGGGTAGACAAAAAATTCAGTAACATACTAGTTAAAATATTTAATACTCACTCGTATGTATAAACCTATTTTTCAGACGAGCACTCACTCCGATACCAAGTAACAAGTTAATGTTCAAGATTTCTTCTTAAAATTACTAGACGAAATTAAAAAGGCCACAATTCATGATCTTTTGTTACGGTTCAAACGGCTGTATTTGAGCCGGGTAGGGTCGGGTCGGGTCGGGTGAGTAATTCACAGACAGCTAAAAAAAGTGAAAAACTACCGAGCAGGTGTTCAATTCTAAAAGCACTAAATTGCCAACTCCGTCCTGATATCGCTCAGCATTCATCTGCGACTCTTCCTGGCGGTTTCGACTTCCGAGTCTCCGATGCCAGACTTCGGATTCCGCTTTCCCTCCGTGCAACTCGTCTCGCTTCCCAAGAAATCTCGAAGACCTATCTGCAAGTTTGAGAACGATCGGTAGGCGCCGTGTCGCGGATGAGAGAATGTTTCATCTAGGGTTTTGCCAATTCTATTTGGGGGGTTTTGTTTCCCGGTGAAAGGAGAAAGCCAGTCGAATGTTGATGGATTTGTATATCTAGGGTTTCACTTTTGTTTGTGTGTGTCTGTGATTGAAATCTCCTTGTACACATCTAATGGATAATTTACTTGATTAGAACCATCGCGAAGTGTTCCCCACTTTTTATTTTCTTTATTTCCTATATTTTATCAACAGTTTATTTGATGATCTTGTAATTGAGATTAATGGAGATCCCGTCTTCTTTTATTTTTTGAGATTCCAAGACGGGAAGAATTTCAGGCAATACCTCTGACCTGCTATATAATAAATTATGTTTCCAAATTAAATTCGTAAAAAAGTATCCATCTTCATTGACGGACTTATGGGAAGTCCTGGATTAAATCAACGGAACAATGGGCGCTACCTCGGTGTTACGGAACCAATATCTTTGGCTGGACCTACCGAATTCGACGTGATCAAGACGCGGGAACTTGAAAAGGTTGGCTTTTAGTCCTTATCGCCTTACCTTCTATTCATTGTGTTTAATTTAGGTTTATTCTGTCAGTTTTTTATGGTTGTTCGTTTTACTATTATGTCATCAGTTTCTAGCTGACGCGGGACTGTACGAAAGTCAGGAAGAAGCTGTGTCAAGAGAGGAAGTCCTTGGGAGATTGGACCAGGTTGGCTTGTGCCATTTGATTTTGTTATGTTTCTCGATATGATGGTGTGTTTTGTGTTAATATTTCAAGAAGTTGATAAAGGGTTGCCCAACAGATTGTGAAGACTTGGGTGAGAAAGGTCAGCCGCGCAAAGGGATTCAACGAGCAGCTTGTCCAAGAAGCAAATGCTAAAATATTCACGTTTGGTTCTTACCGCTTGGGGGTATGGAAATTAGCCGTGGCCTGTTAAAGATTTTGGTCTGTTGGTGGAATCATTGAGACTGGACATTATCTTTGTTATGTTCAAAATGTTACTCATTTGAATTAAAATAAGTAAAAGAATTAATTTTGATCTCACTGGTTAAACTCACAGCAATGTTGCCATTTAGTTTTAATTCTGGGAATGTTCTGGGAATGTTCGTTTAAGTGCATTAGTTATTTGTGTTGATTTTCCGAACTTTTGTGGCTTCTTTTTGTTTATCTTCAAATGTTGCATTTCATTGTTCCAGGTGCATGGTCCTGGTGCTGATATAGATACTCTTTGTGTGGGGCCTCGACATGCATCAAGAGAAGTATGTTTATCTTTTGTATTGTTTTTTTTTTTGTTCTTTGTTTCTGCTTGATAATATTGCTTTGACCCGATTTATTTGCCATGGCCCCAATTTTAGGAGGATTTCTTCATGGAGCTTCATAACATGTTTGCTGAGATGCCAGATGTAACAGAGTTGCATCCTGTACCTGATGCTCATGTACCAGTGATGAAGTTTAAGTTGAATGGGGTTTCTATAGACCTTTTGTATGCAAAGCTTTCACTTTGGGTAATTCCTGAAGTAAGTATCGTTTCATCTCCCATTCTCTCCTCTATCTAGTGCACACCTTTTGTATTGGCTTTCACTAATTATTTAAGTACAATTTCATTTTTTTCATGTTCTCCTCTATATCGGCAGTAATGCTGATTCATTGGTGATTGACCAGTAAGAGCCAGTTCTTTGCAGCCATGACACTTTTTAGAATTAACATGCCTTTCTGCTAGTGCTTTCTTGTTATTTAAGTGTAATTTTTTGTTTTTTCTATATTTGCACAGGTTATATACTTGTCTGATATTGATCCATTTATGTTCTTCAGATTTTATACAATACGTATCTGTAATCAATATCTAAACAAAACAAGAAAGCACAAAAAAGAAAGCTTTCTGTCTTTCTTGGACGTAGACGAATGCATAAGGTCTGTGGGGTCACTAACTTTGTTTTTGTTGTGACATTTTGTGGCTCCATGACTGTCCAGTCTTGGTTGTTTGGTTGTTTGGTTGTTTGTGGACCTGTACATTCTGTGATACAAGATTGGGTTTGGGAGGATGGGGGGAGGGGAGGGGGATTGATTGCTTGTGTGGGAACTTTTCAAGTTCTTCAGGGAAAGGGGGTGTTGTATGATATGATAATACACGTTTAATGAAAGTAGAAAATCCACTTATTTGCTACTTATTAATGCTTAAGGTTAATGGAATAAAAAAGATTGTCTTATGGAACTGGTTTTTTGCTCCACTGACTCTCATCCGTTGCTCATTTGATGGACTTGTTGTTGTAGATTCTGTGATACAAGGGGGGATAACCTAGTTCTTGCATAACCAGCTTTGAAAATTGTAACCAAGGACATAAGGTTACCATCTGTGTCACTTGTGGCTTAGGGGTTTTAATTTGTTAAGTTGCAACCTCAGAAATGTATCCTATCCATGTCCATGCATTTATGTTATGTGCATGACACAGTGTTGTATCTCTGGAATGAGTAAGTGTATAAATGATACCCTTGGGATTCTGTGCCTAGTTCTAGGCAATTTTAGAAACCATATATGACGAGGATACAGAATAAGCTTAACAGTCTCCAGAATGATTTGATTCCTTGACATTGCTATTATAATGTAGGACTTGGATATCTCACAAGACTCAATACTGCAAAATGCTGATGAACAAACTGTTCGTAGTCTCAATGGTTGCAGGGTGACTGATCAAATTTTGCGTTTGGTGCCAAATATTCAAGTACTCCTTTGTTCCATTGCTCTTTTCATGCTCACCAGTCTCTGGTTTTCATGAGGACTGATTTTTTCTTTGATTTGACCCAGAACTTCCGTACAACCTTGAGATGCATGAGGCTTTGGGCAAAGCGGCGTGGTGTTTATTCAAATGTTAGGATCTGTCTCATAATTCTGTATCATTCTGAAGTGATCTTTTTCCGTTCCTTTTTAATCCTTTGTCCATCTGTTATAATTAGGTTGCTGGCTTTCTTGGTGGTATAAACTGGGCCTTGCTGGTTGCCCGCATTTGTCAGCTCTATCCCAATGCACTGCCTAGTATGCTAGTTTCTCGTTTTTTCCGGGTTTTTACCCAGTGGCGCTGGCCAAATCCAGTAACGTTGTGTAGTATTGAGGAGGGAACTTTGGGACTTGCTGTGTGGGATCCTAGAAGAAATCCTCGAGATAAGCAGCATCTCATGCCTATTATTACACCAGCATATCCTAGCATGAATTCTAGCTACAATGTCTCCTTGAGTACATTACGTGTTATGACTGAAGAGTTCCAGCGCGGGAAGGAAATTTGTGAGGTGGATTTTCAGTTTACTCACATAGCCATCTTTGAAATTGGCTGCTTTGTCATGTTTATACTTAGGAGAAAAATAATTATGATTATACTTGAGTGCAGGCAATGGAAGAAAACAAAGCTGACTGGAATTACCTTTTTGAGGCTTACCCATTCTTTGAGTCCTACAAGAACTACCTTCAGATCGACATCACAGCAGAAAATGATAATGACTTCAGGAAGTGGAAGGGCTGGGTCGAATCACGGCTTCGTCAGCTAACTCTAAAAGTTAATCTACTTCTTATTTGCTATTTGTTGATTTTATAATTTAATACTGAAATTGGTTTGAAATATTTCCCTTCAACAGATCGAGAGGCACACCTGTGGAATGCTTCAATGTCATCCACATCCAGGTGATTTCTCTGACAAGTCTCGTCTCTTCCATTGCTGCTTTTTTATGGGCCTGCAACGAAAGAAAGGTTTACCCGCTAATGAAGGTGAACAATTTGACATAAGGATTACAGTTGAGGAGTTTAAAAATGCTGTTAGGTCATATATATACCGGACTCCTCGGATGGAAATCCAGGTTTCTCATGTAAAGCGCAGGAGCATTCCAGCTTTTGTCTTTCCTGGTGGAGTCCGGCCATCTCGGCCAGTCACTAAGGCAGTATCTACTGTAGCCAAACTAGTTCCAAAATCAAAGAGTTGTAATTCAGAGTTGTCTGAGAAATCATGTTCAGTTGGAAAAGGGGCTGATAAAGATGCAGATTTAGGTGATGAAACAAACAAGAGGATACTGGTTGAAGGCATTGCCGAAGATAATAATTTAAAATTGTCAAATATAAGGGAAAATACTGTGGCCATGCTTGCATCAGATGAATCAAAAAAGAGGAAATTGCTCGAAGATGAAAGTGAATCAGTCAAGATGAAACGATTTGCAATAATGTCTGAGGAAGTAGCAGGGGAATTTGTTTCCCAATTTGCTGTTAACCCCCCGAGTAGTGCAAGCTCGTCATCGAAGGAGGCAGAAAAAGTTGCAGTTGTGAAACTTACATCTGGTCACACTATTGACCAATCAACTTCTCCAGAGGAAAATGATGAGCTGGAAGATTTTGGGTCGACCGATCAGACTGGTGAAGTCGAGTGCGAGAAAGATGCCAGTCCAGCTCATACTTCAAAGGATATATCAGTTGCAAGTAATGTGGGTTCTTATGGTGGTTGTCTCCCTTCAGGCGGCTTGGAGGAGCTGGAGGTCCTTGCTTCTAACTTGATTGTTATTTCATTATTAAGCAATGCCATGTTGCTGTTATTTGCTGTTACAATGTTTGCTTATTCGTCCTACCTTACTGATGAACTAAACTGTGGCTTTAATGTAACTAGCTATCTTGAAAGCACGTTCCTGGTATCATTTTTCCAATTAGTTCAGCCCAAAGAAGACGGTTTTCAGTCTGTGCTTTTCATTTTCTTCATTGTCTATGACTTTTTTCCTTTTTTTAAACAAAAAAAGACAAAGGGTTGGATTTGTTCTGTGTTGCTATAAAAATTTGATCCTAACACCAGAGTGCAACATTAGTTTAATGACCAATAGAACAGTTCTTTAGTTACTCAATTTTATCTGTTGGGTCGATACTGTTGTAAGAGTAGAGTTCCTTTGTTTGCTTTCTCTCCATCTTAGGCTGTAAATGTTTCAGCTTTCATTTTCATTTGATTAGGAACTTATTGACTTTGTTTTACTTTTGCCTGAAGCCTGCTGAGCCGCCTGGCCAGTACACGAAATCTAAAACCCCTCCAACTAAACCGCTGATCAGGTAATTTATCGTTTTCCTTGAAATCTTATGTATGAGTAGTGACGTGATTTCTTGCATATGATTGTTGTTTTGCTTGTGCTTGTCTTTTTCAGGTTGAGTTTTTCTACTTTGAAGCCAACAGGGACTAGCACATAGCATTCTGACCGACTCGATGAAAGAGTCTCGTGAGAGGTTTGGATGGGTTTGTGTGGACCATTTTTTCCTTTTCTTTTCTTGGTGCTTCTCAAGCCCAGCATGTGAATATGCGTTCTTGTCAAATAGTAGCAGAGATTATCGGAAGAGTGTCTTCTGAGGCGCGAAGAAACTCCTCTTGTAATAATCATACGTGTGAAATCAGATCGATTATAAAATTGCAGCCGCTTTGTGTGTGCTCGCACCCTTTTTATTGAACTCGAATCCCAATGGGAAGCTTTCTTGTTTAAGTTGGATGGTTCCATTAATCAAAATGAAGAGCCGTGATTACGAACCTGTGTAGCATCAGAATAGGGTACTGGATGAAGCATTAGGTCTGGTTAAAAACTCACGCAACGTTCAATACTATGCTAGAATTTCCGGTAGAAAATTGAGATCTCTTTGCTGCCTTGAAACCTAATGTTCCGTCTATTATTAGTATCTGCAATTCTCCATGATTAGTTGCTGATTTGTATTTCAAGTCGAATTGGTGATACCCTTTTAAATTTAGCATAAAAAATACATAAATTTAGTAAATTTCCAATCATTATATCGATTATCGACCGCCGATATGTCGTTGTTCGATGACGATTACGACTGTCGGCCTCTGATTGTAATCTTGAGTCTTGACCGTCATTTTTCTTTTTCTTTTTTTTGGTCAAAAAAGAATTTTTTTTTCATCTATTTGATATAACGATCTATAATCTCTTTGTTTAAACTTTTAATCCTTGAAGTTTGATATTTCTACTATTTATCGGGCGACACTCACCCTCCGGCGCTTAGCCTACTCGGCTTCTCGCCCCTCTCGCCGCCCTGCCCTTTCTCGTCCTTTTTGCGGTTCCTGGTTGCATCGAGCACTGCAAGAAGTTAACGCGGTCAGGCCGTTTTGGAGTTGTCATTGCATCTCTTCAGGCGGAATCTTTCAAAGCGCGGGAGCAAGTAGATACGTAGTCGAAGTAAAAGGCGCTGAGGTAGTGTTGTCTAGTTCTGATAATAGATTTGGTTTCTGCAGCATGTGCATAGTGACACCTATCGAGGTAACTACTTTGACAAAGGGGCCTTTGCATGTATTTGAGACAATGAAAGTAAGGTTTTATCTGTTTGAAAACTCTTCGTAGCAATTTAGTTTTGGAGAATTTGTGGACCTGTCCCCTAGATTGGCTTAGTAACACTCAATTTTATTATTTTGTTGTTGTTGTCGCCCTATTACGATCTTTGGCTATTTCCATTATTGCATTGGCTTCATGGTCCCGTAAACATGAAACATGTTGATTTTGAGGCTGTTGTAATTTGTGAACTCAGTGGGATTTGATGGTTTATCCTTCTTTCAAGTACTAATTTTTTGCCTTAGACAAATAATTTAATCGAGACATGTAAATATAAAACTTGCTCTGCATGTGATGAGGAAACCAGTTTGTCCTTTTTGTGTTTGAGGGGAGCACTTTTTTATTGCATGTCAAAAATCAATTTACAAATGAAATGCTTCATAAGCGTTCTGGTAATGAGAACAGGTTTTAATCATCTCTGGCCTTTTTTTTCATTTCTGTAGCACAGTTGATTTGTTGAGGTCAGTTGCATCGATGACGAAGTTTCGGAAGCTTGGCCGTACTGCGGCTCATCGAATGTCCATGTTCAGGTAGTCAGTCTTTGGAGATCACCATTCTCTGTAGGTTTGGCTTGGGCTTACACTCTGTTATTCGCTTTGTTTATTGTGGAACTGGTATTTCATTGGCAGGACAATGGTTTCTCAGCTAGTGAAGCATGAGAGGATAGAAACAACTGTGGCAAAGGTATGTTTGTTGCATTTTAGCGAGTTAGGACTTTCTAGGTATTTCTTATGTAATATTTGAGTTTTTTTTATTTTTTATTTTTTATTTTATTTTTCAATATAAATATGTTTAGGTATGAGTGAAGTGCGTATCCTATTCATTGAATTTGATTAATGAATTGATTTTTCCATTGCCAGGCTAAGGAAATACGGCGGCTTGCAGATCAGATGGTGACACTTGGCAAGGAGGTCTGTGTCATTTCAATTATGGGGGGTTCCTGTAGAAGAAGTATTTACATGAAGTTTATCTGAAGACATTATAGCTTAAAATGTATTGATTGTTATTGATGGAAACACGTACACAGCATTGTGAATTACAATGTATTACAGATTGTATCTCTGTCCCATTGAAATTTTGAGATCAGGAAGAAAGCACTTTCTAATTTTTCTTGTATTTTTTTAACTTTATTGCAAGTTTTATTTCAAAAGCTGGCTGAAGAGACTAAAAAGAAAGTTTCACATCTTTCTTTTGTCCTTGTGGGATTTCAGGGTACTCTTGCGGCTTCCAGACGAGCTGCTGCTTTTGTTCGTGGAGACGATGTTCTTCATAAGTTGTTCACCGAGTTGGCATATCGATACAAGTACTTTCCTCTTCCTCCACACTGTTTAGTGTTTGGAAATTAATTTTAATGGAAGTGATTTTTCTTTATGACAGGGATCGGCAAGGTGGTTACACTAGGGTGCTCCGAACTCGTATTCGAGTGGGAGATGCTGCACCTATGGCCTACATTGAGTGAGTTATTTTTTCCTTTATAGATCATCTTTCTGATCCTTTGCTCCTGTGTATTTTTATCCTGGCAACTTGGATGCAATACTTATATGGTGCGTTTCCCATTGAAATATTGGGAGTTCAACGAAGCACTGACAACCATAATTTTATAATAGATTAAAATTTATTACTGCTGCCAAAACTTAATAAGTCTTTAAGTTGGTTGAGTATCTTTCTCGGCAGGTAGAACTAGGTGTATTAAGAGTCAAAAAGTGCATCTTCTGGGTGGCAACTTAGGAGCCATGTTTGTGAAATACTTTCATACGGGACACAGAAATCACTCTTTTGCTATTGAATCCTAATTCTGTCCAACACTTTACCCATAAAATTTGCATTCAAGTCGTAGCTTCTTTTATTTGTAAAATCTTGGTTACTAATACTTTAGAGGCAACATTTAGATACCACAATTTGAATTCAAGTTATGGCTTCTGTTCTTAGTGAATGTGGGTTACTGTCACTTTGGAGGAAACATTCAGATTTATTATTCCTTCTATCTAACAAACCACATTAGAGTAAAACTTATTTCTGTTCAGAATATAGAAGTGTGCTCCCTTAATGCAATGTTACACCGTCTTTGACGTTAACTGGAAGTCCCATGCAATCAATCACTTGTATTTTAAATGAAAAGCTACTTTGGTTCTTTATAAGTCAATCAATCTAATATATCAGTTTCATGTTCAATTTACATGAATTGGCTCTAGTGTTGGGTGTATCTTTTATATTTTTTTGACTCTCAACTGCCAACTGGTGCACCATGGGGTGTTTGTAGTTAAGGTGTGGGACTGTTTGTGATGTTTTGTTGCTTCAAAAAGTGCTTCTGGATAACGTTCAAAGCCACAATTCTTTCCGTCTCTGTACATGGACTTCGTTGCTCTATAAACCTGCCCCTTGGTCCTAATTACTCTTGTCTTTGATTGATGTTTTGGGCGAACCGTTGTTTTAACTGTTTGCATTTTACAGGTTTATAGACCGAGAGAATGAACTAAGGGAGTCAAAGCCCCCGAACCCGCAACCTCCTGAGAGGCCACCACTGGACCCATGGGCCAAATCTGCTCTGAGGCGACAGTGGGCACCTCCCAAAGAAGAGTCGGAATCGACTTCAGGGGGTACGAAATAGGTTAAGTTAGCTCATATCTTTTATCTTGTTCCATGTTCTTCTTCCAAAAAATTTTGATGAGCCTTCGCCACAAAGGAAAGTGGTTTGTAATTTATTTTGCTTATAAACAGCCTCTAGACTCGCACAAATGAAGGCAATTGTTTTTACGAGGTACGATGGAAGCGATCATATAAAATGTTTGTGAGAGGGTAAGCCTCGATAAATTCGTTTGAGAACTGTTGCAAGAAAATCGCTGTTATGGACCTCCACTCTGGTCTAGACTTTTTATGCGTGTCCGAGTAAGATTATATGACATTTCAATCAAATAAAAAATGCAAGTTATCTTATTGTGTGCGTAGGTGTAGAATCACCATTACGTTCAAACTGTTTCGAAAAGGCAAGTATGAACATGTGCTCAATGGCTGCACTATGAAAATTATATGGACTAAGATGACGAGCTTTATGTGGTGCTCTGTTCTTTGAACTCAAATTAGTAACAACATGCTCTATAGCCAATAACTAGGTGTTTTCACTTTTATTGGTAAAAGGATGTATAAATAAATATTTGATTTTATATAAAGGAGGTTTTAGAACATAGATAAAATGATTAAAATTATGCCACCAATTGCCAAAACGCGAAAGTTTAGTGCGTTCATATCAAACGGCATGGCCGAGATCTGATTCCCCAAAGGCATCCTTTCTCGAGTCCTGACTGAAATCGTTACGGATTCTTCGGTAGACTTTTCGAAGAGCATGGTTGCAGCTTTCCGGGGAGGTGCAGGGGCCACACATGAGATAGATGACGTTACCAAGAGGCCTCATGTAAACGCCGTCCTTGCGAAGGTTTTGAACGAGGGAACTCGCACAAAGAGACGCATACCTGGGCGGAGAAAAGATGGGGGTCAATCTTGATGTGCCATCGCATCAATTAGCATAAAAAGTGATGCATTGATGCTCTTCAGGACCCAGATATCCATCAAAGGAAAGCATCAACCCCTGCTCACCAAAGACTTGGATACCCTAAATCCAGACAACATTCGAATAGGATTGACCACATAAACAGGATAGGTAAGAGCATACCCAGCATCATCCCCTGCTTTAAGTTCAATGGCGCAGAGAGTTCCCAAAGCAACCACTCTTAGAACAGATGAGTGAGATGATATTTCCAGCACAAGTCTGTTGTCCCATAACTGCACAAATTTGCACAACTGAAGCTTGAATACAATGTAATTCTCATTTCCCAGTAATGAGAACAGCTTTGACAAGACCATTCAAATTTGACAATTTTGGGATTGCATCTTGCAAAAGCAAAGATCCTCAAAACGTTATGTATAAACAAACTAGAGAGAGAACACAGATGATCAAGATAGATACAAAGATACAACACCTCTTTCAGTCTAAGACGCCTTCCTTCAGATGTTAAATTGAAATTTGTCAACGGATTCCTGAACCAGTCTATCGCTTTCACGGCAGCAGTGCACCCCATGGCATGTCCAGAGTATGAGTGTCCGTGCAAAAGAGCCAAAAGCTGAAAGAGGAAAAGAGAACCTAAGAATACTCAACAAGCATGTGCATCCAATAGTTTCATAACCAGTAAGGCAATAACCAAACTTTGCAGCTTATAGTTCTAATTCCCTTTCCTCCTGTTAAGAGAAAATAATGTTAAATATACTAAACATGCAAGTTCCTTTTCTCCTAAGGAAACATAAAAGTCAATACCTTAGAGTCTCCTTTAAATGCATTAAAAATGGCATCAGATGCCAGTGTTGCTGCAAGGGGTACAATCCCTCCTGTCATTAGCTTGGCGTAGCATGCGATGTCAGGTGTGCAACCCAGTAACTCAGCTGCAGACTGCACAAAAACGACTTAAACTAAGTATACTAAAAATGGTTCAGATAAGCATTTCAATCACCGTAAAAAATACTCACTTCAGCTCCAAGACGCCAAAAACCAGTAAATACTTCATCAAAAATCACAGGAATTTTCTGGCTTCGACATTCAGAAACAAGAATACGTTGAAAAAGAGGATCTATCAAGTGCATTCCACCAGCACCATGGATGACTGCATACAAATACAAACATGTTAAATGCCATTATTGTTATAAAAAAGCACCAAACAGGTCAGTTAAGATCAATGGGGCAGATGATTTTTGAAAATTGATACTCTTGAAGCAAAGAAGAATGCATATCAACACATCTCAGAAAAGACAATCATTAAGTCACATCACTTGTCACATCCGACTTCAGTTTTCATAATTTAAATTTACTGTCGGTACATATATAGTTACAAGTAATTTTTTTCATCTTTCACTTCAATTTATTCTTTTTTCAATTTTCTTTCCCTTTTCACTGCCTCAAAATTTTGTGTTTCTTGAGTTAATGTTCACTTCAATTTTTTCTGTTTTAGGTTTTCTTTCCCTTTTCACTGCCTCAAAACTTTGTGTTTCTTGTGTTAATGTTCACTTCAATTTTTTCTGTTTTAGGTTTTCTTTCCCTTTTCACTGCCTCAAAATTTTGTGTTTCTTGAGTTAATGCCTAAAAAATTTGTGTTTCTTGAGTTAATATACATTTTTCTATGCACTGAAATCACTAACATATGCCCTTGCTATATTTTTTTCTTTAATTCCTCTATTTTCAAACAATTAACGGCTGTGCAGAAAATTCAGGATGTCCTTCGGACCTCAATGAACTAAAGGTTCAGCTGCACTTTCACAGGATCAATTTGCATTAAATTGAAATCATATCAAATGAATGATTTTAGATCATGGTGCCAGCAAATCATAATGTAAGCAATAAATTGTCATTTTGACGAATTATAGTATTAGGCAAGGATAAGTTCCTCTTGCCTGGTTCTATGATCAGTGCTGCAATATGGGCCGATCCTCCTACTGATTCGGAGAACTGTAGTAATTTTTCCGATATGTATGACGAATAGCAACCAGCTAGATCTGAGTAGGCTCTTTCCTCATAAAATAGCTCTTTGCATGAACTAAAAGCTGCGGAGAAATAAAAGCCCAATCCATCATTAAAGGAAGAAGATGATGTACAACTTCTCAGAGGCCAATGTAAATATATATTTACTCACTTGCTGCTTCAACTTTCTGTGGACCTAACTGTAACACTTCAGGAATGGTTACAATCCAAACCCCATTAGAGATGCTTGCTGTTGGAGGATCAAGGAAAAAGCCTCTTCCTGAGTACCTGCCAAAAGCCAAAATTCACCTTTTGATGTATTAAGGACAGCAGATTTCTTTACCAAAGAAGGCATTTCATTCACTACTAAAATGATGTTTATTTTTTTTTAGTTTCAACATAACAAAAATGAAAACTTTAGGATACTTCGGCTATCTGTACAAAAACAATCCACAATTTCATTCTCCAGCTTAGTAATATTCCCTTTTTCCCAACACCACATTAAACCAAAGAAAATGCCTAACAGAATTGATCCTTTACAGAGTAGCCATACCATGGTTGTTGTCCGAAACCAGTATATGATGATGGTGCTTGAGCTTCCATTGCACCCAATGTATCACCATGATAAGATCCTTTAAGAGCAAGTACCTGCATTTAAGGGACTAAGTCATTTGTCAACTCAACCTCTAGGTAAGCAAATAGTGCCACTGACACAAACCTTGTATTCAGGGCATCTTTCTGCTGAGTTTCCACCCATTGTTTCCCCGTCAATACCATGATCAGATGAGAATTTGCGAAATGCCATTTTTAGGGCAATTTCAATAGATGTGGAACCATTGTCAGAGAAGAAAGTTCGAGAAGCCCAGCCTGAAGAAAAAGCCATCAAATACAATTATTATACTTAAGTTCAACACTCATAGGTTTTCAAGGTTCCACAAATTTTAATAGGCTTATTAAATGCATAAGGTTCACTTTCTATGACACTACCTTGCCATTTTAATACACAAAGGCACTAATAACCTGAATTTACATTTACTTATAGTGCAAAGGAAATTCTTTTCTCAAAATAGATATATATCCTAAAACATTCCTACTTCATTGAAACGGGCTGGGATCTGCTGCGAACAAGGCTGTGCGTATGGGTGCGCACAGCCAATAAAAACACGCCTGCACACGACCCAGGCGTGCGACCACTTTTATTTTTTTTAAATAAGCAATCAAAGCGGAGCTATTTAGCAGCACTTTTATTTTAGCGGTGCTTATCTCCTATTTCTATTGGCTGTGCGTACCCATACGCACAGCCCTTGTTCGCAGCAGATCCCGACCAAACCGAAATTTTACCTTATTACTGAAACCCTCTAAGACAGGAAAGATTAAAGTGCATTGAATTTCAGCAAATGTAAGAACCTCAGAAAGAGTCTGAGAAACTCGTAGCAACTTCAGATGGCTCCTTTTTTTGCAAGCAAAACACAAGAGCAGACACCAGTAGAAAATAATCATGACAATAGAAAAGAAAAGAGGATACAACTTGAATCAAAGAGAAGACTTCCCCATTAAATCCAGATAAAATCTTCTCAGTAGAGTTTTCCCTCATAAATCTTTTGCTACTTGTGGAAGAAGAAAATGGGTGGAGGAAATAAAACAAAAAAGGAAGGCTGGTTAAACTGAACCAAGAGTAAACTAGCATAGCAAATACACAAACACGCAAACTGATTGCATCTAGGTCATAAGCACAATAGCATATGTTCCAAGATTAATCTTTAGGTCATAAGCAAAGTATAGCAACTTCCTAGAGCACCCTTAACCGAACCATCACTTTTGACAGAACCAGCCATAAACTGTTCTTCAGGAACCTGATCAATTATTCAGAAACACCTGTATTCTGTTATCCCAGTATGACAATCTTAAAAATAGTATAGAAATTACAGGACGACAAAATTCAAGATGCAAAGTTCCTATACCTCTTCCCACACCTTCAAGCAGTAGCTCTGCACATCTTAGAGCTGGCTCATATACATTTTCAGGAAACATGACATGACCAAACCTTGCTGTGGCATAACCCATATCTCTGGCAAGCTCAATCTGAAACCACCTAATCCACAGGCCATAAGAAGAATAACTTGAGGGGTATTTCGACAATCGAAAGACACCAAAGACATGTATAAACCACACATTCAATAGAACAAGAGAACAATCTATGTTCAAGGGTATCTCAACATAATTCCATTTTCTTTCCTTCCTCACATGAAAATAATAAAGTTAAATATATTGAGATGGAAACTTGCTCAAAGTTTAATGCTTCATAGAAGTGACCTGTAAAGTAGCATCTGGTCCTTGAGTCCACCAGCTTGCACAGGCATCAAATTGTTGAGCAATAACCCCAGTATCCTGATTATTCTGCATCTTCAAAAACAATAAAAGCCACTGAGAAAGAAAAAAAGTACAACAGCATTTTCTCCATTTTCTCAATTAAATCTCAATTGCCATTCTAAACAACAGAAAAAGAAAAAGGAAAATTTTTAAATGTAAACAAGTAAAAATATCTAGGGCAGTTAGACACAAACTTTATGGACCGCAAAATTTTCGCCGCAACGTGAATCTATTACAGTGACAATTTCCTCGGGAACAAGTTTGTGCTGGGTAAATGGCCACCAAAAAATATTTCCAGCTTTCTTAGGCATGTCATGCAGTTGTTCTATTCTCTCCAAGTATGCTGCTAACATGATCTCCAGAAGTGAACTGAATATTTTCTGAGATTTCTCAAACCACTCCAGAAGATTGTCAGATAGATCTTCAGGGACATGTGGCAACAATAGAACCTGCACCCTGCAAAGAAAAATAAATTTTAACAACTACAGAGTATAAAATGAGAAAAAGAATATGACAAAAGCTTTATTTTTCTAATTTCAAGCATAGAAGGAGCACCTCTTTCTCAAATAAGACAACAAGGGAATGTCATTCGCAAGCCCTTGATCCTCCAATATTATGGCTACAATATCATAGCCTCTGAGTTTCAATGTCTCATATGCTGAAATAGTGCCTGATATACCACCCAGTCGTCCGTCCCCAACAAGAATAGCCGGAAACCTGAAAGGCCTGTTTTCCAAAGTAGGTGAGGAAAGGCCAGAGCGGGGGATTCAAAACAAAATCAAAAGTAGAAACAAAATAAAAACATAAAAGGAGGAAAAGGAAAGATTGAGTCATATTGTTTACAGTGAGCTTCGGTTTATAGGCTTGATTAGAAAAATTGGATAATTGATTAAAAATCAAATATGCTGATCAACTTTTACAGTGAGACATATTTCTAAAGCTCGGGCAACAACCAATTGATCTCACGGTCTTTTACCAACTTATCAGCCTAACTGTTGATCAAAAGTTCAACCAACAAAGTTTAATAACTTAAAGTGGATTTTTCAACTCAAAATTTTGTCAGGTAATGCGAACAATAATGGATGAGTGACCGAGATTACATATTGAGACAGTGTCTATGGCTTAAACCAACTCAAGCATTCGTGAACTTGCATGAGGTTTTCATCTAAAACGTATCAAAATTTGATTCCTAAATTACTACACTCTGCAAAGGGCAATTTGAAAGAAAAACCATCGGAAAATAAATCCAGAGAGCACTTGTGTTGGAGTCGTTGATAAAGAAAGGGTAAGTTTCCAATGCTATCGAGAGCGCAACAAGCCATTGACGAAGTAAAAGATTAAGAGGAAATTAATCAAACGAGAACCTGTACAGGTCACACTGAAGACTGCCCATAGGCCCTGGACTGGCAACACCTCCAGCGGTCTCTATTACACTCCATAACCTTTCCTTTCGCCCCAAAGCCTCCAGTCCAGAACATACTCTTAGACATCTCTGCAATGATTCTCGTAGCAAAGAGTCATCAACCACAGCTCCCTCTCTCTCTGCCGCAAGATGTGGCGAAATGGCCTCCTTCCAGCTGTAAATCGTTTTACAAACAAGTTCAGATGTCTCAACATCACTCCCCGAGCCCAGCACTCGTCTCTCTTCGTAACAACACAAATCTCTAAACCCGTTCACACCGTCCCCTTCCTCTCCGTCAGCAGACGCACCGGCGACCTCACCCGCCGCAGGAACCGAAGCTTTGAGAGCATGATTTGATGCCGCCAAAGCAAACTCTGGCTCCCGATGCGAGAAGATTTCCGAAACTTTGCGGTAAACAAAGCGCGCATCGGAGTCTCGGGGAAAGCCGGTCTGAACGGGCTTTACGTAGGAGAACTTGGAACCGGGAGTCGCAAGGACGGACGAAGCGAGACCCGCGGACACTAGAGTTTTCCCCACACCCGTGTTGGATCCCCAGACGACGTAAATGGGGTGAGAAAGATCCGCTTCGAGTTCATGCGACGAAGCAGAGAAATAGTTGCAGAACTGAAACGAGCAAAGGCTGGTATGGCCGAGAAAGCAGGTGCGAGAGCGGCGGACAACGGAAAAGGAAAACATTGCTAAAAGAATTCTATCAGCAGCGCCGCAGAAAAAGCCCTAGCAGAACGAGTGCCCGATAAGTGCTTCCGAGTAATGGCGACCGCCGTACGTTAGCTATGCTCTCCAGCAGGACTGTGAAATGTATGTATAGTTACTTTCAAATGAAAGCGGTTTCTGTCAGATGTTTAAACTACAAACGACGCGTCGACATAAACACTGGCGTCAACAGTTCTGAACTTTACAAATGCCGCCGCTTCGTCTTCTGTCCGCACGTAAGAGTATCGATTTACTGCGAAATCTGAATTAGAATGTAGAAACAAGGAGCAGCCAGGGCTCTGACATTCATGCAAGAAGATTTATAATAAGGACGGATAATGTCAAGAAGGAAATATTCCGAGAGACTGTGCCTCTACTTTCACTGTGTCATTTATAAATAAAAGTAGTTTAACCACACAAAATAAAGCTGAAAAACTGGCAAGATCTCTTGCGGTTAATATTAGAGCATGATGCACTACAGAGTTCAGACTAATCGATAAGTTTGCAACACGAAGAAACTCAAAAATTAATTGAACTGAGTACACGATTCTCCACACCAAGAGGAGGAAGACACGATTTTCTCACAGATAACTACCATAAATACACATCATTTTTTTTTAATAGATAAATACACACATGATTCAACAGAATAGATACATGATTTTGCAGCAATACATAAAAGAACAACAACATCGAGCACAATTAGTGGACAATTGGACATATAAAATACATTAGAATTCTTTTGTACAGGAGAGAACGGAATCAGACCCTGAAGCGCTTGGCGTCTCTTGTGGCGACTTCCAAATCCACGCTGAAAAACAGAATCTGATCTAAGATCCCCGCGCAGGGTTGCTCATCCCTGTCTCTCATCGCATCATTCCCTCCGGTTATACCTCTGCGGCTACCCAAAAAACGCTGAATTTCACCTTGATGAACGAGGAAGTAATCTCCACCTTCTCTAATGATCTTCAGTCCCCTGCAATATTAGATCGAGAAAAAGGCATTCAAATGCACGGCTAAATCAATCTTTTAAGGATTCTATTATTCGCCTTACTTTCTATAATTCAACAGAATTGGTGAGAATTTGGGACTTACAGGCCAACCCGATCACAACGATCCTGGACTTCATAGACATCCTTCCAGGATTTACAAGGGGACGGTGCGAAGAAAGCAGCCTGGTTTATTCCCCATCTTTCCTTGAAGAGAGTGCGCCACACTTTGTTATCAGAGGCCAACTCTTTCCACTTCCTGCATACTAGTCACACAAGGTAGGTCTTGTGTCATCGTAAATTTGGTAGTAAATGGAAACCAAAAGTAATTGTTCTGTAGAGGCGAAAGGCTGTATGAGAGGTCATTTCATTCTAACGACAGCAATCTGGTTTATTATATCGATACAACCACCAGAACATAACATGAATGGTCTTCTGCACGTAGCACACCGCGAGAAACAGTTGTTTGAGTGTTCACTTTTGAAACTGAAAATGCTAGTATATGTTTGGTTGCTGGAGAATTCGACCAATTAATCAATCCGAATTTTCGAGATGGCAAATCCAAAACTCCATGAACCAATCACAAGTGGAATAGTGGATAACCGAATTCTCGAGTAACGATTCCAAAAATTGGAGATCCAATACCCTATTTCAGGAAGCAAGTAACATAGAAAACAGAGTTTCGCCGCACAAGGCGCGACAGAAAAATTTAATTACGCAAACCCCGCAATCTCGCAGATAGTTTTGTTCGCCAGATACCATACATTTTTCTTCTTTTTTTTTGTCTCCAGAAGCGATCCGGGATTGAATTAGAGAGGAAACATTGAAACCAAAAACCAGGAAAACGACAGTGGCGTCCACATCGCAAGAACCACCATGAAATTAGCCCCAGAAAAGAAGCAAAAACCGCAAGAAAAGTAGGAGAAGCGCGGAGAAATTTGGAAATCATATTCTGACCTTGTTGAGCGTTTGCGAGGTTCTGCTGATCCAACAGGCAGAAAATCTTCAGCGAGAGCTCTGAAGGTAAATTCTCCATCGAGAAACGGTGGAGCAGGTCTGTTCGAGAAGTTGACAGCCCGAACGCGCGTTCAGGACCAGAAGCGAAGGGCGGAACGCTTAGAGATAGATGCTTTTCGGTTTTTTATTTTTATTCACTCCTGTGTGGCGTTTTAACTTTTAAGATCTCAGACACGTGTCACCTCACGTGGCCAGTGCATCGCCGCGAAATTTCAATTTTTGTTGAACTTGAACCAGTTGAAAACTTGGGAGGGGTAATAAAATAAGTTCGCGCCACGATGGTAGATGAGGATGACATATAAGTCACAAGCTTTCATCAGCATCGTATATGCGTATAAGAATGACCTTTTAAGTGATTTAATGATAAAAATACAATGCTTTATTACATATGTACAGTTACGGTTTTGCAACAATAGAATTGTTTTGGTTTATAATTTTTTAAAATTCATAAAAAATAAAAAATACTAATGCATGCATGCATGCAAATAAGTAAACAGATGTACGATTTTTTTAGATAAGTCATTTATCTTAAAAAGTGAGAGTTAATTAAAATTAAGTTTACTTAAAATTTATATGAACTTAAGTAGTGAGCGCGAATTGCAACTCACATTAATGAGCACGAAAGAATCACACACTTACTAACGTGGCCCACATGTACGGTTGTACCACGGTGATCCGAAGCCATAAAAACATAAATCATTTACGTACAAAAATAAGATTAAGAAAATTAAATTAAAAATCAGGTGGTGTGAAAAAGTGTATAAATTGTCCTTCCTCTCCTTTACATCTGCATGCCCTTCGTACCTTCCGTCGTCCGTATTTGAGGCCGGGGCTTTCTGATTAGTTATAATCTCTAGATTAACAGTTAAACCAAATCCAATTACTGAAGCTCGTCGTTCTCACGAGGAGATGAGCAAAGTAGCATAGTATAATCAATGGCAGGCAGAAAGACGACGTGGGCCTCGCATGGGCCAGATCGCGCTCCGCTTCTTCCCTCCCGCTCTCCTCATCGCAGTCCTTCCTCCGCCACTACCTCCCCTTCTGCCTCTGCCTTCGTCTACCCGACTTATCTCGAGATGACCACCGCCGTTCCTCTTCGTTCCGCGTACCTTGGTATCGACGTTGGTACCGGCAGCGCTCGAGCGGGTAATCCATCTCTTCGTTTACACGCGGCCTTCTTTTCTCTTACGCTTGGCTCGAAATGGTAATCTGAATCGTCACAGTGTGCTCAGGATGGTGAAGCTTTTTCGATTTCCTAATTGAGTTGTCTGAATTGCCTCTGCATGCGGAATTAGCGAGATTGTTCACGAATTTTGCTCTCTTGCGTTGACCGGTTTGATTGTCGGATGAGATGATCCATTTGTTATTGTTTATATATAATTCGCATACTATCTTTCCATTGCCAGATAATGTTTAAGAGGCTTGTTCTTGTGTGAAACGTGTCCCTTTTTCTCGTCGGAATTGGATGTACTGTTTTCTTTTTCTCTTTTTTATCGATCTTTTGACCTGTCGCTTTCATTACTTGTGAATCAGTAAAAGACTTTTCTTAATTCATTTGATTCTAAGGAGATGTCCACTTATACTAGCGTGTTATTAAGTCTTTGTTGATACATTATGTGGTACTGGTGTTTTCTTAACAGCCATTCAGATACAGGATTACGATGTGCCATCTGGGCACCAAAGACTAGTGTTGTTGGACCTGACCAATATTTCTGACTCGATGCTGCTCTTTTTCAGGACTCTTTGATGAGCAGGGAAAGCTGCTAGGTACAGCTAGTAGCCCCTTACAGATATGGAAAGATGGGGACTGCATTGAGGTCAATAGTCAAATTTTGAATTTTCTTTAATAATATGAATAAAACATTGGTTTCTTGGCAATAGTTGCATTACCTAGAGGTCTGGAGCTGCGCACCGTGAAGGACTTCCCTTTCTCTTTTCAAATGAAGCTCCCGACACAATTTACAATGCCTATATTAAACTGCTCCTGATAACATTGTCTTTTTTTCTTGTTTATAGCAATCCTCAACAGATATCTGGCATGCAATATGTGCCGCAGTGAAATCAGCATGCTCTCTTGCAAATATTTCTGGTGAAGAGGTAATTGGTATTGGATTTGCAGCTACCTGTTCCCTTGGTTCGTGCCTCACCTGACCATTCATGCTTCAATTTAGATAACGTGGAACTCAACTTCATCTTAATTCCACTTTGAACGCACATATTGTTTGCAGTTGCTGTGGATGCAGATGGTGCTCCTGTCACAGTTTCATGGAGTGGTGATGCAAGGAGAAATGTTATAGTGTGGATGGACCATAGAGCTGTAAAGCAGGCAGAGCAGATAAATGCCTGCAATTCACCTGTACTACAATACTGTGGTGGGGCCCTCTCACCCGAACAGCAACCTCCAAAGGTAATTGCAATTGCTTATTTGAATGTTCAAGTTGAAAATGGATGCAGCAACCACCCGGACTTGATTCCATGCTCCTTTTTGCCTGACATATATGTATGTTTATATAAGATAGATCAAATCATGTTGTTTTATTTGTTGTTGAATTCACTTCAAGGTATATGGCATACTGGAGGACCACGACACCTTTAGTTTGTGAGCCGTCTTTAATCAGCAATTTTTTTACTCTAAACAGGGGAGGGGAAGAATGTTAGTACTTCAAAGAATGGATAAAGACTATAGCTAGTTCATCGTGTTAAAAGGAAACTACGTTAGTCTCAAGAGAATTATGTTTGAGGGAGAAGAAAAGTGGATTGGAGGAAAAGTAAGAGAGGGGATACATAAACTCACTAGTAACTTGACTCTAATAGCCAATACATAAACTCACTAGTAAGCTAATGAGCGCATAACCCATGAGAGGGGGATAAGTATTTAAACCCCTGTATCTGAAAAGGCAAAAATACCCCTTGGTTTTTATATTATTCATTCAAGTTCATGAAAGCTAGTAAACCGTGGACATCTCGAACTTATGCTTAGTTTGAAACAAGCTCAGGATTTCCTCTCATGTAGGCTGAGACGCTATTTATCTGATCTATATGTCATTCTTCTAGTTATCTAAGTGTAAACTATTGAAGAGTGGCTTCCAAGATAGGTGCACTTTACATGTAACATTTTGCAATTAGAATTATAATTTGTAGAGGATTACATTAATGGCAAGGCAGGTGACTGGCAAATAAGTGAAGAGATATTAGAAATAAAACAAGAGAATATTTAGGGTTTTTTGATAGATAAGAAAGTGAAATAATTGAAGATGGTAGAGACATGCTTTATGGTGACCAGATGGTGGTAATGATATTTGTAAATGGGAGTATGCAAAAAGATGGGTCAATCTATAGAAGGTCAACATTAAAAAGGAACCAAATGTAAGGTCAACCTAAACTTTAACTAGCAAATGGGACCGGACTCGAGATATGGTGCTGCTGAAAAAAAAATTATGGTTACTTTATAGCTCTAGCTGAGAGTTCTGATTATTTTGATGACAAACATCTGACGGAGGACTGTAGCTTGTTCCTAATTTGTTATCTTGTAATTTTTCTCTTTTTTGCATATTTTGCTCCTTAATAACGGCTTATAGTCGTAGGAACAATAAAGAAGGATATCATACTTTTCCATTTTTTAGGCTATATTTCTAACATGGATACGAAAATGATCTTGCAGCTTTTATGGGTGAAAGAAAACTTGCAGGAGTCATGGTCCATGGCTTTCCGGTGGATGGATCTGAGTGACTGGTTGTCATTCAGGTACTAGGCCTGCCTTAACTATGATATCATACTTCACATATAAGCATATCCAGGGAGGTGGTTGTGGAACATTCTCACTTGAATCATACAGAAATACGAAATCACATGCAATGAATAAAAACTGACAACAGTTTTAAGTTTTCGCACATGGCTTCCTTACTTTGGGTAAATTTCCAAGATTGCACAGCCTTAGTTTTGGTTTCAATAGAGTTATAATTCCTCTTCTTAAGTTTTCTTAACTGAAATAATCTATCATTGCTTTTCTTTGTACTGAAGGACAATTTTTTTAATAGAGCAACAGGAGATGATACTCGGAGTCTATGCACAACTGTCTGCAAATGGACCTATCTTGGTCATGCTCACATGGAACAAAGCAAAGAGGAAGATTCTCGTGACATGGAAGCATGCGGATGGGATGACGTTTTTTGGGATGAAATAGGGTTAGGAGATCTTTTTGAAGGCCATCATGTTAAAATTGGTACATAGCTCATTATTTTGACTGATAATTTTTTCACTATATGAATTTGAAAATATATATTCACAAGTATTTTGTGGTAAGTTTGTTACTGAAATATTGTCAGCATGAGAAGTCTTATTTCCTTCTTTTCTGGAGTGACAAATTATTTTATGAAAATCTGTCACAATAAAAAAATACAACCTACAAATTCCAATGTGTCTCCAGACTTAAATTGAATGCAAGAAAAGTCGTGGATCTTTCTGAATGCATCCCGAAAGACAGGTGAAGAACAAGTCTCAACACTTCTGCTCAATAGACTGCTTAAGCTTCATGTCTTGCGGTTTCCTCTTCAAGTGAAAGTTTGATCAGAAAGTCTAACATCAGTTTGATAGCCGCATTTGAGCTTGATGCCAATAAGACTGGTGAAGGAGCTGATTCTCTTCGTTAGTGTCCTTAGCAGCTTCCACTAGGCTTGTTAGCACTTCCTGATGGAAAACTTAAATTTAAAAGCCACTGAGAACAGTGAAAGATTTGAAGCAACTTATAATCTGGTCAAAGTTGATTAGTTTCAATAAGAACATCATCTAGTTATTCAGTTGGTTGTCCTGTCTTTCTTCTTTCCACTTGGAGGCAAGGTTTAAAAGTTTAATCAGTAATATTAAAAGCTGATTCTCTTTTTGTTTCTTTCTATTTCATGTTCAGTTTGGAAAGTATCAATCATGGATTGTTATTGTTCATAACTAACTAGTTGGGTGGACTCAATGTGAACAGGTAGAAGTGTTGCATTTCCTGGTCATCCATTGGGATCTGGTCTGACACCAGCTGCTGCAAAGGTAAGAAATTTTATAATGTGGAATCCATATTATTTGAACTCATGCTCTCTTGGGGCCAATTTTCTTTTAGAAGGGTCACAGTTTACCGAACTCCATTAGGGCCTTTATGAGTGATTATGCTGACATGATATAACGTGTCACTATGCACTTTTGAGTTTCCATATTGCTCTATTAGACTATTTGATTTGCAGGAGTTGGGTCTGATAGCTGGAACTCCTGTTGGAACTTCACTTATCGATGCCCATGCTGGCGGTGTTGGTGTAATAGAAAGCATGCCTCCAGTAGAATCTCAGGCCAATGGTTTGGCTTTTATTACAAATTTGAGGCTGAGGTTGTTCTTCATGGATAATGATTCCCTTCAATTAAAAAACTCTGCTTTTTTTTTTTTTTTTTTTTTTTTTCAGCGACTCAAGACTCCATATGTCATCGCATGGTATTAGTGTGTGGAACATCTACTTGTCACATGGCTATCTCACAGGATAAAATATTTATTCCTGGGGTCTGGGGACCCTACTGGTCAGGTATTTAAGACTCTCTTTCTATATTTATATACATGTGAAAAAAGAAAATTTTATGCAAGTGAATGCTTGCCATGTTAATTGCTTATCTTTGGATGTAGCCATGGTACCGGAATACTGGCTTACTGAAGGTGGTCAGAGTGCAACCGGTGCTTTGCTGGATCATATTGTTGACAACCATGTCGCTTCTCCTCATATTGCAAACCGAGCTGCTTCACAGGGTTAGGTCAATTATGATGAAGTTTTCTGTTGGTTGAAAATTCTTTGGTGCTTCACATCAGAGCACCTCGCAATTTTCCCTTCTCAATATTGGAATCTGCCAGGTGTTTCCTCATATGACCTCCTCAACAAGACGTTAGAGATGATGGTGGAAGACTCAAATGCTCCATTTCTTTCTGCCTTAACGGAAGATCTTCATGTCCTTCCGGACTTCCATGGAAACAGGTGGGAAATCTTTTCAGTATCTTCTTACAGTTAACATGTATAACATACATGGCTATTCGGGTAACAAAACACTTTCTGCATATAGCTAAATGACACAAGCTGCAAAAATGACTTGTCCATCATCAAGCTACAGAAATGATTGATATAAAATTTCTTTTAGAATGTAGGTAATTTTTCTCGAATTCACTTAAGTGCTCACTACACACAAGTGTTTTTCCAAGAAGCTAACATACATTTGCCAACATCATAATTTAGTCCTTATATAAGGTTTTTTCTAAGAAAACATAGATTGTTGTTTTCACTATTTGTTTTTTATGATTCAAATGGTAACTCTGTTCTACATTAAACTTATTGTCTTAGGATTTTCTAGAACAAGGGAATAGGAGGTTGGGGGAGAGAAATAATGACATAATTGAGACTTATATAATGTTCATTTCAGGTCACCAATTGCTGACCCCACATCAAAAGGGATCATTTGCGGATTGACCCTTGATGCAAGTGAGAAGCAACTGGCGCTTCTATACCTTGCGACAGTTCAGGGTATTGCATATGGTACTCGTCATATTGTGGAGCATTGCAATTCTCATGGTCACAAGGCATGTATTTCAACTACGGATGCATACTTAAACATGCTTTTTCTTGTGTCCTTCTGTATTTTTTCCTTAAAAAGAGTGAAAAGCTTAGTCCATCAAGATTCTAATGGATCCATATCATGTTTGCAGTCGTTCCAAAAAATAGCATGCTTGCAGTCGTTCCAAAAAAATAGCATGTTTGCAAGAGAAAATAATGAAGTACAAATACTCAAAAGTGAACCTGTTGCTTCTTTTAAGATTGAAGTTTCCCTCGTAATTCTCATATTTAAATTAGAACATGTAGTTGCTGTTCGTCCCTTTATTTATACATTGAAATCCATAAATCAAAATATTGTGGTTAATCCATCTTTATTCAAAATGCACGACTAGCATTGTAGAAGATTGTCCAGATAATGACGACCTCTAATTAATTAGAAGCCAAACCATCATCTCTTAGATGATTTCATGTGACTATGCTTCACTCGCAGATTAACACTCTTCTAGCTTGTGGTGGTCTTGCCAAGAATCCCTTGTACGTTCAAGAGCATGCTGATATTGTCGGTAAGCTCTCCCTCTCTCCCTTTCTCACATTCATTTGAACACTGAAATACATGCACGATGGTATCTTCTTTCTGAATAATATCTGTCCTCGTATTATCAGGTTGCCCTATAATTCTCCCAAGAGAAAATGAATCTGTTCTTTTGGGTGCCGCCATTCTTGGTGCAGTTGCTGCAAAAAAGTATACTACCCTACATAATGCCATGAAAACACTTAATGCTGCTGGTCAGGTATATCATTCTGGCCCTGGATAAACAGTACCGTCAATCCGTGATTGTGTACAGAAAACTAGAAAGGTTTAATGAACCTCTGTTTTTCCAGGTGATACATCCATCGAAAGATCCCAAAGTGAAGAAGTACCATGATGCCAAGTATATAGTTTTTAGGAAACTTTATGAGGAACAGCTTTCTCATCGATCCATCATGGCAACTGCATTGAAATAGGCAAGCCTGTTCTCCAAAAATGTCCACATTTGTAACTAAAATCGTTTGATACAGCATATTTTTTTTGTAAAGAATGAAATCCTTTTTCATCAATAATATTTGGCTGAAATTTGCGGCTGTTACTCCGGTGTATACACGAGTAGATTAGCTCCAGTTTCTCTAATTTTCTTTCCATGAGCCAAAAATCATTCTTTGTTAAGAGGGACGACAGATTGGTTGCACCACGTAGCAAATAATTTTCCACTTGCTCTAATTTTCTTTTCGTTTTAGCAATGAGTCTATCATGAAGCTCACTGGCACTACAAGAGGCTGAAGTACCACAAAAGGTGACAACCAGTACTCAAATGTGAAAGCGGTGGCCTCTCGTACAAGGAAGATTTGGGAATGCTGCAGAAACCAAGAAGCACAAAATAATTTTTACGATTTCCAAAGCAACTACAAGCAGGCAAACAAATTTTTACAGAGATATTTTTTACCATGCGATGTACTGCTCCAAAGCCTCCAATCACTGAAATGGAACTGGAATGCCTTGCTTCTTGTTAACAATTGCCGTTGCCAAATACCGAGTTCCCATTCCTATTGGTGTCTGATCATCAGGCCCTTCCCAGAACGGGGCTTCCCCATCTCCAACAAGTTGCCAGTAACCACTCCTCAATGACTCTGCCTGTTCATCTGTGCAATTCTGCAGTAGTGATTCCACTCGGAAGTTTATGCCAAGCAATCCCAGGAACTGAGATTGAGTCATAGGACCATGGACGGATACATCTTCTGTAAAACTATTAAGACTCAGCTCCTCGTGATAATCTCAAACAAAAATTTCCAAACTTCTGAATTTACATTACAAAATCATGAGTTTCAAGGAAGATAACCTGAAGCTTCTTCTGCCGAATGCCTAATGCAAGCAAAATCAACATATGCACTTAAATCAGCTGAGCCAGGGTCGTCGAAGATGTCCACAAATTTGTGCTTTCGAATTGCCTGCACAAAAACAACAATTATTAACTACAAATGTTGTTCAAAACTAAAGAAAAAAGATAAATCTACTAAACCTTAAAATACTTTGCAATTGCAAGACAAATAAATTACTTCTTCAAAAAACTTTTGCAATCATGAACCAATTCCATGTCATTTTGTCATAACCTTTTATACCCATTAACATTTTGTTATTCATTTCACCACTATGGAATTACTTCTCGAATTAAAATCGGTGGTGACTATTAGTTTATGAATAAAAAGAGAAAGATGCATGAATTGCCTGTATTGGATATTTGGTTTTGAAACAAATGAAACAGTGATACATAATTAAACTTTCTTGCATTTTCAAAAAAAAAAAAAATTAAACTTTCTTGGCTGGTGTTATAGTTACGCACAATCTAAAGAATACCCCATGATAATAAATCAACCTTTCTTGACTGATGTCACAGATTTGAGTAGAAGTAGTATGTCCCAGGATAACAACCAAATATGCAAGCTTTGTAGTACAGGTTGTTTATTATTTCACTATCTTAACCTTGACATGTATCATAATAAGGGCCCAGTTGCTTGATTTCGAAAGGTAAGAAAATTCTGAACCTGTAAACTGTCTGAAACTACTCCATTTAGACCATAGTCAATTATGAGAGCTCCACCACCATCTGAACCAATTCGCTTGGCAATTGCATGAGTCAGTTCCATTGCTTTTGGGCAGACTTCGATGTGATCAAGCTTAGCTAGTTCTTCCTTAGAAGCCCACATGCAGCGCTTCTTCAGATAGAGCAAAGTTGCAGGGGTAGGAATGGGAGATAAGACAAACTGAAATCTGAAGTAGAAATATTCATAGAAGGCAATTAGAAGGCCGTCAAAGACCAATTGATTAGTTGCAAAAAGACCAACCGGAGCTTACATGACCTTTGTGCTGAATCTTCGGCTTCGGCAATATCAATCATCTTTTCAGACCATCCTCGGGACCCCTTCTGCAGTCAAGAGTGTCATAAAGAATCACAGTTAAGTTTAAGAATTTAAGCAAGTAACTGGACTTAATAAAGGAAAGAAGAAAGAACAAGAAAAGGCAAGAGATGATAACCAAAACTAGAACCCTGTTTATTACCTAATAAAACAACAGAATACAAACCTGAAACTGATGAACTGGTAGAGCATCATAAAACTCATGAGCAATTATAATGGTTGGTACTGACCAAAAAAATAAAAATAGAATATGTTAGTGAATTCTGAGAAGGGCAACCTCTGAATGTATATTAACACCACCTGTGTGATGCAAAGTGAGAAAGCATGATCATTCATGGAAAAGAAAAAGAAAAAAAAATTATTCTGGTACTACTACTGTCAAGAACCTGGGGCAGATACGTGACATGCTAACTGTATGCTTTGTAAACCACGTGTTCAGTTCTATGATGCATGGAAAATAACCCGAAAGATAGCATTAGATTGCTGACATATTTTAAGTCTTACAATAATCTTAAAAATTATCATTTTCTGCTGGAGCCTCCTTCACTTTGTCTAACAAAGATTTATTTGAGTTAATGTCATTTAACATGTTTTTAGAAAAATTAGCATGGCCTTGAAATTTCAACTGAAAATGGAGTTTATTAGCCTCGGATTAGACATGCATCAGCAGAAAAGTGCCAGTACATTAGCTCTTCTTCGTAATGTAGATAATTTTTTTTTTTTTTAAATGGGTAATGAAGATAAACTAAAAGAAGGATAAAAATTAAATAGGAGAAGAAAAGGATCAAACATGGTGAAAAAAAAGAAAAAGAAAAAGGAGCTCCTTGAGGACCTCAAGGTCCTCAACTAATGATGAAATACATTTGACCCGAAGATCTCACACTAGACAACCTCCATTTGGTCATTAAACAGAAAAACAACTTACAACCAAGAATGGATCATCAAGACAAATAGTTTTCAGTCATAGAAATGGTAAACTAAGCAACTCTGACCTGCACTGCAGAAGATGCATGATTGATGATGCAATATTTTGGCAAATTTGTACTAATCAATTAACACCCTATGTATGCAGCTTGGAGAGCTACTACAAAATATTCTGACAATGTATAACGGGCTTCTTTATGATAACTTCATAATTTCAGCTATCACATCTTTCATGCAAATCCCAGGATGCACAGAAGCAAAAAAATAAAATAAAAAAAGGAAAAATAAAAAGGATAAAACAGCAGAACTTTCATACATCCTGATGGAACCTGATCCAGAGTTGTGTGCCAATAAATAGGCGCTCCTGCCAGCTGGCTAATAGTCCTCTTATCATCATACACACCATTGATACCCTCTGCACACTTCAAGGCACTATATTGAACCTTCTGCAGGGTGGGGCTACATTCCACCAAGTGGATATCCAAAGACTTGATGAATTTTTCAAACTTTGATGTGCCCTACAAACAAGACCTGCACACTTATATAAACTACTTATGGATTTACAAATGAAGGCTTACTAAGGTATGTGGTTTCTCTAGATACTTTTACGATTAAAAAAAGGCACATAAAGAAAGAAATCTAAGTAGAGAAACCACCATTACTTACACGAAGAAGATCAGCCATTAAGGTTCCTCTTCCAGGACCTAGTTCTACCAAGTTCACTTTTTCTGGTTGTCCCATTTGCTCCCAAAGGCACATGCACCAGACACCAATAATCTAGAATCACATAATCATGCAAAGAGAATGTAACCATGATAGGCACAAAGATAAGTGGATTCATCTTCATATTTATGACGAGTGCTGACATCTTTTGAACAACTTTATAGAGAAGAATTAAAGTGAATCTTATGAACAACAATAAAAAGTAAGGCCAAAATTTTATGACAAAGAGAAATCCTATTAAAGAACAAAATTTTGGATGAAAACAAGTGAATACTTCAGCTTCAAAAGATGGCATTTATTAATGGATATTACTACCTCCACTGCAAATTTCTTATTACCATGAATATTGTGCAATGCAGATTGCAGATTTATTTATCTCTTATCTTTCATACTACCTCCAAGTGTTTCCTCTACCTGACACTTTCATCCATATCATACAGCAACAGTAAGGAACGCTGCATGCTGCTAGAGTAAAAAACACTTTTGCGAAAACCTCCCCATGAATCACCCAACAATTCAGTAAGGGTTTCAGTTATACATTAAAACTTATATTTAATCTTAAACATTCTAAACTTAAACATATTCTTTTGCCTCCAACCCATCTTTGAGACCAAGTATAGCATCTAAATCATTCTACAGATCCAAAGAACAGCAAAAGAGCCAGTGAATTTATTGGTAACAACATGATATTCCGATTTCACCTGTCTTCTCACCACCAGTGTTCAAAAGCACTGCCTATAGCCTAATCCATATTATAAATTGGAACCAACCCTTTTTCTGTGAAAAAAGATGTACTGTTAAAGAAAAAGGGCTGCATAAGGTCTGCACATTTTGGTTGCACCAATTCCTTGTATGAGAAACCATAACAGAAGTACCATTTCAAAACAAAATAAATAAACAACTTGAGAACTGGTCTGTTCCGCCTCTGGCTACACTGTAGCTTTGCAGCATGAGCGTGCTAAGCTCAAATAGTGATAAATTGATAATAATACAAACTCAGACCACAAAACCTCCAAAAGTGGGCATAGAACTTATGCTTACACAGGTTGCATTCAGTAAGACAATCACTCTAAAGAAAAGGATTTATTTCTCAAAAATTGTCACTAGACTCACTACCAGAACAATGGTACTAGTTAACTAGATAAAAAGGCACATCTTTAAGAAGTGCCTTGAGAAGTTGATTTTTGCATCATACAGCACTGAAAGTAAAATAAACAGAATGAAATACCTCTCCAAACATCTGACTAACTTCAGGGGAAGTAATGAAGTCACCCTGAGCCCCAAACACATCACGATTCATGTAAAATCCAGTTTTAGGATTTGTCAAGACTTCCTCCATATACTCAGCAACTGAGATAGGGCCACCTCGAAACTGAAAATCCGAACAAACTGAACTGTATGAATCTCTTTGCACTGGAGATGTAATTATGAGTAGAAAGGACGCAGAGCAGAAAAGACCAAATTCATTAGATTGACAAAATTTATTCTCATCACAGACTAACTGCTAAAATGGTTAGGACAATAGAACAGCTGTAGCTTATTAATTGTTTCAGAAGGAATACATGAACTACATAGGTGCTGATAAACTTAACTGCATGATATCAACCCCAAATACCTAGACGAAAATGATATTCCAGTTACTTCTTTAACGTTCAAACCAACTTCAAAGTCAGTGAACTCTTGAAGAGATGCACAAAGAAAGGTGAACTAGAGTTTTTAATTTTACTTGATGAGTACGAAAGTGAACTAGAGCGTCTGATTTTACTAAAAGTGGGTGCTTTACGATATCAAAAGTCAGGTTGTTCCTAGCTTCTTCATTGACCATTTTGGTCTTACAAAGCAATCACATCTTCCCGAGCTAATGGAGAGTGCCGAACAAAGTGAGACAAACAAAAACACAGAGAGGTAACGGCAAGATTTTTAGCTATATTAAAGGCGCATGAGAGGAATCCAATTTCCTCAAGAATCCCGTCAATTAGCTATGCGTTGAGTATTTTCCATTTGAAAGATAACATTTTGGCCTTTCCAACTCGCGTTTCCTGTTGGCCACTGATTCGTTAGAAAATAAACAGAATGAAAAGAACTCTGCTCGAAACTTCTCTAACCTTGATGATGTCTCTTAAATGCTTAACAAGTTCAGTACCCAATGCACGCTCGTGTGAATGCTCTGAAACAGTAACGAACAAGGCCACAAGGTTACTATCAAAACTAGAAATATTGAAGGTAGAGCTAGCGAAATGCGTTGCCTGTATCTAATACCGGGAGGATTGTATAAACCAGACCGGTCGATGGATAGCTTGGCGGCGGGCTCATGAACTTCGAGGTCCTCGCCGACCTCTTCTAGAGGACGAGGAGGGTCCAAGGTTTCAGAGGAAGAACATATTCCGCGCCTCACAAGCGGAGGATTTAGAGACACAGAAGGGCTTCGAAGGACGTTGATACAGAATCGAGGCGACAACCATCTTCTCAGCATTTTGATGATTTACGTCGGAATGGAGATCACCGACGAGAGACTAGTAAGTACAGATTACAGAGGCCACGGCAATGAACTAAAATCACAAGCAAAATGGTTTCGCTCATCGGTCCAATGATTTTTTCTTTTATTCATTTCTATGAAGTTCGAACCAAAACGAAAAAAAAAAAAAAAAAAAATGAAGCTCGCAGTTCTGCGAATTAAAATTAAAAAAATTAAGATTATGTTTTTTTTAATCAAATTCACATGAATCACATTAATTAATGTTGATGGTAAATGTAATTTATTTCAGTATTTTTGAACTTACTAATATTCTAAAACTAATACAAGGAAAAAGAAGACCTAAAGTTCCAAATATGCCCTTATCTATCACTAAAAGCCCAAATAGAGGGAACGGTGAGGCGGGCTTTGTTCTCTGGAACTCCGTGGGGCGGTAGTGTTGGACTGCTGGACCTGCTCTGTGTCTGTCAATGGAAGCAGGCGAAGAAGGAGAGGCCCTGAACCCTAACGTTCGCGCTCGTCACATTAAAAAGAGAGCTCTCCGGAATAAGGGACTCTCTATTGGTTTCAACGACAAAGATCTCAAGTACTCCTTTTTTGTCTCTTTGTTTCTCATCTTCTCTGTCTCTCACTGATCTCTTTTTCACAATTATATTTATTTTTTGAGATTTTCTTGACATTCGTTGTCTTAGTTGTCTTGGTTATTTTATGGTTTTTTATTGGTTTTGAATTCCTGAGTTTAAGTTTTTCAGTCGAGTATTTTGAGTTCAGTAGCGGATTGACGTTATTTCAGTTATGCTTTATTGGTTTTTTATGCCATAGGGATTTTGTTTCTGGGTTTCATAAGAGAAAGAAGAAAAGGAGACAAGAAGCTCAGAGGCAGCTACAGGAAAAGGAAAGGCGCAAGCGCATTGAACGACGTAAACAGGTATGGTTCGTATGTTTGTTCCTATTGGTTTTGAATTCTGAATTGAAAATCTAGCTCATTTCGCTCTACATTGAATTTATATATAACCGAGAATCATTTTCGTTTTGAGGGTACGCCGGGAGATATCAGTAGAGGTTTCTGACAACTACCACGTTAACATAACAGTTAATGAGGAGAATGAATTTGTGTGGTAATTGTTTAGAATTCACAACAAAGAAAGCACATTGTCACAGACAATTTTGCGTATTTTGGGTTTTTTTTTTCTCGTACATGGACATGGGTCCTATTAAGCAAACAATCCAAGTACGCTTTTACTTGCCCTCATTTTGGCCTATCTCCTATCCATCATATGGCATAGTTTATCTAGTCTTTTGCACATAAAATGATTTTTTTGTTTGACAGAATCTTTTATCTCAAAGATAATTGAAAACATGGTCCATAGGTTTCAAACCACCCCCTTTTTCTGGGAAAATTGGTGGCAAATCACCATGCATTTCATTTTATACCTTTTCTTTTTAGTTTGTTGTGTTTTTCTTCACTTGTTTCTGGAGAAAAATAGGTGGCAAATCGCCTTCTATTTCATCTTGTACCTTCTCTTTATAGTTGTATCTTTCTTCACTTGTTTGCGATATTTCTGAACTTCATCTCATGTTTACTACTTGAACTCAAGTATGAATTTTTGGTACATTACATCTGTGAGATGTTGGTTCCAAAATTACCCTTAGCAAAATAGTGATTATTGCTGTTGGTTGGTTAGGAAGTTCTATGACTCTATCTGAGTCTTAATAACTTGTTGAATGACCACTACAGTTTGTTATCAAACAACCGGTATATGATATTAATTTGTATCTGGACTTGAGTTTGAAGAAATCACATATGGTAGAGATATATATTTGAGGTTTGGCTAGTTCTAGATCCCTTATTTTTTCTCCCCCCCCTTCCCTAAACACACACACACACACATTTTAATAGCTTGGCCTTGAAACATTGAATTTTTATTATAATACACTGTCCAAAATCACACCACTGAATTTTCAAAAAAAAAATCACACCACTGAGTTCAAAATATAGAAATTTAATGTGGCATTATTTTCAGAACGATTATATATATATATATATATATATATATATATATATATATATATATATAATATATTGACCATCTATTACTTCCTTTGATTGTCTGTTGTTATGTTCATATCTATTTTGTAGAGGAAGCTTGAGAAGGAACTCGCTCTATTCGGAGCTGTATCATCAGAAAATGCTGTTGGGAGTAGTTCCGAACTCGTTGATGATGCTGAGGATGAGCCTGAACAAGCCACGTCAGTTTCTGGTAAACTACTCTGGAAATTTTAGTAGATTTTTAGAAAGTCAATGAAGCATAGCCCCTAAAATCTATTATGCTACCGGGACTGGTGGGAATCTCCTCTGCTGGGTCTGAACCATTTGCTGACAACTCACTTTCAAGCACTTCATTGAGTGTATAGCTTTTGTTTGATGACTCTGATTTCAGTGTTTTCGGTTTGTGAACAACCTGTTTCACAAAGTTTGGGAGGAAGGAGCTCATAGCTCTTTGCATGGTTGCCAAGAAAACAGAAAATTTTTGTCAATTGGTTTCTGAGATATCATCACTGAAGTTAGAGTATACGGATGACTATCTTTTGAAAACGTAGACGTACCATACGTCTTGATTTTTTTTTTTAATTGATGATTACTGATATGAGGACTTTTTACTTGAAGGAACAAAAATGTATGAAAATGGTGCTACAACAATCACAGTGACTACTATGGAACTCTCTCGCATAGATGAGGATGATGATGTACCAGATGTATCCAGTTTGGGAGGTGACTCAGAAAAGGATCTCCACACATCCGAGAAAAAGTCACTTAAGAAAGCTGCTAAACCTACTAGGAAGAAACCATTCATGAAGGCTAAACCGAAGTCTTTCAAGAAGCACAAGAAATCTGCATCGAAGCATAAAAGGAAAAACATCCGCAGAAACAAGCAGTAGTGCTCCCTCTCCCTCTCCCTCTCCCGCTCGCGTAATTGTGCCAAAATGATCACATCTGGTAGACTTACTATTATGCAACCAATTATTATATTTCTCACATTTGTGTGTAGTAGCCTGCATTTGGAAGCAGAAAGCATCGGACACTGAAAAGCCCTCGTGCACTTTAGCTTATTCGAAATCCAAACGAGTATCTAACATCTGGTTGACGCAAGAGTTTTAAAGAAAGGGTCGATATAAATGTCTGTAGTTGCAGTAATGGGTCGCTAAAACTTCCCAGTTGTTCAATTCATCATCAAGGTTATTATTGCCTTCGATCACAATTGATGCCTTGTGAGTTTGTTGTCACTTGTCATTTGTCAATATAAAAACCGATTTGCGACACCGGTGCTGTACGTTGCAGATGATTAAGACAAGGAACGTTTTCATAGACCGCAGCAAACCCACCCGGTTCTGCGTTCTCCCCCTAGTAGCGTCTATAATTTCTTTGGTGAAATCAGCGGAACAAAGATACGAGAGGACATTACCAGGTTTCAAACTCCTGTTGGTTTTTGAATAGTATGATGCTCCCTGAAATCTATTTAACACTTCCAACGAAGCACACGTCCTTTATTTCACGAGTCACAAAGCCTCTAAATTATTATTACCTACGTACTTTCGTTACAGGACAGCAAATAGTGACTGAAGATCAAACTTTTGGAATGCTTAACTTTTCACAAACCTCTGGATGGCATTGGTCAACATGAAAAAAGCATTTGTGGGGTTTATTAGACCCTTGTGTAATTTGATCTCCACAGAGAAAAGCTACCTTCAATGGCCGAAGAATTTATATTTTCCCAGTTCCCTGAGATCGCCTGTATGTATCTTGAATAGGTATAGCATTTTGTCCAGCATTTCACCCTGCTTTAAGATCAAACCCTCCAATATGGAAATCTTCTGCTCCCGGCTGGAAGCACATCTTATAGTTAAAAGTATCTCAGATTGGTCTTTCATCGAACTTTGGCACAAAGGAACAATGAGCACTGAACATGATGTATCACCTCGAAATACACCACAGGCAAAAAAGAGCTTTAACAATGGTTTAGAAGATTTTTGTGTGTGATTTCCTTATAACCAAAAAAAAAAAAAAATGTCATCTGTGCTACTTTCTTTGCAAGATTTAACATTCACAACAAAGATGATATGATGTTCCAAAATTTCATAATTGAACATTTTCCTACCATGAAAACAACACCAATTTGAAACTTAAATGAGCTTCTTCTTCTGAAAGTAGCGCTTCAAATGCCACAGTTGCAAAACAGAGGCTCCTATGCAGACACCAAGAGACATAATACTGAACCATGCCACCCTTGCATTTGTTGTTTCACTCACTGTTCTCATCTCCGCTTCCCTGTATCCAGAATATGAATGACTAAGCAAAGATTTCAAGAAAGTAGTTTAACGTAAAATCTGGAACACTTTCATGTAATATACCTATTTTTAAGGTATATTAAATTCTCATGGATGGCCTCCACCGCCCCTTCTAATTTTCTCAGTTCAAGCTCAACACCCTGCACTCATAAAGCCCATGCAGACACATTTATGTAAGTATATACAATTTTACGTCATGGATCAGTACATAAAGACTTGCAATATGTTTTTCTTACTACATAAGAATGCCAAATGCACGGGAGATACCTCAATTTTTTCCTTCCGTGCAACAGAATCCCAGTCTCTAGCTGCAATTCCTGTTCTCCAGTCAATATTAACACTAGCTCCTCCTTGATGATAGGTATCCAACCAAAAACAGGCAAGATAATTTCCAGTTTCAACAGTTGTAAATGCAAATTGCCCGCTTGTTACATTTTGAGTGTTATGGAGATTGTTTCCATATGGTGAAGTCACCTGACAAGTATGAGAAGATGCTGAGTATTAACTACTTGCATGCCAATCTTAAAGATGAGAGTAGTTGATATTTAACCTACAAACTTAAACAGGTGCAACAGAAGGACCAATTGACTCAGAACTACTCGTCAGACATGCAATATAAACAAGCTAGTCTAGTAAGAAACCATTACTTCAGCATTCCTGTCCTCTCATTTTTCTCTTTAAAAGCAAATAAAAAAGTACTCTTGAAATATGCTGATTGCAGATGAATACATCCATTAATGTCTTCAAATTGCTGATTCCAGATTCGGGAATATGAACTCTCGTTTATTCGTTGTCTTAATACAATAAGAAGAAAACCCCTAATATAGTAAATTTGGTCTCTTTCTGGATCCTAATACTGGTCACAAGGACTCTCATTATACTTGCACGCTCTTGAGCCTCATTAGTAAATTCCTAAGTGCAGTTAGTGAATCAAAAGTTCAATTCACAAGAATAAAGAAGAAATAAAACAGCTCCAGTATTCTTGATAATTGAGCACTTGGCCCAGGAGACTACCAAATAAAAGTCAATCAACTCAAGAAACAGCTGACCTTCAAGCAGTTGAAATAACCTTTTCAGTCAAACAATGGATGTTGAATTACAGCATATCAACTAAATAGATTATCTAAACTCTCCATCTGCAAGGATTTTACTGAACTTTATCCTTATAAGTTCTCATATAGACAAGCATATATTAGGACGGGAGAGAAGCACAAATCATAAAGGTAAAGTGAATAAAAAAAAATTTGATACTGCGCTGGCTTTTTTTTTTCAAAAAAAAAAAAAAACATGCTGGACTAGCATATTGAGGACCAGTAACTGTATCCTTGCAGAACACTCGGGCCTTCAGAGGTTCACAAAAACATCCAAATCTACTTGATTCTGCCTCTAATGACCCAGAGAAGCAGGTACCAAATGCGTGGATGATGCACACCAGGTAGGAGCCAGGTTGCTTACTGAAAGCTAATAAAACTAGGGATATATCGATGTAGGGTTTTCAGTTATGGTGAGGCAACTATGCTGATTCAAAACAATATGCCTTCCTGCGACTTTAAGAAATTACAACAGTCATCTGCTAGTCATCTAATCTATTGCCTTGATGCAAGATTTGCTTATAAGTCTTCCACCTTGAATTAGTAGTTAGACTAATATGGATCATCTTCGCCATAAAAATAAAACAGAATCATATGTCGAGAACCAAGTGCGACCCAGTCTTTATGTGAACTAAAAGTTTTAGCACAAACTCAGCAAACAGCAGGCCAAAAGTCTGGGAAATCGAAATAATTTTCCGACCCGAAAATCGTATCTATCGGGAAAACTACCCAACTGTGACTGAGCTAATTGTAATTCGATTTATCATAATTTCTACATGACCCGCTTCAGAAAGTTTCTCTCAAAAATTAATCTTAGAGACAAATACTCGCCATCAAAAACCAAAAATAAAAAAATGAACAATCCGTGCAGAAACTACCCAAATTGTCAAGAGATAAATCGCATCCCTAGCCAATCAATTTCGAAGAAATAGACGCGGGATCAAAGCAAAAATCACTACCTTGACCGAAATCTGGGGAGCCGGGCCTCGCTCTTCAGAGATGACCATATAATCACACAAAACCACAACGTTTGACTGGATTTCTTCCGAGACGCACTTGGTTCCAGACGAAGGGAGGTTCAACCATATCGCACGAGAAGAAGGCAGTATTGCGATGCAGCACAGCAGGAAGACCAGGGCGCGCAGGATGTTATCCTTGGCCATCCTCGCGCTCAAATGGAGCTCACCCAAATTCCACGGAAATAGATTCTTACCAGAAACCCAAAGCCGGCTACGACCAACGAAGATGCCAAAGAGTAAGAAACGCTCGGATCCCCGCTCCCGACTTCTCTTGAATCTTGATTTCCTTTCGTGTTTTTATCTGATTTTCCTCCCTCTGATTCTGGTTTCGGCTTCTTCAATGGGGAAAAACAAAACTATAAAACACTACATGTCTGATACCGCGCAGTTGGTATTATTAAATTAAAGAATGAGCAGAATAAGTGGGCCCCGTAGCAGAAAAAAAGAGTACACGTGGCAATTTCACGCTGCACCAATCTGTGGGTTCCACGAGTAAGCTGATTATAATTGGCTCGTTCTTTGATTCTTGACGTGGCCCAAGTACAGGTGCTTCCTGACTTTGGGCCTCCAACGTGAAGGATCACATTCACGGGAAAACGAAACTGAGGCACGAAGCTTAATTATACATTTATAATTATATTATATATTAATCAATATTTCTTTCACGACTACGGACCACAGCTTTTGTTTTAGTTAAGTGGCGCTGTCAACGGGATCCGCTCCGCATGATCGCATCCGGACCCGAAACTTATTACACGAAACCTATACGAAGTGGATCTAGGTCCGCCATTAGGCCCATATTTTTTTACCTAGGTCCGTATATGGCCCATACACAAAAGGCATTAGTTTTGTACTTTTAACAAGCCACTAATTTATTATTACAAAATATTACTTTTAAATTTTTAATAAAATTAACACAAAGTTAATCGTTTAAATTGTTTAAAGCGGGCACTGGGCAAGGCTATTATATGTATGCCCAATAGACAAGCTCCACAATATGGGTTGAGGCCCGACTCACATTAATGATCACATGAAAATCACACTTACTGAGACATATAAATTAAAATTAAAAAAATAACAACAATAATAACAACGAACGACAAGGATAGCAGTAGAGGAAG
This sequence comes from Aristolochia fimbriata, assembly GCA_019845555.1. Classification (NCBI taxonomy): domain Eukaryota; kingdom Viridiplantae; phylum Streptophyta; class Magnoliopsida; order Piperales; family Aristolochiaceae; genus Aristolochia; species Aristolochia fimbriata. The sequence continues at coordinate 2,882,131 of CM034078.1, forward strand.
AGCCGCCCTTAATTTATCTTCAATAAGATCTTTTATAGGTCTTTTTCTAATTAAAATATAAGGACATATTTTAGTTTATAATACTGTATGAAAAACGTATGCGAAATGGTTGGTTACTACCCTTTATTTTTTCAACGGGCGATATAAAGTCCCTTATGAAGTTGCCGACAATCAAAAGTAGCACGCTTTATTACACCAGACATTAGACCTAAGAGGCAAGTGAGAATTTAATCCAGAGGCAGCAGCATACGCATCCCGCATGTTCTAATTAGAAACTGAAACTAAAGAAGAACAGCAAGAAACTAGAATGGAACGAGAACATCTAAGCCCGGTAAGTCGGTAACAAATCCAGAAAAGAAAAAAAAGTCTCAGATGGGAGCGGAGTGGCCCACTGAACAACGGTCGCAATGTTTAAATTTTTAATAAGAATAGGAAAGCAAATTCATTTCTTTGTGCTGAGTAAGTATAAAAGCTATAAATAATGGGGATTGGAGGGGATCCGATGCTGGGGAGGCCAACCTCTTTACCGTTTTCCTTCCGTCTCTCCTTTTCCTTCACGTTCTCTAAATTAAAGCCAAATTGTCTCCTTCTCTGTTGCCGATCGGTTCAGGCTTATGATATCAGAGCCTCTGGGATCTTCCAAGTTCTTCCCCTACGATGATAAAGGCTCTGAAGAAGCTAAAGACTTGGTCTAGAAAGAAGAAGAGAAGAAGAAGCAGCATCGTTCATCCACCTCTTCATTCCCATTGCTGCTGTTCCTGCTCCAGTACGCCACAACCGAGTGCTCCACCTCTGCCTTCCTGGCTTGATTATGAGCCTCAACAGGAGACGGTGTCAGTGTCAGTCCCCTCTCACCTGTTTCGCTCCTCTACTGAATCTGGTTTCAGTTACGCTTCGGCGCAGCCTCACATCCCAGTCCCACCACCGGAGATTGCTACAGAGACAACTCCTTTATATGCTACTTCAGCCGTGCCCACCTCTTATCAGCAATATTTTGTTCCTGAACCGGTTTGTGGCGTGCCGGCGGTGCCTGTTGATCTGGGAAAACGGGCCGAAGGTGGAATTTTCGGATGTGTGGCAAGTTTTGGGAACAATCTGATCCGGTGCTTCTTCCCCTGCTTTCGGTTTAGGAGCCACAACTGAAAATATGGGAATATCGTTCTTTCATGGCTATTTACGGTTGAGAATACAAGTGTTTTAGGTTCATTGTTGTCATTCAGGAGCTCCTACAGATATATATTCAGAAGCTCCTATATATATTTTAGCAAATAACTCTGGCTAAATTGCTCCCTTCCGTTCTGTGTTTCTTGGACGGCCAGAAGTTTGTTTGTAAAAGTGTTCAAGATGCTGCTACAGTAATGTGACAGACCTACATATGCCTTACAACCTATTTGTGCACCTTGCGCATAATTCTCCTATATGAGAAATTAAGAACCTTGCGCTGAATTCAGAACTATGCAAATTCGGATACTTCTCTCATAAAATACATTAGAGAGGCTGACAGTACACGAAAATTTACTATACAACAGCACAATCACACGTCCACACAAACTACGCCAAAATGTTTTGAGGAATAGCAGTTTTCAGCTAGGCAATAAACTAAAATGTCCTGGAATACTTTTTAATCTCGTACATTATAGAGGAGAGAGACACCAGATCCTTGTTTAGTTGCGTACCTCCTGCAACTCGTTTAATGCTGTCAGTGAGTCTCGTGTAATACAGTAGAAGCTGTGTCAATGCAGCTCTTAAGATATCCATCCCACACAAGAAGTTACTGAAAGATGTAATGACATCCTTGTGCATGATTTCTATTGCTGCTTTCCATCTGCTAGCAAAATCCTTCACTAGAGGCTCCACATCAGCAACAGTGATGGAATTTTCGGAGCCCGAACTAATGTCTTCAGCTGAACATGAAGAAGTTGGATACGTCATTCTCGTAACTGTGGAAAGACTTTTAAACATAACCATTGAAGTTTCACAATGTTTTATACTTACAAGCTCGAGTTTTTACAAACTTAATTAAATCACCAAAATGCTCGACTAGCAGTTCCTCCTGACAGGAAAATGAGATCAGCTGGGTCAGATAAGACTACAAGAAAATAAATCTTCTTCTCAGCTCAACAATAAAAAGAAAGAGTTCAGAGACCATGACAAACAATGCAACTAACCACAAATACAGAAGTATTGCTTTTCAGGAGTTCTTCAAAATGCATTTGCATCTTCCCAGCTTCACTACTAGCTTCCTGAAATGAATTCCCATGAAAGCATTTACAAAGAAAGTCAAGGAGGGTGTGCGCGCCATGGTGATATTTGAAAAATGAGGACAGATAGAAGAAGGTTTCTAGTATGAGGTCTAGGATGCAGGCCTCTCTAGGGCAAGGGGTCAGCACTTAGGGTCACTCGGAAACCACAGATAAAAAGACAAGTACAAAAATAATTGCCAAATCAAATTATGGATCATATAGTACAACCAGACCTTAGTCCTATGTACTCTGAGAAGGCAGGACAGGAAAGAGAGAGCCTAAATATAAACAGAAGCCCAAGCCAACAAAAAATTATAGGACCACAGCCTGGGCATGCGACCAGGCCCATGTGCCTCAGTACTAGATTAAAGAGCAATCAATATCTTATAGGGTACATGGTACATACCTTCAACACAGCAATAGTCATATCATAATTGTTAATTAGAAAAACTGTTTGCAACTTTAGTTTTGGGAATGCTTTTGCAAGCTTATTAAGCAAGTCGTCCATAGCCATTCGAAGCCGTTCCAAATTCAGTTCGAGCTACAAGGTTAAACAAGACAAAATTAGAAGAGGAAATAACTCACTTGAGCAGCACCAGCTAATTTCTTTACTTGCAAACAGCTACAATATAACTTGGAATTTGAATTTCATATAAGAACAGATATACATGCTGGCAAAAAAAAAAAAAAAACAAATGTCATGATAATACTAGCCAAAACAATAGCTCAAGTGCCATTTGGTAAGCAGAGCTGGGTCAAACCAAGTAGATGAATAGATACTAGGCAATGACCATCCCAATTTTACCATGCATTCCAAATGGTAGTGACTAACCTGACCATCTCCATATTCAACATTGAGGTGAAGGAGGGAAGCTGTGAACTCAGCATAACGCCTCATAACATAGTGAGGATGAACATCATCTTCCCAAAGCGTTTTTACATTAGCATTCCTTAAACTGTTAAGATGCATGTCAAAAACCATCTTGAAACGAGGCCACAAAGCAATATTGACCTGCCAAGGAGATTTAACTTCAGCAACTCAAGCACAAACATTTTATTTGAGGCCAAGCAGCTCAACCCACATTGCATCGAAAGAAAATAAAACAATCTGTGATCTAATACAAACTAAGAATCTCTCTGCAAAATTTGTGACCATAATGTAAAAATACCTTATCCAAGTACGAATCCAAGCATGGAATCCGCCGCCGGGACATAATAAGCTGCAACAGAAGATCACATGTTATTTGGTCTATTAGAGCATTCTTTCTTGCCCCATGCCTGAATGTTCATGATTATACAGGGGTAATTGCCCTGTACCCCTGAAAGATTTTCATACTGACGAAAGACATCTCAGTCCCCCTGAAAGTCCAAGACATCAAACCTGAACAGAGATGTCATCAGAGATACCAACCACTGATTATGCTTTAGTAAGAAGTGTTGCAGATAGTGGTGGTGTCTCAGTCTCACAATGAACAACTTGCAGAACACTTCAAGAAGGCACTTTACTGAATTAAAAACATAATAAAGCAACAAAGCTGCAGAGATGAAAAGAAACTTTTCTTTTTTAGATTTGAGATCACTTCATTAAAGAAAGAGAAGAACTTTTAGCACAAAATAGAATACAGCGTAGAGTACAGAGGCTGAACAGTGCAAAAGGCATTAACTTGATATTAACCATTTTATGTTTAAAACATGATAATTAACCAAACACCACAATCATACAGTACCAACAGACACAAGAGAAAAAATAATAAATAAATAAAAATAAAAAGACTAGAAACATAATAGATTACCTGGTGCTGGTGTACAATGCGAATCATAAGCATAATGCCTATGGCATCAAAACAATTAGGTAGGATGGAGTTGAAATGTTCGTCAATTACAGAAAATGGTCCTGAAACATTTAAAAAAAGGTAAAACAACCGTTCAATGTCTTATTCATTCATCTGCTAGCTTCAATAACTCAAAAATTTTAAAATAACCTATTTCCATAAAATTCTTAACAAGTTATTTAAACTGTCACTTGACAAAACCTATCCTAATCATATTTTAAGGATTCTCAGCTTTTAGAATTAAAGCTTGGAGCTAAATCCTTTAATAAAAGGTACCATATATAAACTTCCAGAGAGTTGAAAAAATTACACTCTTGGAAGTTGAAAAAATTAAATACACTCTTGAAAGTTGAAAAAGTTAAACACCCCTGAAAATTGAAAAAATTTAAACAGTACTTGCATCCATCCTGTCAGTTAATCCAGGAAAACAAAAAAAAGAACATAGCAGCCTTTTAATTCATCTGAAGCCTCTCCTATAATTCGAACATGTGAACCCACTACTCTGCATGAACCTATACATCCAAGGTAAGACATGTCCAACGGATCCCACATCCAAATGGAGGGCCATTCCTAGCAGAACTTCGATGTTAGACTCAGGGGTTACTGAAAAAGAAAACAGATATTTAGGAGGCTCAAAAATTTTCTCATATTTGGAGGATTTCTCAAAAAAATATTATGCTTAATCTTTTTGTTGCTTTCTGCAAGTGAGGCTTAAATAATGCAAGTGTTGAGAGCACCTTGGAGTCTGGATGAGAAAAGGGATGAAAAAGTGCAAAATTCTACAAAATGTTCTGATGCCCAAATAGGTAAAGAATTCAATACCTGAAAATATTTCATAGAAGATAGATTCTTCCGCAAAGAAATTATCACAAAACAAGTACCTGTCAGGTAACAGAGGCATTATAATATCATGATTTTAAGCGAAAAAGCAGCTACAAGAATTAATTAATGTATCAGCAAACTAGAGTACTCTGAAGTGGCGGTGTCCATCAAGAGCTTGTGTAAACTCCTAAAAAGAACTTCATAAGGATACTTCAAAGAACTAGCTTCCGCTATATGAGGAATCAGTGCAGGCTGATCAATTTCCTGAAAATTTTGAAGTTCAAATTAGTAAAAAAAAAAAATTTATCAATTGGAAACAAGGAAGGAAGCTCTCCCATGCACAAAGAAAGAGACTACTTTTCCCTCTTTCTAGAAAGCTAACAAAACAATCTCAATTCCACTTCTATTAAAGCAATCAAAGATTCAATTACCTTTAAAATGTTTATTCTGTCTCCTAAGGCAAAAACAGCAGAACGGTTTTTCAGAGGTTCTCTTCCCCTCAAAAATAGGCCACTACTCCTGGTTTCCACTCCAATCAAATCACTAGCTGTAGCAATATCAAGTTGTAATCTTTCCAATGCTTGTATGTAAGCACGAAAATGTGCACTAAGAACCTGCAAGATTACAAACAAAAACTTAAAGCTAGTGGCAATGCAACAGTCTATATCTAATTACATTTTCTAATCTTCTTGTTGAGAAAAAACACTGGATGACAGAAAGCTTCAAGGGACAATTTGATAAATAAATGGGACTCATAATGTTTAAATATATTATATGCAACTTCAGAAAAAATGAAACTGAGTCACATGACGCCCTGTAGAATTCCCATACCATTGTTCTTTCCACTAGTTAGCATATTTGATTGAAACAAATCATACTGATGTTTTCATAATTGCAATCAGTAAATGGTCACCTTCTTTCAGTTGATTTTGCATCATAAGACACAAGATTCTGAGTATAGCAATAAAAAAGTAAGGCAAATATGTCATGTAATTAAAATATAATCACATCTTGTGAAGCCATTTACATCATATAACATTTTTTTATACACCAGTTACGAATAAGTAGGAGTTACCTGTACATTCTTCACAAAATAGGACAAAGACATGGAGAAGGCTCAGAAAAGATTTTAGAATAAAGACCCTAATATTACCCTTTTCTTTTTTATTTTTTATTTTAAGAAGAAGACAACCTAAACTTTTATTGTCCCATTATGCGCCTAGCCTCTTTTCTTCCTGCAGCAGAAAGATGCCCTAAGAATAAGTACATGAAGTTTGTGAAAGTCCTCAAAAGAATTTAGTTAGTATACACAAGCAAAAAACACTTGAGGCATGCAGCCACAAACAATTCATAGTGTAGTTTCGCAAGTTGTTCATAGTTTTTTTTTCTTTTTTTGATCAAATAGTAAGCATTTTTCCTTAGTAACAATTATATTGGAATGTTCTATAGCTGCTAAAAGGAAGTACACAGGAATAAGGAAAATAGGTCTGCTATCAACCTTACCTTATTCATAGTGTCAATGTATGCTGCACGGACCTCATTATAAATTTCTTTACCGTGTTCCTTGAGAAACTGAATCACATACCTATAATCCAAAAAATAAGTAAATTATTAAAATTAAAAAACATTTGGGAAGTATTATCTCTTAAAAATATTGAAGTAGAAAAACAAGTATAGGACATTTCAGAAATACATAAAGCTAATAAACAATGACAATGAAGCCAGGTACAAAAGCATATTCTGTCTAATACACCACGGATACAAATAAAATATTATGTTACATTCCTAAATTTATTAACTAAATGCCAAACAACACACAACATCATGAATGCTTAGTGTGTTGGATGTCCTCCAACACCTACCCAGGATCACTAAGAGCCTCTTCTGGATGAATTTAGCCATGTAAATAACTTCACGCTTGATCCCTTCAAAAATATTTCTGACTTCTAAGCTATAGTAACCATTATGAATAAAAACCAGACTGTTTATCCTGTATGCAAGAGACAAAAGAAACTAATTTCCAGCTAAGCCTGACAAGATTCTCCATCAACTTCTTTTACATCAACACTACAAAATCATTTCACCAATTCAAATTTTCCATCTTAGCACAAAGATATTCTCTTTACAGATAATTTATCAGTTATCTTCTCAAATTAATTAGATTAACACTTTCTTTTTTAGTGGGATACTGAGGATTAACTAAATCAACAAAGAACAGTCACAATAAGATGGAATTTCAAATTTGAGGTGGAACTCCTATCTCATTGAAATACCCCTGATTACAAACCACTATCTTCTCTTTTTTCTGTATTACCTCATACTCTGTCCATCTGCCAAGTAAATCTTGTTATTTTATTATGGCAGTAAAAACTAAGGACATAGGAATCTTCTATATAAAAAACTAAAAAAAAATTTACAATTTTGGGTTCGTATAAAGCATCACAAGCCAACAAAAGGATGTCAAGAAGTAAAACAAAATTACAGCAACAGATGATTAACTTTCACCTCCCTGGTGTCAGATGATGTTAAGGCAATATTATGCGAGCTACCTTATTTTTGCACCCTTAATATGCAAACATATTTTAGATATTAAAACAGATGATCAGAGTATCTGAAGTTACTTGTATTTCAGAAGAACACTCTGTTGCAGTATCTGAATATTTGTTTTGGGCTTTCTCAGGGCATAGAGCTTCTGAACGACAAACTCAAATACCTGTTTAAGAAAGAAAAAAGAGTAGAGCGTAATTGGTACTTTTTTTTGAGGAAAGGAGAGTAATTGGTACTTAAGTAAGAGCTTTCGAAATGGATAAGAACTATATTTTTGTAGAACAACAGAAAAGTGATCAAGTTATCATTCAAAAAAATGCAGTTTAAAGCTTATGTACTGAACAATTTCACTTCTACGGCTGAAGGCAAGAACATGTTTATGTAGATCATTTATATTGTCTGGGCAAGTTAACAAATTACAAGTAGCACAACAAGCAATACAAGTTGGCAAAAGTAATTTTGCACAGTAGAAACATCAGGAGATCTGTGAAAGGACTAGAACAAAAACACCAAAACCGATCCCTTCTGTAAGTGTAGGTTAGAGATACAAATCCTGAGCCCCTTTTTAATCTACAGTTCATACCTCCTCAGAAAGAAGACATCCTCAAGCCAATCAACTGCTTTAAGGATGCCTTTCGGCAACTCCTCATCATTTGTTTCCCTCAAAACCTACCAAGAATTTTCCTTAAAAAAAAAAACAAACCAAGAATCTTCCACCAAACATCCTTTCTTTGAATCTCACCAAATGAGGCCCCTCCTACGTTCAAAATGCATTTACACATAATTTGTTTCATTCCTAGCATGCCTCTTCCCTCCGAAAGCCCTACCTTGGCAACACATGGTTACTTATATGCAACTTGATCGCCACAAACTCAACTGATCGGCAAGATATAAATTTCTAGAACAATTATTAATGTTAAAAATTATTTATCATAGAAATCCAGATTATTTGCAGCCTGAAATAACAAAAAGTAAGCACATCATGATCATGCCTATTGACAGTATTAACCACATACATTCTGGGTAAGATACAACCATTGAAGTAACTAAGAGAAATGCCAGTCCCAGAGCATCAATGACTATCTACTTCCCAACCTTTGACACTGCTTTTTGCCGAAGTCTCTCCAGCTCAGGCTGAACATCTTTTAACGCTTTTGAGTTTTTAACCATAGGATCAACTTCAATAAATTTAAGCTTCTTACTGAGTATTTCTAGAGTCCTGAGATACTCATCATTCACCTGCATAGGAAATTAGAGAGACGCAGTTCAAAATTTATGCAGCATTAGACAGGAAATGTCAAACAGCAACATCAACCAAAACCTTAAGGCAGGTAGACGCAGACAAAAATATGGTAAAATAAAAGCAGACAGAAATATCGATTTAAAAAAGAAAGACAATAAATAACTTTAAATGAAAAAAATCGTTACATCAGAAGTTTTTTTTTTTGAGAATAACATCAAAAGTTTTTGAATGGGAAAAAAATACTGAAGCATTGAGAAAAAGAACCAACAAAACAAAGTAAACATACAGGAAAAACTGAGGAATAAAAAGTAATAATACAAATGAAATGAAACAACCTCTCCATCAACAATTATATCAACCATCCTTGGGGGAACTATAATATCTTCAACAAATCTTGCCAATTTCAATTCTGCACCCTGTACAATGAAGAAAAAAGAATTGTCGGCAGCTATATAGATGCAAATATTCAGCTTTGAGAGAAGTCAATAATTTACACAGCCGTGACAAAAATAAAAATAAAAATAAAAATAAAAAGAAAAAGAAGTTTTTCAGGGTAAAATTTTTCTATAATGTTGAAACAAGGATCAGTTCTTTTGACTTAATAGATTGTATTGTCCAGACAAGGTATAAGGCATTAGTTAGCATTTCAACCATGGCAAGGTAGCACTAAGCTCACTTTATACCACGACGGAGTCAAATTTAGTTCCAGCAAGAGCAACATAGAGCTCCAAAAAATACTTAAAAACCCGTTTACTATTGTTCATGAGTCATTCCCTCGTACTGTAGGTCATGAGTTTTTCCTTTGTATGCTATTTCATTTTTTTACATGGAGAAATTTGATTTTTGTTTTCAACGTTTGAGAAGTTTTGTTTGCTGCTAAAATTTGTTAAAGTGTTCAATGTGTAGAAGGCTGAACACCTCATCCATTGAATAAAATGCACAAAAAAGTTCCATTGATGTAAGTATATTGTGTACCATCAAAGGAACAGAATATGCATGGGTACTTTGGGATGTTTATAACTAATTTTAAGTTTAAGGGCATTCTTGTAACTTGAGTAGATGCTATTAACCCTTGCAAGAGTGACAGGCAACACATTCCATGCTTGGAGAATTTGAGGCAGTTGAGTTATGTTAGGCAGGCTCCCTAGATATTTCTTCTTGTTTATATTGGATGGAAAAAAAGTTGTAAGTTGTAATTTTTCCCATTTAAAAAGCACCCGATCACTGAAAACCACAATACCGAGTTTTACAGCTCCACCTTAAATTTTCTAGCGTCAGAATATGTTAAATCAATTTGGGACCAAACATACCTTCCGGTTTTTTAGCTTCAGACCCATATCCATGGATTTCTCCTGAAGACTTTTTATCTCTGAACTTATAGAGCCAATCTCAGCCTAGAAAAAGATTTTGATGTAGATTAATACTTTCAATGACAATCCAAAATAAAAGAAAAAGACATTTCAAGTGTAAGAAGTCTACATTAGAATGAAATATACAATTCATTTGGCACAGCAACTTTGACTAGAACATAATAAGGAAGAAATAAAACAAATACATGTTCTAAGAAATGGTCCGAGAGAGAAAATCCCATGCTTCTAGAACAAAACGTTCATGAAAAAATAACAAAGATTATGATACCTGAAATCCACTGAGAAGAGTTTCCATTTGAGTTAAAATGCTATCACAATCACGAATTTGATCGTGCAATGATACTAAGTTATCACTTTCTTTTATATAATCCTGCACCATTAAGTAAGCAGAGAAGTCATAAGAGAATGTAAAGTCTTCCAGTGACCCAAAATGGGTTAGAAGTGGATGAATACACATGAATCTGAAAAAAAAAAAAAAAAAAAGTGCAATGCACATATCTAAATATAGAAGATCATATATAAATATCAGTATATATGACCCATTCTTCCTTGATGTAAGTGACATATGTACATAAAGACAGACAGTAGCCTAGATTCAAACATGCGAGCAACAAGAAGCTGAAAGAATTGAAGTGATTTAGACATGCCATGCTGGCATCATTTGGACAAGCCAGCACAACAAGCAGAAAAAGAAGGCTTGGCAAGTCAACTTGTCTTTCTAGGTTCAATTACTAGATAAACAATTAGTATCGAGTAGAGTTTTGCATCATCAATCAACAACAAATGGAATCAACCACCTCTCACCACAAACTTGTGTGGTAGATGATAGGTAACCAACAGAGAGAAGCATGCAGCCAGCTAGAGATATATTAAATGCTAACATAGATACAATAAGTCTGCATCTACAATCACGGCATGCTTATCTTTCTCCCAGAGCAATAAAAGAAATCAAAATACACTGTGACTCATTGAAAGGCTAAAGTAACAAAATGTTAATTTTGAAAAAATGAAGTTGGATAAGAACTTCTACACTAAACTCTAAATTTATCGCCTCTAGGAATTTTCTTACAGAATCTCCACCTCATTGTGTCTGTCATTAAGAACAGAAACATCCTTAAAACTGAGAAGAAGTCCACACACATTCATATTTTCTACAGATAGGAATTCTGCATCAAAGGAATCACTGAACAGCAACACTACAAGTAAAAAAAGATAAATAAATAACGCCATTTTATTATGAAATATTTGATGCAATCCAGATATTTAAGAAAGAGAAATTAGCAAATATTCAATTGTAAACTTTAATATCATCATAAAATGTTAAAAGCACAATAATATGAGGCTTTTTCTAGTCTAAACTAGGCTGCTTGTTCCCTCAATAGATAACTGAAAGGAAATAACAGGATGAACCTCACCCTTCGGTTTAGGTTGTTCCATCTACCCACCATCCCCTACGGAAAAATTGTTCCCTACTCACTAATTGATGCTTCAACCGTCACAGGAAATCTTAACCTAAGTATGACCCCAGCCAGAAAGGCACAAAAAGCTAATAAAGGGCCCAGAAGGTAGAAAGCAAGCCCAAAGGTTTGGTAGGTCTGCTTGTCCCCCGGTACTATTTTAAAGAAAAAAACAACAGCAAACCACATAGGTTGCTGTTAAAGCTTATACAAACACTTTCAAAAACACCAGATGTTAAAATCGCCTCAAATAAGAAAAACAATGAAAATTAGAAGAGGTAAAGAGCTTTTGTTCAACCTGGATCGAGTCCAACTCGACTTGGCGCACATTGTTCTCAACACCTTTTGCATATTCCCTCAATTTGGTCCCCTTAGCCAATATATTTGCCACAACCTAAGAGGGAAAACAAGTGAAAATGATGAAAAACACAAAGAAAGGTACCAACAAATTCACTATCACTAGAGAATTAAAAAAAAAAAAAGTGAGTGCTTCAGGAGGAAAAGCACGAGATGGATTCACTACACATGAAGGGAGAAAGTGAATAACTTAATAAAAAAGTGTGAATCCAACTTTAAGAGAGGAGGAGGCATCTTATCATCTCCGGTCTAGTCTCAACCTCTCCTCCCCCAGGTGATCTATTTTGTGAGTGCACCCACCATGCCAATGATGAGCATATCGGCCTAGCTCAAAAAGTTGGACTGCCTACCTTCTCTTCTTCCTTCTTTCTAACAGAAAACAAGGTCCACTAGAAACTTAAACAAATATTATTTAGTTGTTATTACACATGCAGACATATATCTTATTTCAAAACGGTGATACAGTTTATGGTTAATTGTGAAGATCATAAAGGCAAGAACCCAGTCAAAAACATGCTACCACATTGATGAAACACAGAATGAAACAGAATCACTTACGTCATCATTCTTGCATTCCTCCAGTTCTTCTTTTAGTCCCTCCAATGACAATTCATCACTACAAGAAAAAAAAAAAAAAAAAAAAAAAGGGAACATATCTCCAAGTAAGATACTGAGAGGGAACACAAGCTAGAATCCTCAAAAAATTCGCTTATATTGATTTATAGATGAAAAAGAGAGAAGTGAAAGCCGCAGGAAGATAAGGAAACCAGTAAGCAAGATATTCAATTTTTCGTTTTTATTTATTTTAATGGAATGGATGCATCCTTTTGAGCGAAGTGATAGAACATGAATCACAAGAATATGACTTTATCAAATGAAACAGTTTGGTATCTCCATATTCAAAGGTACAATACTGCTCAAAAATTTAAAAATTCATAAATTAAATGTCTTAACAACTCTACCTGGCTGTAAGTAGCAAGCCAGAAATGGTTTTTACTAATATCAATATTTAAGACAATTAGAAGTTTGTCAATATATAGTTTACATCTAATGAGTAAAAGCAGAATGATTTTCTTATCCATGCAATGTTCTTTGCTTCCATGCAAACAAAGAGGTCCTATCCAGGCCAGATGTAATGACACATAAAAATACAAAATAAAATCTACCAAAAAGGAAAGGAGAAGACTAGGATACTACCTGCTAGCGTCATCCTCAAAGGCCAAGTCTCCAACAAAAACTCCCAAGTCAACCCCTTGCTTTTGAATATCCTCTGTCTCAACATATGATTCAGCCTAAGGCAAGCATTAGAAGAGGCATAAGTTTGGACACCATAAAATTTCCTTTGTGCTTTCTAAAAGGTTGGTCTGTGTAATAAGAATATGTTACATGAGTTTATAATTTCCTGCCAATATCAATGGGGAATAACAAAGGCAGAAACGCCCTTTTTTCCAGCATAAGCAAAATTAAGAAGAATTACAAGCTAATAAGGGTACGAACATAGATTTTGTTTCTTTGACATCATGGAGACAGGATCAGTCCAACCATTGCAGCAATATGAAGATTCATAAGTAGTAGAAAAAATCCGAAAGCAGTCTAATAGAGATCTTCAACACTCTATAGAATAACATGTTACTTTTTCTCCATTTGCAGGTGCATATGCATAGACAAAAAGTGTTCATGTGGCAAATGCGATATTATTTTCAGAAAAATATATGATCAAGAAAGTACGATAAACACTCCAGATGTTAAGCACGTCATATTTTCAGAAAAGGCTGTTGAAAAATGCAAGACCTACACAGAATCAAGAAATACGAAAGTTGAGTCTCACACCTTCTTATCTGAAAGCGTAGCCATCTGGTGTATTAATCAAATAAGGCACATCTGAAACTTTGACGTACCTAACAATACAAGAATACCTAGAATGAAACGAGGTGATTTTGAATCTCCACTACGTACACTGGGAAGAGAAGGTTTATATTGTCTGATGATAGCAGGAAAATTTACCAGAGATACGGAGCAGAGAACACCGTTGATATTTGTGTCACACGGTAAACAGGTATAACATTGTGAAGCCCCGGTCCAAGTTGATCAACTGAATATCCAAATGCAATCCCAGTGAATCAGCTCTGCAATAACATTGTTTTAGTTTTAGAACCTCAAGCAAGGAAAATAGACTACTCCGTTTCCCGCCATCCAAAAATATAGTGATGAAAAATTCCTCGAATGCTCGAGAGTTACTTTACAATCAAATGAAGTACTATTAACGAAATGAAAAAAAATTAAGAAGAGTTAAAATCAGAGAATTCGCGAATGCGTAAGTTAGATATTCAATCACAAGAATTCACATCTGCATTTCGGACGGTGGTTTAAAGCAGAAATCCACGCATCAAATTCAAAGACAAGATCATTTAAATCCGTCAACGAAATTTCAGAACGCTATATCCGCTAATGTTGCAGAAACCAAATCAAGAGCGAAGATAGAGAAAGCGTTGGACTAGATGAGAACTAACCAGTACAATGCGACCGACGGGACCTGTACGAAGACTGCTTATGGCCGATTTTCAGATTTGTGGAAGAGTAATGGTAAGTCCGAGTGACGATACAAGGCTTCTTCCTCCCAGTTTCTAGTTTCTACAGTTGGACGGATCGACGTTGCAGACTTGGAGTTGGATCGACGCCTTGAACCCGAATCGTCCAAATCCGAGTCCTGCAGCTGCAAGCCTGTAAGTGCACTTGCAATGTCACAGCCCACAGGTGATACTTTTTACCTGTGACGTGGTACCCTAGTGTAACATTGTCTAACGTGGCAGCAGCCACCTAACGCCAAATCAAAGACAAAATTTTATTAAACTTGGTAATATAATTCACACAGTGTTGTCTCCGGAAGTTGGGACAGATAACCTATGTTACAAAATTATAAAACCGTACATTTAAAAAAAAAAAAATGTTATTATTAATTCATTTTTAAATATTTAGTCATTTTTTGTTCTATCACTTGTAGGTATTAGAAACCTTAGTTTAACTCTTAAAAAGAATAAACAAGCTTTATTTAAAGCGTGGCATTTTATAGTTAACTCATGACTCTTACGTGCTCACTAACTTAAAAATCCGATCCTCGCCAATTAACGCGGTCCGGAAGTAGAAGAGTTAACACTTGTCTATTTAGCAACTTAATAAAAATTATTAAAGCAAATGATCCTTCTAATTTTGTGAGAAAGGCTGCACCTCGTTTCAAGGGTGTAATCGTCCTCCGATGGTTTCCAATATTATTGCATGAAATACATTTTTTTTTTTTTTTTTTTTTTTGTTAATGAAACCACTTGGAAGTTCACAATCTAACATCCTTCTACTTGTTGGCTACGTACTTATATTGACCCAGTTGTAATTGACATGGAATACATTGACTATTGAAAACACGAGAGATTGGATAGCTCAGAACGGTAATATCACGTCACGTCCGGTGTATCTAATATTCATATATAGAGCCATAAAAGTCAGAAGAAGGAAACCTTACTTAACAAAACTCCGGAACGGTCAACCTATTAATAGAGTCCGTTACAAGTAAGAGAAATCACAAAAAGAAAAATCAGGAGTTTCCTTTCCCGAACGATGGTTTAGTGGTTAAATTAATTAATGAAAAGATACAAGTTTTGTGGCTAAGTATCGAATTATTAAGGTTCAATTTTCTGTCCTGATTAGGAATATAAGGATCCTTATAAGACTGTTAGAGAGGAGTATATATTTTGAAAAATAAATGGAAAAATTAGCTAATTTTACTAGCCTAGTTTAGCTTGTGATTATCAACTTTACTTGAAAACGAGAAAAAAACTGCAACTTCTGTCAACCTTACTATTCCGAGGAAGGCTTGTAATAAAACACACAGTGATCGGATCCATCTCGAGAACTTCTTCCATGGCTCAATCGGGTTTCCTCGTCGTCTCCTTCCTCTTCTGCAGCAGCTGCTGCTGCGCTCTGTTTCCCTCCTGTGTCGCGCAAACCCCGCCGGGTCGCCGCGACGAAGAAGGAGGAGGACTGTCGCGGTCGACCTCGTTCCCGGCCGTATTCCTCCTCGTCGGGGGCCTCACCCTCCTCGTCACATTCGCCTACGTCGTCTGCGCGAAAGTCCGCGTCAAGGCCGCCCGGGCTCCGCCGATCCCCCTCGTTTTTAACCCGGACGAGCTTCCTCCGCCGACTCAGTCAGAACCCGAACACGCCATCGGGGTCGATAAATCGGTGGTGGAGTCGATCCCGTTGCTGCGCTTCGCGACCCTGAAACAGGGGCCGATGATCGACTGCGCAGTGTGTCTCTCCGGGTTCGAGGACGCCGAGTTACTCCGCGTGCTCCCCAAGTGCAAACACGTCTTCCATAGACACTGCCTCGATCCATGGCTCGAGAGCCACCCCGGATGCCCGCTCTGCCGCGGGATAGTGGACGCGGAAGATCTCGCCCTGTTCTTGAGCTCCGGAAGCTTCAAACTCTTGCAGGAAACAGAGGCGCGCTATACGTCGGGGGATGCGGAGAACGGTGGAATCGTCGTCGGTGGAAGCAGAGAGGGATCGGGTTCTTCCGGAGAACACGGAACAGAGGAGGTCGTGAGAAAGGTCTTGTTGACTATTGCTTGGCTGAATATCGCGAAAAGGATGGTTGAAGCTCTTGGGGGTCCTGAAAGAGATGGAAACGGAGATGGAAACGGAGACGGAGACGGAGACAGAGAGGAGAATAGAGTATCGGAGGCTTCGGACATGGTTTGAAGTTTGTAGAGGGCTTCGGACATGGTCTGAAGTTTGTAGAGGGCTTCGGACATGGTCTGAAGTTTGTAGAGGGCTTCGGACATGGTCTGAAGTTTGTAGAGGGCTTCGGACATGGTCTGAAGTTTGTAGGGACGTTGGATTCGATTTAGCAATTTACGAAGAGTAATGTGCGTAGCCTTAGTCTTTGATAATTTATTTTTCTCTGTTCATAGATGTAAAGTAGAAACGTCAAAATTGGGTTGGCTCATGGGCTTCAACCGTTAGGGATTATGACAGACAGCTTAGATTGATCATTGATGAGAGAAATATATTATTTTTGGTAGTGGAGGAAAAAAAATTCTGAATTATTATGTTGGGTATAAATTGGATTCAACTTGTTAGTATCTAGTCGACATGTTAAAAACCCCAGAAAATGAAAAAACAAAAAACAACTCCATGTATACTATGATTGTAACAAACAACTAATACAAGGGTACAAAGGCATCGAATTCAAGTTCGAGTAGCCTTAAATAGTGGGTCGGGGCTTCAAGCTAGTGAGTTGGTGAGAGTTACATGAACAGTAAGATGAGGTGATAACGTGTAATTATATATTTTCATGAGAATGATTCTGATCAAGGTGACAGGATTCGAACTTGTGACCCTTTGTACCCCATGCGCCGACCAGACTGCGCTACACCTCATCTCATCCCGCAGAGTCTGACCACTCGACCATCCTTTTTGGGCACAGGGATGCAATAACCAATCTGAGGTAAAAATCATCATCAGGAGGGGGAAACTCACTAACGCGAGAGCAATCCAAACTCCCCAAATTCTATATCAACCTTCGAGAAATTTATATAATGACATTTATTCCCCTTTTTTACGTTATTATCGTATTATAGGTGGATGGAATGGTTAAATACACCGTGATTTGAGCCATCTAATTGGGTTACTTGTCTGACCTTTCATAATCTAACATGTTGTGATGCTATTTTCCGTGTAAACGATGTACTCAAATGGAGATTACTACGTTACATGTTATTATAAATTATCAAAGCTGACATGTTGGTGCTTCATGATTTAATCCTCTGTTATAAAACCAAGGCCGCTTAACCGGATTGGGACGTCATATTGACTTCAATTTATATATTTATAATATATTAACTTCAATTTATATATACTTTTTTAACAAAAAGCTCCTCTTCAACCTTTTTCAATCTCATGTAATTAAGTACTCTGGGGTACACATTGGAGCATCTTATTACCATTGGCATATAGCAATGCCTCACACAACATAATTCTATATGATGCAGACTAATTAGGCAAGGATTAACAGTGATTTAGTCATAGGAGACACTTATGAATTATAACCAAATGTGAACTTTAAGTCATAGACAAAAAAAATTTGTTCATGTGACCTTTCTTCTCACATATTTATTAGGCTAACTTGATCTTTAACATGTATCACATATGAACTAAAATTAGGTGTAATACATGCGTCATCACTATTTAAAATTTTTAATTCATGTAGCCACCAAAATCAAATCTGTAACCACCTAGAGAGATTTCACTAACGTGGAGAAAACCAAAAACCACTAAAACCTAAAAAGCAGCTTCGTTGGGAATCTTACTTATTAAAACCAAGCAAAAGGAAGAGAAATAATAAAAGGAAAAAAAAAAAAAAAAAAAAAAGCTTACTTTGCCTTTCACACGGTTGGTTTCTCTCGCTGCAATGCAGAGCCTGCAATGGAGTGACATTCCACTACCCCACCAACAGATGTTGGGTTCAAGGGGAGATGAGAGAGAGAGATGACAAGATGGGGGTTTGTGAGCTTCATGCCGTCTTGTCTTGGATCTCTTATGGCTCGTGTGATTAGATGAGCATCTTTGAATATCTCTCTCCCCGTGTCAGATCAGGGAAAAGAAAAGACCTACTCTTATAATCTTCTGATACTTCACCTATTTTGATACATTTCAGTGGATAGTGGGAATTTGGAATCTCGGTGCCTTCGAACTTAGGGTGGTGTTGAATTGACGCGTCTCATCCTTTGTCCCTTTCGTGGTTGCATTTCGCTGGAAATTTTCCCTCTGATTATCCTTAGGGAATTATGCTTGTTACGGGAAATCTCAAATTAAAAAAAATGTCACAAAAGAACGAGTATAAAAGCCAAGAACGATGTCAAGGGTTACGAGAGAGAAACTTTCTCGGGTGAGTTGCTTAACTGTCTGATCCTCCGCTACCAATACAGACCTACGATAAATCGAATACTCTTGAAATTCAAGGAACATCTCAGCAATGCTAACCAGTCTGACACTTCTGCATGGAGTAGGGATGGCAACGGGTACGGGTTAGCGGGGAACCCGCCCCGACCCGACCCGCTTAAAGCGGGTTCGGGTTTAAGTTTTTACCCGCGGGTCGGGTTCGGGTTTTGGGAGCAGAACCCATCACGGGTTCGGGGCGGGGACAGGTTTCGCCCCAAAAACCCGACCCGACCTGCTTAATTCTTATATAAAAAAAAAGTTTTGGAGGGTATTTAAATAATACAAAGTAAAATCCTACTTTATTACGTTATCCCCTTATGTTTGACAATATGTTTAAGTATTTATATGTTTATATTATTTATTTTAGAATTTTTTTATATTTTTAAAAATTTTAATATTAAACATAGCGGGTCGGGTCGGGTACCCACGGGGCCGGGCGGGTTTTTACGGGTTCGCGGTGGGTTTTTTACCCCGCGGGGCCGGGACGGGTTTAGAAATCAAACCCGAGCGGCGGGTTTTTGCAGGGACGGGTTTTTGCAGGGACGGGTTTTCCCAATTTTTTGCGGGGCGGGGATGGGTTTCCAAAAACCCGCCCCGCCATGGAGGGAATTGAAGTGGTGGAACTGTGGAAGGAATAACGGAAGGGGCTCATCAAATTTCCGACATCGCGCGTGCATTTGGCACGGCTTTTGGTACTCTATTGAGTTCCCGCTTTGGTAATAGGCAACAAAAGATGCTCAAGTGGTAGCTTACTAACTTGCTTTGAGAAGCAAAAGACCTAAGAAGAAGTATGAAGTCTTCAGGGGTCAATTTCGTTCAAAATGGAGTCGTATTGGATTTTATCACACGTCAAGCAACAATTAATCAATTTGAGAATATGAATGTCACTCTCGTTTCCTTTAAAAGTTGCACCCTCCCACAATCTACATCTCTCTCTCTCTCTCTCTCTCTCTCTCTCTCTCATTTGCTCTTTCTCTCTCTCTCTATCTCTTTCTCTCATTTGCACTCTCTCTCTCTCTCTCTCTATCTCTTTCTCTCATTTGCACTCTCTCTCTCTCTCTCTCTCTCTCTCTTTCTCTCTCTCTCTAGCATGATTTTGACCCTTTCCACCCCAGCCTCCCAAAGAAGGACAAAACAATCAAGACCAATTTATTTTTGTTTTTAAGCTATGGATTGCTTTAACATATTCCATCTATACTAACACTAGAATACAATGAATTAATAGAGATTACAACAAAACCCTATAAGTAGTACCAAATTCTAAAAGTTCAGATTACTTTAAGAGTAAAAGTGCAGTTAGGATCAGAGTTAATGCATATTCTTAAAGATGGAGGCGTGGCCTGTGGGTGGAAACTTTTTAAGTGCATTTCCTCCTTGATAGGGATCAGAAATTCAAGTTTTAGTCCCATCACTCGAATACGATACTGAAAAACACTTGATCAGAGGGAGACCAGTGCCTAACAAAGGCAGAATGGTTTCCAGTGAGCCACTTTTTTCTTCTAAAGTGACATAATTTTTCTAATGAATTACTTCAAGCAGTCGTACCAATATAATGACTTGTCCTTTGGACCAGTCTCTCCACTAGCAAAGTGAAATTCCGACAACTACGTCTACTCCAAGTAACAACTTCAAAGTCGCCCTCTTCACTCGCCTCCGCCACCACCCTCGACTCGTCTTTCACAAAATCATTAGTGAAGGAAAAGACCAGAATAAAATACGAGGTTAAAGTCAAATTTAACCAGCAGTAAAGTTTTTAACATGTTCAAACTCTCTAGCCATAAGATAACACCATATAACATGGAAAATCCCATATTTACAACATGGGGTCAGCATTTGTTGTCTCTTATAGCCGAATTAATAGTCTTTTAACCAAAGTTTTAAAAATAGAATCGGACCAGCCGATCCAACCAAGTCGAACCAGAATCGGAAGGAATTCTGGCTCAGTCCTATTTCAAAACCGGATTTCCCTAAAAACCATGATAACTGATCTAGTTCGACCTAAAATCTGTCCGGGTCTCAATCCAGTTTACTGAAAAAGCCTTAATATGGTCTGAAACCAACCCATAACCCAGTTCACCATCAAATATACTCAGACAATCACAACATGGTTATTGATATGCATAAAACGATGATAATATAGAAAATATTTTGTAACATTTGAATATGGTTTGAAGTTTGAACCCTCGTTCCACCTGGTTTAACCCGGTTTGGCCAAAACCGCCACTCTCCCGGTTTGATAGATGGTTCGGTTTTTATGACAAAGGTTTGGTTTAGAGGGTAAACTGTTCGATTTTTACCACATTGATTTAAGTATCAAGGAATGAGTTAGGCCGGAGCAGAGCATTCCAAGACACAGGTCGGGGCATCAACTGATTTAATCCGACTATTTGGGTGTGAAATCAAGGTTCAGAAACGAAGCGAAGCGGTGCATGGCTTTGTAATACACTTTACAAAGCCCATATGTAGCTGGAAATCTAGTACTTTTGCCATTTCACACGCATGGTCAAGAGATTAAGTACCGAATTGTTGTTGTTGTTGGTACTCCTCCCAGGTCATCTAAAGGCTAAGCCTCATGTGGACAAACACTGCATGCGAGTCTCTGTCAAGCTTTTCTACAAACACGTAATGGCCACAAGACCATCCGTGGCGAAAACGATGCCTCGGCTGCAAAATATAATCCGAAGCCCGAGGGAGCAACCCATTCGGGCATTTCTACAAGCAATATATGAGCATGAGGCGCTGAGTAACACATCTTTTTTACCTTCCTTGATAAGTAATCACTTCTGTAGCTTCTGCAAGTTTATTCAGGAGTCAAATCAGAGCCACCGACCGTCCTCGGTCTCCACCATTTCTCTCGCTCGTCCCTGCAAGACTACGCTGAATTTAGTAAATTGGGGTCCGTCTCTCCAAGGCTTCTTCTTAGGAGGGTAATCCGAAGTGGGATCTATTTGGAATCTCACAGTCTGCAGCCTGGTGAAATCATTCTGTTTGTGGCTTTTTGTTCTTGCGCTTTCTATATAACGAGGTGGGAATTCGTCTCCGGTGGTAGACGGAAGACGATCGTTGTGTTGAGAATCGAGATCTGCTCAGATCAGCAGAGGTGGAAGAAAGATACTGGTCTTCCAGCGTCCGCTCGGGTTTTGCTCTTTTTTTCTTTTGTGCAGAGGGGAAAGGGGCAGCGGATCCGTCCCGTTTTGCGCGGAATCTCGTTGCTTGCATCGACGTCAGCGTCATCGAGTTTTGGCGTTTTGTCTCCGCCGATTCTTTGTTTAATCTCTTCGCTTTCCGTTGTTCGGATTTGGCGGAAATCTTATTTCCCTTTTGCGGCTTTTGCTCCGCCTCTTCTTCTAGAAGGAGAGCAGTGGTTAGAGGATAAGAGGGAGCTGTGTTGGATCTCTGCAATCGGACGAGAGGAGAATCGGGTTCTGTCCTTCTGCGGTAGTTGGAGAAATGGGGATTTGTGAGGAGGAGAAGGTATTGGATGATTCCGAAACGGAAGTTCTGATTCCAGGTTTACCATACGAGATAGCAGAGCAATGTCTCGTGCATCTCCCCTTCCCCTGTCAAACTCTGGCTCGATCTGTGTCCCGGTCGTGGAAGAGGGCCTTCTCGAATCCCAATTTCATTATATCCAAGAAATCCCTCTCGCTCTCACTCCCTTACCTCTTCGTCCACGTATTCCACAAATCGACCGGCCACGCGCGGTGGCAGGCCTTCGACCCCAGGTCCGGCGGCTGGTTCCCGTTGCCGCCGATGCCCGGCGCGCGTAAATTCTGCTCGCCAGGGAGCCTGGCGACGGCGGCGCTGCAGCGGGAGGGGAGGCTGTTCGTCCTGGGCGGGGCCCGGTCGGACACCCAGTCGCCCCTGCAGACGCTGTCCTGCTACCACGCGGCGACCAACGCGTGGTCATCGGCGCCGCCCATGCGGACCCCGCGCGCGTTCTTCGCGGCGGCGAACGTCGGCGGGAGGATCGTGGCTGCTGGCGGCGACCCGGGCGCGAGCGCGGAGTGCTACGACCCGGCGCAGAACCGGTGGTGTGGGGTCGCCGGGATGCGGTCCGGGATTCCCCGGTACGACGCGGCCGCGGTCGGGTCGCGCCTCTACATCACGGAAGGGTGGTCGTGGCCCTTCACGTTCGCGCCGCGGGGCGCCGTGTACGACGCCGAGTCCGACCGGTGGGAGGAGATGCCCGCCGGGTTGTGCGAGGGCTGGACGGGGGCCGCCGTCGTGCTGGCGGGGCGCCTCTTCGTGATCCGGGAGCACGGTGATCGGAGGCTCAAAGTGTACGAGTCCAAGACGGACACGTGGCGGGAGGTGGCCGGGGAGGGGCTCCCCCGGGAGGTGCGGCGACCGTACACGGTCACCGCGGCGGAGGGTTGGATATATGCAGCCGGGAGCGGCGCGGACGTGTCGGTCGGGAAGGTGGCGGAGGACGGCCGCGGCGGGTGGAGGGTGGAGTGGGTCGTCGTTAAGGGACCCGCCGAGTTCGCCGAGTTCGCCCCTTCCAACTGCGAGGTCTTGTACGCGTGAGGTTCAAGTCTCACAGTCCTTAATTTTTCTATCTATACAAGTATACACTTATCACTCTACTCTATCGGAGCCATGTACTCTGTAAAATCGTGTTACTTTTTCTTCTTTTTTTCCCAAACTGAGGAATAAATACATATATCCACGATCGAGTCCCCAACTGAATCGATACAACACAGTATTTCTCCACTATCAAAGATTTTGTATTCTGTGAAAAAATTTCATATATCTAATCTGGGCCACCTTGTGAGGTGGCATGTCAGGAACAAGATGCGCATTCCATTCCACGTATCTCAAGGAACATAGCCCAAATACATGCACCATGGTACAAGAGTTTGGACAATCTTCCATAAAAAACAAACATCAAACTGGGGGAAGCTTGTGTAATGCAATCACATCGTGGTCAGCACTCACTCAGAATTGTGCATGCACTCCTTTTGTCATATTAAACAAATCGGGTACGTATTAAGATGACTCTAGTCTTCAGGTTGGTAAGACGCTACATTTCCATTGATGTGGATGACATTAGACCAAACGAGATATCACCTTCTTCCTACTAGCTATATTTCTACATTTGTGGATGGAGAAAACAATTTTCCCTTTTCCATTTCCTAAATAGTGATGGAGAAAACAATTTTCCCTCTTCAAATTTTCTGATCTGGTTCATATTCCTAGTTTCCTTCCATTCACAAACTTATCAACAGACAAAAGTTCCTGCACATTTACCTAATGTTATCTTTGTTAAAATTAATTTACCTAATGTTATCTGTGTTAAAATTAATTTACCTAATGTTATCTGTGTTAAAATTAATTTACCTAATGTTATCTATGTTAAAATTAATTTACCTAATGTTACCTGTGTTAAAATTAATTTACCTAATGTTATCTGTGGTAAAATTAATTTATAAGAGGTTTATTGGATAGATTACAATCTGACGTATGGGATTTTAACCCTAAGAGCGTTTTTTTCGACATTATCAATTTAGATATAGATGCACATTCGTACAAGAGAAATGTATCGTCAGACTCCAACAGACCATGTGTACACCATGTGAGAGAGACTCCAGGATTCTTAGGAATATAAATAATTGAGCTCTATCCTCATCCATGTCACTTTACTTGAATTTCGTACAATTATTTTGTTCTTCGATAGGCTATAAACTAGGTTGATTAACTACATGAAGCATGAATTATTAACGACAATATCTGAGAAATACTGGCGAAATGCCTTAATTCAGTTCTTAATCATGCCATCTAACGGAAGCTATATTTTTTAATGAAATTCAAAACTAAAAGATATATGCAATAATGGTTTGTGTCTAATGTAAGTTTGTTCAGGATATTCTAGGTTGTTATCAAATTTATTTCTTTATTTTAATTTTTTATTGTTCTAAAATACGCAATAATGGTTTTAGTGTTTACTCTTTAATGAAGTTTGTTGAGGGTTGTCCAGTTCATTAAAATATTTGTTTACTTTATTTATTGTTTTGTTATCCATGATATTGTTGGAAGATTGAACTTTCACGGATCTTTTAACCTACTCTTATGATATTGTTGGATGATTGAACTTTCACGGATCTTTTAACCTACTCTTACTCTAACCTTTCCACTCGCGCTTTTCCTGCAATGCCGGGCGAAGGCAGCGACCTGTTTTGCGCTTCAATTAGAGCCACACAACCATCACAGAAAATACACCTGAAACAGCATCCAATGCTGTTCACTAATTTGTAAATAGCCAAATCAGAAAGGAAGAAGATAATATACAGGAAAAAACCCTTACAAATGAGAAACTAGGTCGTGTTTTATCGTACCTTGCAAGGACAAGCCTGTTTACAGCTGCGCAGAACACTGAAACGCCAACAATCGGAACAACAATCTCTCACATATAGTCCTTAGGCACGCTTCCTTTTCCTTGAACATGACCTCCTCCTTTGCTTTCTTAAATCTGCGTACCAAGCAATGCAGGTATGCATTCAGTGTGCAAGTTATATAAGCAACAGATTATTGTGGAAGAACCAAGTCACCATATACAGCACTAAAATGCACAACAAGGAGCAGGTAAGACATGTTCAAAACTCGTTTCATCTAATAAAAATGTAAATCACATGACCAAAGACCTCAAATGACAACAGTAACTATATACCTCCACCCCTTGCTCTCTTAAAGCGAGTAGACCAGCCTCAGTACATATTGCCTTTATATCTGCCGCAAAAATTCATCTTTAGTCATCACAGATTCTTCTAGGTTGACATCATCAGGCAAGGTCATCCTTGAAGTGTGAATCTGGAAACCCACATAAAGGGGTCAAATTAATCAATAAAACAGAGTAAAAGAGATCCTCTTTTACAACTGGAATAAGAAATTCACTACAAGCGGCATACACATAGAAACGAGTAAGTAAGATTGTCTGCCTGAAAAATTCGCCTCCTTGTCTTTATATCTGGAAGAGGAAATTCAATTTCCTATCTATACGACCCAGTCTAAGCAAGGCAGGATCAAGGTTTTCAAATCTGTTTGTTGCAAGGATCACTTTGACATCAGCCCTCGAATGAAAACCATCCAACTGATTCAACATGGTTCTCTGTATTTCACGCTCACCCCCAGAATGGGCATCATATCTGCAACATTAAAAAGTTAATAACCAGCTCAACTAACAAAAGCCAAATGAATTCAATTTTTACCGTATGCCGCTCATTCACCTTTTTGTACCAACAGCATCAATTTCACAATAAAAACTATTGAAGGAGACAGATCATCAGCCACCCTGAAAAGTTCTCCTAATTTTGGACCATCGCCTCAATACTTCTGAATCAACTCACTTCCAACAACCTGCAAGAACGCCGTTGAAGTTGAGTTAGCCACAGCCTGCACCGTCATTCAACAGAGACTTTTACTATTCAGTGTATGATAGACATTATCTAGGAAAATTGATCACTGAATTTGTGCTTAAACAATTCAAACATCAACAGAACTATGTGTGACACCTCTAATTACCTTATACACAAGCAGGTTGTTGGAAGTGCAAAATCATGTGTAAAATCATGGCTGAATACTGTAAGCTCAGATTCAAATTCACTAGGACATCATAACCTATACCAACTGAAGAAACCATGTCAAAATCTCTTCAGTTAAGTCGTTTCCAAAGGCTGCTAGTGTTCCTCATGAAACAGAAAAGAGATGTATATCAAGAAGATTCAGTTACCAAAACTGCATATACAAAATATATCTATAATACTTTTCTCTTTCTGTCCACTTCATCCTTTTCAGCACTATTTGAACCAATAATCGTTTTACAGTTTCTCAGACAAATAAAAAAATGGATTCACTTTGTTGTTCACATCAGCCATTTAACTCGAGAACAAGATTAAAATCAAAGAAGTTATGCCAAGGATATCCATCAGAAGTTATAGTGAAGCACAAGCTATAACCATGATTCAAATTGTGTATAAAGACAAGGGAAAGGAAACAAAATGACAGTTGAATTGGCGGAGAGGAAACTACATGTACAGGAATGAAATGGTTAAGGAACAACTTCCTCTTAATAATATTAATAGTAAAGATATGCCCTGGACACTTTTCTTTTCTCAGATTACAGTTTTCATATAGCAAGAATTTTAAGCCTACAAACCCACTGAAGTGAGCAGAATTCCTTTAAGAAACGTTAATTTAGAGAAGCTAGTTGGGTAAAGATTTCAAAAAGGCAGTGGGAAGTATACATTTAAAATTGAAGTTAGATTTTCAAGCAACCATATGCTTATCCGCTTAACGATTCTTCCATTGAATAGTCTGCATAAAGCTACACAAAAATGAGCTTGTGAAATTAATTATTTTATAATTTATACTAAAACTTCTGAAAACACTAACCTTAGCAAGTAAAGTTTAACCCATGCCAGGCTCTCCATAGAGTATTACTCCTTTTGGAGGCTTAATTCCATTGTCTTCATACAACTCAGGATGAGTAAGTGGAAGTTCCACTGCTTCCTTGATTTCCTGGATTTGTACATCTCTGCCACCTATGTCAGCATATGATTCTAATGGAGCCTTCTCGACCTTCATCAAAGAAACCTGGGCCCTTCATCTTGAAGGAGCTCAACTATTGACACAACCTGATGATAAAGCACAAAATAAAATTATCCAACTATAAAAACTTTTTGAAAGTATAAGCATGAACTTTCCTGCAATACTCCAGACAAAACAAAAAGAGTTATAATAAAGTTTACAAATTCCAAATATATGAAATGTGTAATTCCAGTTCCACAAATATAAAATGTGCATTACCAGTTCTATAAACATAAAATGTGTGTTACCATTTCCACGAATGTAAAATGTATATTAACATTTCCACAAATGTAAAATGTATATTACCTTTTCCACGAATGTAAACTGTATATTACCAATTCCACGAAAATAAATGCATTCCCAATATAATCATAAATGTAACTTTTGGAAAAAAATTATCAAATTAGAAAGCCTACAACTATTTGATTTATTAATGCTGATAGAATCAAAACACTGATTCTCTTTTCCTGTAAGCAACTTCAACTATCTCGAAATTAAAATTTTAATGTTCATAAAATTCAGACCCCTGCGAAATCCTATTTACCTCCTTCACATAAAAAATTGTGCCATGAAAAAAAATCAACTCATCTCTCTTAACCTATTCATTGAGTGTTCAAGACGTAGTATACAACTCCAATATGTTACCGAGAAAGTAAATCCAGATGAAGGATTTCTAAGGATAAAAAAATTGACGACTTGAACACAATGCCAATCCTTCTATATGCATGTGAAGAA
The DNA here is from genome assembly GCA_019845555.1 of Aristolochia fimbriata. Lineage (NCBI taxonomy): Eukaryota > Viridiplantae > Streptophyta > Magnoliopsida > Piperales > Aristolochiaceae > Aristolochia > Aristolochia fimbriata. The sequence goes on from CM034078.1 coordinate 2,910,316, forward strand.
GTGGAAGAGGGAATAGCCCAACTCTGGACACCTTAATGTCCATGATCTAAGAAAGGAAAACTAAAATATTCTTTCAAGGTACTTTTTCTTAAGAACTTGACACATACAGCAAGGAAAGAAAAACAAAGGAGATATGCAAACCACTAATTGACTGCAGATGCAAACAACGGGACGCACATACCAAAATTAGGTGCTTATAGGGCCTGATCTTGGATGTGTTGCATATGGTCTACCAAACATCTGACATGTCTAACTTTTTGGTGTGAGTTTAGCTAAAAACTATTTACATATATTCCACGCCTAACATATAGTTTCAAAACAAGCAATGTACCTTGTGTTCAGATCAGAGAACGCATAACCTATTGAATAAGCTACCTGGTGAATGCCATCACAAGAAGAGAAAATATCTACTTAATAAAACATGAAGTCATCATATGCTGTGGGGTCATAACTTGAATGAGCCAACATAAAAAGGGTTATATGATGAGGCAACCTATAGAAAGAGTTAACTGGTTAAAACAAGAGTTTTCATCAAAGGCCAAAAGGGCCTAAAAGTGAAAACCGTCATACGATGGGATATCAAAATATCATGAATACTAGATGCTTTTGGGACCAACATAAGGCATAGATGTCAGATTCACCCAATTCAAATGAGATACTGTTAATGTTCACCCTTCAGACACCAAAAATCTTCAGACGATCAAATGCTGGACGTTGCAGAAGTTCTATTTTCTTTCATTTAAAAATAATTCCTTCTCGAACTTATTCCAAGACCCATCGACTGCAACATGTTAGGAAACTTTTTCTCATACAGATCTTCGTTACTCATAAACATCTACAAAGACAAATTCCATCGTCAGCATCATACAACATGATGGAACGGATCCACGAACCTCCAGAACCGTGCATATAAAACTCCAAATAAATTTACTCCAAGACCTAACTTTAACTTCTTAATACTCTTAGATGCTAAAACAAACTAAACCAACAAATTCACGTGATAAACAGTAGCAGAATCGTGATGGCGTTGCCACAGAGCAAGGAAAAAACATAATCAATCCCGAGAAGCACGACTACACGAACGAAAAACAAAATGAACGAAATCAACCGTCCTTATTGTGCATGGCAATAGCACAACCTGGCTCCAGCTGATCCTTATCAACAAAGGAAAGAAGATAGTAGTCCGACCGACGAGGACACAATGGCGTGATCCTCATCAATTAGCTCCTCCAAATTATCGACGCTCATGGGCGAACCACGCAGATCATCGACCTTCGATCTGTCTTCCTCGTTCTTGTCCTCCTGCGGCTTCAAGCGCTCCTCGTTCTCGGAAAGGAACTTCGCCGTGGGCGGCAACAGAACAGACTGGATCGTCACTGGAGTCGGGAGAGCAAGCAAGAGTGACCAGTATTAACAGTTTAATTCGTTTTTAAATTCAGACTTGGGAGGTGTTGGCGCCATTGCCATAGCAGTTTCTCATACTGACCGTAAGGGCCCCTGCCCGCCATATTCAATTTAGTCATTTTATAGCCTAATCTACAAATACAGAGTTACGGACGCTACAAAATTGAAATGAAGAAGGATTTTTTAAAATAACAGCAAAACACATATTCACGGAATGTTACAGATTTGCAAATAAAGTGTACCCGAAGAGCAATTACACAATGCGTCATTAAATAGTTTATAACTTTATACCAATGTTTTAAAACCCGAATCTGAACCAGAATGGAGGCCAAATCGGTTTTAGTGACTCGGCCCAGTTCAGTGTAACCAGCATTATTTTTGCCACTTTTCTTATAAAAATGTTAAATATATATAAAGTATGATGTATAATATTCAAGGGTCCAACCCCGTTTTTCTGGGTATAACTAAAAGTACCGATTTGATGACCGGTTGGGTTTTTAAAACATTGGTTTAAACTTAAAATAAACTTGAAAATATTTAAAATAAATAAAAGTGTCATTTAAATCCACAGTGAAAGTGAATAGTATAATAACCCTAAATACTAGAGTATTAAAAATCAGACCGGACTGGCGAGTTCGACATAATCGGAGGCCAGCCGGTTCTTACTAACTTGGTCCGGTTCACTATAATAGGCAAGAGAAAAGAAACGCAAAAAAAAAAAAATCATCACCTCTAAATCACTTATTTTGTTTTATTGCCTATGAAAATATTAAATATACCAATGTTTTAAAAACCGAACCGCCCATCAAACCTGCAGTATGTTCGGTTTTAGTTGAACCTGGTTAGACCGGGTTGGACCAATGGTTCAACCATTGAATATTATCCACTATACTTTATAAATAAGTTATATTTTTATAGGTAAAAAGACAAAATTAATGTTGATTACAGAGAACCGCGCTGAGTCAATAAGAACCGGATTGGCCTCCAATTCTGGTTCAATCGGGTTGGACCGGTCAGTTCGGTTTTTAAAATAGTGAAATACACATAAATTATAGGATATAATATTTAACTATTAAAGCATTGGTCCAAGATCTAAATCTATCTGGGTTCTACCAAAATCGGATATACTACTGGTTCGATGATCCGTTTGGGTTTTAATAAATATCAAATAATATTCCATAATAAATATTATTAAATATTAATAACATTCAATCTTTTAAAAATTATATTTATTTTGTAATAATATGTTTTTTGAGAGGCGCTTTTCTTTTATATTATACATCATACTCTATAGCACTGTTTTAAAAACCAAACCGGACCGGCCGGTCCAACAACCTGGCTGAACCATAATTGGAGGTCAATCCGGTTCTTATTAACTCGGCCCGGTTCTCTGTAATCGACATTAATTTTATCTTTTTACCTATAGAAATATAACATATTTATAAAATATTAAAGATAATATTCAATGATTGAGTCCAACCCGACGTTCGACCAAAACCGAACATACTACCGGTTTGATTGCCGATTCGGTTTTTAAAACATTGCTCTATAGTTATCAGAAAATTCATATAAAAATATTTGACCTTTATCTTAATTTAGCGCGTCCTCCAAAAAATGGTGCGTATGACGATCGAAAAAAATTCAGAGAAATCACGGACGCGCAACAAAAAAAAAGTGATTTCTGATCATCACGGATGGTCCACTGTCCCAATATGAACAGACTTATAGGCAGGCAAGGACACATTCATCCAACGGGAGCGATGCGTAGCCTGGGGCACAAGAGCATATGCAGTGGACCACAAAGGAATATGCCGTGGGGCCGACAACGAAGAACCTCATACGGAATCGAACCCGAACCCGGGCCCTCACCGCCCTTATCGCGGTGACGTCATTAAGCAAAGCTTCCCCGAGGAAAAGCGTATGGAGATAAATTATTCGTCTCCCACTAAACCATCTCGCGCCACGTGGCGACCTACCTGGCACCGAAGAACCAGGGCATCTTGCAACCATGGCGGTCATTCCCTCCCATTCCCAATTCCCATCTTCCATTGCCATCGCCCTTCTCTCTTCCTCCTCTCCTCTCTCTCCTCCTTTTTCATTTTCTTCTTTTTATTTTTTATTTTTAATATTATAATTTTTTTAATCTTATTTTTCGACCTCCCTGTATCTGATCGGAGCTCTCTAGTGTGTTCCTTTCGTCTGTGGTAACGGGAATTTGATAAAGTACTCAATTTTCCTGTTCCTATTTTTGTGATTTATTTGTCCAGTTCGTGCATCGTTAGGCGATCATCGTTGGACTTCCGGATTGTTTCCTTCGAATTTCGGACGTGCAAGGTATTGCTCCGGTCTCTGTTCCCGTATTTCTGTTTGCTTCCGCGGGCATCAGTTGATGTGCATTTTTTTTTTTTTTGCCGTCTGTGGTGGACTTACGTATCTAGAGATCTCGACGTTGGGGGTTCGGACCTCTTCGTTATTCAATAAAGAGTAGTTCGAATTCGGATTTTTGGTTTCGACGTTTATATTTATTGTGGTTGTAGGCATATCCCGGTGGGTAATTTTCGCTGCTGATGGGAATTGTCACCATGTCATTGTTATCTCCGACGCCTCCAATCGTCGGTTGATGTCGGGAAGCCGCGTGCAACCATTCGGGTCAAACTCTGGGGTTGGGTATGGAGTTCTTGTCGATTATCCGAGGAGACATGAATGGGTTCGGATCGGCTTTTCACAGCCCTCGATCCTAACCCAGATGTGTAACCGAGGGCTGGACTGCCTAGCATCCTCACAGTCTGAAAGAACTATCAACCACCAACAGGCTGTGTACGTGATGGAGAGCTCTACATCTCCTTCTCCCGTTAACTCGCCCACTCTCGGAAACAACGGTGAAACCCCTCGCGTGAAATTCCTCTGCAGTTTCGGCGGGAGCATTCTTCCCCGCCCCCTCGACGGGAAACTCCGCTATGTTGGAGGTGAAACTCGTATTGTTAGTATTCCTCGGGATATCAATTTTAGTGAACTAATGCTACGGATGAAAGAACTCTTTGAGGGAGCCACCACTTTAAAATATCAGCAACCTGATGAGGACCTTGATGCGCTAGTATCTGTTGTTAATGATGATGATGTTACTAACATGATGGAAGAGTACGATAAACTGGGGGCTGGCGATGGATTCACCAGACTAAGAATTTTCCTATTCTCGAATTCTGACAATGATATGACACACTTTGATACGGATGAGAGAGAAACAGAACGGAGATATGTAGATGCCCTGAACAGTCTGAATGACACTCCTGGCACTGAAAATAAAATTCAAGGTGGGGCTGAACAATTCTTGCCTACACCCGGACAACCACAGTTTAATCTATGTCTCAACGTACCTCATCCTTCTGTTGGCCAGGGTCTGCACCAACAATCACATGCTGCTAGATACAACCAGGGTGACGTGGAGCCTCCATGGAGTCCAGCATATTATTCCTCCGTAGGGTCTCTTGCTCAAGATCCTCGGTTGGACTTCCCATCATCACCTTCAGGAGGTCGGTACCGTGTGCCATTGGGAGAGTCACATGATAGATTAGCTGATGATTATGTCCGCCAGCAGGTGAATCATCAGTATGATCATCAACCACAAACTTATATGGAGAATGTGGTGTGGATGCCCCCAGGAGCTGTAGTCGCTGATAAAGGTGGTTTTCCTGGCAATTTAGGTCCTTCTCATGGCAATAACAGTGGTTTTGAAGGAAATAGCATATGTGAGCATTGTCGAGGGGTTTTTCAGAGACTCCCTGATGCACGATGGAGGCATGGACAACCCCATGTGGAACACGTTCATATGGAACACCTGAGTTCCACCAATGAATTTGCTCAGTTTAGTAATCCATGTCCCGGGTGCTTCCACACCGTAGAAACTTATGCACTGAATCAGGAAACTGAACCTCGCACTTTTTATAATGAACCACATACTCACGAAAGAGGGTGGGTTCTACAACAGTTGAATCAGAGACCGGAGGAACCCAGGCCTCCCCTCTCTGGAGCTGGACGAATCAACGAGCAGTACATTGTGGAAACCAGTGGCATTAATTTCCCCCTAGAGGGTCATTCTGTGGTGCCTAATTGTGGTAATCAAGAGGACTCACGGATCCGCACTGGTGCTGATTTGGGAAGTGAGGGATATCATGAACACGGTATTGGGAATGGGCACCATTTACATGTTCAGGAACAACCTCTCATGGGTGGGCCTCATGTGCATAAACCAGCCGCTGAAGAGTGTGGAATCTGTTATGGTAATGTCTTGCCAAGCTATGGGGTGGATAATCTTTATCAAGTCCCTCACGGTTCACCTCCAATTCAGGCTTTTAGGAGAATTTTACCAAATTCTATCCGAGGAGGTCCATCATATGAAGCAGCAGGATTGATTCCACAAACAAACGGCACAATCCATACAGGGCTTATGAGGACTCCTCAAGAGGGGAGTCCGAGATTTTCTTGCATGATTTTTGAGGATAAAAATGCTTGGGCTGGACAGTCACAGAACGTATATGGACATGATGGGTCATCAGTTATCAACTCAAACATTGGTACCCACAACAACGTGGATTTGGTTCAGCCTCAACCTGGCATCCAAGACTTTGTTGTTTCTTCAAACCCAGTTTTGGTTGATGATACACTTGCTTCCTTACCTGTTTCAGAGCACCATAGTACTCCTAAAAATGGCAGTCAGGTGGTGTCACTGGTGAGGTTACCACAGGATAGAGAAGTCCCTGGGGATATCTATGCTACAAGAAACAGAGAAATGGGGATGGTTGATGAAGTGCAAAGTAGTCTATCTCTAAAGAAAAACCTGGAGAGGGGGTTTGATTCCAATCATGTAATTATTAGTGAAGAGATTGGCCATACAACAGAAAGAAATAACAAACCAGATACTCATGAATCTTGCAAAGACGAGGCATCCTTGGTGCAACCTTTAACTTCCTTACCTGAGTTGATCACATCTATGAAAAGAACAGCACTGGAAGGTCTAGAGGACATGAAGGCAAAGGCTCAAGAAGATGATGGCTCATCCGCTCTTAATGCTAAAGATCCTTCACAGCATTCAGTACCTGCAGTGAGCATACTATTCTCCTACGTCTTTGATAGTAACTTTATTTATTACTATTTTTTTTTTCTAATTATCCTAACTGTTGTGTTCTCGATAGGGTGTCCATATGGAGGCAGAGCAGGATTCTGATAGTGAGAATCCAAATACATCCACGATCGAGCCTACAACGGCAGAGGCAGAGGCATTGGCGAAGGGATTGCAGGTCTCCATATATTTGACTTTGCTGCTTCAAAAAACATTTTTTGACATTGTGTTAGTATGCAGCTACTTCTGGTTTTCAGTTTTTATGATCTGCTTATTTCTTTGTTCAGACAATAAAGAACGATGATCTGGAGGAAATCCGAGAGCTTGGTTCTGGCACATATGGGGCTGTTTACCATGGTAAATGGAAAGGTTCTGACGTCGCCATTAAAAGAATAAAAGCGAGCTGCTTTTCTGGAAGACCATCTGAAAGAGAGCGTTTGGTAGTTTCTATAGCTCATCTCCCTCATATCTTTCTACTGCATAAATATATCTACCATGTAAATGGAAAATGTCCTCTGGTCTTGCTATTTCCATTGACATGTTTTATCCCTGCTGCCCGTGCCGTTTTTCCTTTTCTATGCAATGTCAGATATATTTATTCTGTACTTGAGTCTGAAGTTTTTTTTTATATTATACTTTTACAATTTGGTTTGTTATTGTCTTTGTGCATTCTGGCTGATATGATGATAGGAAAGTATAACTAAGGGGGGAAGAGAACTCAAAGAGGAGATGAGAAAAGAGATGATAAGAGGGAGAAACATAACCCTTGCTCCGTAGTTGATGAGCCAAAGGCTCCATCCACAGTTTCTGTAATTAACATGTGATAATTGCTGTTCTTTCTTGCCCAACTCATCTGTTATCTCTCAAGATAGAATGTGAGATTTCATAATTTCATACAACCTTTGCACACTAACCAACTGCTTTCATTGTTGTACCTCTAGATTGCAGATTTTTGGAAAGAGGCTTTGATCTTGAGTTCATTGCATCATCCAAATGTTGTATCTTTCTATGGCATAGTTCGTGATGGTCCCGATGGAACTCTAGCAACTGTTACTGAGTTCATGGTTAATGGATCTCTAAAGCAATTTCTGCAGAAGAAGGACAGGTAAATGGTTGTTTTGAATATGTGTTCCTCTCATCTGTTTATCCTGTCTCTCTCAACTTTTTTGTGTTGTTTTTGTTTTCTTTATAGAACAATAGATCGGCGTAAGAGGCTTATAATAGCCATGGATGCAGCATTTGGAATGGAGTATCTGCATGGAAAAAACATAGTCCATTTTGATTTGAAATGTGAGAATCTATTGGTCAATATGAGAGATCCCCATCGCCCTGTATGCAAGGTAAGTTGAAGTGATCTGTACTTTTACGTGAAGTTTGTATCAAGTAAATGAATACTTTGTCATGATGATTACTGAACTAAGATGAGTCACTCTTATAGGTTTAAATTTATAGGTTGTTAATGCTCTTTGCTGACTTGGAGGTTGTTTCACATGTTATTTTTTGAGAGTTGGTAAACTTCCTTAAAAATGAATGTCTGAGAGTTGCTAAAAGCTTAACATTGTTGAGATGAACAAGGTAAAAAATGGAGAGAAATGAAGCCATTGTGTTATTGATTGGTCCTTATGTACAATCCCGGCTTATTGTTATATACCATATTTTCCTTTTAGATTGGGGATTTGGGATTATCAAAGGTAAAACAACACACTATGGTGTCAGGAGGGGTGCGTGGAACTTTACCATGGATGGCACCTGAACTTCTTTCTGGTAAAAGTAACATGGTATCTGAAAAGGTGAGGCCACTGTTCCCGAGTGATGATTTTATACTTGATTGTTGTCAACAATGAATCTTCTTTATCTTTTGTGTGCAATGTGGTGTAAATATTTTAAATTTTCCTTCCTCCAATAAAAAAAAAAAAAAAAAAAAAAAAAACAAACAAAAAAACTTAAGTTCTTGGATATCTTATGGTTGTGTAGATTGATGTTTACTCTTTTGGGATCGTCATGTGGGAGCTTCTTACTGGAGAGGAACCGTATACTGATATGCATTGTGCTTCTATAATTGGTAAGTGTCATATATTAAAGAGTTGGTTGTTACTGCATGCTTAGAAACTGGTTATCTTGATGGAAACTGGTGACTGTCTGTGCTCCTCATATTTGGACGTGAGATACATATTGATTCCTTATCTCTTAGCTGTTATAGCTTTTGGAAAAAGAGAATTTCATTAAGAGGAAGAGATGCAAAAAATACAAGTGGCTTGAACAAGGAACAATCCCCCCCAACACAGTCATGCTACGCCAATGGGGAATGAATTACTCTCATTGCAATGTGTGTTTGTGATTATATCATTCATAGGCACTGTAAAATCCTTAACATGGGAGTGCAGCAGTTGTCTTTGTCAATTTTGGTAGAAGAATGTTTCATTCTTTCAAATATGAAATCTTGTGGAGCAATGTCCTTGTTTTTCTTTTACTTGGATAATGGTGATAATGATTAAGCATGTGAAAACAAACCACTGGAAAGTAACACTTTTCTTTTTCGCAATTAGAAAGCATATAATATTGCTAGATGACCACCATTACTTGTAGTGTGAACTTCATGGGTTTTATTATGTGTTTGAGGTATTTCTGTTGAAGTGTTAAGGGGTGCTAGATTTTAAATGCCAATACCTTGAGAACGACAGCCTTCAAAACTAGTTGCAGTGTGTTTCTGGATCCCACTTGAGCTGAGTTTTGCCATGACTTGACGGCTCTCCATGCTTTTTAGCACATGTCTATTTGGAGCTCCTCTTATGGTAAATGGCTAAAGAAAGAGAATTTTGCTGTTGCTCTCGAGCTTGGCACTAATAGACCATGAAACCATGATTCTTATGAAATAGTAAATGGAAGAACTTAATATTAAACCATTTTGTGTAAACCACTGCTGCGACTTAAGACTGTGGCATTGACAAGCACAGGGAGAGTATCATATGGAATCTGCCATATGCACTTCTTCATGTGGCATTTAAAGCAAAAACTAAACAAACTATGCATTCTTTTTAAGATAGCGAGTTCTGTGGATTATTTATTTAATTATTGTTATTTAAAGAAGGTGTTTTTATTGCCCTGAGGGCAGAATAGAAGTAGGGTGCTGTATACAAGACATTATTTGGGGGTGTGGGATGGGGGGGATTTCCCTTATAACAAGGGATTGGAGGGAGACACCCCTAGAATGAAATTATGCACAAAACCTGAAAAATACTCCAAAGTTTCCGAAGGCACTATTCATGTCATCAGCTAAAGGTTGTTTCCCTGCCCCATTGTTTTTGCTTTAATGAGTGCTGCCTTCTTGGTAGTTTTATGGATCCCACTGGGATCCTGTTGTTGGCAACAAGGTGTGTAGATTTGTTTCTATTCAAGTCCTACCAGTATCATCCACATTTTTGGAGTGCTCCTGGGTACAAATATTATTGTACGAGCATTTTAAGTGAAGCAAAGAGAAAAGAAATTGAGGGTACTTAAAAAAACCGTTCGCGGTTGATGTTTCACATGTTCAAACATGTCTTTCATGATAGATATCATCTTTGTTATTGCTATTTAAGGGAATTCATATTTTGGTTGACTATTTTAAATGGTAAGTTATGGAGGGTAATGTGAATGTGGTCGCTTTTGTTCTTATAAAAATATGGTGGAATGCATTACCTTGCAGAATTTGTTTGTAATATGCCTGTTCATTTTTCTTCAAATGAATATTTTGTTCCTAGAAAAATTGACTGGCCATTGTTTCTCAGGACAAATTCATTTTCTGCAAAAAATGTTTCAGTTTGCCAATCTGTGGTTGTAGATGTGTTTAAGGTTTTCCATTGTAGTTTGTTATCTATTGTCAACATGCTTTTACCCCACAGTTTTTCAATGTGTTCTTAAAGTTTTGTTGCAATTAGGGCAGAACGTTTTTCTGATTGAAAAAATTTCTGTGAGTGTATTAGTACTAAGTAAAAATAAATAGGATTTTTCAGTCTAGTGGCCTGCTAAAAATTACTACTGTGTGACATCATTTTTATTCTTTAAGAACCGTATTGCTCCTAGGCACTATGCTATTTGGATTGTATCTATATTTTGTTGCTGAAAAAACTCTGCAACAACAATTTTGAAGTAAAAAAAAAAAAATCTATTGAGGATTGTAAATGTAATTGCCTTGTGTGATATGGAACTTCATGGAGGGTATAGCTATGTTTGATTCATGCTTGACAGCTTGTACACTGTGCAGCTGTCTTAAGTTTAATTGAGCGTTTGCAACACATTCCATTGATCTAGGGAAGACATGCTGTAGTTCTGTCATCTTTAGGATTCTATGTCCCTGGTAGGAGACCAGACTTTGATATAATGGGTTGGAGATTATTAGCCAACTGATTATGTTTGGAAGGACTTGTTGATCTCAATATTTACTAAAATTTGGCTCTTTAATTACTGAACTTTGGTTCACAGTTGCTGCATGATGATCTGGAAAGCGTTTAATTACCTAGGTTGTTTGCTGGGTATATTGTAAAATGCTTGTGTGTTAAAAGCATATACTTTTTCTTCGGTTCATGACGACATTGGTTGTCACATTCTCAACTTTGTTTGGAGTTTTTGTTAATATGCTACAAACTTTTTGCCTCAATCCAAATTAATTTGCCCCTATCATGGGAAGTTGCTTTTAGTATTTGTATGATCTGATTGTGTTTGATGTATTTTTTTTTTCTGGAAATTTCCTGAATGGACTGATTCTAAATGATATTATTGCAATAATATGTTGATCTTGTCCAGGGGGCATTGTGAACAATACCTTACGACCTCAGATCCCGACATGGTGTGATCCTGAGTGGAAGTCTTTGATGGAAAGTTGTTGGTCTTCGGATCCTGGGGATAGGCCCTCATTCTCAGAAATTTCTCAGAGGTTAAGAAAAATGGCTGCAGCAATGAATGTGAAGTGATGAATTATCCCCATTTTATGCACCTGAGCTTCTGAATCCTTTTTCTTCTCTTTCCTACTATGTACATTTCATGGTTCTGAGGGGGAAAAAAAGTAGATTACTTTTTGAAACATATACCGGCCAATCCTGGTGTTTGCCACTGTCAGGGCATCTGGGCTTCTATAGTGCTGCTATGCAAAGTAATCTTTTCTTCATAGAGTACAGCTTTGCACTCTTCGTGGAGTTTACTATCTAAGACTTCAAGAGTTCAGATTGTGTCCGGAGCCATGCATGTCCGTTAAAAACGTGAGTTACCTCTTCATGTGACTATGAACTATTTTAGTGACATGTAATATTTCAATCTGTTAGAAGTAATTTTGCTTTATTTTGCAGGATCACTTTATTTGGATGTGCCATGAGCTGTTGTATAGATTTTTGGCAGTTACTTGAAACAGGAGTCATGTGGAATTTTATGTTCCAGGTGGAATTAGTGTGACAGAATGTAAATAATTTGGTGCTATTAAAGTGTTCTACACTTCTGGAGCCATATACTAAAGTATGGTAGTTGTTGGATCAATCTTCGGGTGCAAAATTTTGTTTATATTTTCTCCTTATCAAATGTATGACTGAGAAACTATTATTTTATAATTATATGTCTTTTTCCAGTTCGACTAGTGCTAGGGATAAGAAAATTTTGCATGTGTAACTTCATTTGTCCTTTTTTTTTTTTGGATTAAATAGTAATAGCTCATCTTGATGATTTAGAATTGGAGAAAATAGAGTTGAGTTATTGGTTAGGGAAAATCAGTTGCCCTCATGTTAACTTCATTTAGAGGTCTTTTGGCTTTTTTGCCTGAAATATATTTTACCTGTCATTTCACTAAAAGTTATCCTTTAATCGTATTTTTTTTAACTGATTTAATAGGATTTTTCAATGTGGAATATCTCCTGGGTTCAAAATGCCATTTTTAGGAAGTGCTCTTTATATTTTAGACAATGAAATGTTTGGGTGTCAGTCCTTCCAGCACGCCCTCGTGCACAGATATTTTCCTCATTTCTTATTTCAAAAGGAAGTTCTCAAAATATGTCTTTTCTGGTAGTGTCTCTGAGAGGCAGGAAACTTTAAGTTTATGTTTTCTCAAAATGTTTTCAATGAAAAGAAATACTATGCTTGTGTAGTGCATCTTGTCTTGGATCTTGAGAGGATAGTCAACAAGTTATGACGTAATCATTATACTTTTATGGGATGCTTCTATTTAGATTCCTTTTGCCAGGGAAAAAGAAGTACCAATGGCTTACTTGGCTGTTTTCTTTCTTTGACCGTGCATCAAGAAGTAACTATTTATTTGTTTCTTTGAGGATAGGTTTAAATTCTTAGATTTGCTCTGTTTGTCCTTTTTCATTTTCTTACTTGGTAAATATGCTTGTGTCATATTTCTTTAAAGGATACTGAACTTGCTTAAAAAATTAGGAAATGGTGCAGCTCTGTTGGACTGAGGGCTTAATTGCTTGTATTGCTGAGCTCTAGGTGACAGGTAACTAAGCTAATAAATGAAGGTAGCGACTCTTCCTTTGGAAGGAAGAGAGCAGGTAATAGCAGTAGAATGCCATGTTTGCTCCGTGCAAATGAACATTCAGTTACAACGATGGTGGAAAAATTGGGGATGCAGTGTTTGTTTAAATAGAGACATCCTTGTACTTCTTGTCCACTTTTTAGCAGAAAGGTGTCATGGTCTAGAAGTTTGGTGTGGCTGCACTCTGGGTAAATGTCTATTTGGTTATATTGGTTAAAATTTCAAAAAATTGGTGAGACCAGAAATCTTTTGACCAATGACTACGAAGACAGTCATACATTGATTCATTGACTCTCTTAGGGATGTCTTTTAGGGATGATGCGACTGAATTTTGAGAATGTTTGCCATGCAATAAATTGATAATGACTAGCAAATTGTTCATCTAAATCCTCCATTGCTGCATTTTTACCCGTAAAGTGAGACATAGTGTATGATTTTTCATTGATCTGTGTGTTGTGTTTTGGTGTTCGGATGTCTTAATGAGAGAGATCTATCAAATCTTTTCTGATGACAGGACAGGATGGAAGTTTGGGTCGGATCATGGCAATTGATAGAGATGGGATATTGTATCTACATTCAGTTTTTTAGAGGTTAGGTACTCTTAAAAATTCACTGTTTAAAGGTTTTATAACCATGGGAAAAGAGGATATCTTAAAGAGGCTCCAGATGGACAATGAGGATAGAAGCAGCAAAAATAGAATCTCAATGCCTGAAACAGGGAATGAAAGAAGGCTAGGCCAAAAGTAAAACATCAAATAGAAAAGGAGGTGTCAACTATGCGATGCTGCCTTGTGACAGCTTCCTGTGTGAATGTGCCTACTCTGGTGTTTTGACTTCTGGGCCTGTACCCCTGCAAAACAAGAGTAGGCATGGTGGTGTCTTCAATTTTGTCAAAGCAAACCTAGGACACTATGCGATGCTGCCTTGTGACAGCTTCCTGTGTGAATGTGCCTACTCTGGTGTTTTGACTTCTGGGCCTGTACCCCTGCAAAACAAGAGTAGGCATGGTGGTGTCTTCAATTTTGTCAAAGCAAACCTAGGAATACTGAAAGCCAGCTGATAACCGCCGTTTACTGCCCTGGCTAATCAGGGGAAGGTAGAATATGCCAGAGAAAAACATTAGGGTTTCAACCACAGTGGATTACTTTGACCATAGGATAGAGAAAACAAAAGAGTGACATCATTGTCTTCAGTGGCAACGTGCCAGCTAGCCTGTCTAAGGTTTTGATGTGAACTACAAGCATAGCTAAGCTTGAACCTAACCACCAGGAATCCATTTGTGGAGATTATTGATTATCTGATCGATTCAGCCTGTCCAGTTGTATGAGTTAGGGATGTATGAGATTTATCGAAATTGCTGGTAGGCTACAATTTGTTGATGTTTTGTGCTCTTTTTAGAGATCCTGATTATAGCTGCAACTGATAAAAATTCAGATTTCTTGTCTGTTCCCTACTGGAAAAAAACAACATTGTCAACTAGAGATGGAAATTTGGGGAAGTTGGGTTAAGAGGGAAATTTAGAGTGAATGCGCTCCAAATTTGACTTGAACAGGCACTGGAAAAGTAAATGGTCTAACATTTATACATGATTGCCTGTAATTTGGTATTTACTTGGAATCATGTCCTTCGCAAGGTGTTATAGAGATGGAAATTTGGGGAAGTTGGGTTAAGAGGGAAATTTGGAGTAATGCGCTCCAAATTTGACTTGAACGGGCACTGGAAAAGTAAATGGTCTATCATCAATACATGATTGCCTGAAATTTGGTATTTACTTGGAATCATGTCCTTAGCAAGGTGTTATTTGTGCGAAATAGGGGGTTTTCCTCAATTTTTCATTGTAAGAGACCCTGATTAATGCTGTTTCTCCATAGTATTTTTCTTTTTTGCTGTCTTCTCTATGTCATTTTCGGTTGCCTATATCCAGAAAGTCTTGTTGGTCCTCGGTTGGTTGTGTTGTGGTTGGACTAATCTTCCAACTGTTGTATGCAGAAGTCTGATTGATTTTTGTGAGCTCAGTTAGTCGTTATGCAGTCATTTAATGAAACTGCAGTATGTATGGTGCATAAAGATCCCAAAACAGGTTCAGCCTTTGAATAAGCCTTTTTTTCCTTTGAATGAGCCTTTGAAAACAAGAAGACGGAGTGTTGCTAGTTCTCTCTGTGATGTCACCTGCTTCCCTCTAGTTGATGATGTTCATTTTCCTTATCAACTTGAAGACATCTTGGTTTGATGAGTTTCTCGTTGGTCTGGGGTCCTTTTTACTTTTCCTTTTGTTTACAGATCTTGCATAGGGACTTGAATTAGGACTGGTTCAGGATATAGGGCTTCTGAAGTCAAGAATGGTTGAGAAGGTGTGGTGGGGATTTAAGGTGCTGGTGTGTATCAATGTTTTTTTTTTTATGAAATGGCGAATAGGAGCTGTGAGGATCTGAACCCAAGACCTCCAACAGTATAACTCCTCATGGGACCACTGCCCAAGTTCCAAAACCAAAGACTAGATGTGTACCAATGATATGATCTTCATGATTGATAATCAAATTTAATTTCCAATATGTCCTGGAAAGCAGCACATCTTGGAGCAAATTCTGAAGATGAAATTTCAGGCCTTTTTCAAGCATGAAATCTTGAGGATAGCATGATTCTGTTTTGAGGATACTTGTAAAATTTATTCTCGTATGTTTGAATTTTCAAGTTAGTTTTTACAAGAACGTACTTAGTTGATACGAATTGCAAGGTTACAGAGGTGGTCAGTTAAAAAATATTAAATTTTGTGGTGGACCTTGCATTCAACAAAACTTTTAACTGACCTAAATTTTGAAAATGAGCTGGAATGATTACAGTAGCCTCAAAAAACCTCTAGTTAACAACTGAACCAAGATTTTACTGGTGTCTGCAGGCTTTCATGTGTTACCTAGGATCTTGTGAGTTTTTCTTTAACTTTTCTTTCCTATATTTTTTTCTGCATAATGGTTTCTGATGGCAAGTTAGTAAATACCTGGCAAGCGTTCTTTGCTGCTGATTGGTGAGGAAATGCACAACAGGGACATTTTGGTGATGATGAGAATTACTCAGTAAGTTATAAAATATTTGTAGTAGATGAGTTTATTCTTAGGTACTAGTTTCACGGAGTCCTGCTTTGTTATGTGTTGTGGATAATATGCTTAATTTATGTCGCTGAAAGGAAGAGGGGCCTTGTTTGTGGAAGATAATGGTAGGAAGATTATGTTGAAAATCTGCTTCATTTAACTATAAAAGCTGATATTGACAAAAAATATGAAGGGTGAAAGAGGAAAGAGGATGATTCAAATACTCCATATATTGGTAAAATGTTACTTTGTGTAATTTGGTAAGATTGTCGAAGGCCTACTAGTAGTAAAAAAAATTTATCTTGCAGATTCGATGTTTGAGAGCTTATAATTGTTTTTTGATGATTTCTTAATAGAATTTCATGATTAGATTGAGTTTTAACAGCTAAATCAATTTCAAGCTAGTTTTGACTCAAAACGATGTGAAAAAGAGGCTGTTGGTTAAAATGTTATTCACTTTTAAGTATGGTTATTTTGTTTATTTCATCGAAAATCTTCTGTGATACGGGATTAGAATTAGGTTAGAATACTACAGTTATTTTGATGAGCTAAAGCAAAATATAGGAACTTGAGTTTGAGTTTTGCTATATCCTATTCAACTCCAAAGAGGATTGTCTTTCGTTTGTAGACTAGCATCGCAGGTTGTCTAGTTACTACCTATGTATGGACGAGCGGCTCTTTATCTTTGGAGTCGACATGGAACTAGGATATGTTATTTGTGGAAAATGCCCTCGCTCAACCCTTTTACAGCAGGAATATGTTAATGAGAACCCATTATAGATTTGAGGCACGGACAGGTAACTTTTGCTCTCTTAGGATGTACCGTAGTCAATTTAGTCGTGGGTGATGGAGTTCAGTATATAATTTAGATAGTTATCAATGGCAGAAAATGCGTGCCCTTATGCTTCAATTATTCTCTGTAGATTGCCAAATATCCTCGGTATCAGGATCATATCAGAGTTTAAGACCTTGACAAAATCCTGTGTTTTTGAAGCATCCTTGTAAATTGTGATGACATTACTTGGGTGTGTGGACTGGGGCGAAAAGTCTGGAGCTAATTTATTACAGGCAATCATGTACGACAGAATCTGAATATTTTGAACGAAACCCTGAGGGAACGTAGACGTCTTTCTGCTTTCCTAAACCCAGTGGCTTGATAATTTTTCCTTTTTTTTGGGGCTTGAATTACCGGGTTGGTGAGCTAGAAAGCGCAGACAACTTTGGGTCTCCGTCAAGAGTCTTATTAGGTGTTGTGGGAATGAGTATGAAGCAAAATTAGGTGTCATGGCAGGGACAGGTTCAGATTAGAGTGAGTGAGAGAGAGAGAGAGAGAGAGAGAGAGAGAGAGAGAGTAAAACCACAGAGATGTTGATCGTTCTGCCACAACATAAGAGTTGAGAATCCGGTGGAGCTTAAAGTGTTGCTTCATTATATGAATCTAATTTCATCGTCTTATGATATCGGTGGCATTAAACACCGAGTTTGAGAACGGAAGACGCCATGGCCTTGGCTTCTTAATGTGCTTGACTTTTATAAGGATCACGAAAGGTACAGATGAAATAAATATTTAAGATGTCTTTTCACAAGAGCATCCGTTTTGCACGTACGCGGTTCCACATTAACGTCTGTTTAATTCTTATCAAGAGAAGAATCCAGAAGAGTTCATGCACCCAGATTCCGGACTTCACTGATATTGTCTTCTTCCAGACAAGGTGTCTTCTTCCAGTTCTGTTTGCCCATTTTGTTTTTCTTCCAATCGATGTTGCTAAGCGCGTATGACCGTTAATATCGACTTAGGAGGGAGATGATTTAACAGGAAGGGTCATCAATGGCTGTCTGTTTTCCCAACTTCTGCTGGGTTCAAGTCAAAAGTTGAAAAGTCGTCAAGCAAGGTAGGAGAAATGGGTGGAGTATGCGCGTGACTACGTGGGCAAAGCAAAGGAGGAAAAAGGAGGCCTGTTGTTGCATGACAATGTGGACATGACAGCAGCAATAGAATAAGCCGAAAGGCTTCCAAAGCTCTGAAGACGCGCATCTGTGGCAGAGTAAGTCGTTTTTTTTGGAATCTCCCGGATGCGTACAAACGAAAGCCTTTGATGCGAATGGGAACAAGCAACAGCAAAGCATCATTTCGTAAAAAAAGAGAGGAGAATCTGAGGGGTATGTTTAAAAACTGGCACTTAAAAGGCCAGGACCGGGGGGGAGGGGGGAGGGGGGTCGCTTTTCGGTTATAAAAAACTGAAAAAGTCGCTTCTGGATCATGTTTCAGTTTTCACATGCTGGGTGCAGCTCCGTAAGCAGATTTCTATAATACGTATCTCTCGCTTGCTTCTCCTTATTCTAGACGAAGAAAACAGCAAAGATGGGACACAGAAAAATTCATATCTCTCGAGTGGGAGTAGGTGGAGACTATTCAATTGGGCAGGCAGAAGAAGATGATTAGTGCGATCCCAACACAACGCGGTGACGGCCATTGCCGTCTTGACCGTGCTTGCTTCCTTGCTTCCTCCATTTCGGAAAAGAAATTTCATCAAGCGACAACATCTTGTTTTGCTAAACTGTACAGCCAATTATTAAAAAAATTCTGCACCTGAAAGGCTGGAACTGAAAGTCTGAAAGGGTAGAAGAACAGAGACATCCATGATTGCTTCTATTCTTTCCTCTATCAGTATCTACTTCTCTTCCCTAGCAACGGTAACCACATACAAGACCAGAGCCCGCAGAGACAATGAAGAGGGACATGCGTCTAATCAACAAACAGCTTGGATTTCTGTCATTTCAACGAACAGCTGCACGGCATGGTTCGTGGGTCTTCTTTCGATTTTCGAGACTCATGCTTTTTGGCGTAGCCCAAGAACAATGGAAAAAAGAAATAAGAGTAAAAAAAGAAAGCACTTCGGGTACTCCACCTGTCGGGAACAGCGAGACATAATCTCAAACTGAGACAGAGAGAGAGAGAGAGAGTATTATTCACCATTCACCATTCACACCATTCACGGTTCTCAAGAGGGATGAGAGACGAAGGACAATATTTAACAGTATAAGAAGGTAGTTGTCACTTTATTCAAATTTCATAATTTGATAGAGATTTGGATGTAGCAGGCTCTCCTTTCCTTTATATTCAGAAAGCAGGGGAAAGAGTTGGAAGTTATGAACCCCTTCTGTAAATGAGGTTTAAAAGACGTTTACATCTTCTCTAAGCAGTGTGATTGAATTTTATGAGTATTTAATTCATGGTCTGGTGAAGATTTGTATGCAGCAATATTGATTGCAGATTAGGCTTACACTGGCCGAACCACTTAAGCACTTAATGTTCGTCTGTCTTCTATTTCGTATCCATTTTTATTTTTTATTTTATATATATATATATATAAACCTAGGAATTTAATAACAGTATCAAACATTTGGTTCTTGTTAGACTTGAAAAGTGTGACATCTCATGATTTTAGCTAGTTGAAATAAATGCCAACCAAACTTCAAATGTATCATTAAAGTAAGGGTATCCATTTTTAATTTCTTTCTAGTTTTGTCTTGTCTTATTTTTCTCCATTGATGTTATCGTATTCAGTTCTTCAGGCTTTGATGTGAGGAAAACTAGTGCATGAACTTAAAATCTTGAGACATCGTCCTATACACATTAGTTGAAAAGATGTAAGTCTAACATTATGTCCTGCTTTGTCCCAAAAGACGGAGAGGCCTCCCATGTGTAAAATTAAAATTGAAACCGTCCTCCTAAAACAGAGCAAGCATAAAAGTTGAAGAGTTACTTAAAAGCATTATATATGTAACAGGGCAAACATAAAAGTAGAAGTGTACTTAAAAGCATTGTATATCGAAAGTATGTGACAAAATCATTTTTGAAGTCTTAAATCTTTGTTATGTTGTAATGGCAGATCTTAATAGCTGACGAATTTGTTAGTAATAATACTAAGTACCCACAAAAATTTGAATAAGACCCATTCAATCATCTACTAACTTTTTCAGTTAGGTATGACTGCACAATAGTTTAAGAAGGTAACAAAAAAAAAAAAAGGGGTTCATTCTCTTTCATCCAGTAAGCCATTGGCGTCCAGACAAAGAGCTTCCAGACAAAAGAAAGGCATCACCGGAACAAAGCTCAGAGGATTTACTGAATACAAGTTCTCTCTCCCTCTCTCATTTTCTCAGTATAATTATAAAAACGATTTTTAGAGAATAAGCATGAAAGCGTGGTTGCCCAAAAGCCTGCAAATCTTGCAAAAGACAAGCAGCAAAGCATGTTGGCTTTGTCTCTCCCCCATATTCTCACTTCAAACCTTTTTTAAACTCTTAAACAATCTCAACCCAATTCCCAGAGCCGGTTGAGAAATTCTTTCAAACACCTGATGTGCCTCCGGTATGTTTAAAAAAGAAATCTTACCGAGGCAATCTTCCAATACCCCATGGTGCATGCAAAGGCCGGACCTTTTTGCTTATTTCCATACATAAACAAAGCTTGGTTTGTCCAAACTTGGACGCGTAGTTCTACCTACTCCTTCCTGCAACAAAGCTTTAAAATTTGACTTGGGATCTTAACCACTCGCTTGTCTTTCCCAAGTCTTTGATCCCTTCTTGTACTGTAGTGCAGCAGCAAAAAGGTGACGCATTGCTTCTAAAGCCACCAATCTTTTAATCTTGGGACTCCCTTGTGCAATTAAACTAATCTATTAGTAGTTCTCTCTGACTGTTGTCTTTTGTCTTCTTTTGTCTAGAAAAGAAAAAAATAAAGCACTTCTCTGCTTCCTTCTCCATCATCAACCTCTACTATCATATTCCTTTCTTTATATTTTGGGCCTTGCGAGATAGGACTGAATTAACCTTACATCACATTATTATGGCTTCTTCGTTTAAATTGGGGCACATTGTGTATGATGAAGTTAATGACCCCCCACCCCAAGTTGCCTGTCCAATTTGGGTCTCAACTATGGCTTCATTGACGAACCGAAAATTAAAGACATGGGTCCCCACAATTTCGACGAATTAAATACGTCCTACCCGAAAATTTTGCAATTTTTGCCAAATAGAGATACCATCAGCACCGTAGTGTGGAACCTTGACTATTGGCAATATATTGGTTTGAAGTGTCACTTTCTTAAGTGTCCATAGGGGTTCCATTGTGGTACTATTGGATTAGAACAACTTGAATGTTGAAGAAGAAATGGTCACTAGTAATAGATAGGCACAAGAGAAGCAACTAGCTGGTGACACAAATGACAAACCCACTTTGAATGCCTCACACAAGATTCTCAAGTTTTTCGATTAAGTTGGTGAACACATTCAATTGGAGGGGAAAGAAAGGGGGGGTGGGGGTGTCCCTGATTCAATAATCAGGCTCCCTAATCAGACCCCTGTCGCTCTTTTGTGGGTGACCCTTCACGTGGACTGGCTCTGTTGCCCATACCCATTCAAGAACACTAGTCCCCATCAAAATAATCGAATCATAAAACCTGTTCCACGAGTGAGTCAACAGTCCAACTCGTGCGACTCGGCCAGTCAAAAGTGTCATTCCTCCCCTGTCTCAACCACTCTACCAGTATTGAGTTATTACAGAGACAGAGACTCCTTCCTCCACCCGTCTCTTTCCCGTTCCTTGAAGCTCACGGCGCTGGACTCTCTGCAGGTAAAAAGGATCGAAAGAGCGACAACGAAAGAATTAGAGGAAAGAATTAAGATTTTAATAGGAGGAAGAAGAGATAAGGGTGGATAGCAGTTGATGGATACCCCCTCGAGCTTGGTCCATGGAGCTGAAAAGGTGAAGGAGAAAGGAAGAGACAAGCGGCACGGTGTTATTAAATTGAAAAAACTTTGGAGAGACTTTTACGGAGGTTGATTGTCTGAATGCGTCCAAAAGGACGCCTTTAGAGGGATGAGAACAAAGGGCAAGTGTCACCAAGTGAAGTGACATATTAAAATTGAAAAGAAATGAGGGAGGGAGGGAGGGAAAGATAAGGCGCCTCTCACATCACATGAATGCTCCTCCTCTGCTCTTCCCCTGATTTTTCCACTAAAAGGCCCCCCTCCCAGATCTTTCTCTTTCTGAGAGAGGAGAGAGGAGAGAGGAGAGAGGAGAGAGAGAGAGAGAGACAGAGACATGGGGGGGAGGGGTCTTCAACTTTGAATGGAAAGCAGAGGAGTTGTTGGTTTTTATTTTCATTCAGAAAAGGCAAACATGACGCTGGCAGTAATAAAGGAATAAAGGAGCTTTTGGAAGAGGAGACGTCCCCGGAAATATATTGTTAAACTAGTGAGATCGTGATCGAGGAAGGAGATCCGCAGATGCAATGCAACTATCAAAATCGAAACAACCTTCTTCTTCTTTTATTTTTTAAAAAATCACGGACTGGGCTGTTCTTCTGTTTAGACTTTTAAAGCCCCTTTAAGAGTTCAGAAAGGCGAAACTGGAAAGCAGGACTTTGATTGACACCCAAAAGAAAAAAAGAAGACTGACTTTCCACGGCGGAGAGAGATTTGGTGGAACTCGTGTAGAATTAAACCCAGAAAAACCTGCGCAATCTCATCCATGAATCACCTCGATTTGGAGATTTCTCAAGATGATTGAATACGATTAGGATCCTTAATGTACAGGCATATATACAAGGTTATCTTATAATGTGTAACCGAATTTGGCTGATTCTGCGGTGAGAAGTACTTGTTGATGGCGAATTCGAGTACTGTGCGTGTCGTTGGTGGAAGTTAATGATGAAAGGAAGAAAAGTCGTTTACGTGAGGAGGAAGAAGAAGGACAGAAGAGAGAGAGAGAGAGAGAGAGAGAGAGAAGACTGAGAAGTAAAGTAACCCCATAAATGAAAGCACATGCACGGGCAGTTGAGAATCGAGACTCGAGAGCCTGGGAGACTCGATGACTGAGAAAACATGGTGGCCTCTGATTTCTAACAGAGAACCATTGTAGAGTTTTTTTTTTTTTTTTTTTTTCGACAAAACGAAATTATCTCTCCGAGCCCGATTCGCTTCCGCCCGTTTCAATCTTTCAGAAACGGGTTTCTGTCTTCTTCCCCTGATATACATCTCTGCCACGGTCGTTTACGAGGACGTCACTTTCAGAGGAGGCAGGACGAGAGCGTTCTGCCTTCAGACTCGCTCTCCAACGCAGCTCCAACTGACCTGCGACCTTTTGGCTTTTACCCCCACTTTTCGGAATTACTCTCTCCCCAGATTCTTCTTCCCCGTCCTCTGTGTTTACATTGATGGGTTCATCATCTCTGACCTCGGTTCCTTTTGCCCTTTTGTCCATGGAAATTTAGAAACCAATTCAGTTTTAATTTTAAGACTTAAAAGAGTTGTGATTAAATGTAAGCTTTTTTGTGAAGCTCAGCTCCGTTCCTACTTCCTAGTTCCGAATCGCAAGACTCCGGAATGGCGATGGCCCCAAATTTCGTCTCATCGGAAGAGTCCGAAACCCCAATTTGGCTTTTCTCATCCTTCACTTGGAAGCGAAATCTATTGGAGGGGGGGAGGCGGTGGGGTGGACATTAATGGCGCCCACCTGTAACACGGCTTCTCTCCTGTCACTTCCCGTCTCAGTCGGGAGGGACCCAGGAACCTCCTCCGGCAGCCACCGCCGTGGACGGTGGCGTCGTCTCTGCTAAAGGGTCCCACCCCTCTGCTTCACTTTCAGAAATCTGATGATGATAAGAGAGTCGGACGACCTTTCGTTTCGAGTCTTTCGACCCCATTACTGTTTCCATAACTGAACAATAAATACACGTCGTGACTTTTAAGGGCCTCGCCGGATTAAGCGCGGTCGGCCACGGTGGACTGTGACTTTTTTTTTTTTTTTTTTTTTTTTGTTGCTCTGAATGAATCTCTGCTACACGGAATGGATTACCGATCGATTCGGAGTCGAAGATTTGTCCTTGAAAGCGGAAAGACGAAGGAAGCCAAGCCATACTTAGTACCCAGAAAAAGTAAATGTTTTTAGGCTCCCGGAATTGATCCGAGCGGTTGGTTGGTTCTGCATAATGGAAAGGATCCGTCCCCGTCACTCATCCGCCCATGGAAATGGAATCTTTTTGAGGGATTGAAACTTAAAATTGCTGCTGAAAAATAAAAATGTCAACCGATATCGGTTCTTTATTCACATTTCTTTCGGTGGATTCTTTCTCGTTTTCAAACTCTTTCTATAGGAGGAGAGGCCAAAAGCGAAAAAAGGGTTCGTGATTGATTGAATGAATTGGGGAAGAAGAAATCAAAAGAGGGGAAAAAGATCGATATTCGATCGAAAGTCCCTTCTGAGGTTAGAATACAGAAAAGGTTCCTGCGTCCTTTGGCCGAACAATCAATAATCGCGAACACCTGTAAACGGGTCCGCGTTCTTCATGCCTGTCCAGAGTGCCAGAAGGTCCCCCCGTAGCCATGTGAAGGGACCTTGTGTGTTCTGCTTCTTTCCTCTTCTCTGTGTGAGAACCGTGTGCATTCCTGGTGTTCGATAAAATGCTTGACTGAATTATGTGGTTGGGGGATGCGGCCGTTTGTCTTCTTCCATTCGTGGAAACGACGAGGGAGTTAAAGAGAGAGGGAGAGCTTGGAAAGTTCTCGTTTCCCCTCGCTTGGCGTACAAGGCTTCCAACCTCCCCACTCTCTCTCTTTCCGGGGACCAGGGGGACTCCCTCCTCCGGGCTCCAGCTGCTGCCAACACGAACACCCTTTCTATCTATCGTCTTCTCCTTCAGTACATGGATTGGTTTTCTTCGCCTTTCAGTCAGCACTCAGCACCTTCCTTTCGGGGACCCGAACCCACATCCACGCTATACACGGCGCGTCGACGCGTGCATGCCGCACGTCGACATGCTTCCTGCCTTTTGCTCATCTTTGATGGGGACTTGACTCCGATCTCCCCTTCCCTCTCTCCTCTGCTTTTACGGACTTCGTCATCTACGTGGGAACCTCTCCTCCATTCAACTGCGACCAAGACTACTAATAAGTTTTACGAACGTCTGAGACAATGAAATGAAACTTTGAGCCCAGCAAAGACGAAGCAGAAAATTAAGAGGAAAAGAAGAGGATGATGTTATTGTTAGAGATTTATTCTAGAACGAGGCTCTTCCTTTACAAGTACAAGAACATTTCATCGTATTAACTCTTAAGCGCTAACAAGTAACGAACAGTACACGACTCCCCGCGGCAACCACATTGAAGTCAAGAGTGCAGAGATGACAGGGGAAGTGGGGAACAGAGCAAAACGGGCTCTTATTAATCATCATCCATATAATAACAATAATAAATTTCAAAAGCGGAAGAAGAAAAAAAAAAACAGAGGTAGAAAAGAAAGAAAGAAAGAAAATGACACGTCCCGGAGGTCTGGGTTTTTCTGCTTTGCTCTCCTCTCCTCTGCTTCCTCTCTCTCTGACACTAATAACCTAACTATGCTTCCTCCCCAACTGACCAATATTTACAACTTCGAGATGAGGAAAAAACGAGTCACGACCCGTCCACATCGACCGTTATCTTGGCCGGGAGCCACTCGCCGCGGCTCCTCGTCTCCGACGTAGCAGCCGCTAAGTACGACAGCTTCACCACCTTCTCTGAACCGCTAACATCCCCGGCGGCGGCTCCGTGTAACCTGCTCTTCAGGTGCTGGAAACCGGGGACTAAAGCCCGGTCCGCCCACTCCTCCAATCCGGTTCGACCGAACCAGACACCAGCCACGATCCGGTCAAGAGCCTCTTGCTCCACCTCCACCATGTGGCCTTCTCCCACTGCTGCACCAAACTTGGCCACAATTGAACTTGCAACCTTGCTCCTGATTGGGGCGAAGTCCACCGCTCTGAACACTATTGTGCCATCGACCGATTCTACGAGCTCCCGCGGCAATTGGGTCCTTGAGAGAGTCGTCCATCTCGGTTCCTGCTCGTATTCTACAGTCACATCACTCGAGTTGCGGGACCCCTCTTGGGCTTCTTCCTCTGTTTCCGCGGCTAAGTTCAGATCGAACGATAGACCTGTCCCTGTACTGGATTCTTTTCTGGGTTTTGATGCCTTCTCGTCGTCTGGACTCCACTCTGCTCTGCGCTTGCTCGTCTTGTTGGTGAAGGATAACTGTAATTGAAAATTGGAAGGTGCCATAGAAGCTATTTTCTCATCGCGGGCTCCAACAGAGTTCAAGGACTTTTTGATGTTCTCAGGCAACCAAGCTGCCGTCAAGATGAAGATTACACTACCCAATCCGACTTCTCTGCCGTAGGAATCAGGAAGTTTGCCCCTTTCAATTGCCCGCTTAATACTTCCCTGAACGAGCATGTCGGCCTGATCGATATCTTCTAGCATCATTACAGAGAGCGGGTTCCTTCTTACTGCCTCTGCAATACGATCCAGAACAGTTTTACCTCGGAAGTCTTCTTCTTCCTCATCATGAACTCGAGTGCCAAGGCGAATGGTGACGGGCCCAGGCCGACATACAAGCTCTGACAAAGCCAAGGCCATCTTCTTCATTCCGACCTTATCTGCACCTACAAACAACATCCATGTGTCACCCTTCGCACCAGTCCCACGGCGTTTGGCAGCACCTGATCTGCACTGTACAATGGTAGTCGCCACAGATGATGCAGCGTCAGTCTGCCATGGAACCCTCTCTGTAAGACCCTTGAAGAGACTTTTGAAGGAGTCGGCATCCAATGTTGTGGCATGCTTCATATTCTGGAGGGTAGAGAATTTCTCAAGGGGCCATTCGGATGGAATGCAGCCCGAAAGATCTTTAATCCTTTCCTTGTGGGTTTTGTCAAGGGTACTGTCAAGCACTTTGGGGTTCCCCAAGACGAGCTCTGTTCTAACAGGGGATTTTGGAGGGGACTGAGGTTGCGCTACTGGACTTGGAACTAGATTTTGATTCAATTGTAGAGTAGGGGGATTATTCCTTGTGAGCTGCAACTTTGGAGCCAATGCTTGCCGGCCTAGTAGATTTGAATTGAACAGATTCATCATCGGGTGTCCTGCACCTGGTCTATCGGAACCCAGAGGTGAATGGAAACTTGGGTGGAGTTGACGGCAACTCTCAGTCCATTTTTTCTGGAGGTCTTCAGTTTTCTGCTTCCACAGAAGCTCCTGATCCTTGCCCTGCAAACCCATCAGTATAATAAGGAACCAAAATCACATATTCAAGTAATTTGAACTTCAAACAAAGTGAAAGAAAAAAAAAAACAGAGTGAGCGAGTGACCGAATTGAACCCATACCTGCGGTGAATCCATTCCCTGGAGTACACCATTTTTAAACTTGGCTACTTGCATCCACTGAGGTAACGGAGACGCTGTCTCTGGTTTGGATTCAGAAGACGATCTCTCAAACTCTTTTGCCACTAGCTTGGCGAGCTCACGTTCATAATTCTCAGAACAAGATGGGCAGAAATTTGCTCCTCGAGTAGGTTCCTTGTTATCCGTGAGACGCTTATTGGAGAGAGGAGTCCCAACCATCGGAAACCCCTTCAATGGCGTGAGAGATTCAACAGAGCTGCTAAGAATCCCATTGCTTCCCAGCCTGACATTGATAAAACATAAACATTGAACAAGATGCAAAGATTCACGAACAAGGAAAAAACACTATCTTAAAAATAGAATTCTAGTTCTTCAGATAGCAAGAGACGGCACAAACAGATTATTGTTTGATGTCTTCGACAAAGAAACAAAATAGAAAATAATTGGGAATTTCCATTTTTTTAGCCATTCATAGAAATAAGAGCTTGAGAGTGATTCGTAGAAAATCCAATCTCAACTGCTATTCAGTTGGGTATGTTCATTAGAGTTGAGTTACCATAGTGAAGCACCTCCGAAGTTCTATCATGGAACTAAAAAATGTTTTGGTTCTTGTTAGGAAAGAAAACAGCATACGAAGAACACACCTTGGAAAGAGGCCGGGAAGTGGAGCTCTTGCAGCAATCGGGACGGCCTGCAGATCCCAGTCGTTCTCCATGGACGCATGGTATACCTGGCACCTCAAATATGTCTCGCACGTCGCGGTGCCGATGAGCCAAACCCGAACAGGGCCTTCTGCGAATCTGGTCAAAAGCTTCCCCATCTCCTCCACAGCAAGCTGTGCCGTCTCAGACACAACAGGTTGCTGTTGCGGGTGAAGTGGCGCCGACCCCGGAACCCCGAACCCCGAAGGCTGCTCCACCAGCCACTTCAAATCTCCCAAATCGATAAGCACCCCATTAGCACCAGTCGAGCTGATTCGGCTCTGCACCAAGCTTCCCAGGTCCTTCAATTTCCCCAAGATCTGGGATTTATCGGAACCGAACTCCTTCTCGAGGGAAATTATCTGAACGTTCCGCAACAGAGCGTCGGAGATTTCCCTCTTTTCGATCCTCTGCAACAGCTCGCGGAGTACAGACTGCGGTTCCGACTCCCCCACGAGGACCGGGTTGCGCTTCTTCGTCCTCAGCAAGATATCAATCACTCGTTTCACTTCTTCCCTTCTCTGGATTCCCGACTGCTCGGAATTCCCCGCCTGGAGCCGCGGATTCAGGTACAGACTACGATTCACCGGCGGCGGGCCGGGGCGGAAGCTCAGGCCATTGCCGGTGCCAATTGGGGAGGAATTCACGGAATTGACGGAATTCAGGGACTGCTCGATGGTGGCCTTGACTGCGGGGCTCGAGAAGCTCGCCTCGCGCATGACTCTGCTCACGCTCGGGTCGTCCAGAATGGAAATGATCAGCTGCTCCAGTTCTACCTTGACGGCGAGGAGCGGCTGCTGCTGCTCGGGGCAGCCCCTTCGCTGGTGGGCCTGCGCCCGCTTCAGGGCGGCCATTAGAGCGTTGGAAATCGGCGGTTCCAGGCCGGGGGAGAGGTTCTGGGAGGAAGGGAGGCGCTCGAGGGCGACGCTGAAGCAGAGCTCGAGGGCCCGGCATTGGAGGGGGTGGGAAGAATTGGGGTGGGAGCGAATGCAAGCCTGGCGGAGGTATCCGGAGGGAGAGGCCAGTAGAGTCGCCGCGACGTGGAGCGGCGTGGTCTGGCCGTGGTTCCTCCGGCCGGCCTCGGCGATGGAATGGTTGAGAACGTTGGCGGCCTCGGGGGTGAGGGTTTGCTGGATCGTACTGAGACCGGCTCTCATCTTCCCCACTCGTCCAACACCGTCCTCGGAATATCCAGTTCGAATTACCGGGAAGTTCCAGCTGCCGATCGAATTCCACGAAAGCTTCGTCCCACTTCAAAAACAGCAGCAGCAGCAGCAGCGACAGCGAAATTGTCCCTCGAAACCTTTGATCTCAGTCGTCTCCGACCTCACTTGAAAAATCCTTCACATCCATCAACAGACCCAATGGGCATCAATTCCATGGCGCCCAGAAGGCGAAAAGAAGAACAGGAAAAAAAAAGAGAATCAAGAAGCGCCACTCAGGAAAAACCCTAACATCTCGCCAACCGCCCTTCCCAAAAAGTGCCCAACTGAATCCGAATCTTCCTTCTCTCCCCGCTTATGAAGCGCTTCCCCAATCCCAGGTGTGAACAGACCCCGAATCGAAGAAAAACACCAGAGACCCACTCGGCCTTCTCCTTCTTACTCCAGTGGGAAATGATTAAATGAAAATCGACACCTCATTATCTCTCTCTCTCTCTCTCTCTCTCTCTCTCTCTCTCTCTCTCTCTCTCTCTCTCTCTCTCTCTCTCTCTCTCTCTCTCTCTCTCTATCTATCTATCTATCTATCTCTCTCCCTTCCCTGAAGATAAACACCACCTTTTCTCAGTCAATCAAATTTTTCTCCAGAAAAACACATCGATCAACAGAACAGAAAAAAAAAAAAAAAAAGAAGAAGAAATGGAAAGTGAACGCAGCACAGTGAAAATTAAAAAACACCCGACAAATCCCAATTCGGCCATGAACGAAGCGGCAAAACCATCTTTCGAGTCAACCATGAACTAAACCCACCTCAGTTACGAAGAAAATTTGAAGACGGCACAGCACCGTCGCGATGAAATTACAGAGAGAAGGAAGAGAAGAGAAGAGAAGAGAAAGACACCAGTCGTCAGAAATTTTTTTAATGACCCATTAGTAGCTACTCCAATTTACCTCGTCGGGATCTCTGAGATTAATTCGCGAGGATTTCCGGACAGGGCATTAGAGACAGCGTCATATGGTCCCTCGGCTGCTCAGGTATTTGTGAGTAATATGTCCTCGTCCATCTACAGAAGCAGAGAGAGAAAAAAGAGGCCGAGTGAAGCGACGACCAAAGAAAGAAGAGAGATAAAAGTAATGGAACAACTTTATAAGGCCAGCTTTGGACGTTAGCCCTCTTTCTCTCTCTTCCGCCTCCCCTAAAAATGGTTGCTTCCAATGCTGACCGGCTATTGACCCAGCATTTTTCTCCGTCGAGAGAGAATAGAAGAGTTCAAGAGGAAGAAGAAGAGAGAGAGAGAAGAAAAAGCCAGTCCCAACTCAACCATATTTTTGCTTTTCACACGCAAGCGGTGGCTGGGAAAAGCGAGCGCACGGAATTCACCTTTTCTCTCTCTCTCCCTCGTTCTACTTTTGAAGCTCTGCTTTTCAAGTCATTAAAGTCGGCAACAACGATATCATCATATTCTCTCTCTTCTCCTTCCTCCTCCTCCAGAGTCTCTATCGAGAACCCCCGTTCGTCTCTCTCTCTTCTCTCTTCTCTCTCTAAAGATAACCCGAACGCACGCTCTCTTACCTTTTACGCGTTTCTCGAGCTTCCCCTTCTTTTCTGTCCTTTCTCTCCCCTTCTTTTATCGCCCTTTTCAGCTTTCCTCCGTCTCGTTTTTCGGTCTTCGCATCCCCCCGGTGGAACCCCGATACGATTCACTCATTCATTCATTCCCCTTCCATTCTCGCTTCCCGGAATCTCCCTCCTCCCCTCCGCGGGACCACCTTCCCTTCCACGAGCGCGGCGACCCCTGTTTAAGCCTCGGTAGGCAGAGCAGCAGAGGGATTTTGGGGAGGGGAAAAAAAAACTTCCCTTTTTGTTCTTGATTAAAAGAAAAAGGCGACAAACGATTGGAACACGGCCAACGCCTTATTAACGAACGAAAGCAGGAGAAGACATGTTTCTGCTTTTGTCCTGGCTAAAAATTTCCTTTTTCTGGTGAATTGAAAAGAAGAGAGAAAAGAGAGAGAGAGAGAGAGAGAGAGAGAGAGAGAGAGAGAGAGAGAGAGAGAGAGAGAGAGAGAGAGAAAGGCATTCAATTTGCTTGGTGCCTGGGGAAGTGTAGTTGTATTAATTCCACATGGTCTGGTTTCTCTTTAAGTTTTACAGATTACTGAAACCAATTCCAAGAAGGCAAGAACAACTCTGCCGATTGCTCATTGTTCATTGCTGATTGATAGTCATAGATGCTTGATATCCACTTATTTCGATGAGTTCATCATCCTTCATGGGATGACTCCAGGCATTTAAATGCTTCACTGTATTTCAATTTTCCTTCATAAACACCGTGTAAATGGCTGGAATTTATGAACTGGAGTGTTGTTACTGTAGCCGCATAATTCTGCATCAATGCAGCTTCTCTCTTATACTCTGTTGAACTCTCAGCGATGGCCAATGTGCACTTTAAATGGGTTCCATTTTAAGATTAAGATCCTGTCATAGTCCCCAAAAAAAAAAAGGAAAAAAATAATTACTTTTAATGGGTTTTTTAAATTGAAAAAAAAAAAAAAAAAAAAAAAATCTTCCCTCTCCTGCATATAGGAGACACCCTAGGAAAACGAAGTAATGGCTTCACCAGTTGACGTGACTGTTACTGGCCTCCATGTTTTGTGATTCTCAATTTGTGAGTGACCCTCAACAGCAGTCGGTAATCAAATAGAAACGCCAAATTCCTCATTCATGTCTCATATTTGGCTTATTGCAACCACACGGATGTCCTTGTATAGAAAAAAACCTCCATTCATTATCCAAACCCGAGAAACATCTTCGAAAATGGATTAAAATAACAACAGCCACACAAACCCAATTATTCAATCCGGGCATGGAAAATAACACCTTTACGAGCCACCGCCTTCGTTTCTCCTTATTAGACTAATGGAAACAAATCAGTTGCACATTAGTACTAGTTTACGTTGGATTTATGCGACCCCGTTTCGTAGATTTGCACTCGCTAAATCATACCCTTTTTTAGTCTTATACGTCTCTCCGTGCCTCCGCTCACATGTCTAAGGTTCGAAAATTCATATAAATAGGCAGACCGAAATATGGTTAAAATCAGACACGTAGTCATTAATGAGAAGAAGGGTTGGGCTGATCATGCACCATACGTACTGAGATGCCCGTTTCTAATCAGCATTAAATATGTTCTGATATTAATGACACATAAGGAGCTAGTTACTGCCTACATGACTTTACTTCTTATATTAATTAAATTTAATTTTTTATTTTCGTTAATTAGTTGAATTAATGTTAGTTTTGGATCTAAAAATAATATTATTTTATGTGATTTGGGTTTTATGAATGAGGGAGGACTACCAATTTGGGTAGGTCTATGCTTTAGAAGCCGCGCCCAATTTTAACCGAGAAAATAGAAGAAGAAAAAAAAAAAAAAATCTACAATCGAGTAATGGAGTTGGTTGGGACTTGAAGTTCATGTTGATATTTTAAGCAATAGAGCGGCGATATATATTACTGCCTCAGGAATCATTTTCTCGGTTCTGGTTTTCTCGGTACTGGTTTTCTCGGTTCTGGTTTTCTCGGTTCTGGTTTTCTCGGTAAGAGAGAAAAGGTAAGAAAAGTAGAGAATATACTTTACGTATTTATAAACCGTACTGAGTTCGTATTCCTCTCGTATGTATGATCAGTAGCAAGCAAAAATGGGCGACTGTGACTCTGTGAGAGTAATAAAAGGAGAAAGAAAGACAAATCTGCTCTTTTTGCGGTACCCAAACGGACTTTTCTCGGGTGGGTGTCTAATGTTGCCAACTTTTTCTTAGAGGCCTTTTGCGATAAGCACTTAAAAATTCTATAATCCAGGAAAGAAAAGATACTTTCCACTTTCCACTTTCCACATCGGGGCATCGCCTTTTTCTTTCACCGACGAGCCAGCGGAAGTCGCACACGATGCTGGGATTATTAATTATACGACAAATCAGAGCTATCTATCCGTGCGGGTCCCATGAAAAGTACCTTGCGAAGTACATTGCCCAGTTTTTACTCAAAAGGAAAATTAATTAACAATTTAGATATGAATATATAATGCAAACTTAATTACATTTTAAAAAAAAAAAAATTTGTAAGAAATATTGGGAAAAAAAAATCATGTGTGAGTAAGTGACAACCCTTATCTCTTCTCCTACCTTCGACAAAAGAGATGTTAAAGAGATCTAAAGATTTAGAAAGCAGGATAGAGCAAGAGAGGGAGGGGGAGAAAGAGCAAATGAGAACAAGAGATGGAGAGAGAAATTAAAAGAGGAAGAGAGACAGAGCATGAGAGAAAATGAGAGAGATCTAGAGAGAGAGAGCATGAGAGAAAATGAGAGAGATCTAGAGAGAGAAAGCATGAGAGAAAATGAGAGAGAGAGAGAGAGAGAGCATGAGAGAAAAAGAGAAATGAGAAATGAGAAAATGAGAGAAAAAGATCATCCATGTGTGTGTGTGAGAGAGAGAGAGAGAAAAGAGAGAGAGAAAGAGAGAGAGAGAGAGAAAGATAGAAGAGAGAGAAAATATGTGTGTGTGTGTGTGTGTGAGAGAAGAGAGAGAGAGAGAGAGAGAGAGAGAACAAATGTGTGTGTGTGAGAGAGAGAGAGAGAGAGAGAGAGTGAGGAAAAAACAAAGAAAGGTAAGTGATTGAAATGGGTGATGGGAAAATATTATTAGTTGGGGAGTGGGCATCCAGAATTCAGAGGTGGGTTGTCTTTGAATGTTTTGTGAAGTTTGCTTTGATAACTTTTCCCCAAATTTTGTCCTTATCAAAACCCACTTCTTAAGCATGATACTGTAATAATACCTTCCAACTCTAGAAGGCACAAACTTTTGTTCCTCTCTCCACCCTCTCTCCTTTCTGAAGATCCCTGGATCCCTTTCCATCATTCCCTCCCCCCCTTCTTAACACTTCTCTTTCTTTCCTCCCTCCCTCCCTCCCCACTTTGATTCAAAACTCTAATCTCTCTCCCACACTTTTCGGTTTTTTCTCTTCTGGCTCATGCAAAATGTCTCCTCGGATGTCACTTTGGAGATGGTTTCTTTGTGGGCAAAAAAGGTTCCCCACTAAAGGAACCACACCCACCTTTTTGCCTATTTGATCTCCCTCCTGTTCTTAATACTTGTTCTCTTTATTATCACCCCACACTAATTAAGCTGTTTTCAATTAGTAACAATTGCTTTTGAGGAAATGGGAGAAGATTGGAATTAAAGATTGGGTCATGACCAACAGCGCGGGGGGAGGGCTTCCGAACACGTCAACGTGGCGATGGAAGATTGGCGGTTGGCAACTCGTGGATGTTGATTGGTTGCATGGGTCCTCAGTGAAAATAAATAAATAAATAAATAAATAAATAAATAAATATAAGAGGGGTGTCTCACTCAGGCAAAGCTTCACAAAGGTGCATGAATTGATGAAGAATCATGAGACATTGGGTCCCAAGAGGCTTTTCACTAGTGTAAGCCATCCCCTTGTTGATTTCTGCTCAGGAAATCATATTCATGCCATCTAGATCAAACTTTAAGCAACATATATATATATATATATATATATATATATATATATATATATATATAATGTACACACGGAGAGAGATAGAGGAGAATGGTAAGTGTGGAAAGGGCCTAAAAAAGGCAGCACCAGCTACTTGCAACCAAAGGGATTGCACTTTGAAGACCTTCACAACTTCCTTTATGGTTTAGAAAAAAAGAAAGGTGGGGAGAGAGATCAGGAGGGTTGAATTAGGGTATGAGAAGCTGCAAAGGTAGGTCATTCACAACTCCCCTTTAGAAAAAGTGAGGGTATTATATATCAAAGGCGACCTTTAAAAAGGCAGAAGGCTGATGTAGAGGTAAAACCCAGATTAGAGATGCCCTTCAAAGGCTTTGAAGGGGAGGGGAAAAGGTTCAGCACAAAGGCATCTGATCGCCTTTAGCTTTTTGGACTTGGGATTCCTTAAAAGCTACCAACAATGGCTACTCTTCCCTGTAATATTGATCACTGACAATGCCTTCATTTTCCCACATAATTAATTTGAAGACTCCCCTCTGAAAGTCTAACACTCCAATTAAGCATATTTTATTGCAGACCCTGCACAATCACTCAGCTTTTGAGAAGGAAAAGTGATGTAAAAGACTAAAACGCTTTGAGGGAATGATTTGAAGCCCCTCCACTTCTCCCCCATATATAACATCGTTTTCTTTCTACTACAGTCCCTTCTAGTACTACTACTCCATTCATGGCCCTCTTCTTCTCTCCACGACACATCAAACCGTAAAGTTATTAAAATTTCAAAAGCTGACGAAACATCACATTAATAAAGTAATCCATGATTTCCTCCAAATGGGTTTGTTAATTTCTGTGGTTAAGTACTAAAAGCATAAGCGTCCGACCTAAGGTTGCCGAGGATAATAAAGCTGCAGTAATGAGTAATTTAATCACTCTCCCTTATCCATTGATGAGCCTGGTTATTTCTTTTTCCAGGAGTCCGTTTTAAGGATAAGAAAAATGAGGAGTACTACTACTGGTAAGATCAAGATGGGTTGGTTGATATATATATGATGCAATATTGGTGGGAAATGAAATATTGAAAGCTCTAATCAATCAGGTAGGACCTCGTGAGTAATACTTTTAATTACTTGATCATGTGGGCAGGTCTCTTGGATGTTCCTGTTGCAATTAATGATGCTGTGAAACTCTATGATTTTAATTTCTATCTGAAGCAGAAAAAAACATTAAAAACATAAAAGCCTGTACTACGTACTTAATTTAGGCCGTAGCTTCAAAGAGTACGTACTCAAATTATATGGGTTTTGGTATTCGTTCAAGCAGTAGCTTCATGGATCAGTTATAAATGCTTTGAAATTAGATTGTGTGTCAGAACTCAGAAGCTCAAAATCTTCAATTTAATACTAGTAATAGCATAGTAAATAAAACATACTTCCATTGAAGACTAGTGTACTACTGGGGCTAACTTTGAGGGCAGGCATTTAAACAGTTCTAATTAATAGGGTACATATTCAGTTTAGGGATTCAAAGCAGATCTAAGAGGAGAGGAGGTGATCAATTTTAAAGGCACAAATGAAACATTAAAAATGTGATATGAACAGCAGACCAAATAATAATAGAAGGAAGTCAACCTAATTATGTCACATATATATAATTGAAGTAAAATTCAATCTTTTGAATCATGAAAAAAGAGAAGAAAGGATTAAAACTCACTCTCTGATACATAAAATCAAATTAATGATAATTTTCTATAGAAACCAAACAATAATGGAGGAAAGAGAAAAAGGAAAAGAATAAAGTCGGACCTATCATCTAATTAAAATCCTTATGCAGTACTATTTAATAAAAGCAAGTTCTGTTTATATATATAGTGGGTTTCTAATTACATTGATTGATAGTTACAAATTAAAAAAAACCAAAAAGGTACAGAGACCCACCTTTAATTAATTGTAATCAGAAGGTACGTAGAAATTGAAAAATAAAGAAATAAATCTTTTGCAAGCTGAAAAGGCTAATGAGGTCAGTGGTGGTAGCATCTTTGTCTCCACTCATGTCTTGGGGTCACCAAACACGGCCATGTTTGCAGATGGGATTTTTTGAGTTCTTGTCTGATAAGGCCTGAATCATATATAGCTTTAATACATGACCTTTAAGTAAACTCTAAGAACAAAACTGATAATGATTAATTAAACAAGTGGAAGTGAGAGGATTATGGCAATACAATACAATACATTGACGGAGAAAATTTTATACAAGATCCCAAAGTTGGGGGGGGACAATCCTATCTTTTGGAGAAGAAAGAAAGATCTGCTCCCACGAGAATATATAAATGATAAAACCTGGAAAGGTGAAGCTAGCCTTTCTGTCCTTTTTGATTACCGAAAAGTTGGGTGAAATATTGGGTTTGGTTTTGGAAGAGATTTTGATAATCTAATTTGTGTTTTAACTTAAGAGAATCACAATATATCTTTCGTTACATCTAAACCAATCACCGAACATGCGAAGGTGAGAGACTTGGACAGGAAGAAAGTAAGTTTTAGTATAAAATTTGTGGATTTTGTGATGGGTGGTGGGTTACTACTACCCAAATTAATCATCAAAATAAATCTGAATCCCAACTTTGATTTTTGTTGATTTTTGTATCTTAATTGTATCTTAATTGTATCTTCATTGAAAAGCCACCTTTTTTCTTGTTCTTGAAAGAAATCCTTTCATGAGCAAAGTTGCAAAAGTCCAAGCCACGGGAGCAATTGATTGCCCTCCCTATCTACCATGTTAGAGAATAAAAAGAGAAGATAATGATTAAAGGTGGTTACTACTGAGACAGAAGCTTAGTTTAGGTAAAAGAAAAGCATATATAAGATCATTTGGGGTCTTTTCCTAGGAAATTAAGACCGGTCCCATGTTAGACTTTTCTTACAATATTTCATAGTAATTCCATGGAAGGACTAGACTTAATGAAACCAAATGTTTGACTTTGGATGTGTGAATTATGGCATGCCCACTACTCTGCTAATTAATTAAATTACCTACAAATAAATCATCATCAAACATAATAAACCAGTGGGTACCCCCCTTAATATTTCTCTCTCTTACATTAAAGCAAAAATAATAATAAAAAATAAAAAAATAAAGACAAAGCAGAAAAGTTGGGTAGAGATGAGACTCGCTAATTAAGCTAAAAGTACTCATAAGTCGTAAACGAATAAGAGATCTGAGTATCAGACCTTGGACTTCAACGGCGGGGAAGGAGGGAAGAGAAAATATGTGAGAGAGAACTTTATGTTGAAGCTTCAACGGGGGGGGTGGCGAGAAAGTGGTCGTGTGGGGCGGGGACAATGCACTCATGCAGATGTAGAATTCTTTAATTTCTCTGTGACCCTGTGAGTGGCAGAGACTCGTACTGAGGACTTGAAAAACCGAGTCTTTTTTGTTTTTTTTTCTTCTCTTTCTTCTGTGGGTGTCTTTGGACGCACTCTGTTTGTCTTAGCTTTGCGTGACCGCATTGAATTCAAAAAGCCTCTTTGTTGCCCCCATGAAAAAGCTAGAATTTAACGACTCCCACCGAGTTAGGGACTGACCCACCGGTGGTTGGACACTCGGATTTGCATCCTTGTCCTCATGTCCTCTCTCTCTCCCTTCTCTCTCTGTAAATTTTTTTTTTTAATGTTGAAACTTCACTGTAAAGGGAGTGCGTGTGCGCACGCATGTAATGTAATGAAATGAAATCAACAATCAACATTAAGAAAAGATTAAAAGAAAGGTTACAGCTTTCCTCAAATAATTGAACTTAATTGTGTTTTATATTAGTTTTTGCGTGATTGAATCCATATATGTAGTGCAACATCGTTGGGTCTTTCTTTAAATAAAAGAAAGTCATTTTCATATAATATATGGCCCATGAAATATAGCCCAGTTACTTATGTGATCTATTTATTATTGGTACTAGTCCCAGCCCAATCTATTGACCTAACTCAGACCCATTAAAATCTGAATTTTGTCCTAAAAAAAAACATTATTATTACTTATTTACTAAATATTTAATCCGTTAAATTGTACAAACAAAAAGCGTGGACGGCAGGATTCGAACCTGCGCGGGCAGAGCCCACATGATTTCTAGTCATGCCCGATAACCACTCCGGCACGTCCACGTGATTCTTGAATAATCCCATCGGTAATCTTAACATAATTAAATTAAAAGTGCGTATTGTAATTTTCATCGTTCTGCAGCTTTTTTGCAGAAAATGGTTCGTTCTGGTCTCGGGGCGGAAGAAAGAATGATCTGAGATTGAAAGATTTTGAAGGGTTCATGACCGGCTGCAGCTTTTAGAGGCTGATTGATACATAATCTGACTATTTATACGGCGAATTCAAAGGGCGAATCTCGTAAAAGTTGGCATGCGGTACGTCGCCTCAAAAGACGCTTCCACCTTTAAATCCATAAAGCTGAACACGTCTGAGAATGTTCTGTACTAAAACCCCATCAGTACGTAACAGTGTCTTTTCTTCTGCGCTCTCTCTCTCTACTGTCTACAGACTCTACATTACAGTCGACTGTTTCAGAATATCCCAAACAAACGACGATGAAAAGCAGTACTGGCTTTTCAGCTTTCACTCTCATGCGCATCCCTGTTACTCTTGAAACAAGAGAATTAACCCGCCACGACGACGTAGTAGTGCACTACTACCCAGTATCCACTATTTCTCTGTTTTATTGTACGTTTCTTTAGAAATAGCGAAAGCTTTCTCCCCTACTCACGGCTCTCGAATATAGTGTTTTCATTTAATAAGGTAATGCTTGCTTATTAGATTTTGATTTAATAACGAAAGAAATATCAGCAAGGACTTTTTACTATTTTAGAGGTCGTATTTAAGAGAGAAATATATGGAGGGCGAAATATAAGAGAATTTATTTACTTTGCGTAGATAAAACATTTCTGCTTAATACATTATAGAATGGAAATGACAGTTCTTATTTGTAAGCTTGAGTTAAAATATAAGATGCTATTGAGAGGCAATTAGATTCTACGTTAATAAGCACGCAACGTATACCCAAACTCTCTTTTTTGTCTCCCGAATTCAGAACATTATGATAAAAAAAAAATTAACAGTAAGTCGCTCCTCGATTTTTTTGGATTTGCTATACAAATTTAGTGAGTCGGGACCAAACAATAGTCATGGATTCGAAGGCTTGCTCATGGACTGCAGCTGGTGCCGCTCATTTCTTTTGCTCCACGATCCCTGCAAGTGATGAGTATGTTCCAAAGGCCGCACTGATTACTCCCAAGAGGACAACTGCAATGCTGAGGGTAACCTGAACAAGCAAATTTGTAATAAGACAAGAGTTGGTGAAGCTCAGTCACAAGATTGTTACAAACCAAAATCATTCCTAATCTCATGCAAATTTTCAGTTGGAAAATGGAATTGTACAGTACAGTATTCCCTTCTATATTGTAGGAAATTTTGTGAACTCTTCTCCATTACCTCGGTAGAACTTGCTTTGTTCCTCACTATCTTTATGAAGCAAAGAGCCGGTATTATGATAGCCTGAGAAAACACCAGATGATACTATTAGTCCACTTTTACCAAGCTACAAAGACTCATCTAAGGCTAAATTCGCTGCAAAGTACACACATCCTTTCTCATATTTCGAGGATAGAAGAGATGGACTCCCTGGCTTCTTCATTTTCATAATTATGACATGTCCCAGAGTTTCTCAGTTTTAACGATGCATCTACAACCAATCGTTCACAGATGAAAAATGAATGCTGATGCACAGAGTGCTGTAAAAATTGAGAGTTTACCACAAGTATGCTGAGGAGAGAACCAATCAAGGCCATCACGAGACCTGTAAAAGATACAGTGTGCTGCATCACTCAATAAAAGCTTTGCCTAAAATCACTTGTTTCATAACAACAAAACGTACAAGATTAACGCAAGATAAGAGGAATTTATTTCATGGATATTAATGAAATGGAACTTTTGGATACTGCCCCTGATGCTATAAAAGTTGGAATAACTAAAGGGTCACAGAACCAATTGACGATTGTATAGGTTCAAAACCTCTTACAAGACAAGGAGGACTGGACTCCTTCGCTAATTTTAGCCATTCTCATTCTCACCAGCACTCTTCATAAAAGAAAATTAGCCTTCAGTAAATAATTTTGAAATTAAACAGCAGTATTCCTCAAATACTAGAACCTTTTAAAGAACCAAAATCTTACCACTTAAAATTCCTTCATTTATCTTGTATTGAACACAGAATATCAAGAAAACACCACAATAACAAAAGAATCTGAATGTCTTACTATTATTTTCTCAAGAGAGATTGTTTCAAACAAATAACTTAAAGATTCTGACCGTTGGTAACCATGACAAAGAAAGTAGTACACTAGAATATAATATTTGTGTGATACCTGAAAGCTATAGAAATGCAATTTAGAGCTGGCTAAAACCAAATTATACATACCAAAGAAGGGAAGAAGAAATGCAACGCATACTGTTGAAATGACAAGCACAGTTCTCAACATCACGGAGACCCAATATTCATGTGAGGTTCCCAAGGGCAACAACTCTTCTAAACTCCTGGCCAGCGGATTCATCAACAAAGCATACCTGTTCAATGTTAAGGACAACCATGTCCAAAGAGACAAATTCGATCAAATACTCTCAATCAGTGAACAGTTGGAAGGAAATTGAGAAAATGGAGTAATCCTATAAAAGACTCAAAGTGTGATAGCTTTTGAAACAAAGGATATTTGGTGAACGGATTGATGATCTGGACATAGAAAAAGGAAAGATTAGTGGTGAAACTTTATCAAAACCTAAAACACATAAAAAATGAAGTTAGATACTTACAGTTGTCCAGACTGCAACCTTTGAGGCAACAGAACGCTTCGGCAGATTCAATGTTATTTGAGAAAGGGTGTCACCACCAAACATTAAAAAGCCCATGGCAGCAACCCCACCATATAATGCGGTACAAATAATAAAGCTACACGCCAAAGTAAATTAAGTTATATGAACAGGAAAGCAAAATCCATTCAGTCCAACCCAGAACCCATTACTGAACGTACCAAATTATTAGTGCTTTGTTAAACTTTGTCTTGTCAGACATAGACTGATAAATATTTGGAAAGACAGAATGCCCAGAATAGCAAAATCCATAAACTCCAATTGCAAATGGGACATTGGTCCAATTGACAACTGAACCAGTTTGATGGAACCCAACGCCATCCACAGTTCCCACAAAAACTAGGCACAGAGTAACTAAAATAGTAGTTACCACCCCTCCAGCTGCAAGGCAAAAATACAACAATGAGTAATTTGAATTAGAGATTATCTTGAAGTTAATCTAAAGCGTCGAACAGATAAATAAAGATAACCACCTGAAAGGTAAGATATAACTCTGAGATCTCTCAACCAAACAGTTGGTAGAACAAAAACAGCTGTCAAGATCCCAAAAAAGTGCATGGAGTCGAGATGAATCCCTGCAAACCTCAAGGAAGCTCCAGGGAACATTCTTGTGAGATTATCTCCTTCCAAAATAATAAATTCCACGCAATATGACTGCAAAAATGATAAAATAAATTTAAGAAAAGAAGAGAGAAATTAATGGATGCCGATGATCCAAGTAAAGTAGACATTGGAAGCTACTCCACTTTATCAGATTTTGGGCTCCACTTACGTATAACTCCAGGTATAAGACAATCTGCACAAACAATTACCACCATTAATTAAACTCATTATATGAAATGCTGAACTCAATCACATTACTTCAATTTACAAATGATGATAATTAACATAAAACATTGATAAATCAACTGCATAGAACTCGAGTTTGGCTTTTGATACAAGCACTGGTCCTTGAAGTAAGGCCTTTAAATCATTTAAGCACTGTTACCATCTTCTTTGCATGCACATGCTTAGTTACATTCTTCAGCCTTTTAAATAAGAAGAATCTTTTTTACCATGCAATAGATGCCACACAACTAGAATATCCATGTTGTCACACGTCAAAAGAAAAGATATGTTCAGATGAATGACACACATATAGCAGATAGACATAGAAAAATGAACACATTGAATGGTATACAAATGAAAAAAATAAGTAACTGATTTGAGAAATCTGATTTTCAAAAAGAAAAAGGACTGAACCAAGTGCTATTCCTACAAGTGAATCAAGTAATAAAAAATTGGTATATTGATACAAAAGCAATTCATTAGAGAGAGATGCTTATTTTTATGCTTTTGTGGCCTCTAAAATTTTATAAATTCATCACTAAAGATTGCTTTTGGTTAATCCAAAAGATAACAAATTTCCAACTTAAAAATAAACTACTCAAAACTGGACTCACAGAGACGAACAGGCGGCCATATTTCCCAAATGCAGCTTCTCCAATATCAGGGTAGCTTGAAATTCCTTCTTTGCTCTCAAAACATTTTCTCATGAGAATACCAGTATAACAGCAAGTGACAGCAAAAAGAATCAGCAATAACAAACTAAACCACCCAGCCTCTTCAATTGTATAGGGAGTGGAAAGGATCCCAACACCAGCCATCACATTAACCCCTGCAGAGAGATAGGAGTTTACAAGTCAGATAGCTAAAATAACAGCATGGATAATAGATTCTAACGAGAAAGTACTATAAGTTGTTCCATTTCAATAGACCATGCGATTTACCATTGAAGATAGTCTGAGTGAAGCTACATCCTTGCACAATCAATCCTTCTCCAGTGTGCTGTGCATGCAGATGAAAACTTGTGTGTTCAGCTTCAGGTATGAGGGGTTTCCTCAAGTCCGTAACAGAGTCATGTTTGTACGAATGGCTCCTAAAGGATGTTTTCTGCTCCAAATCCTGACCACTTTGAGTGCATAGATCGAGATTCGAATATCTCAAACTTGGTGCACGGTGGAGATTTCCGAAATTTGGTGATGCAGTGATTGTGTACGAATCAATTGATTCTCTACGAAAGAAAGAGAACACAACCGTAAAATTTCAAATTGAAACAACACACGGAAAAAGCAACAAAATCAGACAAAAGTTTTGGAGCATTGGCTAATAAACTTGCATTCAATCGGTTCCTTTACAAAACCACCAGCAGGAAGTTCGAGGATGGAAGACCCACTTTCGCTCGGAACCCAATTGGCTAGCACCGGGCGTCAAGTTCTTTAATCTCAAATCATAAAGCAGAATCCAAAAATAAAAAAACGGAGTGCCATAGGCAGAAGGGAACACTTACCTGTAACTCTGCGGCCATTGCTGAGAATAAAAAGCAGGGACACTGGACGAGTTGAACTCCTCATCGTCGCTGCTACTACTCAACATCCCGTTCTCTTCGTTCTCCGCATCCTCGAACTCGTTATCCATGAAAAACTCATTGTCCTTGACGGAGCTACCCATCTCGCCCACGAACCCAAAAATCTCTCCTTTCGACGATTACTCCCGAGTCCGAGCTTCCGGGTATCGAGCTATAACAAAACGAAGCAAAATCTTGTCCAGAGAAGGCAATAGAATAGGCTCCTCAAGGGCGGAAGACACAGAGACAAAGACCGAACAGACGGAAATCACACGATATTAGGTTTTTTTTCTGTCATCAGATTTTGTGGCACGGGACTGGCTTTAAAGGGGGAGTACGAGATCGAGATAACTATGGTTTAGATAAAAAAGAAAGAAACAAAAAAAGAAGATCACGGAATCAAGTAATTGGTGGAGAGACAGATGTACAGAGCCGGCGCGTCGTCTTGCTGCAGCCTGAATTAACGGACGGTATGTTCTCGCAGAGTCCGTGGAAAGGAAGCGGCGGTGCTCTTTCGGGGGCTGTGACAATGTAATAGGCACGCGTATCGCCGCCGGCAACGGCGGGAGAGAGACAATGCACTGTCGGGGTCTTGCACTGTCCGTTCGGGCTGTTTTGGCGGGATGAAGGGAAGAAGCGACCAATCGAAACGGTTTTTTTCAGTGGGTCCCACTGAATATCCTTCCAGAAATCAGTCGCGAGCAGAAGACGTGGAAGGATTTCATCCCACC
This sequence comes from Aristolochia fimbriata, assembly GCA_019845555.1. Lineage (NCBI taxonomy): Eukaryota > Viridiplantae > Streptophyta > Magnoliopsida > Piperales > Aristolochiaceae > Aristolochia > Aristolochia fimbriata. The sequence goes on from CM034078.1 coordinate 2,955,077, forward strand.
GGCGTCGCCGTTCTTCTAATTTCTTCTCTCTTAAATTAAATTAAATTAAACTATTAAAGCCATTAAGGCAATAGAAATTCCGGAAATCGTTTTTGTTATCAAGAAAATCGACGGCGAGCTTGTTTATTGCATTTTTTTTATATCAAATATTCTACATTTGTGCACAAAATAATCAATGTTTATTAATAGTTTGATACTCGTATTAATTTTCATAACTAAAAATTATAAAATTAAATTCATCATTATTAAACTTTAAACCTATAAAAAGTAAAAAAATTATTTTTGAAGTATTAATTTTCATATAGTATACGAACTAAATTGTGTATTTCTAGTTTCAAATAATTAAATGTATGCCCTATTTGTACATGGATTGATTACAATTTTGCGACAGCCAATCCTTATCTCGACTCGTATGTCTTAATGAAAATAAAAAGGTTATTAAATTAAGTTTATTTGTTTATTTTTTACCTTATAAAAATTAGAAAGCAACTCCGTCATTGACTCACCTTCTAATTGGGTTTGGACTTTGAACTCGATAAAGATGAATAAAAAATAAAAAAAAATAAAAAAATCATTAGATATTTATGTAAACTGTAAAGTACAAGCAATCCTACTTAGCGGATAAAGATGCTACACGGAATTTTATTAAAAAATCATGCATGTCATTGATATATAATATACATAATTTGCATATAATATTATTATTGTAAATTTTATATTGAAATGCTTTACTTGAAGCATATTATTCAAGACTAATGGAAATTTTTATGTAATAACGTCTTTCGATATAATTGCGCTTGACTCCTCGTGGTCTACAATGTACATTACATATTATCAATTTATCATAAAAAATTTAGAAATTATATGACTGTAGAAAATCTAACAAATAAATAATAAAAGAATGTTGTGCTGAAGGAAGGCTCACCTCACCCTTCATTTCATTTATATATATATTTTTTTTGTGACATTAAATATATAATATTGATATTAAATAATTAGCGTTTATCATTGACAGTGTGACACATGCTGAAATGCAATAATTGTTTATTTTTTCTGTAATTATAGTATAAATTTTAATATCTGATACAGTACCGTGGGAAGTCTGAACTGTGAATACCGATCCGCACCACCAATCAGGCAATAACTCGGGATTGGTTCTGTTCACTTTCCAATAATGGCAAAATGGCACGTGACCATGTCTAGATCACATGAGGCCCATCAGATGCGATGACGCGGCACACTTTCACAGAATCGTCTCCACACACCGACGTGGCCCACGACGAAACTGCTTGTTCTTTAGTGATTCATGAAAGCGGAAGGAAATGAAGAATGGGATAGCCAAGTAAAAGAGCAACAAAGAACCTTGTCATGTAACGTAAAAGAACTGCACTGCAGGATAGAGATGCATTCTTACATATGACAGTGAACCTTTCCACTTTGTGATTGCATTACAGAGATTGGCGCTTTACAGTATGATCGATCATCTGTTCCGTCTAAGGAGGAACAGGGAATTTTGCATCTATAAGCTGTTTCACAACATCTCGCATTGTGGGTCTGTAATTTGCTTCCTTTACTGTACACCTCAAGGCCACTGCAAGTACCTTGCTAACTTCTTCCATTATTGCTGAGTCCATGAACTCCGGTTTCAGACTTGGATCCACTACTCTGTTGAGATCTTCGCCATGGTTAGAGGTGTTTCTCACCCAGGTTACAAGATCAGTACCCTCAGGAAGAGAAGGATCCAATGCATTCTTTTTGGTTATCAATTCAAGTAAGACAACTCCATAGCTGTAGACATCTGATTCTTTGCTCTTTCTGACTGTAAATGCAGTCTCTGTATTTCATCAAAATGGGAGATCAAGTCAGATAAGTACATGAAAAATAAAAATAATGGAAGTATGTAACGTCATCAAGATTGTACCTGGCGGTATGTACCCGATGGTCCCTATTATGGAAGTAGAACGTAATGACACAGAAGATGGATCCAAGAGCATAGCAATGCCAAAATCTGATATATGCGGTTCCATGCCTGCGTCTAGGAGAATATTCTGAGGTTTGATATCTCGATGCACAATTGCAGGATTACAGTCATGATGAAGATAGGATAATCCTTCAGCGGTTCCAAGAGCAATCCTATAACGGATACCCCACCTTAGACTGAGTCCTTGCCTGTTCCCATGCAAAACATCATACAGGCTTCCATTCTCCATGTATTCATACAAAAGCAACCCATGATCCTTTCTCAACCAGAACTGCTCCAATTTTACCAGATTCCTGTGCCTGACATTTCCAACTGTTTTAATCTCTCTCAACATGCTAGCATCTGCTCCTCTCTGACCTGAAAAAACAACCTTTTTAACGGCATATACCTTTCCAGGGCCCAAAGATACCTTGTAAACCGTTCCATGTGCTCCTCTTCCTATAATATGTCGCTCATTAAGGTGCTCAGTGGCTTCCATCACTCGCAGCAGTAAGGAAGATGATCCTTCATGCAAAATCGTCTCACTATCACCAGCTTTTCTTCCATGCTTTCTGCAGATGAAAAAGCCAACTAAGACAAGCACAAACAAACAAAATAAGAAAGACCCAACCGCTATTATCACAATGTTGACTGCATTGAGGCTTCCCCTGTTTTTTGGACTTGGACACGGATGAACATTTCGGTTAGATGAACAAGTTGTGCCACCAGGTTGACAGGGGACACATAGGTCAGGGTTCCCCCGAAAGGAACTAGGAGAAGAGACGAGAAAGTTCAACCAAGATTGTGGAAGTCGACCTGTGAAATGATTATAGGAAACATTCACTTCAAGCAATGAACGAAGATCACCCATCGAAGTCAATGTGCCTGTCAGATTATTCCAAGATAAATCCAAACTCTGAAGCATAGTTAACATCCCTAACTCAGATGGAACCTCCTCAACTAGTCCATTATGACTAAGATTCAAAGAAATAGCAAGGTTCTGCAACTGTCCCAATGATGAAGGGATCTTTCCTCCAAGCATGTTTCCCCCAAGCTGCAATTCCAACAGGTTACTTAATTTGGAAAGGAATTCTGGTATTCCCCCTGTGAACTGATTTTCCCAAAGTATCAAATGGGACAACAGTGTCAAGTTGGCCAGGCCTGATGGCAGTGAACCATCCAAAAAATTGAAGCCAACATCAAGTGAGAACAATCTGCTACTGCGAGAAATTTCTGCAGGTAAATGACCTTGCAAATTATTGTATGATAAATCTAGAACTTCAAGATTTACAAGATTACCTATTTCCCCAGGAATGAGACCAGTAAGCTTGTTCCTTGATAATTTGAGTGATGTGAGATTTCTGCAATTCTTCAAGCTCGATGGTATTGGACCACTGATGCTATTCTCACTAATATCCATGTAAGAAAGGTTTACATTTTTCTGGAAATAAGGGAGGGACCCTGAGAGATTGTTATTCCTTAAAATCAATCTCCTCAAGCTTGGACAGTTCCCAACATTAGAAGGTACACTGCCATTTAGCAGATTATACCCCAGATTAAAAATTGTCAGTCTCTTCCTAGAGCATATTCTTGGTGGAATATTACCAGTAAATCTGTTGTTAGTCAGATCTACTTGATCTAAAGGACTGTTAACTCCCAAACCCTGGGGTATTTCTCCAGAAAATTGGTTATTAAACAAAGTGATGTTGCTGAGATGTTTGAGTCTGGTTATCTCAGCAGGAAGAACCCCAGAGAGATTGTTGTTATACAAAAGAAGCTTTTCAAGGGTGAGAATTTTCCAAATTCCTTTAGGAATTTCTCCATGCAACCGATTGGTAAACAACACAAGGCTTCTTAACTTACTCAGCTTACCAAGCTCACTGGGAATGATTCCCTGCAACCGGTTTTCATAGATCTGGAGGTCTTCCAAGGAATGACAATTTCCAAGCTCTGGTGGTATTGATCCAACCAAAAAGTTTTCCGAAAGGTATAGTATAGAAAGCTTCATAAGTGAACCAAATGAAGATGGGATCTGACCTGTTAAGCTGTTATTCACAGCTGCAAACAATGTTAAGTTGGTGCAGTTTCCCAGAGCAAAAGGGATTTCTCCACTAAACTGATTGAAAGACAAGACCAACTGCTGCAGATGCCTACAATTGCCCGAATGAAAAGGCAAATGTCCGTCTAAGTTGTTGCCACTAACATCCATGAACACTAACCTTCCCAACTCCTCTAAACTCCGGGGTAGAGAACCCACAAGCTGATTGTCAGTCAAATACAATGCCTCCAATTCGGAGCAGTTACCAATGGAGTCGGGTATAGGCCCAGAAAAACGATTACCATCCAACCATAGTTCCTTAATCCTTGTCAAGTTTCCAACACTAGATGGGATGAAGCCGCTGAAACCATTCTGGCTAAGATAAACAGTTTTCAGATTGGGGATCAGAAACAAGGAATCTGGAATCTTCCCAGTGAGCTGATTCAAGTAAAGAGACAAATAACTCAATTTTCGCAAATTAGTCAAACTTTCCGGTATCTTGCCAGAGATTGCATTATTTGAAAGATCCAGAAACTCGATACGAGAGCAGTTACCCAATTCAGCTGGAATTGAGCCAGAGAGAGTGTTTTCGAGAAGATCCAACTTTTTGAGGAATTTCAACCGTCCAATCTCCGGGGAGAGCGTTCCCGAAATCCCCATTGTAGGCAAAACCAAGGAAACGACGTTACCCTTCCGATCACAGCTGATTCCCTCCCAATTGCAAGGCGTAGCGTTCGATTCGTTCCAGCTCGCTTTGATGGAACTCGGCAAAGTGAGGTTCTTTGATACTGAGAGCAGAGACACACCGTCGGAACTCAGACCGGAGACACGAACAGAGACAGAGAGGAAGAGAAACGCAAGTAGGAAATTCATGTTCACAATTTTGTTCCAGCACACTTCCATTTTCCAAGAAGAGAAAGAAAAAGAGCCTCCTTGACTCTGAAGCTCGCGGGCAGGCATGGGAAACACAAGAAATTAAGGGACTGAGAAGCCAGTTCAGCATTTAGCAAAACTCAAAGCTCCACATTAATGTTAAGAATAACGGGTCCATTCATAGCATGGAAGAACGCATCCACAAGAATCAGAAAATGAAACTCGAACAACTAGCACATTAAAAGCAAATGACAGGAAGACAGAAAAGAAGACATCGCAGGTAGAAAATTAGACTCTTGAATACTAACTAGCACCAGCAGTCCAGCAGCAGTCGCCGGCATATTTAAACCCTAACGGGAAAAGAAGAATGTATGTTGCTCCTTTTTCGTAGACGCTCCCACCATTCCCTCAGCTTCGAAACGCGGGGGAGGAAGACTCCTTTTGACTTCCAGGATTCGGACTTCGGAGACACGACTTCATCGCAATTCTCATGTCGGTATATATGTCTGTCATCGGACTCCATGTTTATATATGAGAACAAACCATTCTTGTCCGGGCTCGTGTCTCTCTGAACTTTCAAGTTTCAAAACAAGCGCTCTGTCCCATTATTAAATGGTAGCAGTGGCGTTTCCACTTCCCACTTTCCACTTTCCACTACCTCAAAATCCGGCCGTCACGGGGTCGGCTCCATTAATGGGATCTCCTCCTTTCTAGTTTAAGATCCTGTAAATCTGTATTAACTACAGAAAAATTATGGGTTTACGTTGCAAACAGGATTCATTACAGCCGGGGACTTCTCAGATTCCCCGGCAGCGATTCTGACGGTCGGAAGACGGGTCGCGACTCGTCACTGTCAAGTGTCAAAGAGCAAATCCGACCAAACTTCGACTAAAAACGGGAGCACGGCGTAGACTTCTTCATTATAAAACTCATTTAGAAACTTCTGTTCTCACCTGCAATGCCTTAATCTAATCCGTCCGCCATGACGAGAGCCGCTTTCTCACCTGAAATTCAATTTTCTTTTGTGATGCTGAAGATTTAATAATGGCTTGGGCCTTGATAGGTGTCTTGCCATTAACATAGTGGGTAGATGGTTCCTCATTACTTCAGGGTCGTCTCTGTCTTTATTAGGTGGAACTGCAAAAGTAAATATGACGAGAGCCGCTTTCTTACTTAAGTTTCTCTCTAAATATTTTGTCTGAATTATTTGTTAGTTATTGTACGATATAAAATGTGGACTAACCGACTAAGGGTAATAACCTTTATAGAGGTATTATATTATTATAATTAAAATATATCATATATTAAAATAATTTATATATAATTAAGGTATTTTTACATTTAAATAATTTACCAAATTAATTAATTATTTTATCAGTTGATATAAAATTAAATCAATTGAACAAGTTTTCCAACAAACTGATAATGCTTTATATTAATATATTACATGAAAATAAAAGACTATACAAGATCACTTATTTCATTTTGTTGATAGGCTATTTAAAAACTTATATTTATATTATTATTATTTATTTATTTATATAAGATATCTTAGTTATTTAAACATAAAAATATTATTCATGCCTGTTTTTTTTTTTCTTAGGTATTATGTTCTAAAAAAAATATGATCACGTATTCATGCTCATGCAGTATATACTAACATAAATATCTGTATTTTCAATAATTTAATAAAAATTCTAAAATCCAAAAACACATAAGGTAATTAATCTGTAATAATTAATATGCATTCATGCATGCATGCATTTTAACAACATCGATAATGTAATTTTAGGTAAGAATGCTTCGTGTCTCACCGAAATATTCCGGCCGGTTCCACTTCGGAATCCAGGGGTGTGACTCACTCGTGACAATCAGATTCGCATCTCGATCGGTTCGTATCGAAAACGTCGAAGATCTAATTACATATTTGGACGATTGCCGACCCGTTCAATTAAGGTGAGCAATTGTGAGGTTCTTCCATGCAATGCATGCCCTTTCTCCTCTGTTAATTTTCAGGCAAGCAATTGCACGTGTTCATAACAATGGCTGGATACGTGATTCGGTTTTTCATTCTTATCCTCCCTTACAACGATTTCTGTCCATCTCCGATTTAATCTCATCTCCGATTTTCTCTCATCTATCTCCAGATTTCTCTCCGTCCTGGCTGAAACTTCGAATTAATATTGCTTTAACTATATATAGTGGCAGTGGTACGACCAAAAAAGGTAGAGTATATTACTTTATACTCTAGCTCTCTCTCTCTTTCTCTCTGATCTCGTGCTCTCTCTGTCTCTTGATCTCTCCGATCTCTTAAGTTGCTCTCTCATTTGTGTACTATTGTGTTTTCTCATTTTCCAGTGTTGAAGGCAGGATCACTATAACAAGAAAACCTGATAAATACCTTGATCTATGGCTTTTTCTTTCAACCTGCAGTCTTTATGCTCTGCACCAGCACCCAACATTAATGTAACTCGATCTCTTTACCACACTAGTTAGTTTCGTTTCGTACTTTCGACCTTCCATGTATACTTTTTTCCATGTGATTCATATATTATTCCCAATCTCCTTTCTCGTCTCTAGATATCAAAGCGTGAAACTTTGCAAATCAGTACTGCAACCAGCTGCTGTAACATCTCATTTTGTGGAAACAAAAGAGCACTCTCGTGCTCCGAAAGCTTTCGAACCAATTGTATCAGTGTCAAAGAATCGCAGAACATCAGTGCTTCTGCTGTTGTGGATGAAGACCTCACCACCGAGGGGCTAAGCGACCTCTATCCTCCTCTTGGTCAGGCTTAATTTTATTCCCTTTTTTTTTTTTTTTTTTTTTTTCCCGAAAGAAAGTAATAAATGTCAGACTGATTTCAAATTAGGTTTAATTTAATTGATGCAGATGGTTTTAAACCGAAGGAGATTGGAGTTGCTACGCAATTAACAAGTTTCAGCAATGATTTTGATCCATATGGTGCAGTTAGTACTCCTTTATATCAGACAGCTACATTTAAGCAGGTAATGTTTTTATACAAAACTTCAGGCCCGTAAAGGGGTCTTACAAGGACATGTAGCTACAGTTTCTCCTTTGTTTTTTTCCCAAAATGTTGTTCTTTGAGCTACTGCTTTTCTTTGAAATGCAGCCTTCGGCAGTGAAGTATGGACCTTATGACTACACCAGGGCTGGAAACCCTACGCGAGACTCACTTGAAAGGTCTGTATGAATTCTTGTTCTTTTAAGCTTACATGTTCAAAAGAAGTGATCGATCGGCTTTTACAATCTATTAATTATGCTGCCAAGCTATTCAATTTTTTTTCTTCTGAGCAATGACTTGTCAGCGATCAATTAGGCTCCTAGCAAAGCTTGATAATGCCGACCGCGCATTTTGCTTCACCAGTGGAATGGCTGCTTTAAATGCTGTCACAAATCTTGTTCGGATTGGTAACTTCTTCTAGCTAGCTACGACTTTCTTCATTATTTCACTACAAATTACTTCATTTACTGAAAGTTTTTATGACTTATAAGGTCAAGAAATTGTTGCTGGGCATGACATATATGGTGGTTCCGAGAGGTTGCTGTCTGAAGTTGTTCCTAAGAAAGGAACTGTGGTGAAGTTAGTACTTGTGCTCTTTCTTGCTGTTATATTAGTGTGTTGCAAACTGTAACCTAGTTCTATTGATTTGTTAGACGAGTTGATACAACTAACTCAGTGGAGGTTGCAATGGCAATTGGGCCCCAAACGAAACTTGTGTGGTTGGAGAGTCCTACAAATCCTCGTCAGCAGATTTCAGACATAAGGGTCAGTGTTATTTTCTCTACTTTTTTCTAATTAATGTATTATGTGTAAAACTCACCAACTGTTTGGGCTAGCAATACCATTAAGAACCATAATGATGTAACTGTGAAACTGGGTTGTGCTATCTCTAATTTTTTTTCTCTGTTCTGCAATAATTCAACTTTCTTTCTATTCATGTCATTCTAAATAACAGAGAATCTCAGAGCTTGCTCATGCATATGGGGCTTTTGTCTTGGTTGATAACAGCATTATGTCGTCAGTGCTGTGCCGGCCATTGGACCTTGGTGCAGGTATGTAAATGGGGCTTAACGCTTCTGAGAAGAACGTTATTGAGCTTGCACACACGAATCTGTTCTTTCCATTCCAGAAATATTGAAAATAATTCTGCTTGTTTTGTTTTTATATTTTGCAGATTTTGTGGTTCACTCTGCTACTAAATTCATAGGTGGGCACAGTGATGTTTATGGCAGGTGTCTTGGCTGTAAAGGATGAAAGGTCTGTCTCTTTTAGCCGTTTTACCTTCTTAATTTGGGCTTAACTACATATTTTTCTTAGAGGTTTCTTTTTTTAAGTTAATGGTGGAAAAACCTTGATGTGATTAGATTTAGAAGTCTTAGCATATCTCTTGCTTATTTACTCTCCATTGACCCAAATGTTCTTTTCGCAATGTACCGCTCCACTTTCAGTTGCTCAGTCACTAATTTTCTTCTCAAGATTATAGGAAACAGTGTGATTGTCCTGATGCTATATATTGATGTTTTTGTGCGTTAGGTTCTTGTATCTGTTCTCTTAATTTCTGTATTTGTATTTGTTTTGGTATTCCACTAGCTTGTCGAAAGAGATTGCCTTCTTGCAAAATGCAGAGGGCGCTGGCCTAGCTCCATTTGACTGCTGGCTCTGTGCTAGAGGCATTAAGACCATGGCTTTGCGTGTTGAAAAGCAGCAGGTTTGAACTTCAACCTCATGCAGTTACATGTTTGGCTCCTTTTTTTTTTTTTTTTTTTTTTTTTCTGGTTACTGGTTCACCAAATGGTTTGTCCATATCAGGAAAATGCTCAGAAGATTGCTGAATTCCTTTCAAGTCATCCTCTGATACAAACTGTGAATTATGCTGGTCTTCCTGATCATCCTGGACGTGCTCTACACTTCTCACAGGTACATCTTGAAAAAAAAGTTTCTAGTAAAATGCTCTGTTGACTTTGTTTTACTTAGATTTTTTTTCGCTCCTACACTTGCAGGCAAGAGGTGCAGGTTCTGTTCTAAGTTTCACAACAGGGTCTATAGCTCTATCTAAACACATTGTTGAGACCACCAAGTACTTCAGCATTACTGTTAGCTTCGGTAACCATCCATCCCTCTTTTTGTAGTATTTTCTGGTTTGTCTTCTTTAGGAGTTTTCTTCATTTTTCCAACTGTTCAAAGTAATGATCTTTAAAATTTTTATAATTCTACTAACAGTATTTTCTGATTGTATGTAGGTAGTGTAAAATCGCTGATAAGCTTGCCGTGCTTCATGTCTCACTCAAACATTCCACCTTCAGTTCGGGAATCCAGGGGTCTCACTGACGATCTGATTCGCATCTCTGTCGGTATCGAAGATGTCGAAGATCTAATAGCAGATTTGGACGAGGCAATCAATTCTGGACCCGTTTAATTAATAAGGCGAGAAACTGTGAGGTTCTTCCACGTTTTTCTCTCCTCTGTTTTCAGACCATTATAATGTATTCTTGCATTTTCTCCTTACAGGTGCTCACGGGATGCAGTTATAATAGAGAGAAGTCGAAGGAAATGGCTTACGGCTTCGCTAATCTGGGAGTCATTGATGATCTCGATTCTCTCCGTTGCTGCAAAAAATAAAGAGAGTCTTCTTCCTTATTTGTTTTATCATTTCCTTCAGCATAGAGTTTCAGGGGTTGAAAGTTGAAACCCCCTTTTTTTTTTGTTGCTTCCACCTTACTTTATTGTTTGTAAGCAACATATACTTGAGCAGGTTTTGTTCGTAGGAATATCATTATATGGGCGAATTTATTTAGTCTTGCTATGCTAAATGCTGCTGCTTCCGATTCCATCTCAAGAACAAGAAGTCTTCTTACCAAAAGCGGCCAAAGCGAGCTTTATAACTTGAACGAGAATCAAATTCGGAAGTAATTTCAAGTGAGAGAGTGTTTAATGTTTATGGCACAATCCAACCACCTGAGAAAGGATCAGTTTCAGGAAGAAAGGACCACTTTTTTGAGACAGTGAAATCAGGTGTTGCTCCCGTTTCATAGACGACACCCTCCGCAGCCATAGTACTAAAATCAGGTGGCTCAGGTTCGCATCGACCTTGGATTCGATAACACCTTCTCAGACTTCTTCACAGATTCGCATGGAAGGAGTCGTGATAGGCAAGTTGCGTGCAGCAGCCGGCCCTGAATAAGTAGCCGATAATAAGCAGCCAACAATAAAAAGCCCATAAACAGCAGCCCAGATAAGTAGCCCAAGATCAGTAGCCCAAGATCAGTAGCCCAGGATCTGTAGCCCACTATTAGCTGCCCACAATCATCAGCTCATAAACGGCAGCTAATAAAACAGCAGCAGACAATCAGAAGCCCATAAGATAGCAGCAGACAATCAGAAGCCCATAAGACAGCAGAAGACAATGAGAAGCCCACTTTTACGTAGCCTACTTTTACGTAACCCACTTTTACATAGCCCACTTTACGCAGCCCGCTATATGCAGCCAATAATCAGAAGCAACTGTAGCCCACAATAAGCAGCTAACAAAAGGCTGCAACTATGACAGCCCATTATCGCAGCAATGCAGGCGATAGTCAGGAGCTTATAATCGGCAACCCACGTGCCAGGAGACATACCTTAGCAAGATGTAGAATACGATACCAAGTATTTAAGGTCATTTTATGGTATTTATCGCGACCTCATCCGAAGAATGCTACCCTGCTTTCTCTGACTACTGCCGTTCTTTCGAGTTTTCTGGCTGAAAAACCCATACCAGCCACCTACGCGTCATAATGTGTTTGAACAATTGTTCTCTTCATAATTCTCTTAATTTGCTTTCGGGTGTGCTCGTTAACCTAACCACGGATATGGAACTGAACTAAATTTCAAATAGTCTCTTAAATCTAATTTCTTTAACGTGGAACATGAGCCATGGGTGCAAGCAATGTTTTGAAAACCGAACCGGTCATCGGTCCGATTTTGGTTTAACCGGTTCAATGCATCTTTTTAAAGAGATTCAAGAGATTCAAGAGATTCAAGAGAATTTTTTTAAAATTCCCCTATACTATAGCCTTATGTCATGAATTTTCTTCAAATTCCTTTACTACCGGCTTTAGCAAAGATTATCCTTAAACTAATTAACTATAGTCTTAAGCCATTTTTTTCTTAAAATTACCTTACTGTTGACTTCATCCAAGATTTTTTTTGAAATTCCTTTACTATAAACTTTAACCATGACCACTCTTCAATTTTTTTTACTGTAGCCTTCAACATTGGTTTTTCTTAAAGTTTCCTTACTATAGCCTTCAACAATGGTTTTTTTTAAAGTTCCCTTACTATAGCCTTCTTCCAATATTTCTCTTAAATTTCCCTTACAATAACCTTCAAACTTGATTTTTCTTAAATTTTCTTATCTAATAACCTTCAGCCATGAATTTTCATAGTCCCCTTACTATAGCCTTATGGCATGAGTTTTCTTGAATTTCCCTTTCTACAGCCTTAAGCCAATATTATTCGTCAAATTCTTGTACGATTGTATTCTTCCATATTTTTCTTCAAAATCCCTTACAATAGCCCTCACGATTGAATATTCTAAAAATTTGCTCACTATATCCTTCAGCCATGATTTTTCGTGAATTTTACTTACTATTTCCTTCAACCTTGATTTTTTTTTAAATTCTTTACCTATAGCCTTTTTTCTTTATTTTTTTTCAAATTTTTATACCGTAGCCTTTAGCCAAGACTATTCTTCAAATTCCTTTAATATATTTTTCTAAGTTATTTTTCATCGAAATCCCTTATTATAGCCTTCACAATGTAATTTTCATTAAATTCCCATAGTATAACCTTCAACCATGTTTTTTATTATAATTCCCATACTATAGCTTTCAAGCATGATTTTTTTTAAAAAATTCCCCCATACTATTAGTTAACCTTCAACCATGTTTTTTATTAAAATTCCTATACTATAGCTTTCAACTTTGATTTTTTTTTAAAATTCCCCCATACTATAGCCTTATCTCATGAATTTTCTTCAAATTTCCTTACTATAGCCTTTAGCAAAGATTATCCTTAAATTAACTAACTATAGCCTTAAGCCATTTTTTTCTTAAAATTACATTGCAAGAACAATGGTATGGTCGACCGTTTCTTCCTACATTGAGCAAAGAGGGCACTAGGGCGATTCGATAGTTATATCTCTTCTGACTAATTGATCTCTTGTCAGTAATTTCATATGCAAAACCAGTCAGTCGTGAATGAGCGTACGAGGGTGACCATTTAGTCTCCAAGTGTGGGCTGCATTATGAAAAGGTAGCAGAGAATGCCCCTCCTTGTAAGCCAATTTAGCTGAGTAACATCCATTAGCTTCCCCCCCTTCCATATTATCTCATATTTCTAATTTGGATCAAGAAAACCCCATCTCCAATCTCATCTAGTTGCTGTATTTGGATAGCAGCTTCTGCATTTAGCCTCCTTCCAACTAAGGCCTAACAAGTTATCTGATTTAAAAGTCCGTCGGGAAGTGCTCTCTACTTAAATAGATTTCGGTCTGGCTGCTTCAAACAAATTCGGGAGCAATACGTTGAAATCATCTTTTAGTCACCATCTATCTTTCCGAAAATCCACTGTATCACCCTTCCCCACATTGAGTTTCGTCATCTCTCAGAATTTATGAAATAAAGCAAATAATTTTCCTCCATATTACCGAGAGATTTGTATTTATTTTCTACTCCAAGATTCAATGCCTCCGCGGTCTCCCTAGTTTAGCTCTGACAACAGGTACCCAAGGTGTGGTAGCTGTATTTAATTTCCAATGCCATTTAAGCATTAACGCTTTATTAGCCTCTTTTATTCTTCGGATACCAAGTCCACCTAATCTTTTATCTTGGCATACCTGATCCCATTTAACAAGAGTTAATTTTGAGTCTGTGCCATTGCCTTCCCAAAAAAAATTCCAATTGAATAGCCCAAAATTTTAGCAAATTCCTCCATCAATTCTGAATCCATGTTAGCCCCCATGATTGATGATTTCCTCCAATTTATTCGCTAGCCTGAGCAAAGCTCAAACAAGAGTATCAAACTTTTGACAGTAAGAATTTGATCCTTCTCAGCCGCTATATACAGAATTGTATCATGTAGTCATCTTATTATATAACAAACACACATGATTAAGGTGATATTATAAAATATAGCTACTACCTAGCCCTTATCAATGCCACATTTGTCCTATTCAAGTTATCAAGAAAACCAACAGAAGCACCACTGTTTGATCAAACGGTTGAAAATGTAACACATCCTCCTCGCCTCTTGGAAAACATCAATAGTTTTAACCTTCACAATAAAGCCATCGAACTGTTCATACATTTTTACAATCTTCTTCGAAATTTTATTAATTTGAGCAGAATATGGAGAAGCCACTACAATGGTGAGCCTCTGGCATGTTCCATCCCAAGGTACAAAAATCGAACTCATATTTCAAAGTATGCCTTGTTCTTGATAGAAATACACAAGCTTTAAGTAGTGTTATGAAAGCCAAACACGACGAGACAAAGCTGAATTAAATGGGTTTAGCCAAACCTGGTCTCTTGTCAGGATTGCAGGCCTTACAAAACCCATAATTGATTCAAACCTAGCTGACTTGGTTAGGGTCACCACACACAAACTTGTTGACCCAGTCCACTTAATCCTGTCAGTTGGTAATTGCAAGGTCTCGCTTCTGGTAAGGTAGGTAATTCCAACACTTGGGAATCAGGAACAACAAACCAACATATAATAAGAAGAGGAAAACACACAACTTTTAACAAAATACGGAGCAACAAACCACTGTATTACGGGGCATGTAAGCCCAATCAAGGAATTTTATGCAAACTTGCAAGATGGAATTATAGTAGTAGACTTAAACAAAACACAACTACAAACTTACAATGAGTAATAATCCACATGAAACACTTGAGTGGAAGAGACCAAAGTCTCTGAACTTCTTGATACTACCAAGGCTCCCCCTTAGTTGCTACTCTCCTCCAGAGATATCACTCTACTTCCTCATAAATTGTCTTGCTTGTTCACCTTGTTCAGCTAATGTCTGTCCTTTTATAGGTGATGGGTTGTACCCTCTCAACTAATTCCACTCAGATCTTCATTCTAAGGACACAAGCGTCTAATTCAAGACGTGTATTGAAATTCAAAAAATGTTTAAATTTGGAGGTGAGATATTTGAATTTGAACAGGAGGTTTGTATTCAAATCAAGGACGAGAACTATTTGAATTCAAATGGTGGTTTTTTATTCAAATGAGAGATATGGTATACGATTTGAATTCGAACTCATGGGATAGAGATAGGGAGAGAGAGCTCTACCTTATCTCAAGAGGGTTTTCAGTCTTTGTATGCTAGATTGGAGTCTATAAATAGGCTTGTAACTTAGGCCATACACATCTGGAATTCTCTGAATGAATAGACTCGTTTTCCTCCGTGCCCCTTTCTTGAGCCTTCGTTTAATTGAGGTTTAGACTTAGAACGGTGAGTTCTTAAGTGAAAATAACCCTGGGAAGCTAACTAACATTCATACGGACTTTGAAGTTAGACCACACACGATAGAAGATTGATAAAGTATTGTAAACTGGCCTAGTCAAATCTAACCGCGTGACAACTGGTATCAAAACAACTATTATCAGAGTAGTAGAAATATTGGATAAACTGGTATAAGAGCAGGAGAAACCAATTTAAGTTGGTTTAGAAAAATCGATATCAATGGCAAGCTCAAACAAAGGCAAAGAGGTGCAAAAAGGTAGGGAGATTCTTGACTCTTATGTTTCTCTTACTTATGTTGTCTCTAAACTGGAAGATCTAGTAGATCTTGCCGAGAACATTGAGGATATTCAAGAGATGGTGGAGGCGAGACTAAAGACTTTGGAGGAGAATATTTGAATAGAGATGGAGGAATGGTGGACTCGGATGACAAAGTGCCAAGGGAGGCTATATTCCTGAGAGAAGTAAAGCTGAAGTTCTAGATCAAGAGGCTCATGGACGTGGAGTTGGTTCGCCCGTTTGGGTCGGTTTGCCCGTTCGGGTCGGTTCGCCCGTCCGGGTAGGTTTGCCCCCGTCCGGGTAGGTTTGCCCCCGTCCGGGTTGGTTCGCCCCGTCCGGGTAGGTTTGCCCCCGTCCGGGTCGGTTCGCCCGTCTGGGTCGGTTCGCCCGTCCGGGTCGGTTCGCCCGTCCGGGTCGGTTCGCCCGCCCGGGTCGGTTCGCCCGCCCGGGTCGGTTCGCCCGCCCAATTCGATTCTCCGCCCGCCCGCCAGTCGCTTACTCCCGCCAATTAACCATCGGGCCCGCCCGGGTAAACTTCGCCCGCCCGGGTCGCTTAGTCGCCCGCCCGGTTCGCCGCCCGCCGGGTCGCGCCCCCTGCCCGCCGTGGCTTAAAGCCAGCCCAGCGAGCCGTTTAAACCCATCCCGCCGGGTCGGCCATCCCCGGGTTAAACCCTCCCGCCAGTTGCAGCCAGCCGCCGGGTAAACCAGCCCAGTGAACCATTGTTATCAGGTTCAAACCCGCCGGTTTGTTTGTTGTTGTTTGTTTGCCATCCCATTTGTTCCGCCGGTTAAAACCCCGCCGGGTTAAACCATCCCGCCGGGTTAAACCATCCCGCCGGTTAAACACTATTGCCGGTTAAACCGCCCGCCGGGTTAAACCGCCCGGGTCGTTCGCCCGCCGGGTCGCTCCGCCCGCCCGATTAAACCAAGCCCGCCCGGGTCGCTTCGCCCGCCCGAGTCGCTTCGCCCGCCCGGGTCGCTTCGCCCGCCCGGGTCGCCCGCCCGGGTCGCCGCCCGCCGGTTAAACCGCCCGCCCGCCGGGTCGCTTCGCCCGCCCGGGTCGCTTCGCCCGCCCGGGTCGCTTCGCCCGCCCGGGTCGCTTCGCCCGCCCGGGTCGCTTCGCCCGTCCGGGTCGCTTCAACCGTCCGGGTCGCTTCAACCGTCCGGGTCGCTTCAACCGTCCGGGTCGCTCAACCGTCCGAGTCGCTCAACCGTCCGAGTCGCTCAACCCTGCCCTCCACTAGATCTGCTTTCCTTTTTTCTTCCTTCTCCGTTCTTTCTCGCAGAGAGAAACCCTTCGCTCTTCTCTGTCCAAGGTCATCCACCCGGAGGGTCTCGCTCATCTACTCTGCTCCTCCTCACATATAGAAGAACCCCTCTGCTCCTCCCCGTTTTAAGTTACTTCGTTGGGGGCAGTATGGCTCTCTGCGACTACTCTACATTCAGAATTTCCCCTGTTTCTTCTTCTCATCTTTTTCGTGTCAGTCATCACCGATCGTCGTCCTCTCTTGCTCGTCTTCCTTCCGTCGTAAGATGCTCTTATGGGTCTCAGCAACTTAAAACCTTGGCCATCGATCCATATCCGGTCGTTGAGTCCCTGACAACGTTTGCTCCGGCTACTGTCGCCAATCTGGGTCCCGCGTTCGACATCCTCGGGTGTGCAGTCGATGGAATAGGCGACAAGATCACCCTCCGTGTCGACCCCGACGTGACTCCTGGACATATAACTATCTCCGACATCACTGGCGCTAAACTTAGCTTGAATCCTTTCCACAACTGCGCTGGCATCGCTGCTATTGCGGTCATGAGAATGCTCGGAGTCCGGAAAGTTGGTTTGTCTATGTCACTTGAGAAGGGTCTCCCCCTTGGTAGTGGACTTGGGTCTAGCGCCGCCAGCGCTGCTGCCGCTGCAGTTGCTGTGAACGAGATCTTCGGACGGAAGCTCTCGGAAGCTGACCTTATTCTTGCCGGGTTGGAATCCGAGACCAAAGTTAGCGGCTACCACGCAGATAATATTGCCCCTGCTTTCGCTGGTGGGTTCGTCCTTATTCGCTCATACGACCCTCTGGAACTAATCCCTCTCAAGTTTCCCGCCGATAAAAATCTTTTCTTTGTCTTGGTGTCGCCCGAGTTTGAGGCACCCACAAAAAAAATGCGTGCTGTTTTGCCAGCTGAAGTCGGCATGAAAGATCTCGCAGCAAATTGTAGTCAGGTAGCAGCGCTCGTGAAGGCTGTCATTGAAGGTGATGTCAAGCTTTTGGGTTCTGCAATGTCCGCTGACGTTGTCGTAGAGCCCAGAAGGATAATCTTGATTCCGGGCATGGTGGCGGTGAAGAGGGCAGCACTGGAGGCGGGAGCATTTGGGTGTACGATTAGTGGTGCAGGGCCTACAGCAGTGGCTGTGACCGACGATGAGGCAGCTGGAATGGAAATTGGGGCTCATATGGTGGAGGCATTTTGGAAGGAAGGTAACTTGAAAGCGACGGCCACAGTGAGAAGACTAGATAGAGAAGGAGCAAGACTATGTAGTAAATGATCAGATGTACGACTTATGGCGTGAATAATCTGTTGTACCGATGATATTGACCATCGTAGTCCAGTGTAGCCCAAAGTAGTTCAGAATAATCTTCTTTCAAATATTGTGGTGTGATCTGTTGAATGCAGATCAAATCTTTGAGAAGTTGAGTCTACCACAGAGGTTGGGTGTTAATCATTTCATCCTCATCTTGCCTTTGTTTACGAGGTCTTCTCAATAAAGCCACGCTGACATGTTTAAAAGTGAAATGAACTAAAGGAGGATTGCCTATCAGCTAATCTGCATCGGGACTTTTTGTAACATTTTCTGTCAATTGCATTCATTTATCGCACTACAGCTTTATCAGCTTTCTTTTCATTGATATCCATACGTCCGACTACTAGTGTTTGCTTTTATTTTTTTCATGTCTCCGTATGTCAGGTTAATTTATCGGTATGCACACTTCTATATTTGCTTTCTTGATAAAAAAATTTGAATGTTTACTTTCTTTCATTTTTTTTTTTTGTAAGGGGGCCTGTGAGGAAGCATTGTTATAGGTTCTCCCCATTTTCTTGTTGGTCAGGCATTGGCTTATCATCTCTTGCTATTGATTGTGAAAGTTGTTACTGGAGTATATGACAAATTCAATACATATGAATAGTGGAACAAATTACAAAGCTGCTCCATACCTTTTGAATCAGTAGCAGAACTTCTCTTAAATGCCTTGTGTTTTGAAAATGTTCTTGGAAATATCTTCTCGTCTTTGTGGATTCCAAGTGTACTGCCTGCTATTATGGTCTTCTTGGTTTAATGTTTAGTCTAACATGTTGCTTTTCGGTCCTTGTCAGTGAAGCCAGGAATTCTAGCCTGTTCCTTTACCTGATAATTTCATTTTACTTGGGATTAGTGAAACCCCAAAAACTACTGCTCATGCACTTCCCTCCACTTTATGTACTGATTCTCTTTTAATTATTTTGTTCTATCGTGTCCTTATCAGCTTGGTTGAGCTCACTTGATAGTAGATGATATTTCATCATTTTGTAAATTTAATAATTTTGAATCATTGTGAATTAGAGAAGGTTACGAAGTGACTTGATGTACAAAGTATAGAGTTTGATTGAAATGTTTTTGAATAATAATAAAGAAAAGAGTATGCTCGTAAGTAATATCATTTTTTTCCTATTTCTTTACGTGAGTTTATTTGAACTGATTGTAGAAAATATCTATCTCTTAAGTTATTGATTAGTACTTGTTTCATGTTTCCATCATTCCCTGTATAAGCTTTCTGTCAATAAAAGCAAGAGGAAGAGTAGGTTTCTATCTTCCTCTGTTCTACAGTTTCTGTTATTTTATACTTTCTGCTAAAGTTAGTTGTTGTTCTGTGTTCAAGCTTCTGTTCGAAGGTGTTTTTATATTCCGTTACGTTCATCCTTGTGTCTTAGGTGTTTTGTTTATTTCTATATAGTGTTTACCTGTTTTTTATGAGAAAGTTTCTGTTGGTGTTATGGCATATTACTTGTGATGGTTGTCTATGATTGGTTGTTTTATACAGGATGAAAAAAGAGGAGACTCATGGAATAAAAATTTTTGTTGTGTCTCATGGCCTGCTATAGGCTCTCATTGGTCATGTGGCGTGTCTGCTCATGTTTAGGAGTCATTGCCACGAAAGGATCTGCTAATGTTTTACACTCAAGTGGACTTTCTGTAGCTGGTTTCTCATAGTATCTGGCTCACCAAATTTTCAGTGGTTTGTGAATAGTTGGTTGTGCGCGGTTGTCCTTTGCCAATCTCCTTGTCTCTCTTCAATGCATTTAATGCAGAAAGAAATTCTGTAGATTTTCATAAGAAAGGGGGCGAACAAAGTCCGTGTCAGCAGCCTGATGTCTTTTGGTGAAGAACATGATATCCTTGGAGCATATTAAAAGAACGTTGTTAATGGTGGGCAGAGGCCGGTCTCAGTATTGCTTGCTCCTGGCAAGATGACTGTAGACAAGCAGATGAGAACTTTTCATATTAGCTCAACATAGTAAAGCAGCTGATGTAATTGAATGTGATATTCAATTTGTGCTCAGAATAACGGCACTCCTGTCTGTGATGACAATTTGTTATATACATAAACAGTTAGTACATTGCCTTTCTATATATATTTTTTTATGTAATTTCATGTATATTTTTTAGATACTTTCCAAGTATATTCTTTTATATACTTTCCATGTGCATTTTTTAATATATTTTCCATGTATATTTGCTGATATACTTTCCATTTAAAATGCACTTCTTAAAGATAATCATTCAGTAGTTTTGATCTCTACATATAGTTTTTTCTTTACCAGTGGAAATGTGCTTGTGCAACTTCCAAGATGCAAAGATGCAAATCTGATTATTTAATGATTAATGGTCTCTGATTGGTTTCACTCCTTGGATAACTTTTTCAGTCTAGTAAACAATCTTTTTGCTTTATTTGGTTGTCTCTCTGTTTGTATGTATGGTTCATATTATTGATGCATAATACTTTGGAAGATATATGCTGACTGTTACTTGCACAATGCTGTAGGGATCTCTTCCAAGTTTCTATCAACTCATCAAATGTAATGGGACCATCATCCACAGTTAGTGACATCTTCGCTGCACTTACTTCCAAGAGTTCCCCTTTTTTTTTTTTTTTTTTTTTTTTTTTTTCTTGTCGAGGAAAGTAGTTTCACTTTTTCTACTTCTTTGTTTCAATGGTTTGATGACAGAATTTCCCAGCTTATTGAAAAATTTCTGTTTTGAGTGAAGAAGCCTTGAGTTGATTGAAAGCTTAGGTTGTGACTATGTTACATACAAATGACTAGATGGTTGGTCGCTTTTTAAACTAGAATAATCTCTAGATGACAACTCTGCAGGTTTTCTGAAATCTCGAGGGAAAAATTCCCTGACTGAAGTTACCACTGGATGATTATCTGGTGGATTCTTTGCTTCAGGATTGACACAGCAAAAGATTCAAGACTGTTACAGAAACTCTGTATCATAATTCAGAATCATGACATTATCCACCGACATAAGTGCTTTTACTAGATTGAGTGTCCAGTGATTGACAATTAGCTACCGATTCTTTCACATATCTGGTGTTTTAAAGAGGATGGCTAATTGATATGTTAAGGTTTTATAGATTATTGTCTATGGAGTCTTATAGATTGGTTCTTGTCGTTGTGGAACTCTAGAAAAGAGTCATAAGTGATGGCATTCCTGCTCAAGCTTTGAAAGCTTCTCAAGATGATTCTATTTTGATTCCACTGTTTGAGTTGTGGTCCTTGCTCTGGCACAATTCTTTCAACTGTGAAGAAACTTCGTTGCATGTGTTACCAAACATTTAAACAATAACTTCCTATTATGGCATGTTGGTGAGCATATAACAGATGTAAATATTCTTTAGCTAGTGAAGATTGATTTGTTGAATACCTTTGCTTAATTATATTATTAGATGTGCCTAATGCACTCGCTTACCATATTGGCGGATTTTTTCCAGGATGCTGATTCCGTTCCCATGCCAATAATAGTGATAGACCAAGATTCAGATTCAGATGCCACAGTTGTCCAACTTAGCTTTGGAGATCGTCTGGGGGCTCTTGTTGACACGGTTGCCCATCATTTCCTAACACTTTCTACACTATTTGTTTCAACACTCTGCTTGTACTTTCATAGAGTTTTCAATTTTATTTTTATTTTTATTTTTTTGACAATAATGAAGAGTTTTATTGATATATTTAAGAATCAATTACAAATATGATGTTTACATTATGAGCATTTTCTTTCTTTCACACTGATTTTAACAATTCCGCTATTACTGTCTAAGCCCCAGCCTTGATTACATCATCTTTATTTGACCCTTCTCTAGCAAGCTTGCCTGCAAATTTCCATATTTATTGACTTGGTAGTACTTCACCTTTGTCACCCACACATGCGCATGCAAAAATAAGAAAAAGGGAATCTTTAGGAGATCAACCTGAGTGAATCAACTTACATGGATACTTTTCTGCTTACTTAGAAACCTGATGATTTTTTTTTTTGAGGAAAGTGAATACATTTTTTACTCCCAATTACAAGTTTTACTCCCAATGCTGCTGTGGAGACCCGAACCCAAGACCTCCCGCAGCAATAACTCCCATGGGACCACTGGGCTAATGCCCAAGACCCCGAAACCTGATGATTTTCATTAGCTTGAATATGACTTCTACAGCTTGTTGATTTTCATTAGAATTGGCTTATCGAAAAAGTACCTAGGAATCAAATACTGCATTATAGATGACAGTTTTCTCTGTCTTCTTGATGTTTTATTAGAAACATAAGTGTTTGGTATTTTCTTTGCAGATGAAGGCCCTCAAAGATCTTGGATTAGATGTCTCTAAAGGAACTGTCACAACTGAAGCATCAATTATAAAAACTAAATTTTTCATTACACGAAGGTATGCAAGGATACTTTGGTTTCCGATTGTATCATTATTACTGGAAGGATGAGTTAATAACACTTTTTCAGGGCTTCTGGCCGCAAAGTTGAGGATCCTGACATGCTGGAGAGAATTCGGCTCACAATAATTAACAATCTTCTGAAATATCACCCAGTATGTTGCAGCAGTGCAGGCTGTTCCTTTGCCAGTCTGTTCATTCATCAAGTTTCATTTAATTATTAGCTTTGTTCCTTTTTCTTTCTTGTTAGGAATCTAGTCAACAGCTGGCAATGGGTGAGGCTTTTGGAGTAAAAGCACCAGAGACAAAGGTCAGTGTGTTTGTTTATTCAGCTTCTCAAAGTTTTCTCTTGTTCAATGCTTTTTATGATTTGTGACTTCAAATCTGCTTAAAGATACCCTAAAAAGAAAATATTTACAAAATTGAGAAAAAATTATTATTATTTTTTAGCTTTTCAGAGGCTGTCTTATCAGTCTCTGAATGTGAAACTTGATCTTGAGAATCATGTGCTACATTTTCATCTGCCAAGAATGGCAAGGAAGTTTGGCCAAGTTTTCTTCATAAATTTCATGTTTGCAGCTCAAATTCACTTGTAATCTGACATATCATTACCCTAACCATTCATCTGTTGTTGACAGCTCGATGTCGATATTGCGACACATATTTCTCTTAAGGATGATGGACCTAAAAGAAGGTTGGTTATTGTGCATAATATGTTGTAACTTTTCATTAACCAAATTACTTGCTTAAGTTGGGCCTATTCTTTTTGAACTGGCTTGTCAAATTTAGGAGGAAGTATTTCCTACTAATAACAATCCACAAATTTCAGACTGAAATCAATGTAGAACTAGTCTCCTTACATAAACACAATCTTAGAACACTTGCTTGTGGTGTGGAACACATGGAAAACTACAGATTCACCAGTACCCCTCACATCCTGGCCTAAACTGACAACCAGGTTCCAGATGGTGAGCATATATAACATGGATGAATAAAGATAGGGGTTTCACAGGTACAAACATAAACCTTGGTTGGCTCTAAAACCATCTTAAATCTTGGTCCAAGTCCATCATGAGGCCCGACCTCTCATTTTTGGCGGGCCATATTGAATGGGCGGGCCTCGGATATGGGGCAAACCCCTAGGAGAGTGCCTCTGGGAGTGGGCCAATTGGAGTGGGCCTTTGATATGCGGTGGTCTTCTTGTAGGGCGGGCCTCACATGATTGGCGGGCCTCACATGATTGGTGAGCCTCAAATGTGGGGCGCACCTCGAAAGTTCTTCCAAATGGGCTGGGCCAGGTTTGGTGGGCCGTTTGTGGGGCAAACCTCTCCTGAGGACTGGTCTCTCATTTATGGCGTGCCATACTGAATGGGCAGGTCTCTTAGAGCGGGCCTCAAATATGGGGTGGTCCACTTGGAGTGGGCCTCATGGAATGGGCCTCGTGGAGTGGGCCTCTGATCTTGGAGCAGGCATATGGGAGCAGGCCTCTTTGAGCGGGCCTCTTGGAGTGGGCCTCTTGGAGCAGGCCTCTTGGAGTGGGCCTTTGATTTGGGCATACCTCTTTTAGGGTGGGCCTTTGATGATTGGCGGGCCTCACATGTAGCAGGCCTAGTGTTGAGCGGGCCTCGAGTGGGGCAGGCCTTGAGTGGGGCAGGCCTTGAGTGGGGCAGGCCTTGAGTGGGGCAGGCCTCGAGTAGGGCAGGCCTCGAGTAGGGCAGGCCTCGAGTGGGGCAGGCCTCGAGTGGGGCGTGCCACGTGCCTCTCAATTGGGGCAAAAACTCAATTTGGTAAAACCCAGCAAGAAGAAAGCCTTGCCAATTGGGCTTGGCCAGGCTTGGTGGGCCCATTAGTGTGGTAGGCCATGCTTAAGGCCCGACTTCTCATTTTTTGGCGGGCCATATTGAATGGGCGGACCTCTTGGAGCGGGCCTCGATTATGGGGCAGACTTGTTGGAGCGGGCCTCGATTATGGGGCAGACCTGTTGGAGCGGGCCTAGATTATGGGGCAGACCTGTTGGAGCGGGCCTCTTGGAGCAGGCCTCTGATATGGGGGGTCCTCTTGGAGCTAGCCTTTGATATGGGGCGGTCCTCTTGTAAGGAGGGCCTCCCACGATTGGTAGGCCATGAAAGTCCTTCCTTTTGGGCCGGGATAGGCTTGGTGGGCTGTTCCATGGAGTCAAGGTATGAGACTCTCAAATTGGGTAGGCCTCTTTGGCAGGCCTCCCAAATTGGGTTCATCGTTCAATTAGTTGGGCCTGTCTTAATGGGCGGGGACCTCACAAATTGGTCAGGCCTGTCCTCTCAAATTGGGTTGACTACTCAAATTGGGTGGCTTCACTAATTTCACTAATTTGGCGGACCTCTCAAATATGACGGGCCTCTCAAATTCGGTGGGCCACAAAAATAGGGCAATGCAGCCCAATCAAATGGGGTGGGCCTCCCAAATTGAGCAGGTCTCCCAAATTGAACGGGCCTCCCAAATTGGGCTGACATATCAAATTGGGTGGGCCACAAAAATAAAGCGATGTGGGCCTATTTAATTGGTTAGCCTCTAATTTTCAAAATTAGAGGTCCTTTTTAAAATAATCAATATCTACATTTTTTGGATTTTTCTATATTCGTATCTGGTGACTACGCTTGGAGAGTCTACCACGAGCGACTCCCACTGAAAGATACGCTTCAGAGATATTATCGTATTTGATATCATCACAATATTGTATTCCAGTAAATACATACCACTTTGATAGTTCTATCCTAAGGTGAAACGAGACGGCAGTCTGTTCCTAAAACATACCCATTTCTTTGTTTGATTGTTTTTTGTTGGAAAAGATGGTTGTGAACGTGTAATGCAAAGTTGACCCTACGATACACCCCATTGTTCCTAAAACAGACCCATCTCTTGTTGGATTGCTTTTTGTTGTAAAACTTGGATGTGAACGTGTAAATTAATGAGAAGTTGACCTGAAAGTAGAAGAAGAAGAGAACTTACGCCAAGCAGTTCGCCACCTATATTTCAGTTCAGTTGGAATATGCCGTGAACAATTTCCCCCGACTTCTGAATGTGTAGCCATTTTACACCATGCAGATAGGTGCTCCAAGTTGAAAGAGGAGCAGGTGAGAGAGAGCCAAAGAAAGTAAGGCAAACAAGCACAACAGAAAATAAATGAGCGGTGGCTATCCTTAATCACATCAACGGGTTTTAGGATCACACATTTCTGCTTACAAAAGTATCTGAGGAAGTAGAAACACATCACCCAAATTTCAACAAAACAAATGCCAGTCATGCTTGTTTGAAAGGTATAAAATTTGGTAAACCTAATGCAAATAGATGATGATCCCAACATATCTGTGACAAGTACAGAGGATGACAACAAAATCATCTCACATGAACAAAACTTTTAATAAAAAACTATGTCACAAACAACTAAGAAAAATCCATGAGAAAGAGTTTGAAATTTAATGAGATAGAAAATTCAATTCAGACAAAGGCGGTGGCTTCATATTGATGCAAAATATAACTAGAGCATATGCAATTCAGGTGGCCAAAGACAAAATACATGTCTTTGATTTCAAAGTTACGAAGCCTTAGGCAAAAGATGTAATAGTCATTTGAACTGCAGACAAATAACAGAAACAGTGGTAAACTGAATGCAGAATAACAGAGTGAGACGATACTGATCCATATATCCAAAGAATTAGGACAACATTTTGTGTTAGAAAAGCACAGAAAGGACATAGGCAATCAATCTCATAAGAATTTTAAGATCGTGTGATTCAATCTGCCATTAAGGTTACAGATGGAGTGCCATTGGTGCTTCCATTCAACCTAGAGTTGTGAACCAAATACTGCTGCTTCAGGGAACAAAACATATCTTTTTCAATGGTTGTTATGTTGTTTACATGCTAAAGCCCAGGCCCTCCATGAACTGAAGCAACCATTTATTTATTTTTTTGAGGAAAATGTTGTATACTTTATTGATTGACAAGATTTAAGCTACAAGTGAAGGGGCCTCTTACATCGAGTAAGTGAAGAGAGTAACCCCTAGCCAAGCTACTGCAGCAACCATTCATTGATCTCACAAGCAGAGAGGGTTCTAATAAAAGTCCATACACTACTTTTGTAGTCTTGCATATGTACCAAAAGCACTTGAATGCATAACAAGCCTTCGTTGGTAAGTAGTCACATGACCATGAAATTTTGTAGAGACAGAGTTTGCCAATGGGAACTTTGAATACAGGGATTTTAAACCCAAGGATACGTTGGAGCCCCCAAATAGAGAATAAATTTAGTACAGTTGTTCCCACATTTGCCATGTCAATAACAACAATGTTATGAAATTTTACTTCTCACTTCATTTTCCACATACGTGCAATTTGGGTAACAGCTTTGCTAGTTTTAAAGGTAACACAGTACTTTTAGTTTATTATTGTCCTGAAATGTTGTTTAACTTTATTATCAGTACCATTGTTACTGGGCACAAACAGAAAAAGCCAAATACAAGAACTAACAAAAATGATTTCTATCCGCTTTGAGTTTCAAAAGGGAAACATTTCCTCAGAAAATAGTATTAATGCAAACCCTATAAATTTGTAGTTTACTGCAAGTATTGTCTCCATATAGTCCCGTGTACTTCGGAGTGCTAATTGTAAAGCAGATGAATTAACAAAAAGAGGGGTTTATGAACAACAACTTGTCGTAAGGGCACCGTAAAGGAAGTCTACTGTGTGCAACCGACATGGTTGTGATGTAATATCTATTTGTATTGCCTAAATGACCAATGAAAGACAACTTTCAAAATTAAAAAAAAAATGCAGTTCACTGTCTTCGCTCTACTATTTCTCAGTTTATGTAAATAATAAGATCTCGAAACATGCTTCCCGCATGAGGTCGGCTAAGTAAAACCCATCATTTGATCAAACTTTTAGATAAAAATTTCTATAAAACAAGAAAAAAATCACCGAAAGAGAAATCCCTATGCCATAAGATGTTCAGAAATCATGCTCTAGTAGTTATATGATAGTATGAATAAACTAACAAGGAAGGCCAGAGCCATTAAGAGAATTGAAATAGACAATAGTAATTTTTAATTGTCAAAAGCTATTATTTTTAAAGGGCAAAATAAATAACTTTCGCAAAGTGAATGACAGACGCTGACCTTGTAATTTAGTAGCATTTCTGGCATTTTCTTCATGAACTCAGCAGTATTTGCCCTCCTGAAATATACCAGCAGATTTCCTCAAAAAAATGGACAAGGAGAGAAACAATTAAAACGATGAAACGACTTAACAACTTGAAAGCAAAAACCCCATAGCCACCAAAATTACGCACTTTTCTGCAGCAATTCTGTCACATTTACGTCCTTTCCTCTTGTTCCTCATCACGCCCCTCGGCGGATCGTACGGCCAATCTCTGAAACAAAAGTTGAAAGATCAGAAAAATGTAGGGAAATTATAGAAACAGCCCCAGTAGAAAGGAAATCCTAGAGCAAAACGGGAACGTACCCGCCGGCGAGTAAAACTTCTTTGCGGAGTCTAGCGCGTCTACGAGCGCTGATACCGAGTAGCAAGCTCATCTTTGTATTTAGCGAGCGAGCTTCTCCCTCCATGGGTACTGGTACCCTCCGATCGCTTTCAGCGCAAGCGGAGCCTGCGGAATCCGGACTGACGTACCGATCTGGCACTAAGGAAAGGGTTTTGTTTGCTTGGTCCCCTTGATGAAACCATACAATACATATTGCATATTTCCATATGAATGAGAGGACAAAAACTATTTAGAATAATAAAAATGTTGCAAAATGAACAATTTAAAGCGTTCTGGTTTGAAAAATCTTAAACTTACGCAGCTAATTTTGTTTGAACTTTCCAATGCTATTGAATTAGGTATTAATATTATAAATTACTTAATCACACAAAAGAGTACATTCTTGATCCCAATATTAGTTACATATTTTTTATTTTTTTATAGATTTTTTATTTGATCCCAATAGTTCAAATAGGAAGCATTAACTGTATAATTTTTTTATTTTGTTAGATTTAAAGTTACATATTTTTTATAAATTTGTTTGACAAAATATAAACTAATATGTTTCCTGATAAAAAACCAACATGATCCATTGAGAGAGAGAGAGCAGACAAAGCTGAAGCTAAAAAATAGAAGCTTATTCAAAGAGTAAGGGAGGAAGAACGGAAAGGGAGGAAAATTGATTGAACGTCGAATAACAGAGCGAAGGTGCAGGACAAAGGGCGCAAAAACTAACTTAAATATTAAAAATTTAAACACACATTAAAAAATTATTATAATTAGTTAATTATTTAAAATATAAGCACACACAATTAAAGAGTATAATAGATATAAAAATTAACAGTCAATTATTAGAAGTCAAATACAAAAATATATAAAATTTCAAAGTTCTTTTCAAACAATAAATTATTTAGTTTATTTTTTTTATGTTTTTAGGAATTGTAATATTTTCTAATTAAATATAAAATATTACTTAAGATACAAAAAATTAATGAGTATAATAATACAACTATAAGTTATATTTTACATACTCACCTAATTTAAATATTTTGTACATACATTCAAAATTACTATAATTAGAAAACTATTAAATAGCATAATATATATCAAAATTAACCATCAATTATATAGTAAAGTCCATAAATCGATTATTTATACTTCAAATAAATAAAATTTTCAACTTCTATTCAAACACTAAATTATTTAGTATAAGGAATAATATATTTAATATACTTATCACAAAACCAAAATAAATTATTTCAAATACAAAAGATAAAAATTTATATATTTTATACATATATTACAAATTTTAACATACATTAAAAAAATTATTATAATTAGACAATTATTTAAAATTAAAGCACACAATTAAAGAGTATAATGGATATTAAAGTTAACCGTCAATTATATGGCAAAATCAACTCACCCAAAAATAAATATATTTTATACGTATATTAAAAATTACTTTCATTAGTCAATTATATAAAATTAAACCACACAATTAAAGGGTATAATAGATATAAAAATTAACAATCAATTGTATAGGAAAATGGATCAGTTATAAAACTTATTAATAAGTCGTTTAAAATAATAGATACAGACTTTTTTATAGTTACCCAACATACCCACATATATTCCAATTTTACCCCAAAAATGCAATTTTTACAATTCAGCTTAATGATGATGAATAATACATCATGAATATTGGATAGCTATATCTTTTTTCTTGAGTGGTAATGTATTCTAATTAAAAATACACGATTACATAAAGAAACAAAATTAATGAGTATACTATATAAAATTAACACTCAATTATTATTAGAAAAAGTGATATTATTTTTTACATATACTACAAAAAGAGTTAGTAAATTATTTAACATTAAAGCACCCAATTGATGAGTATAATAATTATAAAAAATAACACTCAATTAAAATAACTTAAAAATTACACTTAATTTTTAATAATTTGAAGATATAACAACTAAAAAATTATTCTTATCTTTTCCCCTTATTCTCTATCATTAATGATTTTTATATTTTTAGTTCTTATTAATTCGGTTTGAAGCTTTATTTTCCCTGTGTCTTTGATATTTTATACATGTATCAATCAACAACATCCATTCCATTAAAAAAATAAAGGTAAAAAATTAATGGGACGGGAGAAAATAAAAATAAAAATAATGATTTTTTCATTTAATTTTTAAAATAATCAATATCTATATACTTCTCTCTTTTGCTCTTTTTCTATATTTTATTTTTTAAAATCCAAAAAAAATGAGGAGGAAATTTTTATTTGAAGAGGAGTCAACCGTGTAATGCAAAATACAGTGCTACAGGCCGATACGAATATAGAAAAATCCAAAAAATATAAAAATATTCAATACACTATTTACTTATAAGTTGAATATAAAATGTTAAATAATTTAAATTTAAATTTTTTCATAAATTTTGAAGTAAATGTTAAGTATTTTGTCACTTTGAAGGTTTTGTATATAAAAGTGTAAAATTTGATGATTATAAAACAATTTGAGAGAAAATGTGAAAAATAATTCACATATAAGAAATATATACGTGGCAACATTCAAGTGTCAATTCTCTTTCATATGGTAATAGAAATAGGTAAACGTATACGTGAAATGTGTAAAATTGACTCAATTTCATGCTCCTCAATCTTCATATGAAAATTCCTTTTAATTTAGAAGATATAAGCATTTTAAGTTATATGTACTGGAACGGCTGATACAAATATACGTGTCGGCATTAGAGTTACAATTCTCCTTCATAACGTAATAAAAATAGGTGAAATTAACTCAATTTGACTCAATTTCATACTTCTACAATTTTATCTTAAAATCCCTTTTAATTTAGAAGGTATAAGTATTTTAAGTTATATGTACCATATTTATTGATACATATATACGTGTCTAGTTCGAGTGTCAATTCTCCTTCGTATAGTAATTAAAATGGCTAAAAATATATGAGAAATATGTGAAATTGACTCAATTTCATACTCCAATATTTTTCCTTTTAATTTAGAAGATATAAGGATTTTAAGTTGTACTCACTATAATGGCCAATACAGGCATAACTTCCCGGCCCAACATCAAATACTTAGTCTTTTGTGTGTAAAAATTATAAAATGATTTAAGGTCAAAAAAATGTGTCGTAACCAAGCTCAATCCCCGAGCACCCAGACACGGAATGGGGGGGATTGGGGGGGGGGACGCTCTGGGATTGGGTTTGGCTACGCTGCATTTTGGCCAGCAAATCCGAGCTCGTCTTCCTCCTAACCCCTAATTTTTTCCTTGGGACTCATCTTCGTGTTTATAGGAAACAAATACTTTTATTCATATTTATCTCTATGTTTCCTAATTTATCAAGGAAACAGAAGTTGCTAAGATACGATGGAATCAGATCCAAGTCTAATAAATAACTGTCATAGAGAATAAATAAAATAGAAACCTTAGAATAAGTAACAATGATATTGAAAATAAATCAAAACTGTAGTGAGATATGAACAAAGCATATATCAAATTAGGGAATCTATAAAATTACCTTCTTGGGTTAGTAACATTAATGAACTAAGTTCCCATTATAACTCATTTATACATTTAATAAAGAATTATCAAAAGTAGAGATTTTAGGCTACTTTTTTTTTTTTTTTTTAAATGATAAGAAAGATAGTTGTTTGCTTCTCTAACTTCATAAAAGAAATTTTTATTGTTTGTATCTATCTTTTATGCATTATCCAGCCGGTGTTGCCAAAATGGTTAAAGCATATATGAGGCAATTTTTATGGAAATGTAATAAGGAGGGCTTCATACACAACTTAGCCAAAATGGAACAAGTTTGTTGTGAAAAAAAAGAAAGGCATTATGGGTATTTGAAGCATAAAAGACTTTTTGAAAGCTCTTTTACTGAAATGGTAGAGATTAAATACCTGTGAGAGACTCCATTGATTCCAATTGTTAGATCAAAATTGGGTAGAAATCTAAAGAAATTGGATCACTGATCAGAAAACTAATCATAATCTATCTTCATAATGGAAAAAGTTCATTCCTCTTTTCCTTATTTCTTCGAAGGCAAAAAGATTCATCATAATCTATCTTTATAATGAAAAAAGTTCATTCCTCTCTTTATTTCTTCAAAGGCAATAAGATTCATCCTTGGGTTTTGCTTAAACATGAGCATGTTCTAATTAAATATTTTTTTCTCTTGCATGCAAGTAGGGGTGGCAACGGGGCGGGTCGGGTCGGGTCGGGTCGGGTCGGGTTTTTGGAAACCCGTACCCGCCCCATGAAAAACCGGGAAAACCCGTACCCGTAAAAACCCGCCCCGAACCCGCGAAAACCCAACCCGCCCCGACCCGCCCCCACAAAGCCACTATTACAATAAACAACACAACGAGCCGAGCAGAAACGCAGAGAGAAGAAGAAGAAGAGGAAAATGGGACTTACGTTTTAGGTTTTAAATTTTGGGGGAGAGGAAGAAATCGATTTGGGGGAGAGTGAGAAGAGAAAAGTAGGGGTTTTTAGGTTTTATTAACATATTACGTTTTTACCCTTTAAATTTTTTTTTTTTACATAAGAATTAAGCGGGTCGGGTCGGGTTTTTGGGGCGAAACCCGTACCCGCCCCGGACCCGTGACGGGTTCTGCTCCCAAAACCCGAACCCGACCCGCGGGTTAAAAACATAAACCCAAACCCGCTTTAAGTGGGTCGGGTCGGTGCGGGTTCCCCGCTAAATGCGCCCCGTTGCCACCCCTACATGCAAGTGCGCGCGTCAATAAGTAATAAAATGGACTTATCCAAATGTCAGGTTTAATATTAATATTATTTAAAAAATTACATAAAAAAGACAGGCTTTTATTACCAGTTCAGCTTTTCTTCTTTCTCCGACCCTCCATCTTCTCCTTTTGTTGGACCAACGGTAACCAGAATTGGTTCAGTCGGTTCAATAATTTAGTGGTTAAACAAATCAAACCGGCCGGGTCATCCGGTTTTTCACTCTATTGCGGTTTTTAATTTTTTA
This sequence comes from Aristolochia fimbriata, assembly GCA_019845555.1. Taxonomy (NCBI): domain Eukaryota; kingdom Viridiplantae; phylum Streptophyta; class Magnoliopsida; order Piperales; family Aristolochiaceae; genus Aristolochia; species Aristolochia fimbriata. The sequence continues at coordinate 2,988,269 of CM034078.1, forward strand.
AGTCCCGGTTCCGGTTGAATTGGGTCAAACCGGCACGATCAGTTCGGTTTTTAAAACACTGGGTGCAAGTGACAGCAGGATTAAATGCGCAAATCTTGTTATTCACAGATAAGGTAAAACAAAAAAAGAATTGAGAAAACAACAAGAGAGATGCGCTTTGCCGAGGCATAAGCGACAAGTGCATTTTCAACTTCTTCAAAGCCCTCTAATTCCGAGTGTGTATTTCCTGCTCCATTACACTAGAGTCCGAACTGATCAGTAGTTTGTCTTCTGATAGATCTGCAAGACGAACAAGGGTTCAGGCCAGACCTTGGCTTGTGCAACGACGCAAAGAAGTAGGAAGCTGGTAGTACAATCTAAATTTGCTAATTTTCACGGCCCCGTCTCCTGGAACTCTCTCTCGACTTCGTTAAAAAGTTAATGTGTTATTGAAACCTTAGGTTTTCCCAGTCAGCTGCTGAGCATAAACGGGAACCAATAAAACCGCAATATAGTGATTTATAGAACATTTCTGCAGTCAAAACGTCAAATATCATGTCTCTAGCCAGCACTCTAGTCAACCAGAATACTAGGTCTAAAGTCGAACTTGGCAAGAAGACTTCTGCAGTCCCAGAATGTGATCAGGTATGCTTGAACTTGGCTCCATCTCCTTCGCAGTTCACTCTGATGAATCCTGAGCTTTAATCACCTGTAAAACAAATTCTGCATACAAATTACACCAGCAAAGTTCTCTAATATGCGGCTTTGCCTGTAATGAAGAGCCTGGAGTTTGAAACATCTTAATCAAATCACCGATGAAAAGATGGAATGATGGATGGAGTGATGGAGATGAAGTAATGACCATATTGCTAGCAATGCTTCAGATTCTGCTGCTACTGAGGTGTAATGATGTTTGCATGAACGCAGGAATCATCCCACATGGCATGAAGTGAAACCAGACCAAGATATAACGATACAAATGTCTCTATACCATTCTAGTGTTAATGCAACACATGATAAAAATGAAGTTCTCCTCACACATGAATCCCCTATATAACAATATATGGTCCTAGACATTAATTTTACCTGGTGCTCTATGCATATATATGTATATCAAACGACAAAATGCCCCAGAAAGTTTCCCTCATGAAACATTCGTCATGGCAGTCATGGTAACCATGTGCATTCACACAACCAAATATGAGATTGATGACTATATGGTGAGATGCAATGGCATGATATTCCCATCATGTAGTCCAATTCTACTTTCCATGCTAAGAGGCAGAATACATCCCTTCCAACTACTGGTAGGTAGGAGCTCCATTAGGATCAGCAGCTGCAACTCCATTGCTTGCGTCCTTCCGTCTCCCAAATGGGTTCTTTGAAAATGTGAAGTAGGGTCAAGGAAAACGATCAGCATTAATAACTATATCAATATCCAAATGCGCACCAGAAAGTTTGATTACAGTCGACAGCTTTACAGAAAAAACTGGCAGTTGGGAAAAGAAAAAGACTAAATATAAAAACGAAACTTAAACAATGAATATTTGAAAAGTAAATGTTTCTCCAGAAACGTAATGGATCAATTCCCTAATAACAGCTAATCCAACTAAATACAAAGAAAAACGTTCTCAGTAATATAATGAATCTGTAAGAACCAAGACATGAAGGATATGAGTCATAAAAGTAGGCGAGGAGTCAAGAAGCCACACAAGCACCAGTAAGCATAAATAAACAAAGAATCATAAGAGAACACCTATAATCTCACCTCAAAAAGAGCAACTAGACATTAATAAATGGCATTAGCTGCTAACAAAGGTAAGAACACTAAACTTTCTAATTCCCTATAATACATAGCTGCTAAGTAATTTCAAATCATGTGTATGATAACTCACAATTTAAAGAACATACTCATACAGGTGTTTGTCAAAATCAGCTGTTTTTATCTGGAAATAAATAGCTGAAACATCAAAATAAAATCATATAAGGATATTGAATCCGCATGCCACCACGCCCTGAACTAGGGAGAACAGCACCCTGCAGATTCTGGTGCACTGTTGAAGCACTGTTCACATCCTGCGAGGTTGAACAAAGATCATCATAAACAAATAAACAAGAAGATTGTCCTCACACTTCATGTTAACATACATAGACTTAATATAAACAAAAGTCTAAGTGCATACTTCAAATTCAATGAAGCAAACGGTATTTCTTTCCTGCCGCAAGATCTTCATCTGCTTAAAACCAGGTTGTCTGCACAAAGACATTAAAGCAACTTCTTAAGGAAAATACTTTTACTATGAATGTAGATGAAAATTTTTAGTCAGAGAAGAAATACAGTCAAGTTATCACATAATAAACTAATGAACAGTAAATTCAAAGGATCATACACACTGAAAAGGCCCCTCAGCTCTTCCTCAATAATATTTTCTCCTAGATTGCCAATAAAAAGAGTATTGCAAGGAGGATTGTCCTTCATGTTCTGTAAAAATAGGGAAAGTAAATTACATTCACCTCTTGAATATAACTCTCAAAATAGAAGCATGCACAGAGGATTCCTTACAGCCACTGAATGAGAGACATGCTCACAAAGATTAAACTGATCAGGATGTACTACAATCTAATTCCTCTTTCTTCATAGGTGTCAAATTTGAATACTTTTACCAATTAGGAAGGAAGATCACAAGTTCTTCTCAGATAGAGGAGCACAATTAGGAATAATACACATCAAGCTTTGACATAAGATACAAGTAGTACAAGCATTTCAACTGGATCAGGGCTTTGGCTATATGGCCCATTGAGGAATTTTTATTTGAAGCCTTCAGTTCGAGTCTTAATTTTAAGAGGTTTCTCTGTCTGCCTATAATCAAACATTTGTGACCAAAGAAAATGACACTCCAATCACTGGAGTAGCAGGAAGGAGGGACGGTGGGTTACATATGAACTAAAAGCCTTCTCACTTGATGATAGAAGTCAGAACACTTTTAACAATGTGATATCTTTTTCCAAAAAATATGTGCATATATTTAGTGTTCCCTCTGAAGGGATATGTTTCTGTTACATATAAATAACCATCTCAGATGGGCACAGCCACAAAAGGTTACAATTAGGATTTAGAACAAAATCCATTTCAACTGCACTTAACAAATATTTCCTTCTCATTGTACACAATTCCAGTCAAAATAATTTACAATTTCAAGAATAATCAGCTCTTTCAACTGATTTTATTGCAAAGAAACACCAATTACCTGAACAGGAGCATATCCAGTGGGTGCAGGAACAGGTGCAGGGGTTGGGATGGGAACTGGGGGAGGAACTGGATAGCCAGCATAAGGATCATATGGTGGCGGAGGTGGCATGTACCTAAAGAAAATTCACATCAATGAAAGTCATAATTGAGACAGAGAGAGAGCATACATCTCATTCCTGCTTGCATTAATGCAAATGAAGGAAGAGTTCCATTACCCTTGAGGGCCCCAAACTGGTGCAGGTGGAGGATGAAAAGCTGCAGGACTTGGATAGCCTGAATGAGAGTAGTCACCTCCTGTTCGCAAGCGTTTACTTTGATCAAAGGTATTTGGATCAGGCACAACTCCTGGACACAAAAAATAAGGGAATATAGACATAAAAATGGGTAATACATCAATAGGATGTAGCATCCACAACCAAATAAATTGGTTTGCACCAAAGAAAAAAAATCAGCTTCATCTGTAACACGCCCACAACAAGTATGGTCCAAAAGCGTCAGATTATTTATGAAAATGTATGTATAATTTAAAAGAACAAAACATAGTCCTTACACCGTATGGCTGCTGAACGCCCAGTCCTTAAATTACCAAGACAGATTCAATTGATATCTGTAGATCTACAGCATATTTAACAGTAACTTTTGTCCAAAACTTTACTGTCTCTTTTTTTTAGAAATGGAACTTTACTCTCCCATTAGTGACTGAATTCCAAACTTATTGTGTCCGAAAATGATTGTTTTTGTCTTTTCAACTGATCTGTAATTCTGCTGTAAAATAAGCTACTTCTTGGGAAGCTGACCTAAGTCAAGTTTTATGCCTCAAGGCTTCTAAAAAAGACTGTCTGAAGTGAAAATGATGGCAAATAACTTATAAGGAACAAGTTTACAATAGTCTCAAAATTGATAAGAAAAGAAAGAAATTTAATATTACTATTGGCAAAAGTTGGAACAAGACAATATGCGCTTCTAAGCAACAGACAATTTCCAGACTTGCAGTGCGGAAAGAAAGCACTCGTGATCGCTTACACTTCTACCCAAGGGATGACAGAAAGGTGTATATCCAGAAAAGAAAATAGCAAAACAGCAAGAATATGAATACTTAATCCATCTTTGCTTATTGTACTTGAGCTATACCAAATTCGAAAAAACAACCAATGACTAGACAATTAAAATCTTCGTTCACAAGAACTATGAATACTTTCCCCCTTGAATTTGACATTCAAACAATTAATCTATCAAAAGATCCCAAGGAAGTTGCAAAAGCAAGGATGCAAGGGCAGTCAGATGTGGAACATTTAAGACGTGACATATTAACAAATACAACAACGGGTTAGAATTTTGTGCAATGTTTTTTAATGAAAACGTTCTATTGGGCTTGTGTTGCACTGGATTGCCCCGCAGGGGTATAAAAGAGCAAAATCACTGGCGTAACAAACTCCACAGCCAGCTAACTGATAAACCTCCTGCAAGAGAGAAGTAACAAAGACACTAAGACCAACAGATATTATTTTAAAATGGAAACACAATACCTCTCTTGACAAAGAGATTCTTTTTAGCCATCTCAGTGTGCAAAACTGACTTCAATTCCGCATCGAAAAGCATATCCTAGAAAAACATACCAATTTCCTCTCATATTTCATCTCACATCTCGATGCGAACGTCTGACAGAAAATATTGGTAAGAAAATGTATTAACAAAGAAAAACGAGCTGAAACAAACCTGCAGGGCGTCTTTAGCTGCCATTGCTAGTTGAGCAGTGGAGAAGAGCGCAAACCCCATGGGCTGCTCTCCTTTGAAATTCACCTGAGACGCTTCGTACCCCGGTAACCATCTAAGAAGGTTCTGTAACTCTCGCTCCTTAACGTCTTGTGGAAGACCGGAAATGAAGATGGTCCTGACCTGGAAAGGCCCAAGAGTATTGCAACGAAATCGTGAAGAAACTTACTGAGGAAATAAAAATAAAAAATAAAAAATAAAAAAAACACCATTTCACCTCGTCCGTCGCTGGGCGACTAGGAGCCTCGACGGGTATCGGAGGAGCAGGCGCGGGCGCTGGCCACTGTTGGTGATACGGTGGCATTGCAGGGCCGGCCATGGTGTGGACACCCTATTTCCTTTCCGCTAATCTGTCGGGGAAACTGTAGTGCCTTCTTCCACCACTTTCTACTCCCCTAACGCTAACCTCAGCAACGTGGATTTTTCTGAATCTGGATTCTGGAATGAGGGTTTTCCCTCCTCTGGGTCACTGTTTTAGAAAGAAAAAAAAAATAACCCAAAAAAAAAAAAAAAAAAAAAAAAAAGAACGACGTAAACGGGCAAAGAGTGTACTGCGAGTCTGACTCTTGGACTTTTAAGTCATACATGGTATAATGAGCTTTCAGCCGCTTTGCCTTTGTTTAGAAGTTACAAATGTAACGTGCCCTTCCCCTTGTTTTATTGAAGCCTCTCTCTTCAAGTCTTAATAAGCACACACACTTAGTGTGGGATATGAACCTACGATATTATTTAAATTAGGTGAAAAGAGTAACTCCAAAATGTCTTGTATAAAGGAAAAATTTATTACTGTAGTTGCAAATTATTATTTAAAGTTTAAAATAAAGACCGCGTAATTTTCAAATTTTTATAGTTGCAGAAAAGGCGCGTTCGATTTCAAGGCGAAACCCCGCGCCCATTTTCCTCCCGGTTTAACTTTAAAATTTGGTTACCCAACGTGCCGAGCAGCAGAGCGGCAAAAGGCTCGGCGGAATTGCAGCTCTGGCGATCACCAAAGCTCGGAGGATCGTGACTCAACTCATCGTAAGTGTCGTAAATTTTTATCCACTTCCGAGGTTTGCGTAGTTGTGCTCCTATCCAAGAGGCACATTTTCTTTTCACTCTTTCCACGCGTTGATTGGATATTTGCGGCGGCAGAACTTGATTTTCCGGTTTCTCCAAAAGTGTAAGTAGTTTTATGACCTCTGCGGCTCTGCCATTTCCATAATCTTATCGCGTTAGGCTCATTTTTCTGTTTAACAGACTCGTTTGTATTTGTCTGGATTGCTCAGAAAACTCGAAATCAAATTTGGCTTTTCGAGCGGAAGGATTTAGGATCGAAGGACGTAAAATTGTAAGTTTAGTGTCGGTTATTTTACTTTTCGTTTGTTGACATTTATACTGTCTTTGTTTCGTTTGCAGTTACGTTTGCTTGGTATCTTTTCCTCTTCGAATCTGTCTCCGTTTCTTGTTCCGTTATTTTCAAAAGGTAAGTCGATAATGTTTGCCTGTTGCGGCGATTCGCAAGGAATTCTTCACTATGTGATATTCTGTAACAGTTAATAACAGTAATATTGGTAAATATTATTGTCCTGAATCTGATTGTGTGCTTCTGTCGACTAGTTAAAGCATTAGTTTCTTGAGTATGACTGTGTCATTTGTCCGATCCGATGGAAATCAAACTGGTTCTTATTCATCTGTGGATACTAAATGTGAGCAATGCGTCTTTGTTCTCAAGCAATCGGTTAAGTTTTCTGAATTCGTAGGCTAATTCTAGTATCGAAATGTTCAAGGTGGTTAAAGCTGCCGTGGCAGCGAAGTTGGAGCGCGTCAGTATGAGTAAAACTGATTCTTCACCTCCGCTGTTTTTGTGTATAGGTCATGAAATGGCTTGTTAGATTAAAACATAATCTGCTCAAACTAATCATGTTTTAAAAAAAATTCTCAGTCCAAATGTCTAATGAACTTAACCACTTGAGACTGATTATTGGTGGAAGATGATAAATAGTTTCTAAAGGCTTGTATTGCAGCAGGTTGAATAAGCATAAAGATTTTAACTATTTTTCTCATGAATCATTTAATTTAACGTCTCTGCTGTGAGGTTAAATGTTCAGATGTTCAGTAAAGTTATCTAAACAAAGTAAGAAGCCGTTTCTCGAGATTGAGAATCTGAGACACGCATCTCAGCTGCTTTTAAGTCTGTTATTTTTATTATAAGACAACATAAGGGCTTAGGAATGTCTCCTAGTGTGGCAATGAACAGTGAACTGTTTTTATTTATTGAGATTGATTTCAAACCGCCTCCCTTGTCTGTCAAATAAATATAAAAGATGGTGAACAATATCATAAAAGAGTCAATGAGAAGAAAAACAAGTTTTTTGGATTTTGAACCTCTTAACCCAGTGCGACCTGAAGGGAAGGCGTCACACAGAGAAACTCCACCTGTGGCAATTGAGTTAGAGGTGACTGGGGCCATAAAGCATAGCAGCCGCTTCTGTTTTTTCTCCCCAAATATAAGCGAGAATAACTATCAATGGGGGCTTGTAATATGTGACAAATTAGTTCGCATCAATGTAAAAAATCTTGTTAAAGTATGTGTAACATGGTTCCGGAAGCTCAAAAACAGAGTATAAGCAAAATAGTACAAAATATATGACTCATCAGATGGTGAAAATCTCAAAAGTTTTGACAAACAACATTGAACAACACTCAAGCACGCACATTTGCTTAGCATGGAGTCACACTCTTTGTTCCACACGCAGAAAATTTTAGGATCCTTCGCTGCACAAGAGCCCTGGATTTTCATGTCCATCCACTATCACACTCTTTACTTTTTTGTTTCTCTCTTGTGTTGATTCCAAAGTAGTTTTGCATTTTTATAATATTTTTATGTTTTGTGTGTAGTCCAGTACACTTTCCACTTTAACTGTTTTTTAGTGACGTATGCTTATATATCTCCTAGCGAGCATTTAATTGGTCCTGTTTTCATTTATGGGTTATGGTTATATCATCCTGGATGTACATTTTAAACTTAATATCATCACTAAAGCCCGGGGGATCGACAATATCTAGGTCCACAGCTATTTGCAAAAGCTTGAAATGGTTCACTTCAAGATTGGGGTCTTTGTATGTCCAGTCGTTAAATTTTAGCTTGGGAGGAAATGTTTCATTGCTTGTGAACCTTTTCGTATACAACTAGCCAGTTTATTATCACGTGAGTAACTACTTATGAGGGAACCATTAGTATAGAGAACATGTAAAGGGGCTACCAGATAGGATAAAAGCCACATAAAGGAACCTCCATTCTATTTTGCTTTTGTGTTTCAGGGGAAAATTTCTTTTGGGATCTTTGAATACTTCAGTATTCACATTAGTAGGGCTTCAGGTGGGGTTTACTGTTCAGGAAGTTCCTGGGCATCGGTCTCAGTTCAAGGGATTTGTCTTCTGAATTGAAACCTTTCACATTCATAAGATAAGCATCCTCATAGGATTAGTTATGCACATGGATTCAGCATTCCAGTAGTTCCTCAGATTAGAGGTTTTATTTTGCTGGGATTCTGAATATGTAACAGGCTTAATATTTAGGATCATTTCTTTGACAATTGCATTAATTTTGCGTTGATCATTTGCATCACAATTCACATAAATAGATGTTTCTTTTTACTATTTAAGTCTGGATCCCTGGGAAGCCGATATATTTCTTTCATATGAGACTGGATGGGATTTGATGGTTACATGAATTTGTGAGTCTCTCTCTGGATGGCCAGTCTCCAGGTTTTAGCTTTGGTATTTGCTGAATAATTTGCGTGCTGTGTCAGGGGGGATTCTTTTGAAAGGAGACAAAATCACTCTGATGATGAACGCGTAAGGTGTATACTTATTTTCAAGTTACCAATATTTTCTTCCCACCTGTTTGTATTCTTTAAAGTTACCTTCTTCTCGTTTGTTTAACAGGTGAAGATGAAGTTTATGCTGAGCAGCAGGCTTGTATGCGGTAAGGAATCATCTTTTGCTTATTGTAAGAATACATGAAGGAAATGTATCATGGATTTAAGTTCATAAAATCTTTTTAGATTTTTGTCACCCTGCATATTGTCATTGACTTCGTTGAATTGCACTACCCACTTGCCATCTGGAGCAATGTTCATATTGTTGGTGCCATATCTAGTGTAGTCCTTGGCTCATGGGATTTTTTTGTTTCATGTTGGTAATGTAGTGAGTCAGAAGCAACAATGCATGTTGGACACGGCATACCATGTCTCTCAATTGGATTATGTTTGTCTTTTTGTAGAAGGTGGCCCATATATATACAAGTGCCCATATTGATTCTCAGATGTACGATTTTGTTTTTTAGATTGTCTGATGGTGAATAATGGGAGATGAATGCTCTTGTAAAGGATGACTACTTTCTATTGGTTTTTATTAAAGCCGAAACTATGAAATGGCAAAGATCTTAACCAACCAGCAACATTCTGTTAATCATGACAATAAATTTAGGCCAGGCTTAAGTCATTTGTATTCTCGAGTCCTGCTATTTTAAAAGAGTCACAGCTGGGACACTCGTACTACTCGAACAGCATGTGCTTTTTGTGTAGTCAACAGTCAATGCAAGCGGAAATAGTGCATTTGATTAATTTTTTCCACCCACTTCTACTCATTGCGAGGCAAACTTGCTGCAGGGGTGTGAAGACAGTTGGGCAACATAAATCACAATTGTCTTGTTTAGCATTTACTCCTGAAGTTTGTTTAACAATACGAGATAGGATTATGTTAAGAGCATGCAAAAAAGCAAAAGGAATGAACATGCCAGTAAGAAATCTGCACACCGGCTATCCTTCACGAGATCACGGTGTCTTTGGCTGTATGCTAGAATCTTTAAAATTTTATTTCATTGTTCACAGAAATGGGCTCTTGAATCTTGATATTGTTTGGGTCTGTGTTGTAGCTCGCCTGATATGTGAGTCATGATGACTGTTGGGGATGTGGTGAATCATGGTCTTAGCCATCGGTGCATCTTTTTACAGGTTCACACGGAAGCAGTCACTCCAAAGTCATTCCAACTGTCGAGAGAATGTCGGCAATGACCTGAGAAGGCTATGGTGGCAACTTCGCATGGTACGTAGTTTCTTCACTTGTTTAGTTCCATCTGCCAGATATCTCTTCTAGTTCTAGGTCGTGTTAAGTTCGTTTACCCCTAAATTCATATCAAAGCATTATTTCCCCCTTGCTGTCTCATGATCCCTGATCCTTATATCCAGCGGAATATCGTTAGAGCTGTCATTATGTTGGAACTAAAAATCACAAAAAACAGATCCTCAGATAATTCGCAGCCACATGAAACAACATTTGCTGAAAAGGGTGAAATTGCCTAGGAAATCGTTCATAACTTTTCGATTTAACCTGTGAACTAAAATAGCAGTAAATGAAGTGAACCTGACCTAGCAAAAGCACTCTACCCCTGGCGCCTTAATGAACATCCCAGGGGAAAGGCGGGTATGATAAAAGCACAAAACAGCAAATAGAGTGGGCTCCGTCAGCCCGTAGTGGGAGATCCACCCAAATGATATGCGCCCCGTCTCTCTCATTATTCATTCGGTGGGTGACGTATATACTGTGCCATGATTTTGGGACCCGTCGTCCAGCATTGCCCAATTTGCTTATTCTTTTCCTAAATATTACGTAAAACCATGGTGCGATTACGCCAAGCTTCATATTTCATTACGGATTGAGGGCAATAATGGCAGATACCAGTGGGAGGGGAAGAGTGACCCACTAAGGTTGAATCCGCTGTAAGGGAGCGGCAACAAAACGAATCCCCCCAGGTATGTGTTCCTGGCTGGAGCGTTTGTTGTTTCGTGTTCGTTTGTCTTCTTGTTTGGCCGAGGCTAGGCTGTTTCTAGGCACATCACACGAGTCTCCTTGGAAGTATCTGTTTCTTGGTTTCAAGTGGGAGGAGTTGATGAACAAATACACTTTGATAAATTGATCCACATTTATATTCGCCAGCTGCCCCTCTGAATTGGGATGTCTGAAGTGCAGAGTTGAAGTGTATCGGTTAACGAACTTTGCCACCTTGTCTCAAATCAGGTAGTAAGATTCAGCTCCCTGGAATTTATTCTTGTTACTGGAAGAGTTGAAAAGGATAATCGGGTCCGGAAGAGAGCGACCGGCATGAGGCCTTGAGGCGGCATTTCATCGATCAGGCGACACCGCTTCGGGACCGAATGCGTTCATGGTCGATTCCCATGATAGCGAAGTGGCCTAAATTTGTTCGATCAATTGAAGAAAAAGCCAACTGAGATGCGGCCTACACCCCTCAGGGGACAGCACTCTCCGCCCTCTTTTCCACCCCTCCCCCTCTCCTGTGACGAAAGATTCCAACACATCTCCATTTGTGGTGCCTCTCCCATCCGCATCCCGCACTTACGACCCTCTGTTTAGATCCTCCATTTAAAATAATACGACGTGTTTGGCTCTAGCCTCTATCCCACCACATCTAAATAAGAAAAAGATTTCCCTTCTGCCATTCCCTTTCTCCTCCGGGTTTTGTTAAACAAATGGAGATACGCTGGTTAAAGAAACTAATCTCAATCGCAATACAGGGTGCCACCAGAAGCCGTAATGATGGTGGGAAACCCACTATCAAAACGGAGCAGATAATCTGTGTCTTGATCATGACTAAACAAAACGCCTCTTTTATGCTGATGTAAAGAGAAACGGATATGGCAGCCACCCAGTGGTTAACACGCATTTGAGAAAAGCAAATCAGCATTTAGAAATCGAAAGCCACAGGGAAAGGACCATTTATTCGGAAACATGGGAAAAATCATAGAAAATCAGGAAAAAGGAAAAAATAGGGTTCCTAAGTTCCTGAGAAAACTAATCACAAGAATATTCTAAACCTTGCTGCAGATAAAGCCAGTCGTCACCCAACTGATTTCCGGTTTCCGTCCATCCTTTTATACGTACTTCTCCGACGTTCCCTTTTCTTTTCCTGTGGTTTTATTTTTGTTATGGTTTTCATCATTTTATGCTCTCCGTTATCCACTGGGGGAGAAAAGTGGACGGAGGCCCACCCCTTACATAATCAGTAATCCTGTTTTTAAAGCGAAAAAGCTAATCGTGAGATTAGAGTAATAGATCAGCCCTCCTGCGAGGCTGCATTGCAGTCGGCGAGACAAGAAGGAAACGCCGTCGGAGACTCGCAATCGAGATGTCCTGGAGATTGTACTATCCAGCATCTACGATTATAGGGCCAATGTTTTCAACATGAGTGGGTCACACGTGTGCAGGGTCGCTTTTGCTTTTTGGTAGTAGGGACCCCGTCTCTCCGTACAGGACCCTCCAATATTCTCCTGTCCGTCACGGGTGGCAGGCAACGTATAAAGTTTCGGACCCACCGAATGTCTCACGAATGGGCCCGGAATCCGGCCCTCCTGCTCTTGTCCTCAATGAAACCACCGGAGTGGCTGAGTCCCTGGCTCGAGTTTACCCCAGCCGGTCCTCCATGGTTGCGACTGAGCCCCTTTTGGTTCTGAGTTCTGACTTCACATGGCTCCCGTTAAGTCACGATGAATAGCCTTTCTTTTATTACAAACAGTTTATTCATGTGAATCGATCTGTGTCAGTTCAGTTGTGGAAACGGAGAAAGACCCGGGGCAAAATGAAGCATCTGTTGGTGAGAGCGATTGGGTCGCAATCTCAAGGTAACCGGGCAGCGACTGAGACGGTTAGGAATCGGCTGGTCGCCAACCACTTCAAAATTTAAAGTTACCAGTACCCACTGCATGGCCGGCAAGTGTCTCCACTATTACAACTAAACGGTCTGTAATTGGATAATTTGGCGGAGTTGAGTCAGTCAGCTTATGTTGTTATATTCCACTACTGCAATTAGGTACTAAAGCATGGTTCTAATCGTGCTACAAGGCCATCTAATAGCCACAAACTATCTACTTTTCTTTAATTTATCCATATCTTAATGCGGTGAATCAGCTTCTTTTGTTATTCAATGGGCTTGTACGATTTGTTTATTTAGATGGGCGTAGAAAGCAGTAAAGAAATAATTATGAATGATAGCTGAAGGCATGATCCTATTATCTGATCTACGTGACCGTATGTCCGTAACACTAATTGACGTGTTATATCCGGTAAAGTTTTTAAAATAGGCCAAGGTGAAAAGCCGAACTCGTTCGGCTCCCTCGTCTGAGCCGAAGTTGAGCTGAGTCGTCGCGTGGAGGACAGATCAGAAAGCATCAACTGCGAACCGCTCCAACAAATCTCTAAAACCGACCTGCTTTTTCTTCCTTTCTTTCTTTGGATCCTTCTTCTCTTTATGTACCCATTGTAACCCCAAACTTTTTACTCTATTCATCGTCTCTCCCTCTCTCCAATAATCCCCCTTGTTTTGGCTTCGGCGTCTTTGTCACGGCTACGTGCCCTCAGGGTCACTCCAACATGAGCACCAGTCGCAGAAGGGTAGAACACAACATAGCCCGACTCCTTACCCGTGGGGCCATTCATCTGGACCGTTAGCAGAGCACTACAAATTGTCCTTATTACCCTCCCTCGCGTTTGTTTCCTTGTTCGTCAGGTTTGGTTTTTCATGATTTCATCCCGTATCGGAAAGTACGCAAGGATCACTGCAAGGATCACTCCTTTCCATACTTCCAGTTCGTCCTTTTTTGGTTTCGCATTCATGTCCCCGGCGTCCGTTACAGGTTGAACGGCTTCAGATCTCTTCTGCTTCCTTTGTTCGTTCCAGCTAATTGTGAACCGTCCAAACTAGATCCCAAAGCGCACACTCCACATGTAAGCGAACGTAACAGTTTCGATCGGACACACAAAATCCATCCGTAGTGTCTAACAAAGCCCCATGCATTAAATGTAGCCGTGTTCCCTTGGGCCACTCTTTGTTGTCATAATTTAATGCATATTTATCCTCAACTTAGGGGAAGCAAGCAATCATAGAGACGAACCCAATGGCATTTCTGTCATTGCCGAAGCCCGATCATATAACAGTAGAAATGATGCAAAAAACCAGCCCGTCCCCAGTGCAAATTCCATTCACGAATCATTGCGGTCGCTCTCGGGGGTTGAACGAGGACCCCACTCTAGTGCGGTTTTACTGTGCCATTAGATGAGAGGGGAAAGAAAAGGAGTAGATGGGCCCTTCGATTTACAGATAAGTTTCCCACGCAACCGAGGAGAAAAAAAAAAGCGGCAGCCTATTCGTCCATGAACACATAACAAGTTGTTGCTTGCTTACAAAAATTTAAAGGGGAGGAAAGCTAGTGGGCGAAGAAAAAGGAGAGAAACACCGCAACAAATCCCACTCTCAAAAAGCTATAAACTAAATTAAAGAAAAAAAAGTAGATATGATGTCAGAGACTCCCTGGTGATTAATTCTTTGCCTTAGTCTGATTTTTCAATATTAATGCTATATTGTGCTTGAAGGGAAAGAGAAGGCAAGGATGGGACATATTGGAGAATTGTGACTCAAGGTAAATAACATTTTAGTTAAGATGACGGTTTTGTACTTTACTACGAAAGACAACTCGGTTTGGGTTTCTGTGACTGTAGACCTTTATAGCGTGAGACCCGGTGGTTTATATGGTTTTTGTTGGCTGAGTTGGGGGTTGGAACCTGGCGTCTTCTTGGGCTCTGAGGGGAAGCGGGTGTGTAGACGTTCTGCCGGGGGTGATGAGAGATTTGAGAGAGAAAAGGGCCTCAAAGCTTTTTTGGCTATAAATACCAGCCAGTATTTGATCTTTTTGTCCATCCCATTTGCAGAGCTTCCGGGGTTTCTTCCTCCACCAAAAACCTTCTCAGCTGCTTCTCTGTTTTCATTCTTTTCAATTTCCTGATTTCGGGATATCCGTTGTGTGGGGGTAAAATGAGGCCCATGAGTGAAAACTCGAACAACGCGACGACGGCTGCTACGCAGCACTCTCCATGGCATTCCCCTGTTCCTTACCTTTTCGGTGGATTAGCAGCCATGTTAGGACTCATAGCCTTCGCACTGCTTATTCTGGCGTGCTCTTACTGGAAGCTGTCCGGGTATTTGGAGAACGGGGAAAACGGGGAGAGCGACCCGGAGAGCGGCGAGGAGAAACCCGGCGATTCTCTCAAGATTGCCACCAATTTGGAGGCCAAAGTAGTGGTGATTATGGCCGGAGACGAGAAGCCTACGTATCTCGCCACGCCGATTTGCAGCCGAGCTTCATGTTTGGAAGATAATAAGAAGGAGGAAGACAAGCCAGAAACGATGAAGACGCAAGAGAGGGACGTGGAAAAGGCAGAGACGACGGCCCAGGATCAGAACCACTGAGAGTACTCTGTTCTGGGTTTTTTGCGCTCTGTTTCTCTTCTAGACAAGCTCGTCCCTCAGGTTTTTGGATGTGGTCTCTGAGTACGAGCTCTGTTCGAATTGGAAATGGGTTGTGTTGTCCCTTCCTTTTTTTTCTTTTTTCGTTTTTTCTTCTCCATGTCGGGAATGTAAAAAATCATTGAGATCCTAACGTGAAGAAACTTATTTCATCTCTTGATCTCTTTCTTTCTTCTTTTTAGATGGTTCCAGAGGTGTGTTAATCTCTGATGTTCAGGTAGCAAACAGCCACCCTCTTCCATTTTCCTTTCCTTACCTCTTTTTTATCCTTGGAGCAAAGCGGTACCCTGAGAAAAGTCATGGGGAACTGGAGTCCTTTCCCATTTTTTCAGGCTTTCAGAAACTCTGAACCAAAGCATAAAACAAAACCGCGAGCTACCACATCAGAAAGCACTTCATATAAAAAAACTCCAAAAGAACCGCCGGAGGAGAATATGAAAACCCGGGAAAGATGATGCCTCTCATATTGAGAAATTTCCCCCTACTTGGCCAGGCCCCACAACATGTGCCAGATGCTTGCTACTAAATTCATGATATTCATCTATCAACGTCCCACTGAGAGATGCTTAGGGGCACTTGGAAACTCCACAAAAGCAATTCCGGGGGCTTCGTCATGGAATCCGGGCGATGCAAGTTTCGCGTCTCACTGAGACGAGCCTGCAAGCGTACATACGCGTCCCCCTGTTGCGGCGGGTGAGCAAGTAGTAGTAAGTACGAAGAACGGACTATCTTCTTACCTTGGAAAACAAGAAAAGACGATCGCCACGTGGTCGGTCCTGGTTGAGGTGGATGAGCTGGTAGGCTAGGTGTAGGCGTGCCTGGCGTCGGCGATCTGAGAGAAATTGAGATGCAGCGACTCGAGTGCGCGTAGCGCCGTAATACAGTAATTAATAGTGGCCGTTTCAAGGGATACAGTCATACCCAATTACTCATACCGCGTCAGAAGCATCGTGAAAGAGTGGCAGATTTCGGTAAATTACATGGGAAAAGGAGGGCAACCGCGCGAAGCCCGCCTCTTTCATCGGTATGGGAGAAGGCGACGTGGAAGGCCGTCCAGAGGTTGATCACAGTATGCAGAGAGACGCGGCGAATGGGGAAAACGTCAACCCGCTGCCCCAAGTTCCTATACGGGTTCACGTGAAAACCGCGAACCCGGACCGGTCGGCCCGATCGCCGGTTGTTTTATACCTTACTATGGGCTTTTATTCGTACGAGTCGCCGGTACGGTCGTACTACTGCAGTTCCTACTACTTCACCGGATACAGACACGTTTCCTTCCCATGGTGGGTCACGCGTACAATTAAAGGACGGACCCTTCTGGGGTCTGGGATTTTCCTCAGCCGGAAAGAAGAGAGACGACATTGGCAGAACGTCAAATCTCAGGGAACATCGATCATTGTCGATGTGTTGTATCTTGTCCTCCCATTCCGGAACTCGATCTAACATGGGGTATTACATAATTTACATTACCCTGCGCTGACTCGTTTCTCGTCAGATCGTGTCGTATATTTCGCGTCGTTTCGGCGAAGATAGGGTGGATCAAGAGGAGGAAAATATCAGGGGGCAATCTGTTATCAGCTGCGATTTGGTGATGATGATGAGGAGCGAATGCGATCCACGAACCGCAACGGCGGGCAGCAGGCATTTGATCCTCCAAAAAAAAAAAAAAAAAAAAAAAAATTGATGAGGTCGATGAGGCAGCGCGTAGTGGCGGAAATGACTCGATCTGTATGTGTCATGGAAGCATGAAGCGACATATTCCCCCTCAACTCATACTTTCTCTTGGATTTATGCAGAAATGATGTGGGAGGCATCACCAATTCGCTTCTCTTATGCTTTGCTTTTCTGATTGACAGATTTCTCGGCCTGTCTTCTGATAATATTAAAGCAGATTACTTCAAGTTATTACTGTTCTATATTCAACGAATAAGTAAAGAATTTTGTTTCCTTTCTAATGGGTCTATCTTAACATTTATTCCCATCATGAAAAATTTGAATGGAGGTTCACATATATTTTTCAGTTCATCCTAAAATATATAATCAGGCAAAATTTGGAGAGTGTTTTTTCTTTAGTTGATAAAGGTGAGATATTTGTGTTCCTGAAGTGGATGATAATGATCATAAGGTTCTTTTTCTCTCTTTTCTCTCCATCAATGTCTGGGTTTCATGATTTCAACTACCAATTAATTATTTCTGAGTGTTTCTGCTCCACGAGAAACAGTATTTCTGATCGAACCGCCCGATCGAACCAAGGTTGTGATTGCGGATTGGTTCGAACCCCAACCGTGTCATAACCAAAGCCCAGGCTAGCTCGTCATGCATGCATTCCCATAACCTGAAAGAAATTTTCTCCACTTCGTTTCATAAATGGGAAAGCTTACTTTTACTTCCTTGACTAATTTGTTTAGTCGTGATCGTGAAGAAAGCAGCGGGTCACCAACAGTTCGACGCGGCGATGAGAAAATGAGCACAAAAGAAGAGAACTATTAATCTTTGGTACAGGTTAATTTTGAACTGCTTGAGAAACTCCACGAGGGTACTGTGACTACTGTCCCGGGGAGACCCACTTTAGGGAGAGAAAAGGGAGTGAAGGAGAAGTGGAAACTGACTCATTTTCCGATGATAACACAATAATAAAATAAACATTTTAGTGGGCTGCAGCGAAAGAACCTTAATTGCTTTTGTTTTGCAGAGGGGAATGGGGGATAGGGGAAGGACATGAGGTTGAGCCGTTGAGGAGATCGAAGGAACTGTGTTTTTTGGTCAAATTTCGATGCGGCGTCAAGAGAGAGTGGATCGATCAATGAATGCTTGGACTCTCTGTCGCTAGAGATTCTTGACTACCCCTGTTTATTGTTCCGACGAATGCGTCGGGTTTTATCTCGCGCGACCACTTTCGGTGCTGGAATCATCTCCCTGAAACCAATGTGCCACTCCTTACCAACCCATTTGATTTCTGAACAGTGAAGGGGAAAGTATTGAATCATATATAGTTATTGGAATGTGGAACCTATTTCTGCTTCTTGAACCTAACTGATTGCTTTGTGAAAGGAACACAATGAACATACTGTTAAGTCACATTCGTTCTTCTGTTTGATGAAAATACTGACATATATATAGTTTGGTTTCTAAAAGCAGAAAGAGAGTGGACTTGAAATGAAATGAAGCTGGGTGATCAAATCAGAGACGCTTTGGTGACACAAAAGAGCAAAGACAAGAACGATTTCGACTCGCTTCTAAACATAGGGTGTCACCATATGTTTTAATTCGATCGGGTTCCACTTGCTTCGGCTGTCTAATAACCTTGATACATGTGTCCAAGTTCTATTTTTCCAATTGGCCGACCCTCGCCATTGTCTCCGTTTCAGGAGAACCATATCTTTCACGAAGCTGATCATCCTCAGTGAAAAGTCACAGTTATCTACAGTAGCATTCGTCAACTGTTCTGTTCACCGTGTCAATTTCCTTTCACAGACGTCATCTTAGTGGTGGGTCGCCGTCTCTTACGAAGATGGTCACAATTCTTAATTATTACATTGCTCATACTTCATAGTGCAGCCGGCTGGTGGAGAGACCTATGGTCGCCTCCCGGTCTTTTGTTTTCATATATAGTCAGGCAAAAGAATTCGAGACGGGGTGACTCTACATCTTTAATTAGTTTATTGAATGTATAGCGTAGGGTATAATTCGTTGTCAATCTTCTTGGATTAAAAATAGAGACTAGTTCTGCATTCGGTAGACTTGGTAGTCAATCAAATTTGGAAATATAAATCAACGCCACAATTAATATTGTATATATTGCGAGTGTTTTGATAGAGGAGGCATTAGTACTACTGATAGATCTAGCGCAAACGACAAATGTTTGTTGAAATGACTAGATCGCTCGGGCAACCTTTTGATACCCAGGTGAGGAGAGAAAGAAAAGGCTCAGCTATACTGAGATTCCTGAGAGAAAAGACTTGAGAGAAGATAACTTAAACCAGTTCCTGTAGAGATGACAAAAGTATGTATATATTGTTGCTTCAAGATAGGTTTTGCATTCGATCTTTTGGGGATTCTTATTGCAGGGTCAACAGATTGTTTGACACTAACGGCTCACCGCGTTACACTTGTAAGCTGCGTCAGATTGAGCTGCCATATGCGGCCACTGGATGTTGGCAAACTTATTTTTATGTACGATTAGTATTGGAAATGGAGAAAATCGCTTAAATTTGTTCCTTATTCTATTCTCTAGAGGTTATTCTCCCTCTTTACTTCCTCTTTAGCAGACGTGAGTCTCCTTTTCATCATATTAACCTTAAAAGAGGTAGGAACTTTCCCAGAAAAGAAAAGGAGAGGTCTCCCGAGCTGCAAGTGAGCATATGGAAATGAGACTTTGACAAGGTCTGGCTTTACATTCTTTAGTAAAAGATGATGAAGAATAATGGCAATGTAAGGTCTGCTTTACAGTGGACGTTTCTGGTGTATATATCGAGCCTACCCATCGAGGTCTAATTTCTGATAGACACAGATCTGGAAAACCAGAACGTAGACCAATCAAACTCACCTTCAGGGTTCTTAATCTATATTTCATTCACTTGTCAAGGGATTTGGCTAGCTAGTAAGAAATGAACCTGTTGTACATACTGGAGAATAACCTACGACGTACATAATTAATATTCTATCTGCATGTCTGTTTTTTAAGTAGGGTCGTTTTGCATTGAAAATAGTTTTTCATTTAGATTGACTTGTGCTTCTTAACATCATCCTCTAGTACTTACATATATTCTTTAATACACTTGAACACAAATTTCTGTAACTTGAAGTATATATGTTGGAGCTTAAGTTCGTAGCCATTTCATATATATATATATATCGTCACCATTCTCAGTTACCACTCCCTCAAATCATTCGTGCGCTTACTTGTTGGACCCAACTGTTCAGTGATGTCTCTCTGTGTCGTTTAGTGGCTCCATAGGTGCAATACGGGAAAGGCCCTTGTCCAGCAGGTCTGAGAAAGTATGACTTGGCCTCTTCTCATCCTCTCAATGTTCTGAACTTTAGCATTGTCGGCAACCCATCTGAGATCAGATAATTAGATCGAGTTATTTAATGCACCTTCAGTGGTTCCATTAGTGTTTGGTCTTTTGGCTCAGCTACTAGTGCATGTAGATTAACTGAGGAATTAAAACAGCATTTACCACCGAGGAACCAAGCATGATTCCTATCCTTTGATTTGGATATGAACATTAATGTCGACGATCCAATGGTGGCCGGTTTGAGTAGACATGGACCAATGGGATTCTGCTGCAGCACTTGGTTTTGCTGCAGTTAAGCTGCTACGTATGACTGTCTCATTGCACTTAATGACTCTTTACCAGCAAATTAAATTGCCAACCATTTTTTTCATTACAAGATCGATTCTTTGCAGAAACAGTCTCTTTAATTTCTGGCGAATTTGATAATTTTAAATAGTTTCCGTTCAGGGCAAGATGAAGGAGAAGTATTTCCTCTTTCTGCTCCTTGCTGTTGTCGATCGTTGGCATATGGTTCTTATTCAGACCTGTAGCCAAGATAGATTTGGGTCGACGTCCAACAACATTTGTTGTTTTTGGCATTAAAAAGTGGAAAACTCAACATCAAAATAAAGAGACCACTTTCAATTCTTAAAACTTTTCTGTAAAGTGGATTCCCTAAATTCAAAGTGACGTACTGCTGTAAGATATATAAGAGGGTCATTATGGACCATTCGTGTCCCACCATACTCTTACAGGGCTTTTCTGCATAGAAGGTTCTCCCGTGATGCTAAGCAATGAACGGTAATGGCAAATAATTAAATGAGACCCTTTACTCTAGTCTATATTGCTGTCAACTGATGCAGCTTCAAGACAAAATATAGAGAAGAAATTTACTCAAGGGACCAACTATGTGACACAAAGATATATGATTTACAAGTGTGCAGACTGATCATAACCATAGAACCAAAAAGGACCCTGGGCTTGATAGTCATATAAGACGAAGAACTACCAAGTAGCAGCTGGCTTCACTTAAGCTTGCTTAACTAAGCTTAGGCTTCAGCTTCTTTCCTTCTTGTCAGTAAGCTGAACAATAATTCACTTCAATATATTCACGGAATTAGTAGAGAATAGCCATCCATTTCGTTTTGATGAAGACATGACAAGCAATTCAAAAGAAGCTAAAGCTTATCTGATGGATGAGAAGTTTAAATCGTACGTAATTCAATGCAGCCAGTGGTTCATGAATCAACGGCAAGTCCACGTCCAACTTTTGCTGATTTGCAACGTCTAGCTTTTGATGAATGTGAAGGGAGAGGCGAAGGTGTCAGATGATTTCAACTACCACTTCCTCTTTCGAGATCTTAAATAATTTTGGGACGTAGAGGCCAATGTCACCCGGTGACAGCTCGTCGGGGCCGGGGTTTGGTGGGTACGTGAAGGAACGGATAAAGAGTAGTGGTTACTGTCTCCTCTCGTCTTTTTTCTGATCTGTGCAGCGCCTGGTTGCCACTGCAATTACTTCTGAAAGCAACGTTCATCTGCCTCTACAATACATTTGATTGCATGGAGTCTGATCCATGTCATAACGCGGAAACGTAGGACCTCAAAACTGCTAAGTTTCTGGCTTGTGCTGGTGCTATATATATATATATCGGGTGTGAAATGGCTTACAAATATAGAGCGACAGAGTTGAGAACGAATGTGAACTTAATTGGTTGTGGGATGTACGTGGAAGATTGGGATGTTTGAGAATCTCTTCAATCTACATGACACCTTTCGTTGTTATTCTTTATCCCTTTCTTTAAGAGCTTCACCAGTTGAGCCCTTATACGTACCTTAATTAATTAGTTCACGTTTATTTTATTTGATGTGCGTCTTTCATCTACTCATCTTGAAAGATGGAAAGGCAAGCCGGCGATAGAAGTCGTGAAACCTGAGTTCTTTTAGGAGGCGTTCTGGTACAAGAAAGTAATCAGACCTGTCTTCTCAAACTGAAATGCTTATTTCAAAAGAAATCTGAAGAGATATCATATAGTATTGGGGTAAGGTAAAGAGGTTTCGGACTTTCAGGGCGGTATCAATCATTTCAGTATGTTAAGAAAGATGTTAGTGTAGCGAGAATATGCTTATATATAAGTAATAGGAATATAATCCTAGATTAAATTTAAAAAGTATAACATATAGAAATTGAGAACATAGGGAATCAAGCAACAACCTAATTTTCAGAGTGGAGGATGACTTGCATGATTGATAAATGCCATAAGAATAGTACTTATATTCTAAAATATAATGGACAATCTTTAGTGGCTGAAGTCATTCAGCCAAAGGCTCGTCATGTTAATTATTTGTTGACGCTCTTGCCACTTATTTAATCGGCGACTGATATTTGGACAATGAAAGTCTTCCCCTTGAGTCATCAAACTGACTAAAAACAGGTCTGGTTTTTTTTCAATAATGAAGTCTTATTAACAGGGATAAAGTAAACACAAGTAAGAAAAACGAAATAATTGTATATATATCAAGAATAAAATCATATATCTTATTTGAATAGTACATGATTTTTTGCCATCCCAATCGTCGTCTCGTAAGAATGAGAAATAAGTTTTGAAGGGTTTTTGACAATCGAAGAAGCCTATTGTATGCACCAAAATGCGGTTAGCCCAATTTTGACGAGTACAGTAACCCACCGATCCATCAAACAACGATCGTGGGTAGACTCTATCGATCTTCGAAGTTCATCGCTACAGTCCATCGTGAAGTTCAGCCGCGTCGTCGCGTCATCGGCACATTCGGCAACACAATCAGCAAAAATTCGTCGAGTCAGCACCCGTCAGCATGCCTCGTCAGCTCGTCACTCAACTCAACAGTTAACGACCAGTTCTGGTCGTTAACCAAAGGATGAAAGGGAGGGGTCATGATCCTGGTCTCCCTCCTCTATCAACTCCCTCAACAGGAAGGGGATCGTGATCTCCTTTCCCAGGCAAAACTCCTCAACAACTACACAGACAGACTACAAATAGCCAGAAGTTCCCTGTCCCACATCGAAGTTCTCTCTCTCGAAAGAAGGTCTGACAATTCCTCCATCGAGAAGAAACTCCCCTCGACAGAAACATTTTCGAACCAGAGAAGTCAAGCCACTCACCGTTCGTCGTTCAACAATTCGACTAGGAGCAGCTCTAAACGATCGCTGGCAACGTCACAAGTCGATACACGCGGAGCACAAATACCTCCGTCCGACCGACCAAAGCTACAACAATTCGTGCACACTCGTTCCTGCAACTCAAGTCTCGACGACGACTCGCTAGAAGCTTCAACTTCAACAAAAATTATAACGGAGATCGAAGAATAGGAGATTGTATTCGCTTTTTCTTGACTCACACACATTGTAAACACAAAATATTCTAAATTAATCGATATATTCTCTCGGTTGCACCCCTTCGCGGACCGGCAGGCCAGCGGGTTTTCGGTGAAACACCTATGTAGCAGATATATTGTAATTGTGTCTACAACAATGACAGTTTGAAATTAATATTTATTATTGTATTTCTGTCTCATGAAACTTTAATTTACTTTCTTGAAAAGAAATTCTAAGAGGGAGTAATTGTTCATGTAAAATTAAATTTCTTAAAGTTAAAGTAATCCCTAGACTTCATTATCGAAAACAAGACTAAGCATAAAACCACGTAGTGTCGCACTTTGGTGGTCGCACGAAAGTGCGATGCAACAAATCCCAGGCCCTTTCGGGGCATGCAATCTCTATTGTCAGGTTTCTTTCGGTTCACTTCACGATTTCAATTAACAGTGCCGTGCATTACAAAGGAAGAAAAATGGGATGGTACGCAACCACATGGTGCAGCCCACCCATCTCAAGCATAAGGCTGTTGAGCAACAGTGAAATGCGTTCAGAAATTGATGCAAAATTTAGGGAGGTGGAAACACAAGTTCAGTGAGTAAACAATGACTTCTCTACTTTGTCAGGGGTACAAAATCCTAGCTAAACTAATATCAAAATCTTCCTTACCCGCTCGTTTCTTTCCAGTGGTCCTCTTTTTATTATGTCCGGAGTCTTTTTCACAGTGAAAGACAAAAAAAAAAAAAAAGGAGAACGAAAACGGGGAAAAGAAAATCAATATTGAGGGCCATATGACCTAGAGTAAATACTTCTCAACAACAGTTCTGCCAAACTTCTCTTGAACATCCTTGGGAGTTTCAACCTACAGAATAATAACCAGTCAGAAAGAAACTCAACACCTAAGTTGAAAAAATTGCTGACATTCGATAGTGCCTCTAGTAGACAAAGATCAAGAGAAATTGGAAAACAGGCAGATAACTTACAGAAGTTAGAGCTTTAAAGACTGCCTTAACCGTGTTATATGGGTTCCGTGATCCAATGACCTGCTCACAAGCACCCACAAGAAACAGTAAAATCAGATCATTGAAATGATGCCCGTATAAGAAACAATATGCAGGTTTCTGGCAAAGTACCTTTGACTTCACATTCTTGAACCCAGCTAGATACAGTATAGTTTCAACGGTTCTACTTGCTTTCATCCCAGTTCTGGTTGGAGCAGGCCATAGGTACAGCTAATAGATGTGAACGAGACAGACAACAGAGAAAGAAATTAGCATTTCTCGTGAAGAAAAGAGAAAACAGCCTGGCACTTCAAAGGAGAATAATGAAAACTCAAAAATGGAAGATGAAGCTGAGACAAACCTTAGTTTTCTTATAATTGGTTTGTATGGCATGAGCAATAGTATGCTCCTCATGTCGATCAACATAATGAAGATTTTGAAAGCATTTCTCGTATGCCTGGATGTCAAAAAAAGGGTGGAAACATCAAATCTTCTTGCAGTAAGGAGAAAGATACCAAAAAAATACAAAATACAAAAACATTTTTGGGTAACATAAAGCTTTCCAATTCAAAATGATTCAAAGAAAGAGGCAGTTATTTTATTTATTTCAACGAAAGAATGAAGCAGTTTTAGAAAAAGCTAATCAAGGAAACAGTGCCACAACTCCATTCACTTTTCTTAAGAGAATCCAGAAAGGAACTGCTAATAAAATTAGCATTCATATATATCACTGTTATTTACTTTGACTAACACTCAATGACCTTATTGCTATGAACCTGCAAAGGAAAACCAAACAGGATAGGTAAACAAAATCAGTGACCAATACTGGCCCATGGACCAGGTCACAGGACAGGAGCTCCAAGTTGCTAGGAAAGGCCGGTAAGCCAACAAAATACCTTTTGAAGAGCAATAGGAACTGCTGGACCTTTGGCTTTTGCATAGCCAATAACACCATGATAGTTTCCACAAGCTAATATAGCAGAGTACTTTACAACTTGTCCACCCTAAAAAGGAAAATAAGTCACAAATATCATAACATGGCCGGCAAAGATGAAAATCATTAACATAAACCGTGAATAAACATTACTATAGGAGAAGTAGCATTTACCTTGGTAACTTTGCACGTGCGATTTATATTAATTAGCTTCACATCAAAACCCTGGCAAATTCCACAAGTAAAAGTTAGTTTCTCCTAAAAACTGAAACTGTTATCAAATTTTCTAGTGTTATCAGGCAAATTTTGATCACTACAATAATATTGATAACCCACAGTTTCAGCACAATTTGAATAAAAATAACCTTATAGCTGTATGGTACAGGTTTCAGTGACTAACTTAAGTACAGGAAGAAAGGTTTATCTAGACCAAAATCCAGAATATGATATTGGTTTTACAAAAAATGTACTAAATATGTAAGCCGGTTTGGTTTGAAATACAGTTTATAGTGAAATAATAGGAGGTTCATTAGTGCGAAAATGAAAAGAATGTGAATTTAAATTATATATGCTGAAGAGACTGCTTCATAATTGCAAGCACTGGTAGAAAACTGTGAACTTCCTTCTTTCTTAAGTGGTTCACACATTTCAATTTACAGATTCATATGCACCTGTTACAAATATTTATTTTTCTAACATACTTCTACGTAATTCTCCTCACCCTCTTATAGTCCTGAGCAAGTTCGAGGAAGTACTTTATTTTTCAGACTTAGCATGGACTGGTTCTTTTTGCAAGGATGCAGAACTGAGCTCCGTGTTCATTTTGAAAACAGGAATTTATGTTTAAAGGTTAAACTTTCCCACACATCAATTGATTCAGTTCTCCTCTGAAAGGCAGTTCTTATCTTCTTATGCTCGAAGGAAGCTATTAGAAAATTCAACAATATTCAATTTCTACTGCATATATATTGTTTCCACTAGCAGAGACCTTTATGCTAGCAATGTCCACTAGGTAAAGCAGAATTTATGCTCAGATCATTACAAAATTGGACAACAATTTAAACTGTTTTTGAATCATTAATACAACTTTAAGGAAAAAATCAAGATTTTTTTTTTTTTTTTTGAAATGGAGAATTCAAGATTTTATCTAACCAAAAAGATGCTCCTATATGCTGGAGGCATTTTAAACTATAGCATCTATATCCTTTAACTGATGATTTGAAATTTTGACAAAAATAATATTCTTTAGAAAAAGAAAAATAAAGAAAAGCAGACAGTTATATTGTAAAACAGTGTCATAACAGCCAGTAAAGCATAGCTGACACGCAGTCACTGGAGACAACGAATAACATTATAGTTTGCATGCCACCACAGAAAATGCAATTGCAAAGAGTTAGGCAAACAAGAAACCAGAAAGTGAAGATGCAACAAAGGAAGTGCTTATATAGCCCTTTAATCTCGCCTTCAATCTCGCCTTCTTCAAGTGGCAAAACCATCAACAAGATAAGTAGTCAGTTAGTAGTCATGTTGCAACTAATGTCATTTATGAAACAATTTGACTACTTAGAGCTACACAGCAACTTCAGATACATATCAGCATAAAATAGAAAAGACAAAGCACATACCTTCCTGTAAAGCGGTCTTCTTTTCTTCTCCATCAGAGCATTTCTCTCCTCCGCAAGTTCTTTAATCTCCTCTTCCAGTGCCTTCCCCTTCTTGCCAAAAGTGATATCCAAATCTGCCAACTTCTCCTGAAGCTTCTTGTCTATGGCATCCAGCTGCTCTTGGAGTATATCATCTTTATCTCTTTCACCAAAATTGTCATCATCTGCTTCATCATCCGCAGCAGCCCCTTGAATGATTTGCTTTTCTTTTTCAAACCCGGCATGTTCTAGTAGATCAACTGAAGGGCCAACTTGTTCATGCTGAATAACTCCATAGTTAGCAGGGTTATTTGGATCATAAGCTTCCTTCCACTCAATCATCCGAACAGCTCTGTTTAGTTTCTGAAGAAGGAGGAATCTTTCCTTGCCTGTTGTTTCTTTTAAACGGTTCATCAATTCACCAATTACTCTGTATTCTAGTGGAAGTTTCAAATGTTTTTGCTCAAATCTATCAATTCTTTTCATCCATTTGAATGCATCATCCACATTATCTGTAAGTGGGTAAAAAAACAACTTTCAACAAATAAATAAGAATATTAAGCAAAATTCCAAAGCCTAATATCCGGAGGAACATCAAGCAGCCTTCATTGAGAACGCCACTGATTCTTAGCGATCAAATATAAAAGAAACATGAAGCTGGAATACAAGGCAGCTAAGATGCTCACCAGAATTAACGAAGTTCGCCAGCAGCTCCTCGTGCTTTTTGTACTTTTTCTCAAAGAGGTCAACGCGTTTCTTCACTTCCTCTGGCGAGAACCTCTCATCATCATCACTGTCGGAGTCCGTAGGCTCTTCATAGCCGCCCGCATCTCCCTTGTGCTTTGCTGCCTGTTTCTCAAGCTTCTCTATTAGTGGCCCGACTCCCATGTAATCTTCCTCCTCCTCGTCTCCAACTTCAATGCCCGCCCTTTTCTTCTCTTCAATCTCCTTCTGCTTTTCCCTTTCCACCTCCGCGAGAAGTTCCTGTACAGTCCTTGCAGAAGAAAAACACCGGTCTACCCGCAGGGACGCCGGAAATCTCGAGACCTGGTGTCCGGGCTTCAGAATGGGAACATGTGATATGTTACGCAGAGATGAAATGCCGCTTATAGAAGGGTTCAGTTTGATTGACGTGAGAACCCGGAACCAGATGCCTCTACTTGTGCGGAGTGCAGAAGCCATCGATCACAAAAGAGATTTTCCTAAGGCATTACAGAACAAAGAGATGAAAACATACTAGAGCTTGCGCATTTGGAGATTTTGATTTCGAGAGTTTCTCGCATTAGCTCCACGAAGAGCCGCCTTGAATGCCAAAATGTGCTACTCAGAACCCTTCGAAAACCCCTGCCGCTTTGCTTGTTGTCGTTCTTTCGAAACTCAGTTTTTTGGTTTTCACTCGCTCACTCGGGACTCGGGACTGGACTCCAGACTCGGGACAGGGCTCGGAAATCTGGACTCCAGACTCTGAACTGCTTTGGGTCAATTGGGCCTTGTGGGCCTTGTTGCGATGAGAGAATGAGAAGAATCTCATGGAAATTAGGGCAAACGAAGTATCTTAAAAGAAAAAAAAGAATAAAGTATCTTTAGAAAGTGAGAGAAAATAAAGTATCTTAAAAGATGAGAAAATAATGTATATTTAAAAGGTAAGCGACAAATGAGGTCAAATGAAAGGAAAATGTTCTTTGAATTTTGAACTTAGAAGTCAAAAACTTAAAAATTATAGATATATTACTAGTATCAATATAAATATCACGTAAATAAATAAACGGGGAAAGTGAGTAACTAGATTTTCCATAAGTGACTCGGCCAAGCCGAAAGTGACATGCAAAGTAGGCCGAGTCGGAAGCAACACAGTAACATACAAGCTTCATTATACATAGGAATCCAACATAAATACCCAAATTAGTTCTTACACTTTGGCTCAGAGACCTGAGAGTAGACAAAAAGGGATAAAGTACCAGTTCCAAGACATCATATCCCATCAGATAGTCCCCTCTCTCAGTATAAAAAGGAATGAACCAAGGAATTACATATCTCGGTATTCAAGCGCAGGCAAAGGTTTTCAGTTACCAGAAACCAAACCCACTCATCTTATCAAGCATTATAATTATCTGGGAGTATAATAAGACAGAGATATGGAAGAAGCAAGGATGTAGACCTCAAATTTGGGTGACATATACACAACTAGTACTGCCTAAAGGTCAGGTTCAGCCGTCCTGGACGAAGATTTGTTTCTTCCAGTAATTGCTCCGGGGCAGTGCCAGAATGAATCTTGGGAACTCCGTGAAAGATAAGCCTTGACTTCCCACCAAATATTATAACATCACCAGATTCAAGCACTATGCTAGCAGCACTATCTACATCCCTGTTTTCACTATATTCAAAATCGGCTGAATCACCAATGGAAAAGGAGACAATTGGTAATGCTTTTTCTATACTTTCTGGAGACTCATCCCGGTCCTGCTCCATACAGTACATCAAGAAACAATAATTAAAAAAAATTCTTGACAATACAGAACTAGGAAATCATACACATACTTATAAAGAATCAATAATTAACAAAATATCTTGACAAAAGAACAAATGATGATAAGAACATATTGAAAATACAGGAAAAGAAAATAAATTACAATCTAACACCCCAAAAGAAAAGAAACACAAAAAACGAAGGATAATGGGGAGCAAACAGTTTAGCCTACATAGAAAGTTAATATCAAAAAGATACATGTAGGAGACAACAGTTCCATTCTTCATGTATGGTTCCCATTATCCACCTTTTGAAGAGTTAGATATTTTATGGGCATTGAATGAAGCAAGCTGCAAAATGATGGAAATCGAGATATTTTCTTTTTGCTGCTTTCTGTAAGAACTAAAGTTCCACTGCTTAGAAATGCTTAGAGCTACCTCAGATAAGTCAATGACAACAAAAAGAAGAATGCTTGATACTTGATACAAACTACGATAGGGCCAAGATTAAGGCAACTGTCACTGACTGTTCAATTTTCTTCTGAAACCTTCAATTCAACTTAAAGCAATAAAAAAATCTTTTGCTTTAAGGAAGTTTAGGCAAAATGAATTCTGCTAACCATAGCAAAAATCTTTTGCTTGCTGTACTAAAACATCCAAGATATCCAGAGTGAAGTACTAATGCGATGCTTCCTCAGGTTTTCAATTTAAACACAATCAAACATTTTCATGAAACCAGTAAATTACCACAGAGAGAACTTGAGTCCAGAAAAAAAATACAAAATAAATTTCTCAGAAAAGGAAAACAAGATAATAAGTTTTGCTTGAGAGAAACCATTAACATTTACTCAAAATATAAGAAAAGACGTCCAAAGAATCCGTATTTTGAACAGCAGAAATTCTAGCATGCTTGCAGTCATAACATAAACATTTTGCAAAAAATACCATAAACTTTAGATCTGTCAAGCCATATATATTATCATCAAATTGAGACTCAAAAACCTGATGCAGGCCAAGCTTTCCGCTGTCTGTGTAGAAATTTACTATGCAGAGATCAGGTGACATTCTAGGCAGAATTTCCTCCACTGAATGTATTTTGGGGTGTTTAGCTTCATAATAAACATGGGATGCCTGAATTGCTTCCTCAACTAAAGTTCTGAACATGTTAGGTATGGATGGAGGTTTTGCTCCATCAATGGATCTAATATCTGTGTACAATCTTGTCTGTGGTTCCCAGTTTTTACCAAGACACATCATCTGCAAACGTAACTTTCGACCATCACTATAACCTGGTTGATAGAATCCTCCAACACCAACACCAAGGGTCCGACATCTTTTCACTATTTCCACCTGAAATATTATGTTTAAGATGATTATACTGAATAAAAAAATGAAAAATTGTTGATCTTCTCCATTCACAAAAAATAAATTTACCAAGCAATTAAAGAAACAAGGATCTAAGTATTGTAAATATAAAGATCTTTTAGACAGACATTATATAAGATGCCATCCTCACTGCAGTGCCCATTAGGCATCAGTAGGTGTCCAACACGAAGGAAAGGAATTCATTTCTGCAAATATTCAAAGCCCAGAAAGTAGACTATTTCAGTTTCACAAACATCTAATTAGTCAAAAAATTATCTCTCTAATCTGAAAGGATCTATATCATCCTTCAATATCAGAACAACAACCAACAGCCAAATGCAAGAAGTGAGAATAATACTATCAGTGAGGTATAACCAACCCAAAGTAGTGCTTACAAAGGCGATTCAATTTCAACTTAGATGCTTATCCATATTGTATAGTATTTTAGGACATTATGTGTGTATTGAGCAATGCAGGGAACAACACGCTCCAGAGATCAAAAGGATGCTCATGCTACTCCAAGCAGATGTGCTGGGGATCTTGTCTTCCTTGCCATTCCAATATATATGATTTTCAATTTCAAATTATATTACAACTGTTTAGTAGATTTATCTCCATACTCTCCCACCCTTTCCGGGTTTCTTCAACTATGGGTCAATGGCCACATCTGACCACTATTACACATGAAATCCATGGTCAATTTCCATTTCATCCACTGAAAGATAATAGTAAGAACAAATTAGATTACTCTTAAGCCAGGTCAGCTGCATTTGGAGTAGAGATGTATAATTGCTGATGGTTACATGAGAACCAAGTAAAACATCTCTATCAGATGCTACATGCATAAGCAGCTGTTACCTGAACTTGAAAAGTATCATAGGTTATCATATAAAAAATATGGAGTGGGCAGAACTAAGTTTCATACTTCGGCAGCAAGAAAAAGGAACAATGATGCAGTGCAAACATGAACACTGAGGGAATAACTTATAGAGAGTGAAATAATTGCCTGATTGGCTTCACTGATAAATGATTTTAATAGTATCATTCCAGGTCTCAGCTCCTTAATTTGAGGACAACTCTTGGCAAGTTCATTTCTTCGTTCTCTATTCTTTCTAAAAAGAGAAGAATTTAGTTTCACTGGACCCTTCTTCTCCACACGACATATATCAAAGCAGGATATGTCCTTGCCCAAAGCATATTGCACGTGTCCAGGTAAAGAAACTGCACTGTGAGGACGTACACTGCCTATAGATGTGGTATCACCATAAGAAAGAGGCTGCAAACCGCAGAATTAAACATGATCAGTGTGATGCCAAAAAACCGGAATGATTTTTTTATGCCATTAATGTATGAATCCAGGGAAATCTATAAATACTGTAAATAAAACGTCTTAAAGTATTCTAAACTAGATGGATGGTAAAATAAAACAACTTTGGTGCTAGCACTTATTCTAGTTCCTTCCACATCATTCTGCTAGCTTAATTTTCTCAGCTTCCAGATCACAGTGTTAAATATTGCCAATTCCCTCATGAATATTACACATTCACCAAGCAAGTGACAAGTGACATCAATAGTTTACAGACAGTATAGGTGCTTGGCATATGCCTAGTAAAAATTAAAACAAGAATACATAGAAAGATCTCGTAATTGTGGAAAGGTAGACAAGGCCCATCAATAGGCATTAAATCACACCGATCAAAGAACAAAGAGATCCTGAGTTCATTAGTCGGAAAATAGGATTCCCAACTTTGCTAGTCATCTTGGGACAGGTCTGGGTCTAACCATAACAAAAACAACTTAGATCAGAGGACAATATATAATTCATAATTAAAGCTTTTCAAGAAAATCATATTAATGGATTGACCAAATTCGGCATAGCAACATCCTCCACCTATATGCCTATCTGCGGTAACAAGAATAGGTTTATGCAGGATACATCTGTCCTAGTTGTACAGTCTGGTTAGGTTCATCATTGAATGTCCAGTTGGGCCCATTAGCCTTCACATGTAAACTGAATTTCCCCTTGAGCCTTACATTATGTTAAAAATTTCTTTTAACGAGATTAATTTCATACAGCATAACACACTAGTGGAAGACAAACTAATATCATGGACCAATCACTTACCATCCACTAAGCATTGATACAATAAGAACTACGATTGTGCACAAATAGATTCATACTGCTAGATAACCTCAATGAGCACTATTGATCGTTTTGGCTTCCAAAAGGACTTCTAGAGATCGAACGAATGAGACAGCACAAAACATACTTTGAAAACACATATAACTTGAGTTAAAAAAAATTGAAAGTAACTAAAAAAAAGGAATTCATATCCGCAGGTTCATTAAATCTTTACTTATAAATACCAACAGTTCAGTACAACGACACTTACCTGAGAAAGAGCAGATTCCGTCAGGTTAATTCAAAATCATCCCTTGATGCCCACAACTTATGATTGATATTTTTATATGACAGATAATTATAAGACAACGTAATTAACAAAACAAAGAAAACCAATAAATGAAAATAAAAATGGCGCTAAAAGCTTACTGTTTCGCAATCCTTTGGGGATTTAGGCTTCCAGTATTGCGCGTTCTGATTCGAAAGACCTCCTTGGTTTCTATAGCCACCTCTCTAGAGAAGAAAAAAATAATGAATTCGTTGACCACCAAACGCATCACAGGGATTAGGGAAAATAGTAAAAGAAGAAAAGGACAGAGCATAGAACACCGACATGCCCGCGCTGACCAGAAGCTCTTTGCTCCGAGGAATATCGATTTGCTTTCGAAGTCAAACTCGCACACTGGTTTGTCCGGTATTCCATCTTACTCAAAGAAGGAAATGGAACCGCAAAGAGGTTTTGGCGGGAACAGAAGAGACACTGGACGACGTATAATTCCTTCAACATCCTAATCCACTAATCCCTGCTGCGTAGACAAGAATTCATTGGTAATAAAACCAGTGTATCACTGTATCGGTAGTTGCCAAATGGCGGAGCTGGGAAATCGAACAGACGTTTCTTGATGATCAAGTAAGAAAAACGAGGCTCGGGCGCAACAAGTATATTGCATTCGCAGCGGTCGCAAAGCAAGAAATTCTTTTTAGTTTTTACGTAGCTTCATCTTGCCCAACAAATCGAAATATGCAAGCTCTTACGGGACCGGATTTGTTGCGCCCTCGGCCCCAAAGCGCCACGTCAAGGTATGTGGGCAAACATGGGCTCACCAGAAGCAAAAGAATTATATTCACTTCATTTTTAAATAAAAATATTATATTCTACTTGACACGGTGCTGTTTTGGGGCCGAGGGCATAGCCCATGGCGCAACAAATCCTGACCCTCATATTGGGTTTGAGGGTTTTCACCCGTAATATGTAAGGAGCAAAAACTCCCTCATCCGGGATTTAACGAATTTGGTTCCTCCAATCCATTCTTTATCTTCTTAATTAGAGCTTTAAACATACTGCAATACTGATGAGTATAACAAGAGCTTTAAAGATACTGCAATAACAATCTAGCGGTATTTTCTGGGCAATCTCAAAAGTCAGGGAGCTTATCAGCCATTAATCATCGTAGAAAACAACAAGAAAACAGCTCAGTCAACCACATCCACATTGAAAAAGGCAAAGAAAACAAAATTTTGTACACAATGTGCATGGTTGTCCGTGCAATGGCAGTTCATTGTATAACGATCCTCAAAGTAGAGTGGGTGTACTGTTGAGATCAGAGTAGATAGCAATGGCCATTTAACAGATGTCGCCAGTAGATTCAGAAGTTGAGCTAGCAGGCCTACACAGATCATAGACAGGAAATTAGTTGAAGGTATCACGAAGACTGTTACACCCCGCTCTAGAGAGTCGATAAGAGACATGGTTGGATAGAAGTGAGAACAATATAACAATATCACATATGGAGCAGTCGCGAACAGTAGCCGGTACCATTGATTGAATAAAATACATATATGTTTCAGATCTTCAACTTCAAGACTGAAGTAAAATAACAGAACCAAAAGAAATATCTTTCCAGGAAACTGCAAAATCGGTACCAGTTAAAACTTAACCTTCATGATACGTCCAGCTTAACCATGGTTGTCCGTGCTAGAACATGTCGTATTGCTGCTAACACAGATAGACAGGTAATACTCCCAAAGCAGAAAATGAGTAAATAAACTGACCATGTCTTAATTGACGAAGCCCTTGCAAGTATTAACGGTGAGCCCATCTCCAGTCTTCTTCTTCTTCACTGAGATCTCCATAGTTGGGTTCTCTACCTTCTGAGCCTTCTGTTTCACAATTGGAGGAACTACCTAGTTCTTCATCATCAGTCTCAACCTCTTCTGGGTAATCATTAATGGGATTGTCTTCAGCTGCATAGAAGGGGAAAAAGGAAAAAAAGAAAAGACATCAACTGATGTATACAGAATGAAAAGTAAAATGACTCTTCAGCTATGGTCCAGAATATGAAATAATCAGCGAAAGGATCAATAGTCATCTAGAAAGAAAAAAAGTACCATTTGAATCGTCTGTATCAAACTCTGAATGTGTATCATAACAATATTCATCTTCAACATCCACTTGCACACTGGACAACACAATTACCAATTTAATCTCCATTGCACATGGAAAATACCAAAGAAAAAAAACCAAAACAGACACTTACAGTGGGTACATGGCCAAGTTATCTTCACCAGGATCATTACCCGTATCACTCACAGTGTACAAATCATACACATAGCCATCTGCCAATGCCAAGTTAAAAACTCAGAAGAGAGAAATGCCCATGTGCGGCCTGTCTAAAGTACCATGAACAGTACAGTAAAAATTGTCGATCTATTGCAGGCTAGAATAAAGAGGGATGACCTTGCTTGGATGAGTGAGCCTTAATGTCAGCTTCAATCTCTGCAGCAGCAGTTGGGAGATATTCTCTAATTAAAGGCAGATAATTGCACAAAATTGCATCGTCTTCATCTAATGTTGTACCTCTGCACCATTTGGAAAAAGAAGGAAAGCATCAGAAGATAGTGAAGAAGAAGAAAGTAAAAGATAAAACAGACCACAACAAATTTATAGAAAACTGACACATCATTATGTAAACTAGAAGAAGATTCTTCCTCTTCTACGTCAACGCGAACAACATCATATAGACTGCAAAATTCATTGATAAAGGCATCATGTGTAGCTTCTTTACTTCTGTTTCGACTCTTCCATATTTGCTCAAAACGAGCACTTCTCGCATGCGCCTGTCAAATGTTTACAAAAGTTAGCTGCTGAGGTTCGCACTGCCAATTACCGATACGATAAAATAGTGTCTATTGGCATATCTCTGTCACACTCTTTCACTAAACAACATATATTGGAAACAATGGCAGAAATTTAAACACTGAAATGAATAGCTTGATAAAATAATAACATACCTCGTGCTTTTGTCGAGCATTTGAGCGCAGTAGGTCTTGCTTTTGCTAACAAAATAAAATTTATTAGTCATTTCCCTATAAAGATTTTTAAGATTAGTAACTTTCAAAAAAAAATGCATTGGGGAAATATATTTTAATTTTGTTCCTTCAAAATACCAATTTAATTTTTTTTTCATAAGCTAATTGGTTGTGACAAAACAATCTAAAACAAATAAAACCACCATTCAATATTTTAAGGATAAAGATTCAACTATAGCTCTTAAATCCAGAACAAAATAAAGAATACAAGAATGATTGAAGCTTGTGATATACAAGTGGAAATGCCTTAATAACAAGAAAAATATAAAATATTCTTGCTAAAAAAGAAATGCCTAGCACCATAATGATTGTCAGAACTAACACTCACATTGTCCTGTTTAAACATAAGCCTTCTCTCCTCGATCTTTTTCTTAAAATCATTTCCCTCTGAATGATTTGGCTCCTGAGGAACAAAGGAACAAAAGAAAAAGAAATTATACAAGACCATACATGTTACAAAGAAAAGAATGAGCATAAATCCAAAGCAATACCAAGTTGTAAGGTAATTCTTTTATTTTAATAGTGAAATAAGAAATAATAAAACTAACATCTAGCAGATACGAGAACCACAAACAGGCAGGGGAAAAAACTGATTGTACTAACCATAAATGACTGCAAAGCATCTTTGGTAGCTTCAGCACTGTTTACTGTCTCCACATGATGAACCAAAACCTTTTTGGTCTTTAAATCAACTAAAAAACCAAGAAAAAATACAGATTAGGCAGAGAAGTTACACCAAGGTGACACAACTTGGAAGGTCGTTTATATTCTTATTCAACATACACCGTCTTGATTTGTATGCCGAACAAAAGCTAATCCGTACAGTCCAAGCAAAAATAGGCAGATGCCAATGTGAGACCAATAAAAAAGTAGTTAATTTCACATACCTACCATAAATATAATTCTATGGGAATCAAATTCTTCCCTCAGAAGAGTATCATGACAGAAAAATGAATAAAAACAGAAATTTGAGAAGGAAAAGAAAAAAGAACACTCACCATTTACAGCAGATTCAGACACAGAAAGATTTTCGAGATCTAAAAGTGCTCGTTTGAGTGGCCTTTCATTTATCTCTAACCCTGCACAACAGACATTTTTCTAGGTCAGACTTCTGTACTCGTATCACCAACACACAAGAATCTGAGTTCAAAACTCACAGAGGGCGTCAAGAGGTGTCTGTGTAAGCTTTCTCTTAACCCGAACCACCACTGGCTTCAAATTATAATTGTTTTCAACTATGTCCGCCATGACAGATGACTGCAAGCAGAAAATATTAAAACTTTAAAATTTTCAAATCCAAAAATAGAAACTCAAAAAACATAAAACCTCACAAGGTCTTACAAAAACCAATTTTCCACCCAAACCAAAATGTTATTGCTTCAAATGAGAATAGAGTGATTTGCATAACTTGAAAGATACAGGACAACTATATCTCTCAGGTTGAGAGGGTTTCAGTCTCCTAACAACCTTAAAAGAAAGATGCAATTGCTGATATACAAGCAACATGCAATCTAAAAACAGAACTCCTTTTAAGAAAATATAGGTTCCAAATTGTTAAAGGTACAATTTGTTTTTAGAATAAATTTATGTGCTTTTAATTTTCATAATAAGAATGAAGTATCCACACACTACATTACAGTTACAGTAAGCTATTCATTGCCATATATTTAATGTACTTTTTGCGTCAGAATGACTGATTTGTACAATTTGGCTACTTGTTTTGACATTTCAAGAAAAATAAGTGACATACTGATGTAGTTGAAAATTGAAGTGAGGGATAAATGGCAAGGGCAAGCAAAAGAAAGAGAGGAACATGATGAAATGAGAGACAAGGGCTTCTGTGTGTTTTTTTAAATAGAGACATGGGCTTCTGTAAGGGAACCGAGAAACAAATGGACGAATGAGAGGGAGAAAGAAAAAGCAGGTCATCTTGGGTTGGAATCCGCTGCGGACAAAGCTGTGCGTACCGGTACGCACTGCCAATAAATGCATGCCTGCACACGACTCAAGCATGTGATGACTTTATAAAAAAATATATATTAGTTAAAAGCACCTCTATTTAGCAATGCTTTTATTTTAGCGGTGCTTACCGCCCATTTCTATTGGCTATGCAAATCTGTACGCACAACCCTTGTTCACAACAGATCCCGACCTGGTCATCTCTCCCTCCATGAAACTCTTTATGATAAAGGCAAACCAATAATGGAAAATAGAAAATAGATAGAAGCCATGAGCAAAGTAAGGTTATTATATAAGGTCCTTTTATTTGGGTGCTGCTGGCTTCTCAAGGGAGGTGAGTCGTTTTCCAAGCTAAGTGTAGCGGCAGCCATGAGTAAGGAACGTTTTTTTGTCAGCCTATTTAGTGGATCCGTTGTGGAGTGGAGTTATAATTACACTTTTTGTTTCAGGACATGATCAATTGTTGTACTCTAAAAACAATGAGCTGTCGTTTCGGTTTATTTGAGAAATATACAAGGCAAATTCCTGAATAAGCATTCCATGAGTGGTCGTTTCTTTTTTTTTTTCCAACAAATATAGATTGACTTTATGAAACCTCTGGAATCATGTGAAATATGTAAAAGGAAAACTATCTCGAATAACAAACCGGAGCAGGCACCAACCGTGGAAGACAGAGCATCAGGGTCTCAACCCTATCCAGGCTCAATATCCATCCCAAACGTATAAAAGAACTAGAAACTAGTACATAATTAAATATGATATCAAGAGAAACTAACCGTGGAAATAACACTCGCGACTCGCGAGAAGTACCAGAAAACAGACTGAAAAAAAAAAGCGAGGGTTAATACCTGAAATCCTGCTCCCGATGACTGTACTAAAGGAGAATAAATCTCGGTTGGTTGCTCCTTGTGCAGCTAACGCTCGCAGAAATCCTATCAGTCGGGGAAAAAAAAGTTCAGTTCCTTAAAAAAGAAGGCGCCAAACTCCTCATCAGAGGATACCAAATTACTTACTGTGAAGAAATTGCACACTGAAACTTACAAAATATGCAGAAAAACCTATGAGATGGAAAGGATGGAAGACAGTGTTCGTCGCTCAGAGAAGACTCGTGATCTCTTACGAAGGGTAGAAATGACGAACGGAGCCGAACAGAGACGAGGCATTTGGGGGCGGGAAAGCCGGTTTTCACTTTTCCGACTTCCGCCTATGAGACATCGTAATTCGTAAACACGTGAGAGTCAGTCACACGTATATCAATTCTCAAATCTCAATGCAATGTGTCGACGATGAGGATTAAGAGAATTGACCCTAGACGGCTAGACCGAGATCAAGAAAAATATGCGCTGATCTAACGATCACGATTAGATTTTGCGTCGTCCTTAAGCGAGTCATAAACAAGTAAAATTACAACACATGGATTAATTGTTACCAAACTACTTAATATCTCATATTGTCAAAATAACCGAATTATGGATTCTAATTTCTATCATTTTTTAATTTCTTAATCAAAATGGACAGAAAATCTAGTAATGTACACATTAATTATTAATAATATATTAATTAGTGGTTAATAACGTACTAGTTATAATATATTAGGTTGGGGTAACATGTTACCTAGATACTCATAACATATGATTCGTACGTGAGACTCGCCCAGGGCTATATATGTCATTACATAATAATAAGAGGTGGCACATTTATATGTGTCATTACATTTGACTGGATAATATGGACTATGTTTCCGTTTGGTAAATATTGATTTTGCTGCCATACTACAATAAATACTAATTATAAATGTATTTATTATTTTATTTAATAACAAATTATTTATATAAATGACACCTTTATTATCTGATATTTTAATGTGATATTTTAACCATTAACTTGTCACATTAGCAGCGACACGTGTGTAGTCAGTTGCTGGACAGGTATTCGCTACGTTTTACGTTCCCGCGAGGCCGCAAATAGTCTCCGAGTAATCTGATAGCCAAAGACTTGAATCGATAATTCCAGGGTCCGATCTCAAAATCTCTCCGATGATCCATTCAGTGCACAGCACACCAGTTCCGTCCCTTTCGCTTTGCTTCTGAGTCGATCCCAATCACAATCCGAGAATCTCGACTCCCGTCCCACGGAGCTCTGTATGAACTCTGACACGTTCCATATCAGAATTACTGTTGTCGTCTAGGGGCATCCATTTGCTTTGGAGACCGAATTCCTTGAGTCAATGAATCCAAACGCATTGGATATTGATATCTGAAAAAATTATCCGGTATGTTTTTGCCATCTGCCTCGTGCTTTATGA
The DNA here is from genome assembly GCA_019845555.1 of Aristolochia fimbriata. Classification (NCBI taxonomy): domain Eukaryota; kingdom Viridiplantae; phylum Streptophyta; class Magnoliopsida; order Piperales; family Aristolochiaceae; genus Aristolochia; species Aristolochia fimbriata. The sequence goes on from CM034078.1 coordinate 3,029,144, forward strand.
CTTCAATCTGAGAGTCCAGTATTTTGTTTTTCTCTGTTTCTCTTGCGAGTTAACCTGATAGCGTTATATGTTCTCATGACTCGTTCGGAGTTAAAATGTTTCTCCTTTTCTTTGTTTGACAGGTTCCATGCCATGTTTCTCATATTTCTCGCCTTGATGTGGGATGAAGTAGGTTTTCCTTTTGTGCACGCTTCATTTTTGTGTTTCCTCTGTTTCTATCGTCTAGTGGAAATCTGTGCTGAAAGCGGCTTCATATAATGGTGGACAATGGTGAATCCGTTTGACTTGGTTAATTGACGAGAACAAATTTACCTAAATGTATTCCTGCTAATGTGTCTTTATTGTCGTCATGGTAAGGCAAGTGTATCTGATAGCGGAGACGAGGACTTCAGTTGGAGCGACGATGAAAACCGGAAGGAGAATAATCATTCTGCATGCAGCATCGGTCGAGCGGGAGAAGTAATTACTTGCTCCAGAACGTGATTTTAGGACTTCTCCTCGATATGTTTCATCACTTTCATTATTAGAGAATCAGAGATCTGTTGGTCGTCTTGTCTTACTACTGCACGCATACTATCAGATGTAGTTAGCAATCTTTTGCGGAATGTTGTTTCTGGGGCTTTATTAAAAGTTTGTGCTTTTGCTCGACTCTTTCCTGTATTCACTGGTTAATCGTTCTAAGAAAATTTGACGATCTGAGATTCTGATTTCTAAATTTTATGCTTACTACGTTTGTTTTTGTAGTTTCCTTCCCGTCTGTTCTCATGATCAATTGGCGTGCTTAATTTAACGTTCCTATTGTTGTTACCTTTCGTTTCTTTCTCTTGAGGAGCAAAAATCGAGAATTGTGATTACTGTTATCAGTACTTGTGTCTCTCTTAAGGAACAAAGATCGAGTATTGTGATTACAGTTATCTGTACATGTGTCATGCAAAGAGCTATGAAACTATGTTTACAAAATGAGATTTCATTGCACGTACTTAGAAGACTCTGTTTTTTATTTTCATTTATTCACTAATATTTTACCTGTTCTGGAATTTTCTGCACACGGGGCATAAAGTTTCTATCTGAATAGGTGCTACATTCTTTCACTTTCTGGTTGATTTAAAGCTGGAATAATTCCTTATGACCAACAATGTTTTCATTGTAAATTTAATTTGCTTTCATAAGGTGTATGCATTTGAACCAGTGCATTGTTCTTCTGTAATTTCTGAATAATATTAAATGGTTTCAGGCTGACTTTGAAAGCAGACCAATGTCCTCATTGTTCTCTCACTTTGTTGAAATGGGGTTTTCGCAGGACCTGATTTCTAAGGCGATTCAGAGAAGTGGTATGACAGTGAGTTGTTTCATGTTTGAGGTTTACTGCAATTTGTGCGGATTCTTCTCTATGGAGTTCCACATATTCTTTATAAAATTTCACACTGGACTCTGTTTTGTTATTTTTTAGGAGAAGAGAACACAGAGGCTGTACTGGAAGCTTTGCTCACATATTCTGTAAGATGCTATTTCTCAAGTATCATACTTTCCTTGCTTGTACTTTTTTCCCTTTGAGACATGCTGCATTAAACTCCTCTAGTCTCCGAACCTTAAGGATGCTTGCAAAAGAGCTGTTGGAGTTAAATTCAGGTTTAACTCTATCCATCTGTTAAAAGAAATAAGGCTTTATAATTCCTCTGAATAGATAGCTGGAATTGAGCACGTTAGTGTTTGTACAAGCAACTAGATGAAATGTTATTCAAATTTGCACCTTAGAAAAATTTTGCAATTTGTAACTTCCGGAAGTTTTTTGAGTGACCTGTTAAATATTATTATCTACAGAAAACTAAAGATGAAATTCCAAATGTGAAATGTTTTTCAATAAATTATAATAGTGTTTTACATGTGAAAAACTCAGGTTCTAGAGGAGTCTGCTCAAGGATGTAGTGAATTATCCTCTGTTCAAAGGTCTTCAGAAAGTAACAGTCAAATTCTTAATCATGAGTGCCGTGGAGGCCAAGGTTGTGATGTTAACCAGGTTTGCTACTCCGCCGACCAATTTATCGATAACCTTGGAGAAGATTTTAGCCAACTCATTGCAGAAATCCTAGTCTCATTTTTGCTTCTTTTACAATTTTGAATTATCATTGAACTACAATTTTTTTTATCAAAGATAATTTAGGCATGTTTTTCATTTTGTTTAGTGAAAGATCGAGTCATGTTTCAACCAATTGTAATTAGTCTCCCTTGAAATTTGCGCCAACCAGTCAGAGGTATTTACTTAAGCAGCCTGATTACATCGTATGCATGACTGATATTTTGGTTCTCGATGCTCTACCAGTTCAAGTTACAGAGTGCGAATCATCAAGGATCCCAAACACTTCTGTTTTCTGGTTCAGATCAATAGGGTAGCCCAAGTACAACCATCAGACTTTAGTGATCATTCAAAGGACAGTATCTCATACATTTAACTCATGAGACATGTTCAAATTATCTTATTTCTACCATGATATGGTTGATATCCTGATTTTGAAGCTCTGCAATTATTGTACTACTGTTTAAAAGGTGCGCTATACGATGATTCTTGGCATCATATTCTTCTGTATCAATGTGTAACATGCAAACACACATGCAAGTACATTGAGTATTTTGTCTGAAAATTTGAGCTGCACCTTATGCATTAATACTTATATTTTTTCTGTTCATTCTGAAGAGGCTGGCGTTATATTCTTATGAAATTATATGACCAGTTTCTATCTTTCAGATAAGAAATTTAAGTATAAATTTTAAAATTTTCTGATACCTGTTTTTCAAATTTTTATGAATTAATAAATCCCTCTTGAGATCAAAATGAAGCCTGATGTGCTCCACTTGTCTGTCCTGATCACGGGTAACTAAATCCTGTTTCTACCAGGAAAAGCTGATTTTTTCTGGGAAAGAAGAATTGTGGATGCATCTAGTAGATATGGGATTCACCGAAAATGAGGCTTCTGCAGCTTTGGATAAATGTGGTTTGTGTTTTTCACGAATTTCACTAATTTAGTTGGAGTTTGAAATAATTTTTATGAATCATTAAGAATAATAAGTTGACTAGATAATGATTATGAATGTAAAGCCTATTTTAGCTTAGCTCGGCTACATAGTCAATATCGTGCTGCTGGAGTAATAATTCCTTTTACAGTCCAAAGACTTCTCTTGCATGCTAAATGCTTCAGTCGTGGATATCTAATGCTATTTTGCACCTTTAGTCCTCCCCTAGATTGGAGCTGCCTGCATAAATTCAAACTTTTTATACTTTATCTTGGAATGCTGGTTTCTGTTGGCTCATTAGTCTATTTGATTGCTAATTTACACGAACTGGAGTACTGTTATTAGTTTTATCTGTTGTTGTTTCCCTCATATTTCTGGTCCATCTTTCCACCTTTGTCTTCTTGCTGATATTTTGTCTGCAAAGTTTGTTTCTCTGACTTTTGTTGATATTTGAAAATGAAGGTCCAAATGCTTCCCTCTTTGAGCTACAGGATTTCATATATGCTTCTAAGATTACAGATTCATCAAATTCTTCTTACACAGCCGAACAGTCTTCTTTGGAGTCTGATGAAGATGAGGTACTCTAACTACTCCATATTCAACAGTAATCATACTGATGTGTTTTTTATCATCAATACTAAGTTCTGGAATACAGTGGATCATGTTACTTATGTTTCTGGGAACATCAATTAGAAAAAAAATTTCAAGCATGATTCTTTAATTATATTTTGCAGAAAGGTTCAGACAGCTCATTTAATGAGTTTCAGAGGGGGAAGAAAAGGAGGAAAGGGTCTCTAACAGCAGGAACATGGGAGGAAAATGTTTTGGTTGGGAGGCAAAGGAAGTTTATAGAAAGGTACCATTCCCATGATAGACATAAAAAACACCTGAAGAGCATTTTAGGGGACGGTGGCAAACGGTCAACTCTGTCTGGCTTGCCACACATGATTGGGTTTGGAGTTCCGGGTTATCCAAATATTCTAAGTCAAAGAAATATTTGTGAAGGAGCCAGGGGTCCTCCTTACTTCTATTATGAAAATGTTGCACTTGCTCCCAAGGGGGTGTGGGAAAAAATCTCTAGCTTCTTATTTGAAATCAAGCCGGAATTTGTGGATTCAAAGCACTTTTGTGCTGCTGCAAGAAAACGGGGCTACATTCACAACCTGCCCATCTCCAATAGGTTTCCCCTTGAACCACGGGCCCCGAAAACAATTCATGAAGCCCTTCCATCAACCAGAAAATGCTGGCCTCCCTGGGACCATAGAACCCAACTCAACTGCATAGGTACTAACTATGCAAATGCCCAGATAACAGAGAAGATTCGGATTTCCCTTGCACACTCTTCAGATCCTCCACCTTCAAACATCATAAAGTATGTCATTTCTGAATGCAAGAAGTGGAACTTGGTTTGGGTGGGTGTCCACAAGGTGGCACCTTTGGATCCAGATGAGATAGAAATGTTGTTGGGCTACCCGGTTAACCACACAAGAGGAGGTGGAATCAGCAGCTCAGAGAGGTATAGATCGCTGGGCAACTCATTCCAAGTGGACACAGTAGCTTACCATCTTTCTGTCCTAAAGGATATATTTCCTAATGGGATCACTGTCCTATCTCTTTTCTCTGGCATTGGAGGTGCTGAAGTTGCACTTCATCGACTTGGGATACTTCTCAAAACTGTGATATCGGTAGAGATTTCAGAAGTAAACAGAAACATTCTTCGTAGCTGGTGGGATCAAACATGTCAGGGTGGCACTTTGATTGAATTTTCAGATGTCCAGGAGTTATCTTTTGATAAATTAAAGGAATTAATCAATCTTACAGGTGGGTTTGATTTAGTTGTTGGTGGGAGTCCTTGCAATAATCTTTCAGGCCGTAATCGTGTAAGTAGAAATGGACTGGAAGGTAGACATTCTGAGCTCTTTTATGATTATTACCGGATATTAGAGACCGTGAAAACATTAATGGGGAGAGACACCTGACTGAAGATCCAAATTGCTACCGTTCTTTAAGTTAGTGATTAGTCAACGAAATTGTTGTTGATCCACCATGAAGTTCTCAGGTTTGATGCAGTCTCGTTCCTGCTTTTGTTCATGGAGGTTTTTTAGCGTGGAAAGCTTATTAAATTCATTGAATTTATAAAAGTTATAAGAACTTGTGCCTGTGTTTGGGGAATTATGCGGTATCAGGTGCACCATGAAGGTATTTGCTCTTGAAAATTTGGTTTTAGGTGTCAATGTTTTGAACTCTCTTCCAATTACACGGAGAAGCTAACAGAGAAAACTTCATCTTTTTGTTTCCCTGCGTACATATGTATGTTAGTAAAGTGCAATACGGTATTTATCAAATGTTTATGGTATTTTATTGATTATTCCGTTATTGTGATATTTTAGTGTGTATCACTGTATTGTGGTATATTAGAATGTAATAATATATTTTTTTTTTTCGAAAATCTGTAATATGGTGTTCTAAAATATGTTGTGATATTTAATTAGAACGTACAAGGGTATTATAAACTATTATGATACTTTTATATCCGTAATTGTGATAGCAAAGCATAATCCTAAGGCGTAGAAAATTAGGTTTTTAATAGCTTAAATGGTAATGTAGATGTTGTATTGACTTCTCTTGCTTTAGGAGCAAGGTTTCTTTGGAAATGAAAGTGATCCACAAACTTTCCATGGCGCGAGACAATTTCTTATCTAAAAAGAGACAAAAACAATGGAAGGAGACACTTGGAACAGAGAGTGAAAGCGTTTCTGGAGTTTCTCTGCTAGGGTTGGCGAGGTTACTATTCCCCTATTTAATAGCAGCCGGTCTTCTGCATAAGCACAAACACTCCATTAAATGCGAACGGCTGCATTGTTCTGAAGTTCTGATTTCACCGTGTTGACTTGCCGAGTCCGTGGTTCGTATGGCCCCGGATCTGCTGCGAACAAGGCTTGTGTGCATCGGTGCGCACAGCCAATAGCTGTTCGCAGCCGCACTTGGGGCTCATGCGAACGGAGCATAAAATATCCCACCATTCACCCGAAAATAACATTTATGCCCCATTCGCATGTGCCCCACGTGCGACTGCGAACAGCTATTGGCTGTGCGCATCGGTGCGCACAAGCCTGGTCCCGGAGAAAGATTCAGCAGAAATGACTCTAGAACATGACCTTGAACTCGAAGTCCAGCGCTGGATTCTAGATGTTCTTCTGCATTTACTTTACCAAGTCCCGTTTTATGGCAAGTGGACTCGAGGTGTTCGGGCATGGGTCACCGAAGTCCATTTCTTAGAAGCTCAGAAATGGCGGAAGCCGACGCGGCAAACGTTTTCGAACAAGAGATCCAAGTGGGTTGAGTCTTGACTGTACTGTCAAAGAACAGATGATGTGATAGGGAGAGGACAGTAGAAAGATTTCCAAAACGGAAGGAACCTCTAAAATTAATGGAGCATCCTCTTGGATCTCTTCCTCTTCAGGGTCTTGAATTTTGTTGCAGAAAACAGAGAGACTATTGAAGAGGGAGCGAATCCAGGATTTATTTATAACGACCCAATTCTTCCCTATCAATGGCTTCGATTGCCGACTAAGTGGTTATACGTCTTCCTCGTAAGAGCCCTTAATGGATGCGGAATCGAAGATTCGTCGTTACTGGTCATTCTTCTTCTACTCGATGCTGTTCTGGAGTTCGATGATCACACGCGATGCTGCTGCTGAAATCGTCGACGTGGGTGTTGGAGTGATTCTGGATTTCGATTCTCCTGTTGGGATCGTCGGTAACAGTACCATGTCGATCGCGCTCGAAGACTTCTACGCAAGCGTGGGCCGAGGCTACCGCACTCGGCTCAAGTTACATTACAGGGATTCTCGGAGCAGTGTCACGGAAGCTGCTTCCGCAGGTACTGCTTCAATTTCTGCGGCTCCTCCATTCATGCACTTAATTAATTTTGAGTTCATAGAGATAGAATGCCATTTCAGCTCCAGTTCAGATTCTTCAGAAGACAAACAAGGGATTCTATTGTGAAATATCCCTCTTTCGGGACTTTGAAGTTTTGATCCAACACCCAAAACCCAATCCGCTTCGAACGTACACCGCGGGTTTCTTATCCATTCATGTCATTCAATTGTGCATGTTTTCGCATCATGGCCTGAATTTCTTCATCTCTTCTTTACGAAATCCGTCTCTGGAAAATTCAAATGAAAATCGCTAGCTGAAGAAATGCGCCTCTTCTTCAACAATGATCTTCTACCAATTCTCAGAACTTTCTGTCTTAATAATAACAAAATCGAATTACTGTCAAAATCTTAAAGCTTCAATTTCATGGTGTTGCAGCCTTGGAGCTTATAAAAACTGCAGGAGTGAAAGCAATAATAGGGCCCCAAACATCTGAAGAGGCGGATTTCTTAGCTCATATGGGAAGCAAAGCTCATGTTCCTGTAATCTCCTTCTCCGCGCTCGGCTCTCTTCCATCCCAATCTCAAACGCCGTTCTTCATCCGCATGGCACAGAGCGATTCCTCCCAAGCAAGACCCGTCGCGGCTCTCCTCCAAGCCTTTGCTTGGAAAGAAGTCGTTCTCGTCCACGACGATAGCTACAGTGGGAACGACCTCATTCCTTACCTTACCGATGCTATTCAAGAAGTCGGAACTACAATCAAGCGGAGGATTATAATCCCGCCTGTACCAGACGAGGCGATTATCCGTCAAAAGATCAATGAATTATCGGCTGATCATCAGGTCAGGATCTTCATCGTGCACTTGCCGGTTTCGATCTGTGAAATCTTTTTCAAAGAGGCAAACGAAGCTAGACTGATGGAAGAAGGGCACGCGTGGATTGTAACATCCAGAATAGCCGATCTCGTCAAAAGTTTGGATCTTTCGGTGGTGAACTCCATGGAAGGCGTTCTCGGAGTCAAGACATATGTACCGGAATTCTTAAATCTGAACAATTTTCAATTCCGGTGGAAACGCAGGTTCAGAAAAGAACGCCCTGAAAAAGAAGTGGCAGAACTCGATGTATATGCAGTGTGGGCGTACGATGCAACATGGGCGTTAGCATTCGCAGCTGAAAAAGCCTTTGTACCAGGACTAACCCACGCCCACGATCGTCACGACTCTGCAGCCAAGTTCATGGACATGGAGGTGTCTCCGGTCGGGAGGAGGCTTTTACAGGCTCTGCTCTCCACGCGGTTCAATGGGTTAAATGGGGCTCAGGTGAGCCTACCAGATGGTCGCTTAAATTCCCCAAACACTTTCGAGATCATAAATTTGGTGAGCGGCAGTGCTGGGGGAAGGAGGGTGGGTTACTGGACACCAAATTACGGTCTCTCGCGCAGCGTGAGATCAGTTAAGAGTTACTCTGCCAAGGTTGAAGATCTTGCAGGGATTATATGGCCAGGGGGACTCACTTCCCGTCCCCGACCTCAGATCACTCGACCGAACATTGCATTGAATATTGGGTATCCCATCAAAGTTGGGTACAAGGAGTTCGTCATGAGAGACGAACGTAATGTGACCGAAGGTTACTCGGTGGAGATTTTCGGGGCTGTCATGGACGCCATGGCGTCTAAGGTGCAGGCGAATTTTCAGCCGTTTAACAACGGTCACGTCGGTCGCTCTGGATATTACGACGATCTCATCTACCAAGTTTATCTCAAGGTGAGAAATTATTGCTCGGGATTTGAAGTCTAATTGTGGGTCGATCGTTTTTCACTTTATTCGACTTATGCACGCTTTTGGGTTTGCAGAATTATGATGCAGTGGTGGGAGATATGACCATTATTGGGAACAGATCAAATTATGTAGATTTCAGCCAACCATATACAGATTCTGGAATTTCCATGATCGTTCCTGTTGTGGACAGCGATGTGACCAAGAAGCTTTGGTGGTTCCTTGTCCCTCTTTCGAAGGGGCTTTGGTTGGCCACGATTGGAATCTCGGTGCTCAAGGGAGTCCTGATATGGATTTTCGAGCATTCAAAGAACAGAGAATTCCAAGGAACGAAAGCAGAGCAAATCGGAAAAGTCCTGTATTTCTCCTTCACCGTCTTCATGTTCGCAAACAGTAAGTAGAGTACCATGCAATAATCTTCCCCTATTTGATTTTTCTGTAATTGATCCAGTTATGATTGAACTGAAACGATCTTGAATGAATGAAGGAGAGAAGTTGAACACTAATTACGCGAGGTTCATAAGCGGGTTGTGGACATTCGTCGTCTTCGTCCTTGTGACGAGCTACGGCGCCAATTTGACCTCCATTTTAACAGTGGAGAAGCTCCGACCAAAAGTGACCGATCTTCAAACTCTGATCAAGAACAAGGAGAAGATCGGGTACCAGAACGGGTCCTTTGTGTTGGAGTTTCTCAAGGAGCAAGGCGCGGCCGAATCAAATCTCGTACCTTGCGGTTCGGCCGAAGATTACGCGAAGGCCCTCAGTCTGGGCAGCGCCAACGGCGGAGTTTCAGCAATCGTGGACGAGATCCCTTACATCAAAGTCTTCCTCAAGAGTTACTGCCGAAACTTCACAATGGCAGGAAAGACCTATCGAACCGGAGGCTTCGGATTTGTAATATATATAATCTCTTCTCCTTCGCACAACTATTTACCCAAATAGGGTTAGCTTATCGTGTCTTGCACCTCACTTACTGGCTTTAATTGTGGTGATTTTTTCAGGTGTTTCCGAAAGGTTCCCCTATGGTTTCCGACGTTTCCCGAGCAATTCTTCAGCTAGTTGGTTCGGACAAAATGACCCAGATAGAAAACAAGTGGTTTGGAAACATGACTTGCCCGAATCCACTCCAAACCACCGATTTCAGCTACGGACTCTCTCTCAGTAACTTCAGTTCCATCTACCTCACAACCTTATCTGTCTCAGCAATTACTGTCATTGCATACAGTATCAGCCTAAAATACGAGGAGAGAAAGAGAGCCAGGGTGGTGGCCGAGGAGGAGGACCCATATGAGCCAAAAGATCAGGGAATCGTCGAGGCAACTACCGACGACGGACAAGTTGAGGTCGTAGATGAAATTAATGCCCGCCACAACGAAAACGTCGTCCCTATATGAATAGTAGACGCGTGTTGTGCTCTGTATCCTCTGCGACTTGAAAGTGAAAGCTCTGGCTCTGCTCTTTCATTCAGGATTCAGGAACGAGAGGAATCATCCTTCGAGGCGAAGTATATTCACTCTTCCATGCAGAAATTTGAAGTAATGGGGATTTAACTTCAGTGTAAATGTGTAATTAATTACCAAGTGCATATTTTGAGTCCAGGCGGTTCAATTTTCAAGCTTTTAAATCAAACAATCTTAATTTGTAGAAATTCTTCAGGGCGGCATCACCGGCCAGGTTAGATGACCAATATGTGAAATTAAAGGATCCTCTACTGGGTCACAGTTCACGGAATATTCAGAATCGGAGACAAGCTACATCATCTCTCGGCATCAGCCGCATCGGCTTTATCAATCATATCCATGCGAACTTGGAATTAAGTCAATTTCTTGAGGGCAGCTGCTCTGGATTTTTATATTAGCATTGACAAGTCTGCTTTTAATTTATAAGATACAAGAATGACCTGATGTGGATTTCGTGAAAGGAGTAAAGAAAGACAGTGGTTGGCTGATCGGGTTCCTTTCATGGTCAATACAAGAAATGGGATTTTCAGCTCTTAGCATGTGGCTCTTCTGCTCTGCGTTCTTCCAAGAAAAAGATTTCATGTTTACATCACCAAATTGCTAAATAATATTATCGTTTGCTTCTGAAGCCGAAGATTTGGTCAATAAGAACAAAGCCGCATGAAAGTCGTCATCGGTGCAGAGTTTCTCCGCCAAGGAAAATTGATTATTTATCTCGAGGAAACTCCCAGGAAGGAGGAGATCGGTGTCGAATCATGGCTATTTATCAGCAATATATGTTACCTTGTTCGGAAGAAATTATCCAAACACTTTGGTCCGACAACATTGTCGATGATACCGGATGAAGGCAAAGCGGAAACTTTTGTTCAGTCGGAGCTCGTTCTTGATCATCTCGATCTTCTGCTGGGGGTTTCTCAATGGCATCTCTGCCGCCGAGAATGGGCTAGTAAATGTCCATGTCGGAGTGATTTTGGACCTTGGATCAGTTGATGGAGTCGTGTATAACAGTTCCATCTCCATGGCAGTCGAGGACTTCTACAGGACCATCGGCAGAGATTATCGGACTCGTCTCATACTTCATTACCAGGATTCAAAAAGTAGCGTCGTCGAAGCCGCTTCCGCAGGTAATTGAAATGATACATAAAGCTTTGGCCTTCAGTACTCTTGTTTAATTAATTTTGTAAGAAATTCATGATCAAGAAATCCATCTCTGCAACTCCAAATTAAGGAACCCATTTCTCAGATAATCTGATCAGACATTCCTCAAAAATTTCTCTGATATATATGATCAGTTTCTTCCTGTTTGCAGCCTTCCAGCTTATGAGAACGTTTGATGTAAAAGCCATTCTCGGCCCCCAAACATCAGAAGAGGCAGATTTCCTGGCTCACATGGGCACCGAAGCTCACATTCCCATCGTCTCCTTCGCTGCCGTCAGCTCTCTGATATCTCCATCCCGAACGCCCTACTTCATCCGCGTCGCACAGAACGATTCCACGCAGTCGAGGCCCATCTCAGCAATTCTCACTGCATTTAACTGGAAAGACGTGATCCTCATCCACGACGATAGTTACAGCGGAAATGCCCTGATACCTTACCTCGCCGATTCTATCCAAGAAGCAGGTTCTGTCATCTTTCGCAGGATCGCGCTCTCGTCTTCAGCAAACGAGGCCGGAATTCGTCAAACTGTCCGTGATTTTGCCGTCCTCCCGGCTAGAGTTTTCGTCGTTCACTTGCCGGTTTCGCTCGCCGGAATCTTTTTCCGGCTAGTGAGCGAGGCAGGAATGATGGAAGATGGGTACGCGTGGATCGTAACGTCCAGAGTAGCAAACCGAGTCAAGTCCATGGATCCTTCTACCCTAACCTCCGTGGAAGGCGTTCTCGGTATCAAAACATATGTGCCAATATCTCTACTTCAGGACAATTTCCGGGTACGATTGAAACAGAACCTCCGAAAGGAACATCCCGACGTTGATGTCTCGGACATTGATGTGTATGCTTTGTGGGCATACGATGCGACCTGGGCCACCGCACTCGCCGCCGAGAAGGCTTTCTCCGCCGGAGTCTCGCCGGAGGCAAATTCGACCAAGTTTATAATGGGAACGGAAGTGTCCCCAATTGGGTCGTCTAAACTCCTACACGCACTCTCCGACGCGCGCTTCCATGGTTTGACAGGGAAAATTGACTTAGCAGAGGCACAATTGAATTCCTCCTCTTTCGAGATCATAAACGTGGTGAGCGACGGCGGCGAAAGAAAAATCGGATACTGGACACCAAGCCTCGGTCTATGTCGCAGTCTGAGCATCGAGAAGAACTTTTCCACCAAATCGGAAGATCTTGCAGAGATCATATGGCCCGGGGGAAACACCCAAGTTCCCAAATCTCCGGTCGGCCCCTCGAATGTGACCTTCTTGAGGATCGGCGTCCCTGTGAAAACTGGATACAACGAGTTCGTGAAGGTGAAATGGGACCCCAAGCTGAAACGCAACGTCACGGAAGGTTACGTCGTCGATATTTTCCTCAGACTCCTGGACTCGTTGCCGTATAAGGTGCTGCCGGATTTTCAACCCTACGATAATGGTCACGTCGATGAATTGGGTTACTACGACGAGCTGATTTACCAGGTTTACCTAAAGGTATAGGAATCGAATCGATTGTTGCTCTGATCAATCTAGATTTTTGTTATTGAAATCGATTTTGATTATTATAGCTTGTTTATGGAAGAACAGACGTACGACGCGGTGGTGGGAGATACAACGATCAACCCGAACAGGTCAAATTATGTGGATTTCACACAGCCGTACGTGGACTCGAGGATTACCATGATCGTCCCCGTGGTGGACGCCGATGTTACCAAGAAATTTTGGTGGTTCTTGGCTCCGCTCTCGATGGCGCTGTGGCTGGCGACTATAGGAATGTCCGTGCTCAAGGGAATTCTCATATGGTTCTTCGAGCATTCGAAGAACAAGGAATTCCAGGGGACGAAAGCGGAACAAGTTGGAAAAATCCTCTATTTCTCCTTTACCATCTTCGTATTTGCAAATAGTAAGTTATATAGAGCCATTAAAATTTCTCGACCTCTGTCATACAATTCCCGTCTTAATTTCCCAAGGTTACGATCTCTTACTGTTCCTGTGAATAAATAAATGCAGGGGAGAAGCTGAAGACGAACCACGCGAGATTCATCAGCAGCTTATGGACTTTCGTCGTCTTCGTTCTGGTGACGAGTTACGGCGCCAATTTGACCTCCATTTTAACGGTGGAGAAGCTTCGACCCAAGGTAACGGATCTTCAAACTCTGATCAACAACAAGGAGAAGATCGGGTGCCAGAACGGATCCTTCGTGCTGGATTTCCTCAAGAAGCAAGGCGCGGACGAATCGAACATCAAAGCGTACGCTTCCGTCGCCGAATACGCTAAAGCCCTAGATCTGGGGAGCGACGATGGCGGAGTTTCCGCAATCGTGGACGAGATCCCTTACATCAAAGTCTTCCTCAAATATAACTGCCGCAATTACACCATGGCAGGAAAGACGTATCGAACGGGAGGCTTCGGATTTGTAATCTCCTCTGCTTCTATATACCTAAGTACTAATAGTCCCTGATACTCTCGTCTCAATTAGGTCAGTGATATTTCTCATCTACTGCTTCTTTTGCTGATTTTAATCCAGGCGTTCGCTAGGGGTTCCGCCTTGGTTTCCGACGCCTCCAGGGCTGTTCTTCAGTTTGACGAGGTTGAGATGAATGAGATAGAGAGCAAGTGGTTTGGGAACACGACTTGTCCAGACCCGCTAGAAGCCGTAAATATCAATTACGAACTCACACTCGGCAGCTTCCGTTTCATCTACCTCACAACCTTATCTATTTCGGCGGCGACAATGATCTTGTATTTGATCAACATCTCGTTCGAGGAACGAAAAAGGGCAAGGATCGCCGCCGAGGGGCCGGCAGAGGATTCCGAAACCGACGACAAAGATTCCGACGATGATGAAGCGCAGGCCGCCGTCGATGATGAAGCCGGAGCCAGTAGCCCTGCGGGTTCGGCATATCATTCTTTTGAGGTAGAAGGGTCGCCTCGCGCTACTCGCGCTAGGAACTGAAGAATAATCTGATGTTGGGACCGGTCTGAAAGCTGAACTTAGGCCTCTCTCTCTATTAATTGGGGGCTTACATGTATTTCCCCGATGAAGAAATTCTTCCAAATCGTGTATATAATTTTAGCTGAAAGCCTGAAACGCCAAAAGTCATAGTATCTGTGAAGGGAGGTCTTCCTATCTTTTTCTTCCCACTAAGGAAGTACAGATATATGGTAATGCTATAGCACAGCACACATAGCACACAGCAGCTAGCATAATTGACCCAGCTGCCTGGGGTGTCAACGTCGACGATGGGCCTTTCAGGCGGGCCCAAGTGCCTCTATGTGGATCGGGGTAGGCACGAGTCAGCTTTTTCGGAGAACCCAATCCGCCTCAACACTAAATCCCGGGTTTGGATTCCTATATCCAACCCGTGGGCCGGGTTTGGGCCTGGGAATGTAAAGTCGATCTGGTGATTCCAGCTGATCGGTTCTGACCCCGCCCCTCGGCGCGTTACGGGAGCAGAGATTAATTTTCAGAATCCGGACTACCCCGAAAAGAACCCGCCGTCGCCTCTGGACCTTTTCCATTGGGTTGGGAACGAAGTCAACTTCTTGAGCGTACACCTGCTCTGGGATTTTTGTATCCATTAGAAGAACCGAGTGAATTGACCCGGTCAGTCAGCTGGTTTTGATATGTAAAATATAAGATCAGTAAGGGGAACGAATTAGAAATGAAGTAGAGAAAAATTGCTTGTGAAGCTTTCATGGTGAATGAATCGGAGATAAGGGATTTGCACCTCTATCTTAATTAGTTTGTGTCTCTTCTAGGTAGTTTCTTGCACCTCTATCTTAATTAGTTTGTCTCTTCTAGGTAGTTTCTTGATCAACTCAAATCGTTTACTTACTTCAGGACCAGCTCCGGTGGCTTCCATCCGTTGAATAGGCATGATTATTATTTATGAGCGATATGATCGATGTTAATTACCACCTTGTTCGGAAGCAATTTAATTAATTTCCAAACTCCTTCGTCCGACATTACCGGAGACAGGGATGAAGGCGGATCAGCTGAAGCTTTTGTTGTTCAATCATAACAAGTACTCGTTCTTGATCTTCTTCATCTTCTGGCCGGCGTTTTTAATTGGCATCTCTGCCGCCGAGAATGGGCGAGTGAATGTCCACGTCGGAGTGATTTTGGACCTCGGATCAGTTGATGGAGTGGTGTATAACAGTTCCATCTCCATGGCCGTCGAGGACTTTTACAGGACCATCGGCAGAGAGTATCGAACTCGTCTCGTACTTCATTACCGGGACTCCAAAAGTAGCGTCGTCGAAGCTGCTGCTGCAGGTAATTAATTAACTGATAGATCGATAATTAATTCTATGTCCATGATCGACTGATCTGATCGAGTACCGGTGCATGTTTTAGGTCGCCAGATATATTATATAATAATTAGTAAGGATATTTGTTCGTGGAAATTAAATTGCAGGGTTGTAGCTTACACATTTGGAGTGGAAGCGATTATTGGTCCACAAACATCAGAAGAGGCCGATTTCGTGGCTCACATGGGAACCGAAGCTCGCGTTCCCATCGTCTCCTTCTCCGCCGTCAAAAGTACTCTGATCAAGACATCTCCCTCCCGAACGCCTTATTTCATTCGCGTCGCGCAGAGTGATTCCACGCAGGCTAGGCCAATTGCTGCAATTCTGAAAGCATTTAACTGGAAAGACGTGATCCTCGTCCACGACGATAGCTACAGGGGAAACGGCCTCATACCTTACCTAACCGAAGCTTTCCGACAAGTACTATGCGGGACGTCTGTCGTCTTTCGCACGATCGCGCTCCCATCTTCGACGGCAGACGAGGCCGGAATTCGTCAAATCGTGGGTGACTTCATCGGCCTGACCGCAAGGGTATTCATCGTTCACCTGCCGGTTTCGCTCGCCGGGATCTTTTTCAGGCAGGTAAACGAAGCAGGGATGATGGTAGTGTTGGAAAATAATGTGCATAGCCGAACCGCTTCCAAATATTTGACAGTAATTTAATTAAATATAAAAGAAAAAAACATTTTTACCCTCCGAGATCAATAACCGTGTCAATCAACGGTCTGGATCTAGACTGATAAAATAAATGAATCTCAAATGGAGGTGCCGAGTTTCGAACCCAGGACCTCTCATATGCTAATCAAGCATTTTCCCATATGAGATATATCTCAATTGTGGAAATAAGATAAAACTTATAGAAAATAAATTAAAATGAATTACATCATTTTAAAACTACACAACATTCCCCACCATTTTAAAATGATGAGACAACTGACATGACACAAAAATGACCAGCTGACATAACGCAAGAAATATAACTCGACAGAATGGAAAAGGTCCAAGACTCATTAGCTTTCGAATTTAAAGGTGTCTTGCGGACTTGAACCCCGTCTAGTTGATGTTCTGCTACCCATAAGAGTCCTAAGTGAACAAGTCTTGAACTTGGACTTTATATACAGGTTTTAGAAACACCGAACAACCAAGAGTTGGTTCTGAAATATGAGTTCTATCGGGTTGCACGCTACGGCCATGCGCATTTATCTTGTGATGTGAATATCTCTTGAGAGAATAAGCCCAGATTCTCTTATAGGCTAGCGCCCCACAGTCATACTCACATTCGGTGATATCTCCAAGGGTATCTTGCATCTCTATACCCCCGCTATAGTAGCCTTGATATCATTAAGGTTTTTCACTAACCTCAAATGATTGCGGTTGAGCACCGACTTCCTAGAGATGGGGCGTGAATAAATTCACTAATTTTGGTGCTCCTACCGTTACTCGGTTGGCTTGTTTTACCCATTGAACCTTCATCATGGGATAACCATTCAGATAGGTTGGGTTGCTACCAACGGTAACTCAAGTAATAGGCTTTAATCCCATCCCCTCGAAGCAAATTGTACTTGTCCTCTCGACAAGCCCTTGGTCGGTGATCTGCCAAGTTTTCCATGGACTTAACATAACTTAAAGTTATGATTCCAGTGGAGGTGAGCTTACGCAAAAATCTTGTATCTAAGCTCTATGTGCCTAGGCGACTTTGAATTGTGATTTTTACTCTTCACTTTCATTATAGTCGCTGATTATCCACAGATTTATTAGGATAGCAGGAATTGGCTTATCCAACTTTGGAATATCGATAACGAGACTCGAAGCCATTCTCGCTTCCCCACCAGCCAACTCCAAGGCAACCATCTCAGCCTCCATAGTTGATTCGGTGATCAAGGTCTGCTTGGAAGATTTCCAAGCGGCAAACACCACCACCTAGTGTAAACACAAAACCACTAGTGGATTTTGTTTCATCGAGTCGAGATCCAGTTAGCATCTTTGCACCCTTCAAGTACGGTTGGTAAGCCGTAATAGTGTATCCCATAGTTAACGGTCCCCTTCGGATATCTCTCGGGAGTCTTTCAATAGCACTCCAATGAGTTTTATCTCGGATTACTCGTGTACCTGCTCAATCGCCTACAACATATGAGATATCGGGTCTAGTGCGGTTTGACAAATACATCAAACTACCAATAAACTGGGAATATCTCAATTGAGAACACTATCCCCACCATTCTTCTTTAGTTTAACACTAGAGTCATATGGTGTACTAACTGATTTGCTATTCTCAAAGCCAAATCGCTTTAAGACTTTTTCTACATAATGAGACTGTGTCAAACAAATCTCATTCTCATCTTTTATGATTCTGATTCCTAAGATCACATTCGCTAATCCTAGATCTTTCATGTCAAAATTATCACTAAGGTATTTTTTAACCTCTAAAATTTTGACATGTTCTTTCCCAAAAATTAATATGTCATCTACATATAAACACATTATGATGAATGAATTTTCATATACTCTCCAGTACACACATTTATCAAAATCACATATCTTAAATCCATAGGATAGAATTACCTTATCAAATTTCTCATGCCATTGTCTAGGAGCTTGTTTTAATCCATATAGAGATTTAACTAGTTTTCAGACCTTATTCTCCCGACCGGGAACTACAAAGCCTTCTTGGCTGCTCCATATAGATCTCCTCATCTAACTCACCATTAAGAAAGGTGGTTTTAACATCCATCTGATGTATCTCGAGTTTATATGAAGCTGCCAGTGCTATTAACACTCGCACGGTAGTGATCCTAGTTACTGGTGAATAGGTGTCAATGAAGTCGATCCCTTCTTTCTGACTATACCCTTAGGCAACTAATCTAGCTTTATATTTCTCAATGGATCCATCAGGATTTTGTTTCCTTTTGAAAATCCATTTGCATCCTATAGGTCTAGACCCTGGAGGTAAATCAGTCAACACCCATGTGTTGTGTGAAAGTATGGAATCCATCTCACTTTTCACAACTTCCTCCCATTAAGATGCATCACTAGATAACATCGCCTCAGTGTAAGTTAAAGGATCATCCTCTATAAGGAAGGTATAAAAATCATCTCTGAAATTTTTCTCTATCCTAGGTCTCTTGCTCCTCCTAGGTTCAGTTTCAGGCAACTCACCAGTTTTCTCTGTATGTGATTTTGATGACTCTCCTACATCTAGTTTCCTCTTTTCTTTCATGGGAAAGATGTTTTCCAAGAACACAGCATCATCAGATTCTTTGATTGTATTTACGCTGACCTCTTGTATATCAGAGCGTATAACCAAGAACCGGTATGCATTGTTGTTTTCAGCATATCCTATGAAACCAGCATCGTAGGTTTTAGGAGTCAATTTCGTTGTTTTGTTAAGATTAACTTTAACCTTAGCAAGACAACCCCAAACTCTAAAGTATTTAAGACTAGGTTTCCTACTCCACCATAATTCATATGGAGTTTTCTTATTATCCTTGTACGGGATACGGTTAAGTATTTTACAAGCTGAAAGTAAGGCTTCTCCCCATAAATTGTTGGGAAGACCAGAACTAGACAACATAGAATTAATCATGTCCAAGATTGTTCTGTTCTTTCTTTTCAGCAACCCCGTTTGATGGGGTGAATACTGAGCAAGATAGTTTCATGAATGATTCCATACTCCTCACAGAATTTCCCAAACTCTGCAGAGCAATATTCACCTCCTCCTGCCCCGACCTAAGTCTTGTAATTGTCTTGTGGGTTTGGTTTTCAACTTCGCTTTATAGGTTTTGAATTTTTCAAAAGCTTCATCTTTGTTTTTATTAGATACACATAACAGTATTTTGACATATCATCGATAAAGGTAATAAAATACCCCTTGCCTCCTCTCGGGTCAAGATACCGCTCATCTCACATATGTCACTATGTATCAATTCAAGTAAGTCGAACTCCTACCGACTATCTTGAAAGGTTTCCTAGGTTGCTTGGACTGAACACATATCTCACATTTGTTATTCAGATTTGTGTTATGTTTGGGAATTAAGTCCAAGTTCATCATTCTTTTAAGTGTGTTAGAGTTCACATGTCCTAGTCTTCCATGCCATATGTCATGGGAATTCGTGCACAAAAACAAAGATGAACTAGCAGCTTTATTTTCAGAGTGAACTCCTTTGGTTATTACAACCTTATTTGATTCAAACACCAATTTAAACCCTAATTGACTCAGAAGAAAACCGCTAACAAGATTTTTCCGAACATCTGGCATGTGTTGCACACGATGGAGGGTGAGAGAGTTCCCAGAGGTAAACTTTAAATTCACTTCTCCTTCTCCTATAACTTGTGCTACACTTGAATTGCCCATCGTCACAGTTCTCCCTTTTACTTCGATAGGAAGAGAAAGAGGAAATATCGAGCAAATATGAATAGTAGCACCGGTATCAATCCACCAATCGGTGGGTGTATATACCAGGTTTAATTCACGGTTAGATGATACTAACTTGTCATTTGTTCCGGTAGAAACTGGTTCCAGTTATCATGTTTGCCCGAGGGGTAACCTTATATCCTTCGTTCTCTGGATTGTATTTTCTATGCCTACACTTTGTTTGGCAAAGTGTCCGGTTTTCCACGGACATAGCATGTTCTCTTGTTTCCGCCCTTCCGAATCTTTTGTTTGGGTTTTGTAAATTGTTGCTTGTTTTTTTTCTTCTTGTTGAAGTTAGGCCGTTTAGACTCTACTAAGTTGGCTTTCTCACTAACTTCGCAGTAATGTCTGAATTTTTTGGTGCAGTACTTTTTTGTCCGAAACTTTTCGATTCTTTTCTTCAATGTGAAAGGCAACTAGCACTTCTTCCACTGAAGGGATTATTGACTTGTGCCTCGTACGATATCTGAATTCTGACCACGATGGGGGAAGTTTATCTATCAGTGCTGAGCGGAGCTTGGCTACTTAGTCTCTAGTTCTTTCCAAAGGATTTTGGCTGATTCAGCTTCTTGATAGAGATCAAATAGATTATCACTTAGAGCACTAAGTATTGCCCCGCGGCATATATGATCATCATTCATGAATTTAACCTGTGATCCAGATCTACCAGGTTCATGATCTTCAGGATCGGCTATAGGTGGGTCTTCTAAGACAAGGTAGTTACACAACCAGAAACCAAATATGCGTACCTTGTAGCCGAACCGCTTCCAAATATTTGACAATAATTTAATCAAATATAACATGAAAGATAGTACCTGGTCGGAGGCGTGTAGTCACTGACTTCGAAAGAAATACGCCTCTCAAAGCGAGCACCTTGATGGAGGTGACAAATTTCGAACCCAAGACCTCTCATATGCTAATCAAGCATTTTCCCATTTGAGATACATCTCAATTGTAGAAATAAAATAAAACTTATAAAAAATAAATTAAAATGAATTATATCATTTTAAAACTACACAACAGGTAGATGGGTACGCGTGGATCGTGACGTCCAGAACAGCTAACCGCGTCAGATCCTTGGATCCTTCTTCTTTTCTTCGTTGAGTACAGCTTCCATGGAAGGTGTCCTCGGAATCAAAACCTACGTGCCCAAGTCTCTGCTTCTCGACAATTTTCGATTACGATGGAAACGGAAATTTCAAAAGCAACATCCCGAAGCCGATGTATCAGACATCGGCGTGTATGCACTATGGGCATATGACGCGGCCTGGGCCACAGCAATGGCCGCCGAGAAAGCTTTCTCCGCCGGAGTTTCCCCGTACATTCCCACATCAGCTGGAACAAATTATTCTACGGCATTAATGGAAGGCTCCCGAGTCCGGTCTACTAAACTTCTTCAAGCCCTCATCGCCACGCCATTCCATGGCCTGACAGGTAGCACTGAATAGAGTAACTCAGTCAGTCAGTATACTATTACTAATGATAGGTAAAAAATTCATAATTTTAGAATTTTATAGAAACTTTTAAAAAAATCGTCATGGAATGACAGGGGAGATCAACTTAGGCGCAGAACCCCAGTTGAATTCCTCCTCCACCATTTTTGAGATCACAAACGTGGCGAGCGACGACGGCGAGAGGAAAGTCGGGTACTGGACTTCATCCCTTGGTCTCTCTCGCACTCTGACTCAGACCACCACAAATAATAAAAGCCATAAATCTACCGAGTCATCGGAAGATCTCGCAGCGATTATATGGCCCGGCGGAAACACCCGAATTCCCAAATCTCCGGTCGACCCCTCGAATGTGACAGTCTTCATCAGGGTCGGCGTTCCCGTGTAAAACGGATACAACGAGTTCGTGAAGGTGGAATGGGACCCCATGCTTAAACGAAACGTCACCAAAGGTTACGCCGTCGATATTTTCCTCACAGTCCTGGACTCGATGCCGTATAAGGTGCTGCCGGATTTTCAACCTTACGATAATGGTCGCGTCGACGATTTGGGATACTACGACGACCTGATTTATCAACTTTACGAGAAGGTACGTACGTACGTATAATAGCATCGATTTGTTGGTTATTGCATGAAATCGATTTTTTTATTACAGTATATATCTTGTGGATATCGACGAACAGAGGTACGACGCGGTGGTGGGAGACGTAACAATCACTGGAAACAGATCAAATTATGTGGATTTCACCCACCCAGCCGTACTCTCACACAATGATTTCCATGATTGTTCCTGTGGTGACTGCCGAGGCGGTTACCAAGAAATACGGGTGGTTCTTGGCTCCGGTATCGGTGGAGCTGTGGTTCGCCACCGCAGGGATCTCGGTGCTCAAGGGTATCCTTATATGGTTTTTCGAGCATTCGACGAACGAGGAATTCCAAGGGACGACAGCAGATAAAGTCGGAAAAATCCTATATTTCTCCTTCACGATCTTTGTGTTTGCGAATAGTAAGTGGTCAGGGTTTAAATACTTTAATTCCTCTGTAGTATCTCCATCTGTTAAAGATTTAAAAATCCTCTGTATACTTGTACAGGAGAGAAGCTGCAGACGAACCATGCTAGATTCATAAGCGGGTTGTGGACTTTCGTCGTCTTCGTTTTGGTGACGAGTTATGGCGCAAATTTGACCTCCATATTGACTGTGGAGAAGCTTCGACCGAAAGTAACCGATCTTCAAACTCTGATCAACAACAAGGAGAAGATTGGGTGCCAGAGCGCATCCAGCTTGGAGCTGCGTTATTACCTCAAGTTGATGGGCGCAGACGAATCAAACATCAAAACATACGCTTCGGTTGAAGAATACGCAGAAGCCCTCAATCTGGGGAGCGCCAACGGCGGAGTCTCAGCAATTGTGGACGAGGTCCCTTACATCAAAATCTTCCTCAAAAATAACTGCCGGAATTACACCATGGCAGGAAAGACATATCAAACGGGCGGCTTCGGATTTGTAAGTAATCTCCTCTGTTTTTTTGCTAAGCACTAATAGTTAGTATCTTCTCAATTACATCATTAATGATTCCCATCATCTGCATCTCTGCTGATTTAATCCAGGCGTTCGCCAGGGGTTCTCCCATGGTTTCCGACGTTTCCAGAGCAATTCTTCGGCTCGAGCAGGTTAAGACGAATGAGATAGAGAGCAAGTGGTTTGGGAACACGACTTGTCCTGACCCTCTGGAAGCCACAGATATCGGCAACGAACTCTCACTCAGTAGCTTCCGTTTCGTCTACCTCACCACTTTATCTATCTCGGCTGCAACAGTGATTTTGTACTTGATCAATATCTGGTACGAGCAACGAAAAAGAGCAGGGATCGCCGCCGCCGAGGATTCCAAAAATGACGCCGGCGAAGATTCCCACGATGATCCAGCGCAGGCCGTCGATGAAACCGATACAGCTACCCATAATTCCGATCAAGATGCTGCTCCTGTTATGGTCGGAGGGAGTCGGAACAGCGATCAAGCCGGACCAAGCAGTCCTGCGGGTTCGGAGTCGAGGTTTGCAGCATCGAAGTATCGGAGTAGCGAGATAACATCACAAAAATAGGCATGTAAATGTCACAAAAAAATATAATAATATAAAATTAATTAATATACAGTAATTTCCTAATTGAAGTAAAAAACTATAAATACATTTTAACTTAATACTTAACTATTAACAAAAAAAATATAAATTATGTTTTTAAATACTTTTAATAATTAATTGATAGATATGGTTTACCGTATCAGTTCGGAACAAATTGTTCTCTCTCAGTATCATTTATTTTCTGTACTATGGTTGCTTACTCGTTCTAAGATTTCAATTTCTTTCAACTCTTATTGTCTCATATCTTATCGAACTTAGTTTCCTCGATGAATCACTAAACATGACAAGTATGTGTGCGGGGGAGATATAACAATAGTGGAAGAACAGATCAAAGATTGTTGATCCGTTGGCTTTTTTTATGGCAAGTTAATTAGGGAAAAAAAAAAAAAAAAAGGGGGCTTCTCTGAGATATAGAAGCACACACAATGAAAAGAAGATCATAACTAAATATTAGGTTTTACATAAACCATTTGTAAAATGACAAGCCAAGCATCTCTGAACCTGAAATAGAAGCATTATGTAGCCTTCTCACTCTTGCCGTCTGAGGATCCTCCTGCCTTACCATTGTTACTCCCGCGGCCACTTTCACTTGTGTCCATCTGCTGCTCATCACGAAGGAACACCTCACTGTCCTCGCTGAAATACTGAGCCCTCACCCTGTGAAAAGTGGCAGACGGAGGGGATTTGCCCGTGGGATTCTGGGCCTTTGGCTGCTCCGGCGCCTCCGACTCTGCCGACGGTTTGTTTCCCATTAGTGTCTGCCACCACTCTTGAACATGTAAGCCGGAGGAGGGTGACAGGATATGAAGGATTTGATCGTTCTTGTTTCTTCGGCTTATATCTAGTGATATTTATAGTCTGAGACTAAGAATAAAACTTTCTGGGTCGATCTTGGCCGTCTAGACAACACCACTAGCAGGGATTTGCAAGCTCTCCTGGGAAGTCTCTTTTGTTTATGCTCTATGACATTTTTTATACTGTTTCAGTAATGGTGACAACAGTTGAGCATGAAACAATTTCTCTTCTCTCTAAGGCTGAAGTAGAAGACTTTCAGTTCTGCAAAGTATCGAATTTGATGCCTATGCCAGAGGTTCTTGTGAATGACTTTTATTCGAGCTCAGAAAATGACTGAAGATTCGAAGGTGATGGCGCTCCAAGCCAGTAGAAGATTCCACACGATGATATGATGTGAGAAACCCATCAAAATTTCCATAATGTGGATATTGGAACGGTGCCTTCAACAAGCATCAACATTTAAATAATGCAGAACGAAAATGACGCTCAGATAAAAAAGAAAAAGAAATCCATACGAAAAGCCGCAAAATTTCAGTAACACCATTTTTGTTGGCAGTAGAGAATAGTTTCATTATGTAGGTGAAGCTCTGTCAATTACTCTCACATCAAGGCCTGAAAAGAATAGAATGTTTCGTGTAGAATACATAGATTGCATCAGCTAAATGATAAGGTTGCATCTGTTTACAGAGTAAAACATCTACTTTTCGGTGTATATAGTTCCCATAACTTTGCTTTTCTAATCACAGCATAGAGTAATAAACAGTAAACTCCCCTCTATTTGTTATCTGCAACTTTCTCCATTTGTTCTTTTTTTTTAAGGGAAAGTTATCTGCAACTTCCCGCCTTTTATTCTTCTTTCTCATCACATGCATCACAGCTAAAGAGGACATGATATTTGAGTTAGTTCATATTTATCATTTCCCAATGACTACATGGAGACCAACGAGGACTCCCATACATGAATAGGTTTCCACGAATATGTTTAAAGCTTCTACTGCTTAGTAACATCCAGACATATCTAAGCTAGCTGGATGGGCACACATGAGTTTTATGAGCGTGAAAACCTTTCCAACTAACACTTTACAGTCATTTAGATACAGAAAATTATACAAATGAAGTAACAGGGCAATATGGCAAAAATTCGGTGTTAAAAGGAATAAACTTTCACAAGTGAAGAGTTCGTCAGGGGTCTGCTGCTCCTGCAACTTCATCATCACTGGAGTCTGTACCATGCCCATCACTGAAGTCTTCATCACTGCTCTCTTCAGCAGTGTTGGCAATGTTCTCTTTCTTTGCATACAGCTCACAGTATTCTGTTATTTCCATCAATAAGTTCACGAGATATTTAAGTAGCAGACTCTTTTGCAGTAGCTCGATAAACTTTATATAAGCACAATAGCTTTACACAAACAGATACAATATAAAATAGGACGATGAGTTGGCACATAATAGATGACATACATCATGCCTTTTTTCTTTCAGCATGATGAAAACAAAAATTTCAGGTCATCGCCAAGCACAATACCTCTTTATTTACTCGGAAGCAGTTGTGGTTCTAATTATATACCTCATAATGTCTGATCTGCTAACTTCTTAAATGTCTGGTTCAACATCAATAATAAAGAGAGAAATTCTCCTAAACCTTTGACATTATCATGAAATGACTGCTCAGATGCATAAAAAAAGTTCAATGTGGAAATATCACTCCAAACAGAGCTTACGGATAAAAGCTCCCCCCTTACCCTATATATTTAATATGATATACATCAGGAAATATCAGATGCATTATTCAGATTAACACCTGAAGAAGCCTTAAACATCGTCTAAGATTTAATTCTTAAAAAGAAGAGGTCACAAACAAAACCTTTAACAGTGCAAAAATCTCACCACAAACGTGATTGCCAGCTCTCACTACAAAATGAAAAAATAAAGCAAATAATAAATTTCGGCTGAAAAGGGAACCGTAAATTTTGTTTCAAAAGGGAATTATGATATTTTTTTTAAAAAGGGATGGTGTTTTTTAAAAGGGAATCATCAATTTGTCTGAAAAAGAAACCATGAATTTTGTGAAAAGGGAATCATCAATTTGGTTGATGAGTTTTCAGTTCTCAGACTAGAACTCCTTCAGTAGCTATAAAAGAGAAAAAGATCTTCTGGCAGTACTTCATACTCTGGGTTCAAACTGGTCATCAAGATTTAAATCTCTTATTCTCTCAGTGATTATTAGTTAAGAATTTATCTTCAGTTAATTAGGCCTTAAAAAGGATTTCCTTCTAAACTGAATTAGCCAAAAGTAGACAATGAAATGCACCGGTAAGAATTCCAGCATCAAATTCATCAAGTTTAACAACTTTTTTCTTTGGAAATCTTCAGGTTTAACAACTTCAATTTTACAATAGAGCAACTAAAGCAACTTGGGAAAGACCAGAAGTTGATTTGTACCTTTGACCTTTTGCTCATATTGTTGCTTATCCTTCATCATCAATGATGCCGCATCACCATTCAATGGATCTGTCGGATTAGGGTAGAGTAATAGCTGTGGAAGGAACACCTCAAATACATTCAAGAGATCTGCAGCGACATATTCATGATTTAGAAAATTTACAAAAAATCAAATCTATGATATCGAACATGCAAAATCTGAATAATGTTGTATATAATACTACATGAATGTGGGTTTTCCTTTCATCAAAACATTGTCATAACCAGGATGTAGAGGGAAAGGGATAGCATAAGAACTCAAATTTATTGAATTCATGCTCGTCATATCTCCACCTCTAAAGCGTGAAACAACAGGTTGCAGCCCACATTGATTGAACTTCAGTAGCTTCTTTACCCTCTACACTAAACTATGGAAAGGGAACTGAATAAAGGAACTACCAAACATTGGGCTCCAGGATTGGTTGATAACATCCAAGCAGACAGAACCTGACCTGTGAATAATAGAAAATTTAGAAGAAAGAGAAAGTAAATGGTCACGTTCACCAGAATAAAATTTGTAAAATAAAATTGAAAGCTTACGATTCATCAACATTGGGGTGAAATATTTTGTTTAAAAAGCCAATAGAAGGAGATTTGTATGGATAAGCATCTGGCAGCTCTACTCGAACTTTCCACACCCCACCCTCATAAAGGCCTGCAGACAAACACTGCTAATAAAAAATAGCGGACATCTAGATGGCCAAATAGAAGAGAGAAATTGTGAATATTAACACGGCTGAATCTTTAAGAACTACAGGTGAGGAAGAAAGTTAAGAGAACTAGTAGATCTCATGAAGTTGGACCATTGCCTCAGCTCAACCGAATGTCCTGCTCTTGGACACATGACAAGTAGCATCAAGCTAATTCCCAATAATCCCACCAACACCATGATGATCAATGAAAATTTTCATTCTAATTATCCAATTCCAAGAAATTGCATCATAGTTCAAGTGCCACCATAACACCATAATACTTGTGTCAGATTTTTATAGACATTCTGTCGGTAATTATCTGACAACAATTACTTGAAAATTATAAACAAAACAATTAAAACATAAAGCAAACATAAGGGTGAAAAAATTTTACTCTCTTTTGGACCATGAAACTCCACATTGAATTCATTAATACCATCATTGACTGGCTCAACAGCATAGTCACTCATCATCCTAAAAAAAAAAGCCACAGCAGACATTAATTTTCATTTAAAAATATGGAAAGCCCAACTGACAACTCTCACTCTCCCACTCTTGCTCTCTCTCACCACTGAAAAAATTTAACAACAAAACTATCTTACAGCTTCATGACATCCATATCTCTCCTCTTGCTTGGGGAAGACATCTCTCCCTGCTGTAACAGTGAGGCCAATCACAATATGTAGCAAATGCAAGACGTCAATTGTCACCAAACCAGTGGATATGATGGAGTGTAAATACTCAATGTCATGAACCCAACAGTCATTTCAAATTATTGATTCATTGTCCTGGACCTGCCAAAGACAGTGCATATTAAAATTATTCAAAAACGCCAGGGAGAATATCATTATAATGAATTAACTGAATTGCCCAGTTGTTTCACTTTGTGCATGTCTCCCTTTCTCCCCATGACCAATCATCATGTATGGCGTTCCTTTACTCAAAATCAGCAAAAACTACCAATATACAGAAATGCACATAGTCAAAGCCTTAAAGGTATCTTAGTATCATTAAGTGGAGAAAACAGGGCATCTATATAAGAAATGCACATTCTCAAGATGATTGTCTTAATGGTCAAGTCACCTAAAGAATCTCAGAGAATGATTCACGTAGCAGTGAGAATGACTATCCTGATATTGATACAAGAATTATAGATGCACATAAAAAATATACATTTACTTAGGCAATATTCATTTCTGCGGTTGTGTCTTTAGCTATTTTTTGGCGCTCATTAAAACTTCCCTCGCCATTTTCCTTGGCTCTTTATCGACCCTTACTAATATCTGTCTCACCATTTTCCGTAGCTCTTTTTCGACCCTCATTAAAATTAATTTCACCATTATCCTAAGCTCTTTTTCGAACCTTGTTAAAATCTCTCTCACCATTTTCCTCAGCTTTTTTTCGACAATCATTCAAATCAGTCTCACCATTTTCCTCAGCTCTTTTTGGACCGTTATTAAAATCTCTCTCCATTCTTAAAGAAGAATAATTCAATTGAAAGTTGGGAAACCAATACCAAGTTGGAAAAAAGAAGTGATAATAAAAGCCATCGCCGATAACTTGCAAAGAGAAACCAAACAAAAAAAAACCCAAAAGTAGTGACTTAAAAAATTCATACAATGCTGGACCAACAAAGGACAGTGGCAGACATGAAATGTGAGCATTTGCTACAGACTTCAAGAAAATGAAATTACGAAACATAAAAGGACAGAAAATGTTCACCGGAGATTGGAGGTGGACCTATAAAGGGCATTCCATAAGACTTTTGGCACACAATCTGTGAAGAAACAGTGCCAAACAGTCAGAGATCATAGTATGAAAGCCAGCATTGCTATTTTGATAGGAAAGAGTATCGAAGCCAGAGTCAGGAAAGAGAACTCGCAGAAAATGCCACAAGAGGTAGACCAGTGGGAAGACAGCCGGGAGTCGTTGGACGAGCTGAAAATAGAGAGGAAAAAAACCAGAGGATTGTCGGCTTCAGATAAACAAGAAAACAAGCAGTAAAACAGCAAAAAAATTACGCCTTCGCTTGTGCTAGAATTAGAACAAAAGAAAGACAATCGCGCATAAACCTTACCTCACAGACGCCTCTTAGAATCGCAGATGACGCTTCAGAAAGCAGACAATTATGGGTGGAGTGGTTGATCCAAACACAGGAGAGAACGATCAAGAGGATCGAAGACGCCGGAGAATGTTACTAGAAACGAAGACCCTCGGAAAACACGTAGCAAAAATAGGGTTTCGGGTGATCAATTTTGCGTCTTGGATGGATAGAAGTATTGCTGGCTTATCATAGCAAAGATGCCTGAAACACGGAAAAAATGCTGTTGTGGGCAGGAAGGGAAGGAAGAGGAATACACTTGCAAATTGCAAGCCCAACGGCGTACCTGATTGCAGAAGAGCTTCTAATAAGAGACGCACGTAAGACGCCTTAAATCAAGCGTTACTGTTCCGGACCTCATGACCTATAAATGATAAAAGATGAAGGGAAGCATGAGGAAAAGAAAAAAAAAATTATATTTACCGTAATTTTGAAGTTATTTTATAATTTTCAAATAATCTCCAAAATCATTTTATAAATAAAGATTATTTTGTGAACTTAGTCATAGGCTGTATTAGCCGTTTAAAAAAATATATTTTACCATAAGGTTCATACTTCGTATTCAGAGTTTATACGTATATGATGCAGACATGCACTAGTTAGCACGCACCACTAACTTTAAATTATTTAAACATTAGTAATTAAAAGATTAAGCAAGATTTATTAAATGAGACAAGTGGTTTTAGACAAGAAGCTTAATTTTACTCAAATTTTAAAAAAAAAAAAAAAAAAAAAAAAAAAAAAAAAAAGGTGATTGCTGTTCCGATTTCCAAATGGCGCTGAAAGCGCTGACAGAGGTCTTTCTCGTTTCTCTGTTATTTCCTTGGGTCCTCCCTTGAGCAAAAGATGTATATTAATAATCAAATTACGGCCGGCACTCGGCCGGCCGGCCGGTTCTCTGTAAAGAGTCACGGCGGCATAAAAGAGGAACTTCATCGAGGTAAGATCCTAAGCAACATCAACTGAACCCAGAAGGGAATCGCCATGGGGTCGGTGATGAGCTGCTGTGCCGATGAGAAGGTCAACGAAGGGTAAGTGTTGCTTGAATACCCCGGCCGGAGAGTACTTGATGATCAAGGAAATTAATTAAACATCTTACTTTTGTTGCAGGTTTTACGGCAATGGCGGGGATGGTACATGGAGGATTTTCACTTATAAGGAACTACAAGCAGCCACAAATGGTTTCAGCGAAGAAAACAAGCTCGGAGAAGGAGGGTTCGGAAGCGTATATTGGGGCAAAACCAACGACGGCCTGCAAGTAATCAATTTTTTTTTTTTTTTTTTTTCTAATTTCTCTAGCGTTGAGTAAGGGCAAAATTAAGTGAATTAATATGAGTATTGTAGATAGCCGTGAAGAAGCTGAAAGCCATGAATTCAAAAGCGGAGATGGAGTTCGCCGTGGAAGTCGAAGTCCTGGGGAGGGTCCGTCACAAAAACCTCCTCGGACTCAGAGGTTACTGCGCCGGAACAGAGCAGAGACTCATCGTCTACGATTACATGCCCAATCTCAGTCTTCTCTCCCATCTGCACGGTCAATTCGCCAGCGAAAGACGCCTCGATTGGAAAAAGCGAATGCAAATTGCTCTAGGCTCCGCCGAAGGCCTCATGTAAGCTCTCGTATATATATATAAAAGAGTAAAGATTAATATAGACATATTTGTTGGTAAGAGGTTCTAGACGAGTCATTTTGGATAAACCTAGAGCCAACCTTATATGGTATGGTATCAGAGCTGATCGTGTAATTCAATGATCGTCAGGTATTTGCACCACGAGGTGACGCCCCATATAATCCACAGAGACATCAAAGCAAGCAACGTTCTCCTCGACTCGGATTTCGAGCCCCTGGTCGCCGATTTCGGGTTCGCGAAGCTGATCCCTGACGGAGTGAGCCACATGACGACCCGGGTGAAGGGCACACTGGGCTACCTGGCGCCGGAGTACGCCATGTGGGGGAAGGTCTCCGACAGCTGCGACGTCTACAGCTTCGGCATTCTCCTCCTCGAGCTCGTCACCGGGAGGAAGCCCATCGAGAAGCTCCCCGGCGGAACCAAGCGCACCGTAACGGAGTGGGCGGAGCCCTACATCCTGAACGAGAGGTTCAGGGACCTCGTCGATCCGAGGCTGAAAGGGAACTTCGACGAGACCCAGTTGCGGGAAGTGATCCATGTCGCGGCCATGTGCGTCCAGAGCGAGTCGGAGAAGAGGCCGACCATGAAAGAAGTGGTCAATCTTCTCAAATTTGGGCGCGAGAGGGGAGGGACGATGAGGCGGATGAGGATACAGAGCATCAAGTACGGGGAGGATCTGATGGCCATTGATCAATCCAGTGAGGAGGAGGAGGAGGAGGAGGAGGAGGAAATTACTAGCAAGGATGAAATATTGGAGGTGGAGCAAAGCAACGACTGTGGGGTGTTCGGTGAAATGGAAGCACAGAGGATGGAAGACCCTTACGTCCATAAACGAGACAAGAAACGGGCTCGGAATGACTCGAACAGACCCCGCGCTGGAGCTCATTAATGGCGAACCAAAATGTTGTAATTTGCGACGCTAAAACTTTTCCGATCTTTTACATTAATTTGCACGTCGGTAGAGAAATTTGGATTGCATGTACATTAATTGCTACGGGAATCAAAATGATGGAAAAGACTTAATTCATTTCTTTACAGTTCATACCAAATCATAAACAGAGAAATTTGGATTAGTCTTGCATACACAAAATTGCTTGTTTTCGGCCATCGATCAAAACAGCCGTCAATATAAAGTCTATGACTTTGCTTTCGAATGAATCGGCGAGTAATTATATACTCATCAAGCAAGTGATGAAGATCCAAACTCCGCTGCAGCAGATCCAAAGCCGTTGCAGAACGTATATGAGACTATGATGGTCGCGGATGTTCTTTCTTTTCTTCAGATTCGCATGGTACTGATCAAAGCTTCCTTGCAGATTTGGGTTTTCATCATGCTTCTTTCCGTTCCTTCTTCTCGGTAGAGTCAGACGACGGAGTGTTTTGAATGGTTTTCGATTTGTTATAATAAACTGTACTAGTAACACATTTTGTCACGTAATCATACGAAGAGAATACATATAAATCATATTATTCTTTAAGGGGTGCCATCCGAACCCTGGCCCACAGCAGCACAGGTGTCCCCTTCTGTTTCTCTAACCTGGACCATCGATCTTAGCTACACATAATGGATTTGTGAAACTGGTCCCACCCGATAGGTAACAATAGCCACGCGTCGGTGGGGTCAATGAGTAGGACACCTACAAAGCCTCCATGCTGGACGCTTTCATTGGAAGACAAATCATAGGCACATCTCTCTTCCCTCTTCCCTACTCCCTTTGCTTCCATTCTAAAGCACCCAACCATTCCAATGATTTGCGGTCCAAAAAGAACAAAAAATGAGAGCAAACAACAAACCCCATTCCTGTAAGAGCTAATCCCTCTCTTCCCCTAATTTTCGACTCCAAAAGTCCCTTATGCTTATCTAACAAGAAAGCTTTGAATGGGATCTCAAACAGTCCTCACTCTCTCCAGCTTTTCCTGCTGTACAAATTGGATCCTCACCACTGCTCTCTTCTACATGGTTTCTAAGCAGAGTTGAGTTGAGGAGCCCTTTTCAACTATGGGGGAGATTACTCTTTGTCCTTCGGCTAACAAGATACTTGTGGGGATACCCTTCGATGCTGAAACAAGCATTGAGCTTCTTTCGTGGGCGATTAGAGTTGCAGCTCAGCCAAATGACACTGTCATTGCAATGCATGTTCTGGGTAATTCTCACCTTTCCAACCCATTTCAGAATTCTAAAGTTTGATTTAGTTTCTTCTGGGACTAAGTCGAGTTCATTTGTTGACTAATTAACAGTGGGCAAGGACATGACAAAGTTGCGCCAAGCAAAGGCCTTTGTGATATCAATGCTGGGAGAGTTTTCGAATTTCTCCCAATCAAAGAAGGTGGATTCTAGAAAACAAGGTTTCAGCTTTTTTTTTTACTAGATAGTATGTCGCTCTCATCCTCAGTCCATCCCTGCCAATTCTCAGGTGAACTTGGAAGCTAAAGTAGTAAGAAATGCAAGTGTGGGAAAAGGTCTTGTCCAGGATGCTACTGCGCTGGGAGCAAATTTCCTTGTCATTGGTGGCTTAAAAAACCAAACACTGAGGTTAGAGTACTTCAGAGATGATTTTGGAGATAGATATAATATGTGCCTACAGAAAGGGTTTCAACTTTCAAGGCAAGTGACAAAGTGTTTCTTTCTTAAATGCAGCAGTTCACTCGAAATTACCAAGTACTGCTTCAATTATGCCCCAGAAGAATGTCTGGTGATTGCAATCAGAAGAAGAGCTCAATCATCCCAACACTTGGGTTCAGAGTCCAGACGTTATGAAGGTTTAGAATTGTCGTTACTTTCTACATTCTTCTATGTCTCTGCTTTAGTCCTTTCTGGGTTCTGTTCCACCTTCACTAACTCCATCCCAATAATTTGTCACAGGATATCAAGAATCCAACTCGAATAGGTCCGGCAAAGGAACCCACATAGGTAAGGCTCTGACATCGGTGCAGAAACTTTTCTCTGCAAAAGCCAAGAGAGAGGGTTCACTGAGTAGGAGCTCCTCTCATCGAAGAACATACACCAAGACCTCACCAAGGAGAGTTTTGGATGGCCCTGAAGAAGGAAGCCAAACATTAGAGGAAGACCGCTCTAGCCTGGGAGATTCCAGCATCAGTGACACTCCTCCTTCCCCCCCAAAATTGGACGAATTGATCAAGTTCAAGAGCCCCTCCAAGAAATGGAGAAACCTGTCAGGGATCAAACTGATTCCCCCTTTCCTTCGTTCTCCATTTGACAGAAATGTGAAGGACAGGGGAAGAAATTCATCCGACAAAGAAAAGAAGCAACCTTCCTGGAGGTGTTTCAGCTACGAAGAGATTGCAGAGGCCACAAATAATTTTCACCCAGGTAAGAAATTTTGCTTGAGATTCAAGTCAAGACAAGAATGTGCTTTTCTGTTAAAGCATCTACTGAAATCTAATATGTTTGGTTTTGTCAGATAACATAGTTGGAAGAGGAGGATATTCAGAAGTGTTC
This sequence comes from Aristolochia fimbriata, assembly GCA_019845555.1. Lineage (NCBI taxonomy): Eukaryota > Viridiplantae > Streptophyta > Magnoliopsida > Piperales > Aristolochiaceae > Aristolochia > Aristolochia fimbriata. The sequence continues at coordinate 3,063,881 of CM034078.1, forward strand.
AGAGGTGATCTCAGTAATGGACAGACCATAGCAGTAAAAAGGCTGGCCAAAGACAACTTAGATGATACCAAGCAGAAAGAATTCCTCAGTGAATTTGGTATAATAGTCCACGTTTGCCACCCAAACACAGCATACATGCTTGGATGCTGCATCGAAAATGGCCTCCACCTGATCTTCCATTTCTCTCCCAATGGAAACCTCGCATCAGCATTGCATGGTTAAACCCCAACTGCTTCTCTTTCCCAGAAAAAATTTAGCTTCAGAGAACTCGCCTTAGCACAAGTTCCTAATGTCTGTTAATGGGTGGCAGGGGAAAAGACAGAGCCCTTAGAATGGCCCGTCAGGTACAAAATTGCAGCCGGAATCGCAAGAGGGCTTCATTATCTCCACAAACGCTGCAAGCACAGAATCATCCACAGGGACATCAAGGCATCAAACATTCTTCTTGGACCAGAATTCGAACCACAGGTAACCGTAGCAGATACATAACTGACTTCCTTTCAATCAAAACAAGTGATCTTACCGTGGTTCTCGTTTACAGATTACGGACTTCGGACTAGCAAAATGGCTTCCCAAGCAATGGACCCATCACTCTGTCATTCCCATAGAAGGCACTTTTGGGTATTAATCATATCTCCTCCTTCCATCAGAAATAAATAGTTCAGGAACCAGGCTTCTTCCTGGTAAGTGGTAATGAAGATTCCCTGTTTTTTCCCCCAGGTACTTGGCACCTGAATACTTCATGCACGGCATCGTAGATGAAAAAACAGATGTATTTGCATTCGGGGTTCTGCTTCTGGAGATTGTTACCGGCCGGAGACCCATAGACTGCTCGAAACCAGGCCTACTGCAATGGGTACGTACGGAACCCATCAATCGATCGTCTTCCTCAATCTCCAAGTTCCGAATCGTAAATCTCTGAAAAAAAAAAAACAAAACAAAACAAAACAATTTTTTTGTGCAGGCAAGACCCCTCATGGAATCCAGAAACATAGAAGAACTAGCAGATCCCAGATTGGAAGGGAAATACGACAAAAACCAGTTGAAGAGATTAGTAACCATAGCCTCTTACTGTGTGAGGCAATCATCGATGTGGCGCCCCTCCATGGTCGAGGTTATTATAATAAACTCAGTCCATAACACAAATTTTAGTGGTTTTCTTTCTCGCAACTTATTCATTCATTGTTACGAGTTTTTACAGGTTTTGCAGAATATTACGGAAGGGTGCGACTCCAAGATCATGGGCAGCTGCAGATTGGCCGGGTACGATGACGAGCAGGTGGACGATTATAGTAATACTTATACAGCGGAAATTGATTTGGAGTACCTAACCAGTTCTGATTTTGATGAAGACTATTGAGATTAATCGTTTATTGCGTAGATTCATGACTAAAAATGGGCCAATGTAGGGGATCCTCACGTCCTTCGATTCATTTCAGACAGATGTAATTTATTCATTTCCCAAGCTATAATGCAGTAGTGAGATCCAGGCTATGTGCAATGTTCATCGTGTTATCCAACATCAGCCGATAGTTAGCACTAATCAGGTTGAAAACGACTCCAATGAAGTCTTCATATTTTGATTAAAATCGTATTAGTTTAGGAAAAAACGCTAATTAGCATCAGAGACCCATGATTAGTTCGGAGCCCACCAGATTGGGACATGTCACGGAACTAAAATACCACGTTCGGGATTAAAAGACCAAAGTCAAGAGGAAAAATAAAATAAAAAATTAAGTTATAGCAATAAGCATAATTTGTCTACTATAAAATATGAGTTACATATCAATCGACGTGATTAATTTATTAAGTGGACTGACTTATTTCTAATTATAGAAAATAATTATTTAATTGTCACCCACGCCGCGACTGGGGACGACCGGCGGACCCCACCGGGTTTGTCCGAACCCGACCGTGTAAAGGCAGAAAAAGCAGGGTCGCGAGGAGAACACGCGGGCGCGCACGTGAAGACGGTGGTCCGCGGGACAGCCGAAACACGGGTGGCGCGGCCCCGACATGCGTGACTCCCTCCCACCACTCAAAAAAGGCGTCTTCACATGGGCGCCACGAGACGCCCGAGATTCAACGACAGCGATGGCGGAGGGGCGAAGACACCCATCCGGCCCCTCCCCCCTATCGCCACTTCCCACGTGGATCATTAGGAGATAAATTACGAAAAAGACCACTTGGCCCACGTTGACGCCGACCCGAGATATATCTTTTCCCGGTTCCGGATCCTGACGCGATCCTTATCTCGACTGTGGTCCGGTCCGCCAAAATCCAATGCCGTCTGCAGGCTCCCCCGGGCGTCCCCGTCCAACACAGCGCGCCGTATTTCCTGCTGCAAACCTCCGACTTCAGACTCTTTCACACATTTTTATAAGTTTAAATAATTAATATAATTAATAAAATTTCGTGATATAACGCTTTATAAAATAGTAACTGCCATGTAGTAGTAGTGCCTAATTTTTAATAATATATATGTTTATATTTTTTTCTGATTTTTTTAATGTAAAATAATTTATGATATATTGTGTGCAATTTTCTTTAGTTTGAGTGCGTAATTCCTATTTATAAAGTTGGCCTCACCTTCGTTGTGTGAGGATTTTGTTTGATTTTTTTTAGACACTTAACCTAATTAGTTTCATTATAGTATAAGGGTCGGCATGGATACATATTCACAAGAAATCATAGAATTGGTCTTTTTTAAACATTACATGGTTTCGTCTGTGGAAAGTCTTGACTCCAAAATGGAATTTTTTTTTATATTGAAATATTTTAAATAAATTATACATTCAAAAATAACTTTTTTCTTTCCAGCTGTGAAGTTGGCTCTAACAAGTTACATTGTACCTGTAATTATCTTTTCTAATTGTACAAGACAAAACTATGGGGTGGGTATTTTTCTTTAATTATTGCAATATAATAATAATAATAATAATATTTTTTACATATTTAGAACTTAGAACACCTGGTTACTAAAATATCAACACTCTAAGCATAAATTAGTGTTTAAAATAATAAAAATGAAAAAAAAAATAAGAAAATAAATTTTGAATTTTGAGTATCTTTATTTATGTTTTGTATTATTTAAATAAAAATAAATTTTTATAGTAAATGATTAGATTTAGCTTTTAATTTTTTTTTTTTCATCCATGAGACTATGGAGCTCTCTCTGTCACCGAATCCGTGACCTATCATCATTTAACACATGCTTTCTTTTTCCGCATGTCCGTAAAAGGATAAAAAGTCGGATCAGCGATGTCCGATTAGTACCGCAGCAGAAGGCCCGTGAGTTTCTTCGAACGTCCAGTTTTTACTTTTGCACTCTTTACTGGTCCGCCTTTTTCGAGACCTCACCCTGGCTCCCGTGGCTCACTTCCAAGATCCCAGTATCAAAATATTCGTACTACCTGGAATGAACTCTGAAGAAGTCAAGGGAGGGCACTACTGTTATTTTCGACGTCATCGTGGCGGATTAAAATGAAAGTGAGAGCTTACCGCGTCCCGATGGACGTGACAATTATTGGAGCCCATGAACCCATTTTCCTGGGTCTCTGACCGCCGGATCCGATCTGACGTTGTGGAGCGAGGACTACACTTAAGTCGTCTTCCCGCATCTTCCTCCCTTTTAATTTTTTAATATATTTTTGGAGAGAAGCTCTGCAACTACAACACGGTACAACGCTACAACGCAGAGAGGAGCGGGGATGGGGCCAATCGGTGTTGAGAAATAGATCTGAGATAAAGATAGGGAAACTCAATGAGTCAGGACTCGGGAGACGACGCCGATCTGATTTGGTTATTGAATTATATAAGAGGAAAAAAAATACTAAAACAGGAAAAGCAGAACGGAGAAAGCCCCCGGAAGAAAAGTTGCAGGGCTTTTTTTTTTTTCTGCCTTCTTCTGCTACTCGACCTTGGAATTTGGATCACAAGTTCGCTTCTTTATAATTTACAGAGCCATTATAAACAGAGACGGTAGTACGGGAACAAAGCCAGCAGCAGCGGCAGCACCAACGAGGACGAAGACGGAAAACGTAAATATGACAAAAAGGGGGAAAATTTAAGGTTTGTCGCGGCCCGTTCAGAAGGAGGGGACGACGCCGTAGCCGGTGTCGGCGATCAAGGCGGCGGCGGAGGAGTACATCCGGTCCACCTCCGTCTCCAGCTCCGTCCGCTTCGCAAACCGCCCTTTGATCCTCGGCCGGGTCTCGGCGTAGGCCTTCCGCGACGCGTACCGGATCGTCTTCTCGAACTTTCGGTTCTTCCTCTTCTCCCTGTACCTCAGCACCCTCGCCTCCCTGTCGAGTCCCGATAGTTGCCCCGATCCGGCGCTACCGCCACCGGACATGTCCATTCCGGACTTCGCGTTACCTCCGAAAGATATATCGGTTCCGTCGGGGACGACTCCGACATCCAAAGACGACGACGATACCTGTCGATGGCAAAACAGAGCAGAGCAGAGCAGAGCTTCAAATCAGTTCTGAACTATTCAGAATAAATAACATCAAAAGAAATGAAAGGGTTATGATCTGGAAAGTGAGAAATTACGCTGTGACTGAGGGAGGGGGTATAGCTGTAGGAATGCTTAGTGGGACGGGTGTAATCGGAGTCGAAGCAGTTGTGGTCGGAGGCGGCGGGGACGAGGACGGGAGGGGCGGGAATGGGCTTGGTCTGGACGGGGACGACGCTGTCGGTGGCCGCGCTGCTGTGGATGTTGAATCTGCAGGTGTCCATGGAGGAGGCGTAGTCGAGATCCAGGTAGGGGTCGACTTCGGAGAAGAAGTAATCGGCGGCGGCGGCGGCGGCAGAGGACTTGAGCTCGGGGGCGTCGAGGAGTTTTGGGTTGGGGGGGTTGGAGAGTAGCCATGAGGCGGCCTCGGCCTCGTCCTGGCAGGATCCGGCGTCGGGGTCGTCGAGGTCGTCGCCGCCGCCGCCACCGCAGTGGTGGTGGTGCGGGTGGGGGTCGTCGTCGTCGTCCGGGGTGACCTTGAGGAGGGCCGCAGCGTTGGACTTGACGGCGGAGGCAGCGCACTCGTAGAAGGGGACGACGGGGAAGCGCTCGTGGCGGCGTGCGAGGGGATTGGCGGAGTGTATGTCGGCGTCGCAGGTGACGCAGAGGGCGGCGGCGTCCGCCTTGCAGGTGACGCTCGCCGGCGCCTGCTCGCACACCTCGCACATCCACACCCGCTCGTGCCTGGACGCCAGCTTGTTCGCCCCGTGCACCTTCACGTCGCACCCGATGCACAGGAACGCCGAGTCCGCCCGGCAGAACAGCAGCGCGGCCGCCGATTTGCACGAGTCGCACGGCTTCGCCGCCACGCCCACGCCCCATCCCCCGCCGAACCCCTTCGCAGCCGCCGCTGTCGCCCCCGATTCCTCGTCGCTCGTCATCTCAAGTATCGACACACCACAGGCCAGCACGGCAGAGGAGAGAGGGCTTTCGTCACGTAGGAGCTCGGAAGTCGGAAGGAAGGGAGACGAAGAGGACTTCCTCTCTCTGGGCTTCGGAGTTCCGAAAATGGGTGGCTCTTTGCTCGTCTCTCGCTACTTAGGACGACGGTCTATCTCTTCGGAGAGGGGGGCGATCTAGTGCCAGCGAGTCATACTCTGCCACTTGGGACCTCCGTAGCCACTTAAAATCTTTAATATAATTAAACGCGATATGGTCATGTGGGGGGGCGAAGCTGTCAGTTGTCTGTGCCGACACGGGCCCACTTGTGACACAGTGCCTCTTTGGCCTCTCGGAGAAGGCGTAGCCTCCCACTCGGGCCCACCCACCCACACATCACACATTCACACTCACACTACCGAGAAAATGGTCCGGTCGAGCAAGTCCAGTTGACTGGACCGTAATTTTTTTGTTTAACAGGTTCGCACCTGATCCGAGTACACCTAACCGGTTCCATCACGGACTCGAACAGGTCGAAATGGTCGGATATGAACGCCGGAATCCCGAATCTGAGCCCCCGTGTCTGGCCAAACTCGGCTAAGAGACGGCGCGCGTAGCATCCATCTGGACCAATCGGGAAGAGAACCGGTTTGCCGAATTTGGACCTGGTTCGAATGGGGTTCCTCTGCTGCTCGGATCCCCCCCTATCCGGAGACTGGATAGCCTAAAGAGAAGGAAACAAGCCGAGCCGAAGCATCGTTTTCTCAAATAAGTAGCGGGCCGCCTACGCCACTGTCGCACGTGGCACCGTCAATCGCAGCCGTTGATCCTCCCATTACGTAGCCCATTCACAAGTCCCCCATTTGTTTTTTAATAAAAAAAATTGGTTTCGTGAAAAGGAAAGGCGGAGCCTCCCAGCACGAAGAAAAAGATCGCGTGGGCCCCACTATTTAAAGCCGATGGATTCAGCGAAACAGACGGTTCGGATCCGTCCGAACGGAGACGGAGACCACACCGTGGATCTGGAGCCACTCAACTCAAGACTGTTCAGCCGTTGGGCCCCATAACGCCGAGTGGATGCCTCTACTTGAGGGCCCGCCCGTGTATTATTAGACTTTGAAGAGATTTATATATTTATGTACGTGCGTAGAACCATATACGAAACACACATAACTAATCAGTAATGGCATTACCGGATTTTTGGTTTAAATCTCCCACTATTTGGGGAGATTGCTTCTCCGTCTTTCACACTTAGGGTGGTCCTGGCTCAGTCTATGAGGCCCCATGCACCTCTTAATACTAAACCAAATTTTAATACATTCTTTTTGCTTTAAATACCGACCCTTCAGTTCTTCGAAGTCTTAATGAATCGAAATAACCGCTGGACCTTGCCAAAGAGACATTTTGGAATAGACTCCAGGCCCAATTTTACATTGGATAAGAGCGATTGTTTATATGTGGGCCTCCACCTATTTATCTACGTGTTAGAGCCCAAAAATTGGCATATGGGCTTTTTGCCTTTCAGTAGATTTCAATATTAATTCATAAATGAAAATGGAAGGATTCTATTTATTTATTTATTTATTTTTAATCCAGGGATTTTAGTTGGCATAAGGCGATCAAGAGGTTAGTATATCTCCTTCATAAAAGCTCAGAGATTTACAATCTAGTGCAATTCGTGAACTTTGCCCATGTATTATACATAGTAGATATCGCAGCCTCTCACCTCAATTTCTACAAGAAAATAAGGGAAGCAGCTCCAAGCCTCCAATCTGCTTCCGGGTGGAGATGAGGAGGTAAGATGAAGAACGCATCTCCATTTTCTTCTCCAGAAACTTTGGCTTCTCTCTGTATTTACACATATTTGCGGTTCGAATGGAAGAATATATATCACAGTTCGTGGAGAATGTTGAGAGCGTTCTTTTTGTCGCTTACTAGGGTCAGGACGGTGGCCGCGATGTGTTTCGGAGTGAGCCCTGCAGCTTCCACCTGATCACTCGGGGCGCCATGGTCGATATACCTGTCTGGAAGCGTCATCGCTCTCCACTGCACATATATATATTACATCGTCTTTATACATATGTTATATAAAAATCGTAACGAAGCTGGCGTAAATGGTGGAAATTTGATTTAATTACCTTGAGATTTCCGTCGAGGAGGCCATTCAAGGCGAGGAAGTGAGAGACGTGAGCACCAAATCCTCCGAGGGAGCCTTCTTCCACTGTGATGAGCACTTCGTGCTCCTTCGCTAGTCTTCTCAGAAGCTCAGTATCGAGAGGCTTGCAGAAACGGGCATCGGCTATGGTTGCAGAAACACCCACTTCTTCAAGAATTTTCCCCGCAATCAAGCAGTTCTGGACGATCGACCCGAAACCCAAAATGGCCACGCGGCTTCCCTCCTTCAGCACCCTTCCTTTCCCAATCTGCAATTTCGTCGATTACGGGTCAATTAATTATCAGAAGTTTTAGGGCGCGCGGTCCGTAAATGAGCAGACATTAATGAAGTACCTCCAAGGGGGTGCCTTTGTTGTTGAGAGGAAGAGGGGAGCCGATACCGTTGCCCCTGGGGTACCTGAAGCAACTGGGTCTGTCGTCAATGGCCGCAGCCGTGGCAACCATGTTCATGAGTTCAGCTTCGTCCGCGGCCGCCATGACCACCATGTTTGGCAAGCACGCCATAAATGTCGTGTCGAAAGCGCCGCAGTGAGTGGGTCCGTCTGCTCCGACTAATCCAGCTCTGTCCATCGCAAATCTCACCGGCAGTTTCTGTAGATCGACATCGTGAACCACCTGCAACAACAGTCCCATCGATCAGTACTAATCCGGATTTATATATTTGTCTCAAACAGGGTTCGATGGGATCTCGACGAAATCGATCGATGAAAGGTTAGATCTTACCTGATCGTATCCTCTTTGCAGGAAAGAAGAATAGATGGCGACGAAAGGCTTGAGACCCTCGGTGGCGAGGCCTGCGGCGAACGTAACCGCGTGTTGCTCTGCAATCCCGACATCGAAGCATCGATGTGGGAATTGTTTCTGGAACAAATTGAGGCCGGTTCCTCCACCCATGGCCGCGTGGATTGCCACAATCCGGTCGTCCACCTCTGCTTCCGCGATCAGGGACTCCGCAAAATACTGGGTGTAGGACTTCGTGGGCGTCTTCTGCTTCATCTGTTTCCCCGATCTGGGATCGAACTTCACAACGCCTATTATTAATCCCAGACGAGACGAAAAATTTCTGAGTTTCCCAAAAACAGAGGTGACTGTGACAGTATTAATTGGGAGTGAAGGCCAAAAGTGTTCGATCAAATTCCTCACCGTGCATTTTATCGGCTGCGATCTCCGCGGGGGGATAGCCCTTCCCCTTCTCCGTGACGATGTGGACGAGAACAGGGCCGGGAGCGGGCATGGCCTTCACCTGTTCGAATATATACACGAGGTCTTCCACGCTGTGCCCATCTACGGGTCCGATGTAGTAGAGGCCAAGCTCTTCGAACAGAGTAGCTCCCGGGGAAGCCACCAGTCCCCTCGCGTACTCGTCCACTTTCGCCGCAATCTCGTACGTTTTCCCCCCGATTTGCTTCACAATCCCCTGCGCGTTATTTCGAGCGGAATCAGTCGAGCCCCGTTCAATTCCTAGTGTCATTGGAATCGATGAATATTGTTCGTGGAACTTAATTACTTTTGCTCCTTCTCGGAATCGACGGAGCTTTTTGCTGGACTGGAGCTTGGTGAGGCACCTGCTGAGAGCTCCGACGGGGGGAGCGGGCCCGTCGACGGTGGCCGTGGGAAGGGAGACTTGTCTATTGTCGTTGAGGACGATGATGAGGTTGGAATCCAAGTACCCGGCATTGTTCATGGCTTCGTACGCCTGCCCTGCACTCATGGCGCCGTCTCCGATCACCGCGATGACATTGTTGGCCTTCCCCGACAAGTCCCTCCCGACCGCCATTCCTTCATTAATAGAGCAGCCAGAGAACGTCAATTCAATTCAATTCAATAAGAATTTTGAAGCAGCACCTACGAGAAGCAAATGGTTCTTTCTTACCGAGTGCGGCGGAGATGCTGGTGGAACTGTGGCCGGCGCCAAAGGCATCATGGGGACTCTCGTCTCTCTTGGGAAATCCTGCAAGTCCTGATGTTTGCCTGATCGTGTGCATCCTCGACCTCCTTCCCGTCAAGATCTTGTGCGCGTACGCCTGTTCATTAGCGGTACCGTAAGGTCCATAAATTCCATTGAAGCTCTGGATACTGAAGTTTGAGAAGAAAATGAATTATCTTGAAAATTATTACTTCCAATTAATATTTCAAAGATTCTTCTGAGTTGTTTAGAGAAATAGAAAGCATTCATGTAAGGCAATTAGTGCTTCAAAAAATTTCCATTATTTTTTTATTTTTTTATTTTTTTTTGTGCATTAGAATATTCTTGAGTTTTTCATTATAGATAATATTACTATAATTCATACCGATGTTTTAAAAACCGAACTGAACCAGCTGGTCCGACCCGGTTGAACCAGAATCAGAGGCCAGTCAGTTCACTATAACCAGCATTATTTTAGCTTTTTTCCTTATAAAAATATTAAATATATGTAAATTATGTGGTGTATAATATTCAATGGTCCAATTCGGTCTAATCGGGTTCAACAAAAAACCAAACATTATAATTACTCTTCTATTTATTCTATTATAATTATTTATATCATCCGAAAATTAAATAAATAGATAAATAATATATAGAAGAATGCTACAAAACAAGGTTCCTGGTCATATATCCTGGTCATATATGGTAAAAACGGTTCAACCGGGTGTACTCAAGCCTGCCGCATCAGTCATCACCTTCCTACCCTAGCCTGAATGTTGATAATATGACATATAGGACAATTTTTTCAGCTTGTTCTTCCATCTACATTTATACACACCTTAATTATATTCGGTATTACTACTTATTCAGGTCACATAACGAGAGGAGAAAAAGTAAAGTACCTAGGAGGAGAAAGAGGAATTCACCTGATGCCCCACATCCCAAATGATCCTATCTTCGGGAGTGTTGAAGACGTAGTGAAGAGCAACGGAGAGATCTGCAACGCCAAGGCTTGAGCTCAGGTGCCCTCCTGTTTTGGACACAGTGTACACTATCTCTGAACGGAGTTCATCCGCCAGCATCTCAAGCTCCTGGAAACAATACATATATATATATGTATAGGAAGAAACATTAATGAGGTTTAGAGACCCAGAAGGCTATCTCTGCAACGATATTGTGCTACTGTTTAATTAATTACTTTGGGGGAGAGCTTCTTCATGTGAACAGGGTAGTTCACCGTGTCCAGAATGGGGGTTGAGGGCTTATCTCCCGAGAAATCCAGAGACGATCTTCGTATGATCCCTGCTTCTTCTTCGGTCTGCATTGGGAGATTAATGGTGTCCTGTCGTCCATCTTGATTCCCTGTTGCCGCGGCTATCAAAAGCTGGGTATATATATACAACACCGAGAAAAAACAGAAGGAGAAACGACTTCTCCTGATCAGAGTCGTTCTCGCGGCAGGGGAGTTTGGCACCAAATTAATTAATTAGGTCAATATATAGAAATCTTAAAATTATAAGAGCATTAGTGAACTAACCTGACGCCTGTTGCTTCGGAACGGGGACGCGGACGTCGGTGCAACCTTGTATCCCCAAGCAGGAGCTGAATCGTTTGCGGTGAAGCTAGTACCGCTCATCACGACCCGACAAGCAGCCATTTCTGGTTTTTGGGACTGCGAAAGAAGAAGAAGAAGAAGAAGAAGAAGAAGAAGAAGAAGAAGAAGAAGAAAGAAAGAAAAATGAGAGGAATTAAGAGGCAGCAGAGAATGTGATGAATTTGCTCAACGACGAGGGCCATTTAAAGAGAAATGTCGGGTGAGGCAGCGACAGGGGACAGCTCTCTGCTGTTTCATGTTCGCAGTTCACACGGCTCTCGCAATTTCCGTGGAACCTCTCTCTCATCTCTCGCTTCTGTCACTTTCCTCTCCCCGAAATACGTTCATACAGAGATGGGTGTCTTTCACCTCACCTCACATGTGATATAATCTGAAAAAAGCTGTGTACGTAATGGATCTACCTTTTACTGGAGTGGTTCTATATAGTATAGACAACCAAAAAGTTATTGGCGACTCTGTTTTAAGCATTTTGGAGACTTAGAAAGCTCCTCTTTGGATGAAAGAACCATTTTGTTTTGTAAAAGGTAACACCCAATAAACCCACATAAGACCTCTCTTTTTAGATTTTACTAGTCTATTTTTCAAAGAGTTCAAAAAGGGTCTCTATCAAATAGTGGTGCCTAAATAAATCGACGTAAATACACCCACCCAAGTTTGGATGGAGTAGTCTAAAAAGTGATCATATTATTCCTTCTAATTAAAACCTGCATTCAATGAAAATTGTGTCCATAATAAATAGTAGGAATAAAAGAGAATAATGAGAAGAGCAGAGTCAGAGTAGGAATTTTAAATTTATTTTCTTTTATTATTATTATTTTTTATTTTTTTTTTTTTTTAAAAAAAAAAAAAAAAAAAAAAAAAAAAAAAAGAAAAAAAAGAAAAGAAAAAGAATGAAAAAGGATGGCCGGTACGTTCCCATTTCGGATCTTCCCATCCAGAAAAGCTAAAAAGACTCCCCAACAAATCCTAATATAATTTCCTAACTCACATGTCACATGTACAAGGAACAAACAGTTTACATCGAGGTCTCTTGCCCAACAAAACTACTTACGGAATGAGAAACACGAGCCACGGGTTTAGAAAGAAAATTCTGATTAAGCATTAATGACCATTTGAAAATTGGGTAGAGACGTAGAGTTTGAAGAATTTTTTGTTTTAATTAATTCTCTCCGATTGCTGTCCTTTTTAATGACCACGGGTGGGTCGAAATCTTTCAAATGGTAGATTGTGATGAGAATGGGGTACACGGATCTGGGGGACGGAATTCGTTTCAAACGAGTTGCATGCATGCACTGCTCTTGTCTCCTCACTCGTCACTTCAATGGCGTTTTGCACGTTGATGAATGGAGAAAATTCAGGCTTCAGCTATGGGGCCTGGCTAACCAAGGGGTACGATACGTTTAAAGCTGTATTGAATCTGCCGGGATATTATTATTATTATTATTATTATTATTATTATTTCTTTGTCTTTTTTTGGTTGTTCGGGGGAATTGCAGATTATGTATTTTGGCTTCTTGTTTAGGGTAGGGAAAAAGCGAAAAGTGAACCCTTTGAAGACAGAAACATCATTTATTTTTGACTCTTTTTTGATAAAAGAAGAAATCGTCGTTAGAAAAACCCACTGTTTAGCTTACCAGAAAGAATGGAGCACGATGGGACAGAACAAGGTGGAATCAGCAGGATTCTCTTTTTTTCTTTTCTTTTGATGACCCAAATGAGGAAACACATGATTCAGGTCCGGATGTCTAACACTTGATAATTCAAGAATGATTAATATATATGAGCAGGACAAAACAGCTAACATGTAAAAGATGAATACAAAGATGTCGACTCAAAAGTTCTTATAAGCAGGAAGAAGAAAAAATCAAAACTCCCACCACAGTGCTGTATACTGCCCAAAGAAAACAGGATCCTGAAGAAGGGGCACCACAAAATGTGTATAGGAAAAGATTTTAAACGAAAGAGGTACAACGAAAGAGGTACACTAGTAGTATTGTCAGGAAAATAAAAAAGTTCCAAATGAATCACCATCCAACCTTACAAATTCCTTTTAGCAATCTCAACCTGCAAATATCTAACATTCATCACTGTGTTGGCCGTACTGGTACAATAAATTTGCCTCTCCACAAAATTCAGCCTCCTCCAGCTTTAAGAGTGTTACTTAACCTGCACAAAATAAGATTCTGATATAAGCCTTACAGCATACTTCCCTGCTTGAGCTGTTCTAGGGTTGTGAAATATTGTGTTTTCTTCATCTACTTTTTTAGTTGAGTGTTCAGCCAAAACTCCAACTTGTGAACCAAGACTCGGACAACAACTTTTAACTCTCACATCAAGTTGTCATTCTAATAGGTAAAAAAAACAAAAAAAAACAAAAAAAAACTAAGCAAACAAAAGTTCATAGTGGTTAGTTCTGTTTACCAGTCCAAGCCTTCAAATATCCCTTCACCCTTTATGGCGGAAGTTTTGTAGATAGCCCACTGTCGATTTTTTATCTTGTGCAGTTCTAATGCTTCTGTTATTGTGGCATCATCAAGCGCACCCGGTAGATCCTGTCGCAAAAAAGGATACAGGTAAGTTACTCTTATCTCAATAGACAAGTTATTTTATTCCTAACAGTTTCTGTTAAAGGATGATAAATGGGAACCATAAATAACTTCCTTTGATAGAGTTGCTAAAAAATGGCTGTTGTCAACATAATTGAAATCATTACGATGTCCCAGAATAGCTGACCATGTGTGTGCACATGCAGGTGCAAGTATGTGCAAGTATGCATAACTGCACCCGTGCACATGGACGAAAGACTAGTGAACATATTCTCAACCCAATTTAACTGCGTAAACCATCAGTATGCTATCGATTGAAAGGTAGTTGTGGTTTAAAAAGACTATTGACTAACTATGAACCAGAAAGGACTCCAATTCCAGTTCAGGATAAACCAGCTACAGTTATCAGGGGAAAATTTTGACCTGATAGGAGTGGATAGGGAGTCATCAAATGAGATAGCAAAAGAGACGAGGGTTTTATAGGTATTTCAAAGTATGTTGGGACAGATGGAAGATAACAGTGAATTCCCAAGTAATCCTGCTGAGTAACCAAAAACCAAAAGCAATAAGATTTTACAAACTTCTAAACTCCAGGTAACCAGATGTGGTCAAAATCCAGGTCCTGTGTAACCACATATGGTTCATCCTGGATCTATGACGTCAGTAATGACCCATTTTAAGCATAGGAAGAATAAATACCATAAATTAGGATCAATATGCACATTCACACATATATACATAACCTTTTCCCAGGAACAAAAGAAAAGGAAAAAGGAAAAAGTCACCTGCTTGTTTGCATAGACAAGAACAACTGCTCCCTTTAGCTCTTCCTCCTAAAAAGAAAAAGAACATCTCAGTCAGAAACATGATTAGCAAGGGCATGCAACAATTCAGGTAGGGGGTAATATCACAAAAAAAAAAATTGCTTGGAGAAGTTTTTTTATTGAAAATGATGATCTCAATCTATGTAAAACATAGACAAAGTACTATGGAAGGGCAAGTATGACATAGTGAATAAAGATTAAAATAAATGGCCATAAAAGGCCTCAAAAAGAATTTGCAACCAAAGTTTGAACATCTGTATACTCTTGGTGTATCATGTTGCACACCCCTCTGGGCACAAATAGGATAGAAAACACATGGTTAACGAGGGAGCCACTTGTCAATATCTCATTACAAGCACCAACACACCCTTTGATCTGTTTTACTTCATGAGTTTATGTTACTTGCTCATTATGTAGTACTCCTAATACAGAATCTTCTTATGAATACTCTCTCTTCATTCCTTTCTCAAGAAGGCTCAAAGTTTTTGAACTCTCTCTACTATCATAAAATAAAACAAAATTCCAAGTTCATTATCACCAATAAAAATTTCTAAGAATGATCAGTCGATGAAAATAAAGGAAAAATTCCATACCTCCAAGATGGCATGAAATTCTTCCTTCGCTATAACAAGTCTATCTGTATCACTCGAGTCAACAACGTATATGATAGCCTGTGTATTTGGAAAATAACATCTCCAATATGGCCTGCAGAAAAATGAATGACCAAACATAAAGAAAACTGCAGCATAAATGTAAGCATCTGCTGTAAATCAGAAACCTTCCAAGAAGGAGGATTATAATGACAACAACATATGTGACTTGGGCCTTTGGCTCAATGCTGACATAGGGACTACCTAGTATAAGGTATTGGGTTCTAGTCTCAATATTTTTTGTGAGAAAAAGTTCTACTCATGTTTGTAGGAAAACGATAGAAAAAATTATTTCATCAAACGACTCAGAAAAATAAAAAAATCAACAAATAATAATGAGACTACTCTACTAGTTGAAACTTTGTACATGATCATTCAATTACATCACCTTTCACAGCTACAGCATTTTACATCTGTATCCTACTAAACACTTCTGAGCCACCTTTTATCAGCATTTGAAGACAATACCACAAGGGATATGCAAACACTATATTTTTCAATCATTTCAATAAAAAATAAAAAGGAAATTACTGAAGTGTTAGCTCCAAGGATCCACAAATGTTGTTGGCTGGACATTAAGATGAACCACTTCAGCACCATAAAGAATAAAGACTAGAAACCTTGAGATATTATGTTTACTAAACGGAAATTAGAGCATGTTCTGCATGTTGATGTCATGCAGTAGAATGTCCCCTTAGTGATCGAATGAAAGCTCCAAATATTTATAAAAGGAAACAGAGAGATTCAGACCAATGAGAGGTTAACCCCAAGTGCCTGAAACTATTTGATAACCAACATTTATCGTATTAGCTTAAAGAACCTACGTCCAGTAAAATTTGCAGCTAAAGTTCTTACTTGCACTATTTCCGATCATTCAACTACGGAACTATGGTACCAAATATCCAGTCAACTATAAGCCTCCTCCCCATTAATCTTTCCTAAGTATGTCGAATGGTAACATAAAACCATGCACAAGATAGGCACACTGTAGATCCTTTTTCCAGGTGAAATAACAGAAAATGTCTCTTTAATGTAATCTATACAAAAAAGAGTAAAATGAAAGTTCAACAAGAAGTACCTGATGCTTGTCTGACCCCCTGTTCCATTATTAAACAAAAGTAAGTCAGACCAGAGAATACACTCCAATTGATCAATTAGCAGAAACAACCAAATAAGAATGACAGCAAGCACAAAGAAAAAACTCAGAAATGATTTAAATGGCTACATATAAGATCAATACGTTAATTTGTATCCTTGGAGTTCTCATTTTGTTTGAAATAGTTATGCTTCCCGATTATTAGCATTTTTAGTTAAAAAAAAATTCAAATGCAGTTCCAAAAACATTTGTGCTAGAATTGCAGAAAAAAACAAAAGTATGACTAAAACCAGGTATCACCATTTAACATCTATTAGCCAGACCATGCCCAAAAGACAACCACCAAGAAGAATTGAATAAAAATCCTTTCTCATGGCTGACCCTGTTCAAAGAGAACGCTACATAAATTCATCGAAGTCCAGGTTGGATAAGTGAAGTACCGAGAACTGAGATCAGGTCTATTGGTGTTTTTCATGAATGGTTCTAGTAATGACAAGCAAACTCAAACTTTTTTCTCTTTTCTTTCTTTTTCTTCTTTTTTTTTAGGTGGCGGGCAACAGGGGTGAACTTCAACTCGTTTTTATTAGGTAACAATAACTAAGAATAAGAAACCACCAATTAAAACTAGCCTTGTTTATTCTCCAACTTGTATATCCGGCACAATGCAATAAATGGAATCGGAAACCAAATAAAAGTTCGATCTCAGAACGGCAAAACAGCCGCACAGGAACCTACCCAGATCCCAGACTTGAAACTTTATATTATTGTACTGCACCGTCTCGACGTTAAAACCGATGGCTGTAACCACAAATAACAAAATTAGAACACCCCAAAAAGAAAAGAACGCAATTGTGCATGCCATCATTTGAAAAAATCTAGCCACTAGAACATTACAAACAGATTGAGAAACACAATTACCGACTTGGAATTGTAGAAACTACTTCACCCATCTGCATCCGATCTGAAAGAAAGAAAAAAGAAAGAACGAGTTAAGCCCCTATTCAGGAACGATTTGAAAATATAACAGAAACAAAGAGATCAGGACACAAAGTGGGATACAGAGAATTGTCGTTTTCCCGGCATTGTCGAGACCGAGGACGAGGATCCGCGCTTCCTTGTTACCGAAGAGGGAAGAGAACAATTTGGTGAAGACGAGACCCATTGGTCAGAGAGTGAAGCAGAGCATCAACGCCAACGGCAGAAGATCCGCGTCCCCTTTAAGAATCCAGAGATCTGCGGAGCCTCCCTAGCTCTGCTCTCTGAGAAGGAGAGCCTTTCGAGATTGCAAATTGATGGAGAACAGGAACATGCGAAATTTTGCTCTACTAAATGAAAACAAAGAGAAGAATGGCTTGATTTGGAAGTCAGGGAGGAGAGGGCTTCTTCCAGTTTCCTCGAACGAGATGAGGAAAGCAACAAAACACCGATGTTCCGAGATTGCAAATGCAGCCCACGAGCATTACTCCCTAATCCACCATTTCGGTCGCTGATTTACTACAATCCATCGGCCCAGTAGAACACAGAAACTAGGACCACTCCCATCTTCCAAACGAGATATTTCAATATAATTTTTAATTTTGTTATCTTTAATTTATTATCTGACGCTCTGTTTAATAATTTTTAATTTAGTATTAATTAGGGGGGCTAAGCCGCTTAGGTTAACCCTTAATTCATACTCTTCATATTATCTTTCAAATATACAACATTTCATTAGAAATGAGAATATCCTGGGTCTAGAGCCCAGTGTTTGTAGCAATTAATGTTCAGCCCGTTGCATCTCGTTGTTGCTGTATGGCCGTGCTACAGAAGAACTGCGGATTGGAAGGTATTTTGCATATTTTAAATAATTAAAAATGCTTCTACATATATCAGTATCTCTAAGTTAATTTGTTACATGACAGCTTAAACCTACCCAAGATGTAATCGGTGACTGCAATAGTTTCCCGGTAAGTAGCCACCAAATCCATGTGCAAGGGTGAGAGAAGAGGACATGCGTGCATGGGTGTCTTGAAGATCCTATCGACAGACGATGGGTTTGGGAATTGGGATGGTAAATAAATTCAAGTGTAACTATTAATTAAGTCATTCGACTTTAATACCTTTCTTTCTTTCAGTGTAAAATTAAATCTACAAAATCATTTTATCAAATACATAGTAGTGACGTAGTGTGAGTATTTTTTTATTTTTTTTTTCGCTTTCATGGCGGAATGTTTTACTCGGTTAGGACTGAGGCGAAAGGTGGGAGGCATTCGTTCACGAGTCACCGAGAGAGGTCCGTTTTCCTTTTCACATAATTGAGATGTGATTCTGCTTCGTTCTTCAACAAATCAATGAGAAGTACTCTTTTGTGTATCAGAAAAGAAAAAATGACGCCTAAAAGATAAGAATCGGGCTAGCAAGTATAAACGGCATTTCCTTCTATTTTGCTGGTTGGAGCAAGCTCCAGATACGTCCTGGCCCTGAGGCCTGAGTGTCGCTGGATCTGAGGCCTGTGGTAGAGTCACTAGGGGTCAATACATTGACGGCAAGTATTGAAAGTATATATGTATATACAAACTTCTCTGTTGTGGCTTCTTGAAATTGAGAACTGACAGAAAATAAATTTTAGAATCTCTCATATCACCAACGGTACGCACCAACAAGTTTGGTAATCCCATAATAATTTATTACTACCATTTATCATCTTCTGCAAAACTGGCACAAAATCTCCAATGATGCATAATGTAACTCCTGAAACATATTACACTACAGGATCACTGGATACAATGGTTACCAGTTACACCATTTCAACAAAGTACACCCATTGACACAATATCCATGCCCAATTCCAATAAATTCCTCAGCAAAGGCTGCTAATTTGTAAATTCCTCAACAGTCTCTCTTACCACAGTCATACTCACGTAAGCATCACAATTCCCCAAATGTCGAAGTTAATTATAGCACCGGTACACCTCGGAAGCATTTATTGAAACAAACAACACAACTTGATTCCTTTTTAACAAAATTTAATGTGTTTCTCTACATCCATCTATAGTTTGAGGAACACAAATTCATCTACAGCAGGGACTTCTCCAATCTTCTTGAGGCTATCCTTATTTGGTTCTTCGTCGACTCCAATTGCCATAATAGCCTGCTTCCTAGGTGCTGTCCTCCCCACACTCATGAAATTGACATTCACGTTCTGTTCTGCTAGAATATTTCCAACTCTACCAATCATGCCAGGTTGGTCAGTTTGCTTGCAGAGTATTAAATTGCCCTCAAGGCTCACGTCCACGCTGAACGACCCTACTCGAGTCAGGTGAGGCATCCCATCCTTAACCCTGCCTTCTACTCTTATCTCACCAGACTCTGATAACGCACTGGCGAACTTGGATTTCACATTTGCAATTTGTACCTGAACAGACTCAAGTGGGAATTCAGGAGACCCATCGATCACAACACGCTCCTCAGCAATTCGTAGACCTCTTTGCTTTGCAACAAAATCAGCATTGACCAGATTGACAAAGGAACTGGAAATGGGCTCAATGATGCCCTTAGTGATCATCGCTCTAAGGAGTCTTGTGTCCAGGTCATCTTGGTTCCTGGATGACATATAGACCACCTTGACCCCCTTGATACCGCTTCCTCCAGCAACCAGTTGAACTGCTAGGCGACCGAGCTTCTCAGCCAGGAGAACGTAAGGAGCCAACTCTGACAGAACCTACTCAATACAACAACTCATTTACAAACATAGGTCAAGGAAAGTGGAATATGAAAGATAAATTGTTAGGACTTTTTACCTCAGCAGGAACCATAGGGGCATTTACAGCGGTTGCAGCAAGTTCACCTTTGAGTGCACCCAGGACAGCTTCTGCTATCTCAATAGCTACACCTTCCTAAAATATGAGAAATTGTTCAAAGTTAGGGATAGCAGAAGCAAACAACTGCAAGAAGATGAAGAGGATAATACATACTTGTGCTTCAGCAGTGCTTGCTCCTAGGTGAGGTGTACATGTAACATTTTCGTGTTGCACTAGTCTGCTGTCTTTTGGAGGAGGTTCTTCCGTGAAAACATCAAGTGCAGCCTGTTCCACAAACAGAAAATAATGTTAGTAATCAAACAAACTCTGCCTAAATCATTGTTGAAAGTGAAGAATTCATGTAAAACAAAAAAATCATTATACGATCTCAAAGATTTTAAATATAAAATATAATGTCAGATTAGAAAATGATCCAGTAGAACTAGAATTCTTCTTTTGGATGTTCCCTGGGAAGATCTCACAAAATATTACAAGTATCAGTGGGGATGAATTTGGATTCATAAAATAATCAACCAAGATACTGTCCGAACTCAAATAACATGATTAGGTAAAACATTATAGAGTGTACCTGGGCAACAGTTCCATTGTCTAGTGCTCGAACCAGAGCCTCTTCATCTATAACTCCACCGCGTGCAACATTAATGATTCGTACCCCCTTCTTCATCTTTGCAAAAGCTTCATCATTGAAAACTTTTGAAGTGGAAGGTGTGAGTGGCATATGGAGGGAAATGAAGTCGGCAGTTTTAATTGCCTCATCAAAAGATACTAACTCAGCACCAAGGGCACGAGCCCTATCGGCAGGGGCATACGGGTCATGGGCAATGATATGCATTCCTAAGCCCTTAGCACGTCTTGCAACTTCAGATCCAACTTTCCCAAATCCCATTACCGCCAGTGTTTTTCCAACCAACGAAACACCAACATACTTATTCCGTTGCCACTTACCTGCAAAGAATAGTCATGTTATACAATGCTGAAAGGAACTAACAACCCCTCTGTCTAACAAGAAATTTACAAACTACGAACATTTTATTTTTAAGCATCATAGGTTTTTGTCCACCAGGTAAAGAACAATTTATTGCTTTCATGCTTCAGGATACCCTATATTACAAGCAAAAAACATGTCCAATCACTTCAGACAGCATACGCCATAACTAGTTAGTACAGAGAAAAAAACTGAAACTAAAAATGGTCGGAAGGAAGTTCATTATCTAAAAAAGATGAAAAACATTGATGAATAAAGTTGTGTATAGCCAGACTTTGACATGACAATCAAAGAAATAATAGACCATCTACTCCTTAATTATATGTCCATATCGAGGGACAAAGCGTTTAGCTTTAGAAGAAAAAAATTGCATCAACCAACATCGTCAAGCCAAATTTCAACAAATGGTCCTTTAGGAATTCAGCTAGTAAATTAAACACTTCTCTGTAAAGAGTAAATATAGCTTTCTCAAACAAAAACAGAGGAGCCGCTGAGGCACTGCTTGATTCTCTTCCAAATTAACCAAGACCGTATAACATTCCCAGTCTTGGGTCATCATCCAGCAGAGCCTCAGATCAAAATGTCCTAACATTGGTTAAAAAGGGAAAAGAAACTCTTATCTGTAAAAGAAAAGTTTAAAAGAGAAGAAAAAACAGAGTATTTGCCAGGAAAAAAGAATAACAAGCTAGAAAGAACAAAGCGTAAAAAAAACTGCAAAACAGAGGAAAGGAAGAATCAACAACTATAATTAATCTATATAAGCTGGCAAAACAATTTCAGGACCACGCATCAGATCAAATACTCCATAGATCACCAGAAAACCGCCAACCTGTGTCTAATAAGATTCACAAACTGTTATTGGAAACTCGCACGGGCCGATCCGATAAAAACAAACAAGAACATAAAAGCCTGCGATCCGAAATTAGAAGACATAAAACACTCACCAGCTTTCATGGACGCGTCAGATTGCGCAACATTGCGCGCCATGGAGGCCAAAAGAGCAATACCATGCTCGGCTGCAGCGACAGTATTTGCAGTTGGCGCATTGACGACGAGGCATCCAAACTCAGTAGCCGCGGGGAGGTCGACATTATCAATCCCAACACCAGCTCTACCGACCACTTTGAGTCTCCCCTGGGCGGCCTCGAACACCTCCCTAGTAACTTTGGTCCCGCTCCGGACAATCAGAGCGTCAACCTGCGAGATCTTAGAGCGAAGCTCCTCAGGCGAGAGGTTATAAGCGCACTCAACTTCGGCGAACCCCTTGAGGACCTCGAGACCAGCATCACTGAGCTTCTCAGCCACAAGTATCGTAGGCTTGGTTCCCTTGGCCTGTAGATCCGCGTCCTTGGAAACAGTGATTTCCGGAGAAACAGTAGCTTTAACGACCCTCGCAACAAACGGCGTCCGGGACGACGAGCTGGAGATCAGCTTAATAGAAGGAAACGAGGAATACGCCGCCGAAGATCTGAGAAAAACCAGCTTAGTAGTCGACGAGTTGATTGAAGAAGAAGGAGATGAAGAAGTGAGCGAAGGTGCGAAGAGAGAATTAGCAGACGCAGAGGCCATGGCTGTAACAGGGAGGAAGAAAGAGGCAGAGAGGCCAAAGAAAACGGAGTTCCTTCCGAAGTTGTTTCAGCGCGAGATTTTATGGGCGCGGTCGAACCGTCGAAGTCCGTCCGATTTTCCAGGAGGAGACGGAGGGATGAAAGGAAAAAGTGGAAACCCGTAAAAGCGTCGACATTCAACGCAGGCTTGACTCCATCTAACCCGTCCGTCCGACCACTTTCCGGGGATCTCCCTCGGCGTGGCCCACCCAAAACAGGGCCAGCCAATAACTCAGGAGCGTGCATTTCGAACCGCGATTTTTAGATGCCGCAACCGCGATTTACTTACTATTATTCAGATGTTTAGCTCCATAAATCGAGATTTGGTCCTGATTAAAATAATCAAGAAGAAAATGGACGTGTCATGGCCTTATGGGCCCTTCGGCCTTCGGGGTTGGTGAAAGTCGATGTCATTAACTCCAGATCCAAAACGTGTGTTAGCGTGTCGTGTCAACATCGGGTTTCCCGTTTCGTGTCGGCTTCGCTGCTCCACCTCAACTGGGCCCTGAAAGACTGAAACTGTCTTTATGTAAGGAAATACTCCAGCAGAGAAACCTTATGTTATGTAAGACACCCACCGGATAAACAGAATCCAGCCCATTTAGTTTGAGAAAAGTGGGCCTGGGCCTTGGACATACAAAAACAGGGTATTATTTTTTTTACGAACGGTAAAATGGTAAACCCGGTCCGGGCCTCTTTTTTTTTTTTTTTTTTTTTTTTTTTTTTTAATGCATTTGAAGTATTTGTCATATTTTTAATAGAAATTATTGCTGCCCATCAGTTTGACCTGAAGGCAGAAGCCAGGGTCTTTTTTCTTTACTTTTTTTACCACTTAAAAAGATTCTTTATTTTAATTAAAAAGGTCATTTTTACCTTAGGCCAGTTAAGAGTTTATAAATCCATAGAATAAGCTTAGATTTGTAGCGTGGTCTTCGCACAAGATTCTCCCATTGCTCGGGAATACATTTTCTTTCTGGTTGGTCTTCACAGCATCAGCTACAGATACTTCGAATATTTTGATGTAGCCTTCAAGAGGGGGGGCATCAGCTTCTTGCGTGGGGACCCAAAGTGAAAAATATATCTGCCCCTAAAAAGAAAAACCGAACCATTCTGCTTTCAAAGCCTGAGAAAGGAGCTTTTCCTCGGCTTCCCACGGCTTCCCAGATGGAATAGCTCTTTTTAGACAAAAAGCAGTAGAACAAAGGCTGTGTGGAGAGTGAAAGTTCCAGTTATGATTCGGAGGGTATAGCTGGGTAAAGTAAACCTAATCTCGCGCTGTTCATGCCCAAGTCAAAGCGCCCATTAATCAGTTCAACACCCTAATTAATAGCAAGGTGAGATTTGCTCATCTCTCATACGTCTTTGAAGAGGAGCTGGAATTTGGGAATTCGCTCGGGTGGCAGAGGACAAGTAACAATCAGTTTGCCTTTCATAGCACCTCTGAAGATTACCTGCAGAATAAACCAAGACATGAGGTACTGAAAGAAAAAGAAAGTGTTAAAACTATAAAACTCTGAATACACTATGGCGCCAAAATGTTGAGGGGGTAATGAATATAAATCCAACAAAGCATCATCGTTGATGGTTACTGAAGACGAATCCAACAAAGCATCATCGTTGATGGTTACTGAAGACGAATCCAACAAAGCATCATCGTTGATGGTTACTGAAGACGATGATTTGCAAAGACAGGTGTGGCACCAAATCTTAATTGCATTTGGTTTTACCGAGTTATTCACTTGAATCCACTTCGACAACCTTAATGCCAAAAAAAATTGTAATTCCACAGGTAAGCGGGGAGCTACCCAACTATGCTTGTAGAATTTACTTCAACAACTATAAGTCCAGAAAAATTATCCTAATTCCATGGGGAAGCCCCTGTGCTTCAAATTCCGATGAATCACATGAACTGATAGGATTCAAGAAAAAGAGCATGGAGGTGCTCCGGTGATCATCTGTGTATAACCAACTCTATCTTGAAGGAATTCAGTATTAGTAAGCAAACATAATCGGATTGATAAAGTAAGCAGCCATTGTAGAGACATACATCACATGTACAGCAGACAAGTTAGAAAACCAGTGCTAAAAACACTGGTAAAAATTAGAACTGATTTTTGGAATTAATTGGAAGAGATGTTTCAGCAGGTTTTTCTACTTGTTGGTGGGTGTTTATTGTTGAAGACCAAGAAATAAATCAAGAATATAAGAACCACCAAATTTCATTCTCTCATCTTATATCTAGACAAAAGATTAACAATTTCAAATTAAATAAGCAGTTGGGGCCATGGATAAGGAGATGGAAAGATAGGTACCATATTGGTTTGTGAATTAATCAAACGATGATAGCAACACACACTTAAAACACCAAACCACCAAACCTTCAAACAGCATGTCAGTACCAAATCTTTCCCCCACTTTTGGGTTTCAAACATGCAATTAATTATTGATTGTCTCGTCAAAGCCAATTAAAGGAACCCAAGCCAATTGAATAAAGCCAAGCCAAATCTAAACTTATGGGTCCTGCTTCATTTAACCTAGAAACACCACCTCTTGACTACCCTGAACCTATCCCAATGTTATCTGAATAAGATACTCAATCTTCATGCTGTCCACCAAACTTAATATACAATATCATTCAGTAACCTTGCAGGAGCTCCCCTTTTATCCAATGATAGTAATGATGGATATCCACGCTATTCTCAAATTTCCTGAAACATCTTCTATGTCGTGTACCAAAAGCTCATGGAGTCTATGTTGTACCAATCTGTTGTGCCAAAAAATCATATGATAGTAATGAAAACTACCACCACTTCCAAAAGTAAACAAATGATGGATATGAAGAAGAACGAAAAAAATCCTCAAAGCATAAAAATGATGTCAGACAAATCCTCAAAACAAAAGATGATCGCACATCCCCAAAATGTAAGAATGATCTCACATTCTCAAAGCGTAAGATTGATCTCAATCAAAACTCCTAAAAGCATAAAAAATCTCGCATAAAATTCTTTAAAGCATAACAATGATCTCACACAAATAATTACTCTATGCATAATATATCCTCAAAGTATAAGAATGAAAACAAGCAAGTGCTTTACTACCAGAAGCATGACTATTCAATTTTTGAGCTATTAATTTAACACATTCACCTCAACTACATCAATGAAATCTTGCTTTTGATGAAAGGCACCAATCCACTTTGTATGATCTGCAGTCCTGAATAACATGTAGAATACGGATGAGAGTTCAGTCTTCAGAAGCATACTTTCATAAAATGGGGATTGCACAAAACTGCAGGGGAGTTAGATAAATACTGAATATAGAAAACAACTTTCCTACATAGATGTCAAGCTTCAGGAGACCATATTAGTGAGCAAGAGAATGACACTGGGTAGGTCAAGACCAAGGGTATAACTAGTAAAAGCATCATTGAGTGCACTCAGAAAAGAAAAAGAAGCCACTTTCAAGAATTTTAAAAATTTGCCATATTTCAGAATTTCAGATCATACATTTGCCTTGACAGTCTGCTCTCCCTCCTCACGAATCACTAGTTGACAGCAAAACAATTTTGTGCTTTCCTTTTAAATGGCAGCCACTAAATCCACTACATAGTGCTTCTAATTACCATCTTAATTTTAATGGATCACCCATTCTATCAAACCCCCTCTTTAAAAGTCTGTCATAGTTATAAAGTCCTCCATCTCTTTTCCCTGAAGGCCAACTCCCAAATCCAACTCAGTTTGGTTAATATCTACACCATTTATTTGATTAGCATTTCCAATCTATAAAAAACTTATGTAATTTAAAATAGAAATGGACAATACTATATCAATAGCAGAATTTTCACATAGTCAAAAGGGAGCACAAAAAGAACCAATGACACAGGAAATTGAGCCAGGTTCTAAGAATTTGTCAAGAGATTTACCCCGAGTCCATTTTCATATGATGGGCATTGAAGAAAAATACTGTTGAAGGAATCAGACTGATGTCAAAGTACTTTATATATACACGAATTTCCTCGGAGTCTATATCAACTAAAGCTACGGTTGCAAACTTTGAAACTTCACTTGATGATTTCGCCAGCTGTTCAAAAAGGATATTTATAATGAGAAATTCCGAAACCATGGCAAAAGAAATATCAAAACTCCAGAGAATAGCTAAATTATCAGCTAAAACAACACGAGAAAAGGATACAAGCGTAACGCTTTAGGATAAAATGCACCCACTAGCCGAAAATTCCCATCTACAGTTAAACAACCGGAAATCACAGTAAAAAGAGCAAACGGAAATGCGCGAAATTCAAATTCCCAAAAATCCCAACTTACGTAGGAAAATTTGATGTAATGCAATTTAAAAGAATATGCAACATCATCAAACAAACAACCGTTTTGGCGTCAGTACGTAAATTGTTACTCCGGCACAAATTAACAACAACAACAACAACAACAACAAAAAGGAAAACTGAAAGATGTAAAATACGGAAAGGTAACATACGATATCGTCGAGTTGACGACAGGCAGCGTCTGTCTCCCTACCAAACCGAAGCACGAGGACCTTGTCAATTGTATCTCGTATGAGCGCATCCACATCCCGCTTCCTCGTCAGAGTGTTCAGGACCCAGCTCATCTCGTTCCTTGCGTCTTCCTTCTTTTCTAATCCCAATCTCTCCCTTCTCTATTCAAATAGCAGTCTTCCTAGCATTCCAGTTTCGCTCCCAAATTTCCCTGGCAAACACGAAGCCTCCTGAAAACGGCGTAACCCGTAGATCACTGCTAGTCGGCTCATCACGAAACTATAATGGGCTGATGAGACTATAGGTGGGCTTCTGCCGTGAAACCCATTTACGAACTTCTCTGGGAATAACATATGTATGTATTTGGAATACAATTATTTAAATGCCTTATTCCTTAATAAAAATGTTAATTTTAAAAAAAAAATTAATGAAAATTTACAATGTTTATAATAATAAAACATAAACATATAGATAAAATGTCGAGTTATTTTCAAATAGAACATTCTTAAACGTTGTGTTCAACTATTACAATATATTAAACATCGTATTTTTAAATAAACCAACATAAAATAAAAAAAAAAAAAAAAAAGCCCTAATGAAGCCAATATTTGGTAGGATTTACGTTATAAAAAAGGAAAGTGGGACCTACCCGAGACTTTCCCTAGTTCTCATTTATTTTTTTAGGTGTTTCCTTTTTCTTTCCAGTAAATTAGTAGTTTACCCAGTCCTTCTAAATCTCTCACGATCGATTAGGCTAATTAATTAAACTATTAAGTACTTAGAATTATCATTTGCATAATTTCTCTACTAGTAGTAGAATACTATTTAAACCTTCCACCATACCAAAATCACGAATTATCACAACTAGTGTTTTAAAAGCTGGACCACGAATTCGACCTGGTTGAGCCCCATATTGTATACCTTTCGCTTACAAAAGTCTTTCCTTAAGATCCAAGTGGGAAGCCCAAGTCTTTTCCCTTCCGTTTAAGTAATCGCCACCCACCTGCAGCCATTGGAGACTCCGGACTCTGCCCTTACGAATTCATGTACACTCGTAACACCTGATGTGGACTTTTACGGGAGATTTCGAGCCAAATCTTCGCCTGTCGCCGTCGATGGGAGAGATAGACGTGACGGTTCAACTTTGAAGTCACACACACTACTGGTCGAACATGAATACCCCTACGAAATGTGAGTCATTTTAGTTCCAGAAGACGCTAAACTTAGTAACGTCTGAGTCGCTTGGCTGGATTTTTGTAGCACAACGGACAAGGGTCACTGGGTATTTTATTCAGTACAGGAAAAAGTCTCATTAGATAGTAAAAAAGCGAAGATTCCTCAACCTCGCTGCATCGACAACCGTAATCCGTGCCCGGGAGTGGTTAAATTTCCAATCAAACAACAGGCTATCACGAAACAGTATCCCTTCTAGATGATCGATAAAAGTATACGATGCAGGTAACCAATTTGTGCTACTTCGTAGTATAAAATGCCGAGCCTAGTTCTTCCCTTTCCAGTATAGTACTTATCTATTGATCAAAGTTAATTCACACTGGTACTGCTGATTAATGGAGTTATCAGGTACGGTTGCTTTCTCTACAATCGGCCGACCCTACTATGGCTTCGACGTCTACTCCGTCGAGCTTCCGTCCGACAAGCTCGAAGGCGCCACCACGAAATGGGTGGAGCGCCGCCTCACCGACGGCCAAAACGTCAATTTTAATGGCCAGTTCGTCGACGAGGACCGAACGCTCGTTTACATCTCGGAGAGAACCGGCGGCGTGCCCCGGGTTTTCGTGAGCCGGCGTCATTGTTCCGAACCGGAGATGCTTCCGGCCATACCGGAGAGCTTTTTTCTCGATCGCCCCATTCTGAAGAACGACCGGCTGTACCTCATTTCGGCCCACGACCCGGTCGAGAAGCCGCCCCGGAGCTGGACCGCGGTCTACTCGGTCGGAGTACTCGGCGGGTCCGTCAAGAGGTTGACCCCGAAGGGGGTCGTGGACTACAGTCCTGCGCTGTCCCGATCCGGACAGCTCGTTGCCGTCGCTTCGTACGGGCTCCGACAGTGGCACGGGATGGACTATTTTGACCTCGCGACCGACGTCGTCGTCTTCCCCGAGTCCGACCCGGAGCGGCGGACGGTGATCGCCGAACGCGGCGGGTGGCCCACGTGGAGCGGGGACTCCACCGTTTTCTTCCACCGGAAGACGGACGACGGGTGGTGGAGTATTTTCCGGGTGGACTTGCCGAAGAATCTGGACGAGTTCGACGGACACTCGGAGGCGCGCCGGGTGACACCCCCCGGAGTGCACGCGTTCACCCCCGTTGCGTCGCACAATAACAAGTGGCTCGCGTTCTCGACTCGGCGGCCGGGAACCGAGTTCCGCCAAGTCGAGATCTTCGACCTCGAGACCGAATCGTTCATCCCCGTGACCTCGTCGATCAGCCCGGAGTTCCACCACTACAACCCGTTCTTCTCCCCCGAGTCAGGGTTCCTGGGCTATCACCGCTTCCGGGGCGATTCCTCCATTCCCCATCTCGACCCGATTCAGTCCCCCGTGGACGACCTCAGACTCGTCCGCGTCAACGGCGACTTCCCCGGTTTCTCCCCCGACGGCCGCTTCATAGCGTTCAACCCGGACTTCGACACCGGGTTCGAGCGCAACTCTGGGCTCCGCGTCATAAGAGCCGACGGCTCGAAGCGGTGGACGATCCTGAAAGACCGCATGGCGTTCACGGCGGTGTGGAGCCCCACGGAGGAAGGAGTGATCTACACCTCGCTGGGGATGATCTTCGAGCCCATAAGCTCCTCGGTGCAAGTAGCCCGCGTCAAATTCAACCTGGCGGACCTCGAGGACCACCGCGTGGAGGTTCCCTCGGAAGTGACAATCCTCACGAGGGTCGAGACCGGCAACAACGCATTCCCGTCGGTGTCCCCGGACGGGAAGTCGTTGGTGTTCCGCTCCGGCCGGTCCGGGCACAAGAATCTGTACATCATGGATTCCGTGGAGGGGGAGTTCAACGGGAAGATCCGACGGCTGACGGAGGGGCCCTGGATCGACACGATGCCGTGCTGGTCCCCGTGCGGGGAGTGGATCGGCTTCTCCTCGAACCGGCACAAACCGGAGGACCCGGAGGTTTTCAGCATCTACTTCGTCCGCCCCGACGGGACCGGACTGCGGCGGATTCCCCTGGCCGGACCGGAGGGGTCGGAGGAGGCGGACCGGGAGCGGAACAACCACGTCGTCTTCAACAAAGACACCACCTGGATGCTTTTCACGTCCAACATGGCGGGCCTGTCCGCGGAGCCCATCGCGGTGCCGCAGCAGTTCAATCCGTTCGGGGACATCTTCGTGTGCAAGGTCGACGGAACCGAGCTCCAGCGACTGACGTTTGCGGGGTACGAGAACGGGACGCCAGCGTGGGACCACCGGGGAGTGGCGGTGATGGGGCGGCCGCACCCGGAGCCGGCCGACGGGGACAAGCTCGAAGGGCAGTTTGAGGACGTTAAGTGGGTCCCCTTTCCCAAAGACGATTAGAACTTCCTAATAATTCCTACTCCAGACACTACTATTCACTTTTCGATACATGCACAATCCCTACTTAGTTATATCTACTCCCCCTACCGTCGTGATCTTCCATTTATCTGAAACGGTGAAGCTTCTGAGGTTTTAGTCTCTGCTCGAGAGAACATCGAAGTTCGAGAAATCTGGAAATAAGTTTGAGTATTTGACTCTCGACTGTTGAGAGTGATGCGTTTGATCGTTTTTCTGCTGTACCATTTACAGTACAAGAGGACAACATGTTACATTGTTTTTTAGCACAAAACTTGGCATTCTCCATATTACATTGTAACCGCATTCAGCTACCCTCATCTTACCTAGGACTTCCACTTTTTCAGACCAAAAACAACAAAGCACTGTGGAATCCGATAGTAGAAAAATATCAGAGAAGACTTGAAGGATGGAAAGGGCAACTCCTGTCTCAAGCAGGTCGAGCTACACTAATTAGAGCTACCCTTGCTGGGATTCCCAATTATTGGCTCTCTCTTATCCCGTGTCCAGCAAACGTGCCAAAGCGGCTGGAATCAATCCAGCGCAGATTTCTATGGTGTGGTACGGAACAAAAATTCAAATACCCATTAGTGAGATGGGAAAGGGTATGCAGGCCTAAAGAGCTCGGAGGCATGGGATTAAAAAGGATCAAACATATGAATGAAGCCATGTTATCTAAGTGGTGTTGGAGGTTTGCAACTGAGAAGGAAGCCTTGTGGAGGCAAGTAATCGAAAAAAAATACGGCAAGAACAGCCCTGATTGGTTGCCAAGAGATAGAGTAGTGACCTCACCAATTTGGAAAGTTGTGCTAAAATGCATGAACAAAGTGTTGCCCTATTTTAGATATCATGTAAGAGAAGGATGCAAGTGTTAAATTTTGGCAAGACGTGTGGATTGGAAAGGATCCTCCGGCTTCCTCATTTCCACACATATACCGACGGATGGATAAGAAAGACATCACAGTTGCTGAGTGTAAAACTGAAGCAAACGGATCATGGAACTTACGCGATAAGGAGATCCCTCAATGAGCATGAAATTCCTGAAATGTCTAGGCTCCTAAGCATGCTTGACTCGGTCTTCGTAAGTGGAGTAGGGACTGATGAGATTGTCGAGTCCGAGTGACTCGGGGAGTTCTGATTGCTTCATGCTACAACTTACTATCCCGAGAGAAGAAACCACCGACTGCCGCTTAGGGAGTTATGCGTGGAAATTCCCAGTGCCCCCCAAGATTAAGCATTTCATTTGGACTGCTTCCCTCTCCAAAATCTTAACATGTGATGAACTAGGAAGGAGAGGGCAGTTGGTAACAAACCCACTATGTAGGTTGTGCAACTTAGTTGATGAAAGTTGCAATCACCTCTTGATGCATTGCAAGTTCAGCCAAAAAGTCTGGAACAATATAAGAGGCAAATTTGGGATCCCAATGTGCATGCCAAACACTTTTGGCCAACTCGTTCAGCAGTGGTATTCGTGCCCCTTGCCAAAGTGTGGTCAAGTTTTGTGGAGAATAGCCATTGCTGCAATTATATGGCAGCTATGGTTAGAAAGGAACTCAAGGGTTTTCAACAATCGTGTAGCTCACTAGGGGGTCATTGAGAAGGTAATCCACAATACACTCTTGTGGGCAGGTGCCTCTCAAAAGTTACCTCCCTCCCCAGCTCGGTGATCCGTAAGCATTGAAAAAAAGATTATATACTTCAGCACTCACAAGAAACCTCAACTAGAAGAATGGAAACCTCCCCCAGCAGGACATGTAAAATTAAATTTTGATGGTTCTTCATTTGGGAATCCAGGGCAAGCAGGCATAGGAGGTGTTGTTAGAGATAGTGGGGGACATTGTATCTTTGTATACTCAGGACCAGCTGGTTGCTGCTCCTCTAATGAAACGGAGGCCCAAGCTATGCTAACTGGAGTGAAGCTCTTAAGAGAGCATGTAACAGAGCCGGTGTATGTAGAAGGAGACTCCAAATTGGTAATCAGATGGGCAAAAGCAGGAAAGCCACCTTGGAAACTAAAGCCTATTTTTTATGAGCTTAAACTGGTCACGATAGAATGGAATATTATTTGGAACAATATCCCTAGATCAGGAAACTCTTTGGCTGATTCCCTTGCAAAAGAAGGTGTCCATAGGAATATGCTCCAAACAGGGCCTCTCTCATTGTAAACTATTTGTTTTTTAAAGAAATAAAATCGCTATTTGTCAAAAAAAAAAAAAAAAAAAATGAAAATGAAGAGAGTTGTGGACAGTTCACAGTCGAGAGAAATTGGGGTTGACTGGAAAGTAAGTGAGCGGGATTGGAGCACCCGATTTCAATCTGATGTGGGAATTGAGTGGAAAGTGGGAATTATCGGAAACTGGGTCTTTCGCCGGTGCCGGTGACGGTTTGGTTTTGGGTATTTTCGGCGGAGATTGATCACCTTCTTCTTCGGAGGCGCGGGAAGCAGAGCCAAAGCAGGCGAAAACAGAGGAGAAGGGAGCCATGATTTCCGATGTCTAGGTGCAAGAGAAAGAGAAGATGAGAGATTGCTTAATGGCTGAGGATGTTGAGAAGGGAGACTCTCGTTTGAATCAAACGCCTCTGCAACACATCCAAGACCTCCTCGAGGCCTTGGATGCCATCAAGGAATGTATTCAATTCTTCTTGGGCTGTATCGATATCTTTGTGGCCGCCGCCGCAGAGGAGGAAGGAGAGGGATGAATGATGTCTCTCCATTTCGTTCATTTTCTCTGTTTTCTCCTCGCATGACACTCTGCCGGAGCCACCGATCCATTTGATCAGAACAAGAGAAGATCTCTTCTTCATGGGTACTGCTTTAGGATTTGAGACGAAGCAGAGGAGCTGTTCCAAGATATTAATTGAAATGGACATGGCTTTCTTCAGCACTGCCATCACCTCAACAAGCTCTGATTGGGATCCCACCACATGGGACGAGGAGTCACATTTCTGGGTCTTGATCATCAATGTTTTCAGGCACTTGCTAGCCTTCTGCTTCATCTTCTTTGCAATTGCCATGTAAGTACCGATACCTTTCTCCAATATTTCCGTCTTGGAAGAGACCAGCACTCTTCTACGCATGGCCAACTGCAGATCTTTGACTGCATCTGCAATCTGCATCGTGATATCCCTTGCGTTGCCACAAGTGTCCAGTAATCTCAGAGACCCATCCAAGACCTCCTCAACGCATTTCTTGTTGGAAGAACGGGAAAGGGCTTGGTGGGTTTGTGGCAATTGTAAGAGATCGTCAATGGATTGGTACAATTCAGAGAGACCAGACAAACCATTGCTCAAGGAATTGAATGAGGAAGTGGAAGGCAACGAGTACTCCGAATATTGTCTCAACTGGCTGCTCAGTTTCTCTTCAACCTTCTCCTTGACTGGATGAGACCTTGAGGAGGGCATGCTGCTGGAGCGAACATGGTACCGCCGAACTGAGACAGCCATTTTAATTTTCTCGCCCTTGAAGATGTGGGAATTGGGTGAAGAGAGACACTAATTGGCTTTCTTTGATGCTCTTATATGTATGTATACAGAAGGAATCTGATGAAGTTGACGATGTGAGGCCAGAGTGTCTGCACGAGTGGGTTGCCTCCTTGTCTCCCCTTGCCAACAACCGCGCGCATGAATGTGTGGCAAATAAATATTCATCTAAACTCCAAAAAAAATGTTACATTGTTTTTCCCTTTTTTTTGTTTTTGTTTTTGTTTTTATCTATATATATATATATATGTTGGGAACTAAGGAATAATTCAGAAAGGAAAGAAGAGGAATTTATTCATATTCGATTTACATTCTCTACCAAAAATCAATGTAAAACAAATCACATGTGGTAGGATTTAGGAAGAGAAGTTGAACTAGAAATTAACTAGAATGCTAAAGAGTAAAAACTAGAATAAGTCACGTATCAACTCTCACATTTTTCACTTCTAAAAGATTATGTCTTCTGTCCTCGAATCCCAATTCTGTGCGGATCCAAACCTACCGTGCCATGCCTTTCGTCTCAGTTTTCTCAGTTGTGACTCTTGTGACATGCCGATCGCAGAGCGCGCTTTCTCTCATTGATCAACCTCCGACCGACGTACCTGCCGCAATACAAAACACAAACCTATTAATCACCGGATTAATCTCTTGATCAGAAACAGAGAACTGAAAGCCCTCAGCTTCTCTCTGACTGTTTACCTGCCGAGCATCATCAGCGTGGCCTGCGGGTTAGTCCCCGGGGAGACGGAGAGGGTGGAGCCGTCGACCACCCGGAGAGCCCCCACGCCGATCACCCGGAACTCCCCGTCGACGACCTTTCCGGCGACGCACCCGCCGTGGTAATGCCAAATGGTGGTCACCGTCCGCCGACAGAAGTCCGCCAACGCCTCGTCGTCCGCCATATTGGGCGGCGGCGAGGGCCCAACGAACCGGAAACCCCTGCCCCTTCTCCCCATTGGGAACTTGAATTCGTCCATGGACCGCCCCATCAGCACTTCGCCTATCTTCCTCACGCCGGCCACGCAGCGGGAGAGGTCGCGCGGGTGGGACAAGTAGTTGAACCTCACCGCCGGATTGTCGCGGACGTCGGTGGAGACGAGCCGGAGGTCCCCGACGGAGAGGGGTCCGACAACCTTCTCCATTAATGACGCGACGGGGAGGTAGACGGGGGAGGAGGGGGAGAAGAAGCCGAAGCCGGAGGATCGGAAGATGGGGAGGAGGTTGGAGGCGGCTTCAATGTAGGCCCCCTCGTCGGTGATGCCGACTACCTGGATGAGGGATGTCTCCAGTGGGACTGGGGAGAGGAAGGAGACACTGCTCCGGGGGTTATCGTAGAGGAACTGTCCGACGAAGGGGGAATCGTGAGCAAAGGGAATGCCCAGCGAAGAGAGGTAAGAATGGCGGCCCACTCCGCTCAGTAGCAGCAGCTGTGGGCTTCCCAACGCACCCGCGGAAAGGATCACCTCTCCTTTCTCCCGGACCATTGCGTGGTGGAGCTGCCCCTTTCTGTCTCTGTATATCACCCCGATTGCGCTTTGTTTTAAATCGCCCCGACCCGACCTATCGCCATTGCCACCGCAACGGCCACCACCATGGCTGCCGTCATCACCACCGCCACCGGTGGTTCCTGCTGCTGTTCCTACCGATCGACCAAGTCCAAGAAAAAAATCAAGATCAATTTAAACTTCGAATTGCAAAACTGCAAAAACGATGTGCTTACGCACTTCAAGAAATTCTTACAGTAACTTCAATTCATCTGACTATTTTTCTTTTTAAAAAGAAGCGAGACGAAATATGCATTCATAAGGAAAATTTCACTCATTACTCATTAGAAGCATATCTTGCATCTATTGATTTTATTTTGTCAAACAAGCTGAGACGACGAGCAGCACTGCAGAGCATTGGAATATTCTCACTAATCGAGTCATCGACATTAATTTCCTAAAAAGGTAATGAGGGAAGAAAATCAGGGGAAGTTACCGGCCACGGCTCCGATAAGAACCCTCTCGACACTGGCGTGGAGGGCGACTTTGATGTTACCCTTCTTGGCGTATTTGAGCAGATCCGCAGCACTGTGCCTCCGTCCCGCCCTATCGAAGAGAGACCCGCCGATCTTGGTGCCCGCCGTGTGCTTCACCGTGTACCCGTTGTAAGGAGTTACATTAGCGTCCAGCAGGCTGTCCCTCACGGCGGACTGCCAAAGCCGCAGCGCAGGCCGGAAGACGATTGCCTTCTCCACCCACTCGTACGACCGGTTGACAAGATTCATGTCCCATACAATTGGATCGGTTTTTTTGAAAAACTCGTCCTCAGCGCGGCTGTAGAATCCAGCATTGATGGCGCTGCTGCCGCCGAGCACCCTGCCCCGGGCGTTGCGGACGCCGTCCTCGGAGATGAAGGCTTGAGCGGGGGACTCGTATCTATCTGTCGCCATCAGGTTAGGAAGGAACCCACCTTGAGTCATGAGATCGGGATGTAGCTGTCCCATACCTCCTCTTTCAAGAAGCAGAACGCTGAATTTTTCCGACAGGGTCGCTGCAAGAGGACACCCGGCCGTGCCGCCTCCAATAACGATGTAATCGTACTCCTCCTCGATGGGGATATCCGTCGCATTGTGCGTGAATCTGAAGTAAGCCGGCTCTGCAAGAGAAACGATAACAAGAAATGAGGAACAGTGGAGGAGAAGAAAGAAACGAACAGAGTAAATAAGAAAGAAAACGGAACCTCGATGATAAAGCGAGAAGCAGCAGAGAGGGAGTAGGACATAGATGGCGAAGAGGAGAACAAATGAAGGTAACGAAATCGGCATCGGAGAGATGAAGCGAGCACCGCGCCTTGCTTTCTTGGGGGGGAAGAAGTTCGGAATGAAACAGAGAAAGGGAAGCGATGAAATTGGATGCAGAGTTTAATTTTCGGTGAGGCAACAAAGCAGGGGAAGAGTTAAGAGGGAGTTCGGTCCCATTTGAATGAGAAACAGGTGGCGCGCGCGACGGGGAAAGAAAGAAAACGCGAGGCGTGGAGATTCCTTTCTGATGAACGGTTGTGATCTGCTCCCATGGACGGAGGATTCAGATGTTGTGGGCCCTCTCTACTCTGTATACTCACAGGCGGGACCCTCACAGACGGGACCCCTCACAGGCTGATAGTTATAAATAATTTTCCGCGAGTACGAAACTTTGAAATCGGTCTGCGTTCCTGCCTTCCTGAGGAAGCTTGCCACTCGCTTCAAATTTCTCTCTCGGGCCTGGCCATTCCCACTTCGGCCTGAGGTCGCTACGCATACGCTGCTGCGATTCTACAGAATCCAAGCTTTCCCACAGTCTCTCTCCGGAGCGTATTCCGCAGCACTGGTGCCTGACGCTTCCGCGGTCGACACAGGTTCTCTCCTTCATCCTCAGGAAATCGTCCGGAGCCGGCGCCTCCCGTCCCGCCCTATCGGTCATTGTATGTTATATTGGGAGGATCAGTGGGTTTATCTGTTCACCTCTTGTTCTCTTAATTAATTTTTATTTTGTAAATTGCTATTATGATCTTCTCTTCCTGTAATTTTCATCAGCAAAAATTTCCTCCGATTACCTTTGCTTTAATCCTCTATGGATGCACCTCGGATTGCAATTTCGGTGGATTAGATGTCACTCTGTTTAAATTATTTCTTGTTTAAGTCGGATATGCGTTTTTGTATCTATTTTTTCCGTAGTGACTTCAGGTTTGGCCATTTCTATGGATAACATACATATGTCAGAAATCGAATGGGGTAAGCGCATGATTATTTTAAATGTGGACGTTTTTTCCTGGTGCTTTGCGGAAGTAGTAAAAAGATTGGTTCCAGTGCAGGTGATATTCATATTTTGTTTGATGTCTATTGCCAAAAAAAAATTTGATATTGTATTATAACTATTGAATCAATCCATCTGCACTACTGAAAACTTCAAGTATGGATTCGTCCATATGATTCTGTCATATGTACTTCTAGATGAAGACAATTGAGCCTTGTTGTAAACCACATCGATATAAGAGGACCATAGAAAGAAGTGATATGGACTATCTTAATGATTTTTTTTAAATAAAATCTTAATGAAAAATTATTTTATCAAATATGTGTGATCATCGACATTCCACACTATTTCTTCTTCTTAAGAATACTAGGCCAAAGTTACCCTTGATATTCATGTATGTTATCAAAGCAAGTCCACACATTTTTTTGGTGAGATAAAGATCATGGCACAAGTTGTGTTAATTTCCTCTGTGTGTTTGCCAATCTTAGGAACAAGTGTGATCTGAAAAGTGATTTATAGCTTTCATTTAGACTATCAATCTATTAAAAAAAAAATCTGGATCTATATTGTTACGTCAGTCCTGCAAGAGCCGTGGTTAGTTTTCATCTGTTTTTTGTTTTGTCTTCTTTGTGCTAGAAGGGAAAGTGAAGCTGTAGAAGATTGTCAGCGGAGCAGGTCTTTCTGATAGTGTTGAATGGATCTTGGTGATCTCAACAAGGTCTGGGAAGTAAAGCCTCTCAAAAAAGTTGGTGAAGATGAAGCAAGAAAATTATTGGAAAAAATAGCCAAGCAGGTCCAACCTATCATGCGGAAACATAAATGGAGAGTCAAGTTACTTTCAGAGTTTTGGTACTTTACTTTCTATCCTGACATGAATTCAGTGGATGTTTTAATGTTACTTTTACTAGTTTTTTTTACATAGAGTGAAACAAATTATGCAGCCCAGCAAATCCCTCACTTTTAGGACTAAATGTGGGAGGGGGCATACAGATTAAGCTTAGACTGCGGAGACCTAATAGAGACTGGGATTTCATACCTTATGAACAAGTGCTTGATACCATGCTGCATGAACTCTGCCACAATGAGCATGGCCCTCACAATGCCAGTTTTTATAAGCTTTGGGATGAAATTCGAAAGGTATTGCAGTCATTGTTGTCTTATTTATTGTGGTTATTTGTGGTTTCTGCATTCTAAAACAAAACAAATACGCATCCTGTCAATTTACTTTTTGTTTTTTTTGAATTGCTTGTTGTTAATGAAAGTTGAGAACATTATAGACAATAGACATTTGAAGATTATCTCTACATTGGAGAACCCATAATGAACTTAGATGCCGTGAAAGAAAAAAATAAAGATCCTTTTGTTTTTGTTATTTGTGTTCCTTTTTCAAGCTAGTTAGAAGCAAAGCCTTTGGGTGGTATTGCCTGCGGAGTATGATTACATAATTGACAGTCTTTTCCCCCCTTCTATTGTTTGAACAAGCTGATTATCATTATGGTCCTTCCTCTTTCAATGGATTGGAAAAGTATTAAAGTGTATAGCTTCATCTCTGTGAGAAGAGCCTTAATTCCTGCTTTAGGAGTCACATGAGTTGTGAACAATAGAAGACAAGCTGAGAGCCTTCATAAGATTGTATCATCCCAGGAACTCTGCTATGCTGCTGTTTCCCTAGGAAATGCTATTAAAGTTCTATTTCAGCCAGTTATATGGAGGAGTCTGTGTTAGTAAGATTGAATTTTCATAATCTCAGTTATTTAGTAAGTGATGCCAATTTTGGTTTGCGATGGAGATAGGAGGGGACACATAGCATAAGGACCGAGAAGTTGGAAGATGCACTAACTCCCCACATAGCTTGCTATGCTGATTTTGAATTTTTTGTGTACGGTTTCATGCTAAACTCTGGATCGGTTTCTGGGTGTACTGTTTGCCTTTCTTGCTTTTCTTTTTTAACAGCATTATCATATTCATAAGTTACTATTAATTCTATTTGAATTCCATTCTCAAAAAAAATTCTATTTGAATTCCTTGCTAGAGGCTTGCTGTTAGTTTCATAATTCTTTCTGTCCTATTTCTTAAGGATACTGCCTCATTTATGAAGCTATGAGGGCAAAGGTCCGCTTTGTTGCTATCGTTTAGAAAGCAAACATATGTTGTACATACAGTGTCGGGCTGTTTTTTTTTCTTTTCAAAATGTTAAAAGCTTGCGTTAATTAACTAACTAGTTTACAAACTTAGATTACATAGGTTGACCTTGGCCATCTTTGAACTTCTTTAAACAGACTGGGTGACCCTCTTTAAATATCTACTATTTGGCTGCAGACCAAGCAAAAATTCATGCAATCCTTTATTTGATTCTATTCCACAGCATGGTTGTTTCATAGATCTTTTTTTGAAATGGCGAGACTTTTTAAATTATTTCTTAATTGATGGTACAAATAGTGGTTGTTTCATAAATAAATCACCATTCCCAAAAAAGTTATTTTGTTATAGTTAATCTAGACCATTCTACTATGTCTGACTTCTAGAGATGCTTCCTTTCCAAAGTCATTGATAAGAAAATTCTGATTGAAAATCATTCATTTTAAAAGACATAAGTTCCCCAGCATGCTTCTCTGGCTCGCTCCCTCCATGTCTTTGAAGTTCAATGTCGATGAGTTCACTAGACAATCCCAGATCTGCAAGGATGGGGTGATCTGTCAGAGACCACCTGGATTACTTCTCATCTGACCTCCCTTGAATCACCAGAGTCAGATGCAGGGGCTGCCTGGTAGGTGCCTGATGTACATTCAGTGCTTCTTGGGTGCTTTAGTGAGTAGATTTCAGTGGTCATCTTGCCAGGAAGTTCAAGCCATTTCCCCAAGCTAAGATGTTATCTTGATGAGATGTCAGAGATTGTCTCATTATAACAAGTCAGCTGGTCTTCTATTTGAAGATCTGCTAATTCTTTGCTAGACCAGCTGACAAAAATGTTTTATAGGCAGTACCTTCAGATCAGTGACTTTCGACATGTGTGATCTGAAGATATTCTCTTTTCTTTTTATTCTATGCCATTAATTTTTGTGGATGTTTATTTGAATCCCTTAGTCAAAACATCTATGGTTTAAGAAAGGAATATTGGTGATACCTTGAGTGGGCGAAATTCATTAATCTTGTGTGGTCATCTATTCATATTCTTATGTTGTTAAGGTTTGGAACAAGTGTGTGTAGAAAAGGGAAAATATATACCTTAGGTTATTTGTGGCCTATTTCAAAGCTTGGAAGTCACTCTTGAATTTAGCACTAACAACATATGCATAGTGGGGCTAAAGAACTTTTCGATTGCATCTTGATTCTCTTCCTTCCATCTTCTTCTTGCTGATCCACAAGCACATTGGAGGTTGTATATTCTTTGAGAAGTCCTCTTTCTCTCATGCTGGTTTTCTGGTCTCTTTACTCCTCTACTCCATCAAATTTAACTATGATGGTAGGTCCATGGCAATCCAGGGCATGTTAGTGTGAACAGAATTTTCAGAGACTTGTAGGGGTATGTCCTGACTTGAGCAGGTGCTATCAGTTATTGAAACTCAATGGAAGATTAAATCAAAGCTTGGGGGAAATAACCCTGGCCTCCACGAGACTCATCTTTGAGGAAATTTAGGAGTTATGTAGCCTCTCATGTACTTGGTGAAAATAGGTATCTGGCTGATTC
This sequence comes from Aristolochia fimbriata, assembly GCA_019845555.1. Taxonomy (NCBI): domain Eukaryota; kingdom Viridiplantae; phylum Streptophyta; class Magnoliopsida; order Piperales; family Aristolochiaceae; genus Aristolochia; species Aristolochia fimbriata. Next base: position 3,105,491 of record CM034078.1, read on the forward strand.
TCTCGCCAAAGATGGTGTTTCGTGTGCTAATTGCTTGTATTGTCCAATTTTGATTGTATTGTTTTAGCTGATTAATAAGATTTCACCATTTGACGAAAAAGTCCAAATTCAAAGCAAGCTCTTGAATGGAGCCATTGTATCAAAGTATGTACTGACCTCAACTTCTGCAGCAAGGGTTGGAAATCAGTTATTTGACTTCAGAGAAAACCATCCTTCGAAACTCTCAATGGTCACCTCCTTCAAGTGGCTAACAATGAATTTTGATGGCAATTGTATTAGTAACCGAAGCTGGCTGTTGTGGGGGAGACTGTCAGAGATCACTTGGGTTCTGTGCTGATGCACTTTTGAGGAGTGGCAGGTTCAACAATTCTCAGTTATTGTTTCCGAAGCCAAAGACAGCTTTGGAGACTTTAAGGAAAAGTTATAGATGAAATTTTCCATGTTATTGTAGGCACAACTTTTATTGGAAGTACACTGTAATCAGTCACATCTTACGCTGATGAGCTTGCTAAAGATGGCCAAAGTTTGTTATTGTGTATGCTCCTTGTAATTCCAGTGATGGATTTACCGCTTGATTCTAAAATTGATTTAAGTAATGTAACAATTTTTTTCATGGTAAAGGGGAAATAATTTGCTTGTTATTGTCTCTAATCAAGTGTGTGTGAAGCCAACATGAGACAATTTTATTTTGACTTGACTATTTTCCAATTTTGTTTCTTGAGCAGGAATGTGAAGAGTTGATATCCAAGGGAGTGACAGGTACAGGGCAAGGGTTTGATGCACCTGGAAAACGTTTGGGTGGTTTCTCTTTTCATCCTCCTCCCTCGCTTCAACAAGCTGCATTATCTGCTGCTGAAAAAAGGCAACGGGTGGGAACTCTGCTCCCATCTGGGCCAAAACGGCTAGGTGGTGACAGCGATATTATGGTTGCACTAAGTCCAATTCAGGCTGCTGCAATGGCTGCAGAGAGAAGGTTGCACGATGATCTATGGTGTGCTTCTGGATCTTCTGAAGCGTCTAATTCTGAAGATAATAACTCAACCATGGTAACTGGGGCTGGATCTAAGAGGTCCTTTGAAGGCTTGAATGATACAATTGACTTGAGATCTGGTGGAAGGAACAGATCTGCAAGCACTTCCAGTTCTGACTCTGCCCTTAACCATTGTGTTACCGGCAGCACAGATGATAAAGTAGTTTGGGAATGTAGTGTATGTACGTTATTCAATCAGGTAATTTTTTTTTGCTTTGAAGCTTATTCCTCTTAGATGTCTTTATGACCGAAATTATGTCTCTGACCGATTGGAGGCATTGCTTTATAGTGTATAACCATGGATCATTATGTTGTCGAGTAGTTCTTAAAGGCTTTTGCTGCTTATTTCCAATTCTGAAATGTGGACGAGGGTGATTTTGCAGTCCCCAGCACTTAGTTGCGAAGCTTGTGGCTCCCAGAAACCAATAGATAAGTCGATCAAGTACAAGGTTTGGTCTTGCAAATTTTGTACTCTGGAGAATAGCATCAAGTTGGATAAGTGCACAGCCTGTGAACAGTGGAGATATTCTTATGGACAACCTGTAGCCACCCGGGGTCCCTACGTCGGCACCTGAAGCATGCAAATGTGGGATTGGCCCTTCGCAGCTCTTCCGGTCATCTCTTCTCCTCAACCCTGTTATGTTATGTATTTATCTTCTTACCTTACTTTGATACAATCCAAAAAGACTGAAGCGTAGCTGTAGCCATTTTATTGCTACGAAGCCTTCTAGTGTCTTATAATTGTTCTTTCTGACATCGTGGCGGATGCCTTAGCTTTATCTGTGACTTCGGATGACATGTGTTGTCACTTTTTTAAAAGAAATTGTTTTGCTTGTCAACATGTGACAGAAGCCGTATGTTAGTTCGAAGTTACAAATTTTCAACAATTGAATTGATGACTAGAATGTCCAATGGAAGGCGGACTAGAGCACTCCCCATGGGTTGTATTTCACGGTCAGGGTTCCACATACCCATTTCAGGTATTAAACTAAATCTGTGAGAACAACAAAATAATAGTTGACTTGATAAGCATCCGTGGATGGTACACCTCAACAGATTCTACTGTCATCCCGAAATGGAGATGGTCACAGCTTGAAAGCTTCTGAATCGGTGTCTGGAGAATGCTCCTTTTGTGTACTAGTTCAACATCCCTTGCTTGCTACAGGAGAGACTCACCCAGTCATCCTTCGCTACTGTCCATTTGACAGGGAGGTGAAATATTAAACCAAAGCGGACCGGACTTGTGACCGTGTAGTCACTGATCAGGCCATCAGGGTCCCCCAAGTTGGTGGGTGGGTCTTAAATGTAGCATTGCTCGGTCCGAGGAAGGTCACGGAAGTTTGTATGTTGGCAGTTTCTAGCAAGGCAGTGGCCTCGACATTATTAAATGACCTTAGTTGTTGAAGGGGGCCCGTTGAGGAACCAAGTTTCTGGTAGGAAAACAAAAGTGACATGATTTTGAAATAACTAACCTATTATATAATGCGGGGGTACTTGTCCCCGAGAAACAAAGAACATCACCATAAAAAGTTATATGAGCCGCGATGATCAGGTAACAGTAAAAATGGTTCGAGGATCTTTTAACAGTTAGGACTTGTTTGAAGATGAATTTATATTTTATATGCAAGTGCACCCTTTCTGCTCAGTCCTCTTTCAAGCGAAATATTTGCTAGGTGGAAAATGGTCTCCCTCCCTCCTTTTCTTTACGTCTCAAAGAAAGAACGGATGTCCTTCTTTCTACCTTACTTTCTCTATGATTATAAATGATTTCCCAGTGCCACATTTAATGTTCTCAATTTAATGAAAATAATAGTGTGTTTCTTTGCTGATTAGTTATTCTTTAATGCAAATAACTGTATATTTTCTTCAGTTGATTATGCTGCATGTTACTAACAATAAGCTCATTTTTATTCAGAAATTTTCAATTTATAATATGCATATATAGTGAAAAATTATTACATTTACTTCTATTGCATCGAATTACTTAATAAACTCATATTGAATATTACACTTAAAGTTAAAAAAATAATACCTCGTTGGACTTGCAATTGAGTTAGGACAGATTCTTTCATTGCTGATTAGTTGTTCAATAATAATAATTAAAAAGAAAGAAAAAAAAAATCGAAAAGATTGTACGGTCGTTGTCCTCAAATTGAGGTCGCTGGACTCGGAAGTCGCAAGTTGCCTTTTGAGAAGGGAACTGCGTCCGCGCTTGGACCAGGACAGAGAAGAAGAGATCGAGGTTTGGTGAAGACTTCTCCTCTACCCACGCAATTGATTTTCTCTTTCAAAGGTCAGCTCCGACGAAGATGAACAGGAAGCTCCCCTTGGCTCACAAAGAGGAGGGTCAAAAACACGTCATGTTTTAGTATTTACAGAAGCTTCTTCTCATGACCCCTACTCTCTTTTCCCGCCCTCGTGCTCGTCCCCCGTCCCCCGTCCCCCCCCTTTGTTTGTTTTCCATGCAACGAGTTTTCCCACCACCTTCCGTCACGGAGGGATCGGGTTTTTAGCACACGTAGTGAAGTTTGAATTTTCGTCCGACGGGCGCACGCATTGCTAAGCTTTTCGAATTTATTTTTTCAGGAAAGAACAAAGAATCAATGTTGGAAGACTTGAACCAGACTCGTCGGTTAATTAAACTGGATGCGTGAAAAGGTCTTTCTCAAAAACCCCAGCTCAATTTTTTTATTTTATTTCTCATTTAATGAAGTACTCTCCCTCGTCTGTACCGGAATGGTAACAAGTAACAACACAACGTAATACTGTTATTCTTTCCACCATCTTTAACAGATCAAAAGTGGGTTTTTCAAGGTTTATCAATTAAAGCTGGAATTAGGGAAGGAGGGATAGTACTAGTACAGAAAGGGCCGGAAGAAAAGTTGGGAGGGGGCCAGGGTGGAGAGAGCTCTTTTTTCTCCCCTTTTAGGCTCTGCAAATCTAATCAACAAACTGTTCATTTCACTGTTTCTTAGTACAGTTGGAAGTGGGTCGCTCCCCCCTGCTAAAATTAGCGTGGGAATAACGCGTGCCATCCCCTTCCATGCCCCCTCCTCGTTCGTTAAAACAGAGACACCCCCACGTTCTTGCATGGGGGTGGCGGCCGGCGAAGAGGGTTGGTCTTCTTCTTCTTTTCTCCTCTTTCTGTTTCACGGTTTCTAGTTTTCAATTTCATGATTCCATTAATCTCGTCTCTCTGTTAAGTATTGGATTAGTAGTATTGGATTAGTAGTATTGGATTAGTAGAAACTACGAAGCAGGTGAGGGAATCAAATATAAATAGTGAGGAGTTCAATGTACATCACACATGTGACATATGTGATATCACATCTTGTGCTTTCTTTTTACTTCGTTTTGATTAGATGATGGCCATCACCGTCCTATCACTGTCCTCTGAGTACTCTGCCTCTGAATCTAACGGTTCACAATCGACCCATTTTTTCGTATTCCTTGTCCTGGCTTGCATTTAATTGGCTGCTTCCCGTGGGCGCGTCGAAAATCTCAGGCCTTCAAGGGCCGGAAAAGAAAAGATTGCAGAAATGGGAAATTGCGTATGTGTCATGCATTGCAGCATTTGTTTGCAATTCTTTTAGGAATTCTTTTATGATAAGCTCCGATAACTGCCTCCATTCCTCGTATTTAAACCCTAATCCCCGTTCCTTTTCATCTTTCCCCACTTCTCCTCTTCCCCGTCTCGGCCTCTGGAGTGTTTGGAGCTCCGCTCTTTCTTTCTTTCTTTCTCGCCAAGAAGGGAAGGAAAAACGGAAGAGGTCGAAGACTTTCCTCGACCTCGTTTTGGCGCCCTCCTCTCTCTCCTCTTCTGTACCCTGAACCCTCTTTCCGAGAAGCTTCTCCGTCCAATAGAGACCCGTTCGTCGGGTCTTGGGATTCCTTTCTTTTTAATCTCGTTCGGGGTTTTCTGTCGCCTCTTATCGCTCCTCTCGATTCGTCTGCGGAAGGGTTTGAGAGCAGGAAGAAGAGAGGGGGAGAAGAAAGAGAGGATGGTTTCATTTTCTGGGAGGTATTGGGTTTCTGGGATATGAGTACGAGTACAGGGATAATGAATCCGATGCAGCCTCCCGTGAATCGACCCGCTCCTAATCGCCGCCGGCCGGGACTCACGCTCCCTCTGCCACAGCGGGACCCCTCTTTGGCCGTCCCTCTCCCGCTGCCGCCCTCCAACAATTCTCTTCCCGCATCTTCCGCCGCCGCCGCTCAGACGCCTAATTACGCCGATCTCGATCGAATAAAGAGGGTCGGGTCCGGCGCCGGGGGTACCGTTTACATGGTTCGCCACCGCCCGACGAACCGGACGTACGCGCTCAAGGTGATTTACGGTAATCACGAGGAGGCCGTCCGCCGCCAGATCTGCCGCGAGGTCGAAATTCTTCGCACGGCGGATAACCCTTATGTGGTCCGGTGCCACGGCATGTTCGACAACGCCGGAGAGATCCAAGTCTTGCTGGAGTTCATGGATGGGGGTTCTCTCGACGGCCGTCGCCTCCCCGAGCCGCTTCTTGCCGACGCCGCGCGGCAGATCCTTCAGGGACTCGCTTACCTCCACCGCAGGAAGATAGTCCACCGGGACATTAAACCCTCCAATCTCCTCGTCAATAACCAGAACCAGGTGAAGATTGCCGATTTCGGGGTCAGTCGTATCTTGGCCCAGACCATGGACCCCTGCAACTCCTCCGTCGGTACGATCGCGTACATGAGCCCCGAACGGATCAACACCGATCTCAACCACGGCAGCTACGACGGGTACGCCGGCGATATCTGGAGTCTTGGGCTTAGCATTCTGGAGTGCTTCTTGGGTAGATTCCCCTTTCCGGGTATCGGACGGCAGGGCGATTGGGCCAGTTTGATGTGTGCGATTTGTTACTCGCCGCCGCCGGAGGCGCCGCCCACGGCGTCGAAGGAGTTCCGAAGCTTCATTGGCTGTTGTCTCCAGAAAGATCCAGCGAGACGGTGGACCGCGGCGCAGCTACTAACGCACCCCTTCATAACCCAGGCATCCAGTCCTCTGCAGCATCCCAATTCTTGCTCCGGCACTTCTTCCCATTCATTAGCTCATGGGTGATGGGTGGCTGTTTTTTAACGAGAAGGGCTTTACTTTCTTTCCCATTTTTTCTCTTTGCTGCTATGAGCTGCCAATCATGGAAGGAAAAACTAGAGGAATCTCCCTCCTTCTTCCACTCTTTTTTTCTTTTTTTTTTACATAGATATGTTTGTCTCCCTTTTATTTCCTTTTCCTTTTAATTGGGGACTGGCAGGAGCTTACTAGTGTCTTCTTTTTCTTCTTCTTTCTTTTCTCTTTTTTCAGTTTTTTCCCTCCTGTTCTTTGATACATGAAAAAAAATTGGAAATGGGAGAGATTATCAACAGTTGATTTTCCATTCTTGTGCCAATTCTGTTTTTGGATGTTTGGATGGTCCCATTCTCTCATTATTGGGGTGTCTTTATTTTGAAACATTGGATTGATTAGGTTGGCATAAATTCTCTGCCCACCTTTTGAGCAGTTTTGGGCTTCATTTTGGCTCGCTTTTAACTGTTATCATATGTGCAGACAAATAGGCAACTATGAATGGTCTCCTTGTTGGTGGCATACCAGAACGAATGCCAGGGATTGTGCATCAATTATCAAACTTTTCCGAATACATGCATTTTTGCGAAGCTTGTGGGTGTGAATATTTTACTTAAAATGGAGAATTATAATGCATTATGGATCATTTCTCGGCGCTTTTCTGTTTCTGAGGCCATCTTTTGGTCGCCAAACTGGAAGATTTACAGTTGACTGGGATATTATTGGGGATAATTTATGGACATTAGTTCAGATAATTAGTGGTATTTTCTTAGTTTGGCCCCCAAGCTGGATAATTTATAGTTGAAAAAATAGAGAATTATAATCGCCGAGGGACATTTGTTCTCTTAGCTATTGGAAGCTTTTATAGTTGAACAAATGGAGATAATAATAATGCATCTGGTCCGATCGTGTGTGGACACTCGCTGAGGCAAACCAAGGTGTGTGTCATCTAACCCTTTTTTACCTTGAAAGTTGAAACTGGAAGATTGATCCGTTTGGAACATGGATTGAAGACTTACATCGTCCCAATCTTTGTTGAAACAGTGAATGTGTTGAAGAAAGATGATGGGATGAAGGGCTAATGAGAAAAGGTAGACAACTCATTATGCATCATTTGAATGATGAGAATTGCCGTGACTTCTTGTCAACTCCACCTCATGTGGCCAGCCAAATACATGAACCGCTTCCGGAATTTCAGACTTTTGGAATAATGTTACCGACATCGGGGAAACAATTCTCGTTTGTTGCCTAAAAGGTGGATTTAAAGGCTGCGAGATTACGAGTATATGGAAAAGTAGTCGTCATCCTTATCTGGAACGAGACGGCCCAATTTATAACTTCAGAATTCACAACACTATTTGGAGTGAGTCTGCTGATATTTATTTCCCATTTACATTCCTAGTAGCTTACGTCGCCTTCATGCCCTCTTATTGACAACCTTCAGACGATGATGTTTCTCCAATTACTGCACACAGTTTGTATTCACAGAGCCGATTGGAACATCATCTCAGCCAGTTCCTGATCAAGAAAACGAGTTTTTCAGTTGATATTATAATGTGGTTGCATTGGCATATGGAATAAGCAAGAAATTACTCTTCAAAGCATCTAAGTACCTGTTTCCCTGAAGAAACAGTAGGTTCACCCCATTCAAGTGCTTTTTTCTCTAGGTACTCAAAATCAGCTTTCCCACCCTGTAGTAAAGATGACCAAATGAAGCAATCAATTATACCACTGTATATACATCTGTATCCTCGTCCTCTTAGCAATTTATAGCATCATCCATACCTCAATAGCGGCTCCAATTTCTGAGTCAAAACTAGCATATCGCTTCCGAACCAGCCCATCCAAGTCACCCTCCTAGAAGTGCATCGCAAATAGTATGTCAGTATAAAGATGACCAGTTTGACAGAAATATGCAAATTGAGAAAAATGTGACCTCAATAAGTTTCGCAACATTGCGTAATCCACGAGCCAGGGTATCCATTCCGGAGATATGAGCAATGAATAAGTCTTCAGGATCTGTACTCTCCCTCCGACTGAGGCACAAGATGTCAAGAAGAGTCAAAGGACACAACTGAAAGCTACATGCTCAGATACTATACAGAACTGATAGGGAAACTCACAGTTTTGCATCAAAGTTAAATCCACCTGGTGCAAGCCCACCCTGTTAATCAGGCAAACTTGGTTGAGTAACAAATTTCAACTAACTATGGTGTTGAAACAGAGCTGTATCATGACTTACATTCCTAACCACACTTAGCATAACCAGAGTTGCCTCTCCAATGTCAACAAGGAACTGATCAGTGTCCCAACCTACAGTAATGAAATTAGTCAGTCACTACTTAAAACAGAAAGCTTTTGTATCCAATAAATTTACCTATCTGCGGGTCACCCGTGTTTGCATCAATATTTCCTAACAACCCATTGATTCTTGCTGTTTCAAGCTCATGGAAACAGCTGTGAGAGGAAAAGTATTTAGTTGGGTAGGTTCCAACAGCATACAATATCAACTAACTTCTCAGATCAAGTGCAAAATATAAATCCATACCTGTGTTGCGATAGTGTAGCATGGTTACACTCAATATTGAGCTTGAAGTCCCCTGATACATTAAATCCATGATTACAAAATTTTGAGAAAAATTAATATTTTTTCTCATATGCACTTTTTGAGAAAATTGAGCTTGAAATTCCAACCATTGACTCATTTTATGTCCCTGGAGTACATAATTAAATTAATTACTGAAATGAGAACACATTATGTATGATGCAATACTCAGGACATTACATGCAAATAAATTCTTATTTTCAATTTCAGTCATATCGGTTTTATTTCTCTGATAAGGAAGCCATTTTGTTTTGTCCAAAAAAAGCGGTACGACATTCAATTATGGGAGAAAAGAACAAGTCCAACAGCATAAGATGCAAAGATGATTCAGAGAGGACAGATCATAGAAAAAAGAAAATTTTAAACCATAAAAGAGAACACAAAAAATAGACATACCAGAAAGGCCATATTTAAGTAGAAATCCTGCTGAAGTAGCAGCATCCCAATCATACCTGTTAAATATAGAAAATTATAAGTTTGAAACATAAAAAAAAAATTCTCTTCCTCAATAAATATCCTCCACTTACTGATGTTTAGTGGGTTCTTGGGGTTTAGGTTCAATCAACAGAGTACCTGAAATAAAAAGGTGGTGAATCTTTAATTAAAAAATTAGGATTACACCAGTAATGGGTTGACTAAGTAATTCCAAGGCAAACAAGAATCCTGTGATATCATAAAAGTAATTCCGAGCTCATCAATAAAAATGCGTAGCAGCTCTAACTCTGGCACAAGAGCAAACCAATGTACATAAAATAGATCTATGTTTAAAGGGATAAACAGAAGATACCGTTAAATCCAATTTTCTTCTTCCAATCCGCAGCAGATTTAAGAAAAGCTGCCTGCAAGAGACACGTAATCATAAGCATAACAACATGGACACTCTTGGGAAAAAGATACAAGCACATAAACCAGAAAACATAAACATCGTAAGAAAAATAATAGCTAAAAAGAGATGAGAGAAAGATCTGTAAACCTACCATATGATCCAACTCTCTTTTCATATCCGTGTTTAACAGTGATTGATATCCTTCCCTTCCACCCCAAAAAACATAATTTACTCCTCCAAGATAATGAGTGACCTGTAAAAATTATCCAACATAACAAAGCTTAAGTACCATAAACTGACTGAAAACAAGATAAAATACAGGATTCCATTAGAAAAGTTTCATAGATCTAATCAGTAAAAAAATAAAATAAAATAAAATTGAAGCCCATATAACTGTGAGAAAAGCATCTCTTATTTATGTACTCCACAAAGGTCCGTATTGCAGTTTGCTTAAAGGGTGAGATAGTCTGGAAAGCTTAATTGCATTTGAAGCTGGCATACTGGATGGCTATCTTCCCTTGAACTTTGGAGCTAGAGGGCTTTCCACTCCGCCTTTTCTCCATTTGTTTTTTTAGAAAATTTCACGTAAGAGATACAATACTTCTTTGGTAAGTCTCTTGGTTACATGTTTTGGAGGGCTCATACTAGACTAGCTTTTAATTGGTATTGGTCTTAAAAAACTTACTCTACAAATCAATCAACCAAGTCAAACAATCCTCCACAGCCTGAGTGGGACTCTTACATGAGTTTGTAACTCTCCCCCTCTGAACCTCTTTACCTCATTATGCTGTAGCCTAGTTTACCTTTATTTTTAGTAATGACACATTGTCATTCCCAAAAAAATAAAAAACAAAAACAAAAAAATAAAAAAAGTGAAAAAAGAAGATGAAATGTAAGAAAAATGGAAAGGAACCTCCATAGCTTTCTTGACTTGCGCAGCTGCATATGCATATACACCCACTTCAGGACTGCAGAAACAAAGCATACAACTTTTAATGAGAAGGACACCCAGTGAAAGAAAACAAGAACATTTATGTGGGGCTCAAGGGTCCAATTGTGCCACCTTAGAAAAACAAAATGACAGGAAAGTCCCACAAGTATGACCAACGAAAAGGCTATTAATCACAAAGCTTCCCAGTAGCGTAATAGGAAATGCATTTTTCTAACATCATCAACTTTTAATTGGACAAGTGAAATTAGGAGGCAAATATGTGCTTTTTCAAAAAAACTACAATAATTTACAAGAGTAGTGTTTTTATATTGATAATGTAATTGTCTAAGCTTCCAACCACCCTTTGATACTAGCTAGTCTTAGCCTACCACGTTTGTGAGAGCCAAGAAGTGACATTCTATATACTGAGAAAGGTTCCACTCAGTTATCACACAATTACCACATAAAGAACAATGACAAAAAATTTAAGGTGGAAAAACAGACACCTGGTAGCAGCTCCATGCATGTAGCGAGGATGGTGAAACAATTGTGCAGTTCCCCACAAAGGTTTAATTTCAATTCCCTGCTTGGCATGAAAAACACTGATTTAAGCCAAAAGATAAGAACAGCATGGAATTTCATTTCAAATGTGCAGAGTCAAAGACTGTTGTTCAAGCCATTTTGAAAAATATTTGCTGAGGAATTACATAGATTTCAAAGCATGTACTTTTCAAGTAAGCTCGCAGAAGATCTAATATAAAAGGAATAGACTGAAATTCATTTGAACATTAATAAGTGCCTATTTGGCCAACAATGGATTCTAAATTGTAAGTGAAAAAGATCATTACCTGAAGCTCTTTTGCAAGAGCCACTACTTCATCTAGATTGGCATTTGTTTCCTGAGACAAAGGAAGACAGTATTCAAAAGAATGAAAAAACCACACGAAAAGTGTAGTGATGTTTACAAATTAGCTGACTTACCTCTAGGGTCTTACCATCTGGAGCAATGTCTCTGTCATGAAAACACCACCATTCCACTCCCAACTTTTTAATAAACTCAAAGTTGGCTCTCACTATTTGATTCAAAAAACAAAAGAAATGTTACTTCAAATTGACAAGGACTTACTAGAATTCCAGATGTGAAGAAAACACATAGTATACCCACTTCTTCTTTTAGCCATAGCCAGGGAGTTAGTACCATCCTCCCAAGGCCACTGCTTCGTTGGAGCACCAAAAGGATCTCCTCCAGTCCCACGGAATGTATGCCAAAATGCAACACTAAATCTCATCCAATCCTAAAATCCACTCATATTGTAGTTAGCAATTGGTGTAGTTGATATATTAAAACATAAAAAAAAAAAGGTATTGTAACAGTTGAAACTGACCTTCATTTTTTTCCCGAGGATCACTTCTTCAGCATTGTACCATTTAAATGCAAGTGGGTTCTTGCTAGAAGGACCCTATATAATTGTACACGAACATGTACAAGTGGAGTTAAGAAAAGAACAAAATGGAGAATGCTTCTGGGAAAGAATGTAGATCAAACTGATTAACTACAAACCTCATAATTAATTTGAGGAACATTGGGGAAAAATTCGCCTTTCCATTCAACTTCCCCACATTTTGCATCAACATCAGCAGGACAAGTAGGTGGCCCTGCTGCAATCTGACCATGAAATAAGATATACTCAAGACAAACCCAGAAATAAAGAACACTAATGAAAAACTAAATTCCAGTAGAGATACTTACGACGGCCAGGAATGAGAAATCCAAACAAAGAAGTAAGAGAAGAATCTTTCTAGCCTCCATAATCTATCTCATGCAAGCGATCACTGCAATTCAACAAGTAAGGAAACAACACTATCAGACGCAAAGTATTGAGAGAGGCAAGATCCAAGCGGATGGACATATTTTTTACTAATTTCTACCAAATTAAGAGGACAATTAAAAGAACAAGGTTGCAAAAAAAAACGATTTAGTCTGAAATGCTGAAACACTGTGGCTACTAAAATACCGAAAATTCACTGATCTCGAGCAAAGCGGTAATGATAAAAATGGTAATGAAACTTAACATGCAAAACTATGCAAGTGTCAAACCAAAAGTACGATGACATCGTTCAATATATCGCTCGCGTCGTTGATATGAGAACTACTCCCGTCAGCAACTACTTTAACTCAAACAAAACCTAGACAAATTTACTTCTCTTTTTCAGTTACTTCTGTTCCAGTCGAAAAAAAAAAAAAAAAAAAAAGTAAGGAAATCACAGTGATCACCCAGGAAAAAAAAAATGACGGGAAAAAAGATCGAACCAACTTGAACGCGTCATCGGCATCAACTGTTTTCAAACTTGATAGAATATCTAAAACAATCCATGTGTAGAGGCTTAAATTAACACTAACAACAACAACAACTCTGGAGTGACAACACGAAGAAACAAAATCAGTTCAAAACAAGTAGCAGGCGGTAAAAAGAATAAAAATCAGAACACAAAACTGAAGTAGAGGATTGCTTTACCAGTGCAAACCCCTCAAAGAGCCGATGATGGAGGAGAGACAGAAGCCCCAGTACAGTTGAAGTTCAAAAAGACAAAAAGGGGATAAAATGAGAAGCGAATCGAAGGAGACAAGGGCTACTTGCGGGACACTAAATAGTAATCATAATCAAATATTGTAATTTGTTTCTCTTACGTAAGGAAAAAAAAAGGTGCCTTAAATGGTTTGTGATAGACACTGACAAAAAGGAGTTTTCTTTCGATGAAGATAAGCACGACAGGTACGCGGCTCGGCAGCGTCGCCTCTTTTATAGACCCTTTTAATCTCACAATTCCCAGATTTTCGAGGCCTAACTGCGTATTATTTGCTGACTGAGACTGTGATTGTGACTGTGACTGAGAGAGAGAGAGAGATAGAGAGATTGAAAGAGAGAGAGCGAGAGAGAGAGAGAGATAGAGAGATTGAAAGAGAGAGAGCGAGAGAGAGAGAAAGAACGAGAATGAAGGAGAGTCCCGAGTCGACCGAGTAAGATTTCCCGGGAAAAGAGAAAAATTAATGAGTATTAAGTAATGACAAGTGAGGGATTTAAAATCTAAAAACAGCCAGCGATGCCCGGATTTTATCCCTCTATTTAGAAACCAGAAGAGACTCATTCGTTTCACAATTTACAGACTTCGATTACTGTCAATTTCGGCCTTCTTTTTTTTTTCACCTTGGATTGGATTTAATCAATTATGGAATAATTTTCTGAATGGCAAGTTATTACATTAATAATTAATATCATTATTAGTATAATATTTTTTATTACTAGTCTAAAAAAATACCGTGAGCACTTAAAAAATCACTATTTAGAGATCTGGTAAAATCTTAATTTTCTCCTCCCCTTTTAATTTTAAGGTAGCTTTGTCCTTTATCATTACTCTATTTTTAGACTGATCGATGTATTAAACTCCCTGAATAGTTCTTTTACTCTTCCAAGAAAAAGCCCATGGAGTAGTAGAGTTTAACCGGGTCGGACCGGTCGGTTCAATTCGGTTTTTAAAACGCCGATCCTATTCCTATTACATTTAAAATTACAAACTAATATGATAATCTCTAATAGAAAATTATGCTACAAGCACCTAAGATATTGTAATTACGGGAAAAATAAGGTTGTAAGATGGTAAAACAATTGTCACTCTTGATCGGCGAGTAAGATCTTATCCTGATTTTTTTACATATTTCTCCCGCATTTCATTGTACACCCCAAAACTTAAGAACATGATTTGATCATCTGTTTAATATATTAAGAACAAATCGGCAAGGAAGTCAAATGTGAATCGATCGATCGGTTTCGTTACGGTATAATCAATCAATGACGGGTTGCAAGTCAGTAATAGTCTATTAATTTCAGCGAAAACAAAAACGTCTTTAATATTTTAACTTAACGTGTGTTCCTCGAGGATCTTATTTAAAACATTTAATTCTTTCATCTGTCACTGCTAATTGAACAGTTATTTACTAGATTGATTAGATACGTTATCTCTAGTCTAGTGAGTTCTTCATAATTATTTTAAAGAATTCACAACTACTGTAGAAACGTTGAAATAGATATACTTTCTTTACTTATCAGGAATCTGCCTTTCCCCACTTCCTCTATTTCTTCTGTTTTCTCTGATTAAGAAAAGACAGAAGAGGAGATCCAGATCGTCGTGTAACGATCAAGAGAAGGATCAAAAGAAGAAGTGGAAGAAGAAAGAGAGAACGGAGGCTAGTGCACTTTCCCTTCAAATCACGTGGCTTTCCCACCCAACGGTCCATCGTCTTTTTTCTCGAGACTTTTTTTCACTTCCATGCAAAAGTTCAGACACCCACCACTCGCCCGTGTGTGTGGGAGGAGAGGACAGGCTCGGTTCATTGTAGAGCAGCAGAGTCATGAAGGAACTGGCAGATAAGGGCACGTTTGCGTTGACTAAGAGATTAAAATTAAGAAAAGCAGACAGATATTGTCATGTTTTTATTTCGAACGGCGAATTCGGTCTTTGTCCGTCTCTGCAACTTCTGATGTTACAACGGAGAAGAAGAAGAAACTGAAGAAGAAACTGAAGAAGAAAGAAAATAATTGGAAATATGGGGTATGGAGGAAACGTGGGTAAGTACCAGTTGGGTCGGACAATTGGGGAAGGGACCTTTGCCAAGGTGAAGCTGGGACTCGACTCTCAGACGGGGCAGAGTGTTGCGATCAAGATTATTGATAAGCGGATGGTGGTGCATAACAAGCTTATGGATCAGGTTTGTGGATTAAAGATGCAGGTTTATGATTTCCGCATTCATCTCTTTGATAGATTATTCAGTTTTCGGTACTGGGTTTCACAGATGATCAGTAGTTCGGATTCTTGCAAGAGAAAATGGGGAGGAAATGGAAGATGCTGATATTTTCCCTGTTTCTTTGTTTCAGGTTAAGGCAGAGATTACAACAATGAAGCTTCTAAGGCACCCAAACATTGTCCGGATATATGAGGTTCGTTCTTCTTCCACATATTCTAATTTCGGTCTCTGGTTGACAGAATTTTTCGTTTTGAACAACTTTTTGGTGGTATTTTGACGCAGGTCATAGCTACCAAGACAAAAATCTTTATGATAATGGAGTATGTCTCCGGGGGACAGCTTTCGGACAAGATGGTAAAGAACAAACATGACTTGCTTGGATTTTCTTATGACAAAATTTATGGGTTTCTTCTCTTCTTCTTCATTTGCAACTGGTTTTCTATCTTTCTGGTATATATTCGTGTGTTTCTCATCATCTTCTTTATTTATCTTGTCTGGTTTTCTGTCTTTCTGATCTTCCAGTCTTACACCAAGAGGTTGAGTGAAGCAGAGGCAAGAAGGTACTTCCAGCAGTTGATTGATGCAGTGGAGTACTGCCATGGCCGAGGAGTATTTCACAGGGATCTCAAGGTTGTTATTCCAATTTCCAATAAGCAACTTCCTTCCATTCGTTATGCTTTCTGACAGCAGAACATGAACACGTGGGAGAGGGGCTAACTTCATCTTGTTGAATCTTTTCAAATGTAAATAGCCAGAAAACCTGCTTTTAGATAGCCAAGGAAATCTGAAGGTCTCAGACTTCGGACTAAGTACAGCACGCAAGGTTAAGATTTTCAAACATATCAAGTTTAAGTCTTATATATCTCTTTCTGGGGCAGCACTTCACCTTATTCTGATGATATTTGCAGCCACGGGACTTACTATCTACTGCTTGTGGCTCTCCAACCTATGTGGCTCCTGAGGTAAGTTAAAGTCTTCTGCACTTGGAACATGAAAAACTGTTGAAACAGAGTCATTGAGGCATTTCTGAGGTTCTCTACAAGTTGTTATTTCTGCCTTTCCAGGTAATTGCCAACAGAAGTTACTATGGATCCCCTGTAGATGTTTGGTCCTGTGGAGTAATTCTCTTTGAGCTGCTAGCGGGTTTTCTACCTTTTGATGATAGAAATTTATTGAACTTATACAGAAAGGTGAGTTTCTCTGACCTTTTTTTCCTTCCTTCATAAATTTTTGTATCTTTACCAGTAGTTTTGTTGCTGCAACTTTGAACTATTCCTCTTCTTCTTTTTGTGCCTTTTTGACAGATATCAAGAGCAGATTACACATTTCCTCTCTGGTTCAACCCGAGCCAGAAGAAGCTGATATCCCGGATATTGGATCCACTTCCCAGAACGGTACTTCCTGCTACTTTTACAAATATGTTGAAATTGGCAGTATCTGTTTTATTATATAAAACTCAATAATAATGGGTTCTTGTTTATTTAACTTCAGAGGATGACAATAGCAGAAATTCTGGAAGATGAGTGGTTTCAGATTGATTATAAGCCTTCTACAGGATTTGACAACGATGACTGCTTAAGTCTAGATGATGTCAACGCTGCATTTGGCAGCATCAGAGTATGTGACCCGTGAAATATTTTATGTTATGACAGTGATGAAAGACACAAATGAATTCGAGTGGTCTCAAATGGATTCTGAAAATCTATCACAGGAAAGCACAGATGAGATGGAGAAACCAAAGTCGCCAAACTTCATTAATGCTTTTCAACTGATAGCAATGTCTAACGACCTGGACTTATCAGGTCTCTTCGAGGAACAGGTAAGTGGCAGAAACTTTCTGGGTTTTGTTTGTTTAACATTTCGAATTCCATTTTCGAAATTAGGTCTTCTCATTGCTTTGTGTAGATTGATAGAAAAAGGACAAGACTGGGTTCAGAGCATTCCATCCAAGAAACTATTGAGAAAATTAAGGCTGCTGCAAAAGATGCAAGGCTCTCTGTTGAAAGAATGAACAATTCTAAGGTAACTTTGATTTCTTTCTTTGAACTTTGCTGTAAAATTGATGAAATGAAATCCCCTTTTGACGCACGTCTATCTGGTGTATCATCTCAGGTAAAGCTTCAAGAGATAACCAAGCTCAGGAGATGCCAATCGCTAGCCGTTTCTGCAGAGGTAAAAACTTTCCATTCTACTTGAGAAATACAGCCTGTGAGATAAATCCTTGCAGCATCTTAAGAAAAAAAAAAACAAAAACCTGTTGTGACATCCTCAGGTGATTGAGGTGACACCAAGTCACTGTGTGGTGGAAATATCGAAGTCCGCAGGGGAGCTAAGACTGTACAAGGAGGTAAACTAAAACTCGCTTCTCCCTCTCCCTGGTCAGTATCCATTACTACATTACAGACAAGTTAATTGGCTCTTTTTTTTTCTTTTTTTCTGTTAATCAGTTCTGTAGAAGCTTATCAAATGTGCTTACGGAGAGATCCAGCAGTTCATCCATGGTAGAGACACCTCCTGAAGAGGGCAAAGTAGAAAAAGAAGAAGACCCACAACCTGAATTGTAGAATATTTGAGTTTCTAGCTCAGACAAGAAGGTACAGGTACCGGGAAAAAAAAAAAAAAAAAAAAAAAAAAAAAAGTGAGTAGAAGATAGGGGTGCTTACCAGTCATATATTTATCAAAGATGGTAATGCTCCTAAGTAAACGATGTAAAACAAAATGTCAGATAACAAACTATACTGAATTTTTTACGAGAACAAAACAGAGTGGAAGGAAATTGTCGTCAGAGAGAAATAGTTAAATATTTATTTGGATGAGGTGTAATTTCTTTTTTCTTTAAAATATTTTGTATCAGTTTTATCTTTTTTGACATTCGAATTCTTGTCCTGACTATTTTTCATTTTATCCCTCCATATGTAATCTCCCCACTTGCCTGTAATTATTATTATGATTGGTTTTAAATTTTATGGAAAGGGAATGGCTGGCTTCTCAAAGTAAATAAATTATGACAAATGGTAAAAACTAATTTACTTGAGAGTAAAAGAGAAGATTAAAAAAATATTTGTGTTTTAGATAAGGAAAAGGACGGGAAAAAAGATTAAGAAGAGTAATAAATGCTAATAACAAAGGGATAGATGGGACTGATGGAACATGTCTCTCATACCTACAGCATACACTTCAAGATGAATCATCTATAGCTTCAGTTTACTTCACAAGTCTGAGAAGTGGGAACCGCCCACTGTCTAGTGTCATTAAAAGCCCTAGACTAGTTCCGGTTCGTGTACCTAATGGATTTCAACGTTCCTGAAAGCTACATGAACAGTTGCCCCTCTTACTCATACATTTTTTGGTAATATATTTACAGGGCTGTCAAACAATGGATTTTATCCGTTTAATGCAATGTTATCAGACACAACCCCAAAAATGACCCGTAAGGTCAGATTAGGTTAAAACAGTTCAAACTAGTGGGTTAATCCAGTTGAACCCTGACTATAACATCAACATTTAATTAAACCCTGACTATATGTTTATTTACATATACATACTACGTCGGATAGATACACAATTCATTTGATAGGCACAAATATAATGTACATTGGAGCCATGAATCAAACCTAAAGTAAAAAAAAAAAAAAAAAAAAAATTATGATTCTTGAAAGGAACTACAGAAGGAAGTTGTCTATCATGTGGAAGATTACGTCTTTACCATCTGAGTTAATCCAGTACGTCTTAACCTGAATAGAACAAAAGCAGGATTGAATAAGCACGCTAGTTCATGAACTCTAGAAGAGTAAAAAAAACATGAAGCTACTAAGCATCTTTTGAAAACAGGTAACCTGCCATATTCATCAATATGAAATAATGTTCCTGTTCATAACAGAAATATAGAAGAAGTAGGTGACATAAGAAAATCAGGGTCAACAAGATAAATTTATTAGATAAACAAGAAAGACTACTAGGTGAAAGACTTAATTAATTTTTAAGACTCTCTCTCTCTCCTACATTGGTTACAAACGGGATGAACACTTATTGGTCAAGTAGGATACAAAGACAGCCCTAACATATCTCACACTAAGAAACTCAACTGTTGTCATCAACACAGCCAGCCATAGCCACATCACTACTACCTCTTGAACTTCAATGGTACACACATCCTTTACACTCGCAAGATAGCATAGATAAAGTGCCCCTTTGCTTTGAGTCAATGAAATCATTCACTCCCTTGTTCGTGATTATTCAACTATTCTCCAGTCAAAAAAATTGGTTTGCCTTCGGTCAGATTCAACTTTTTTATGTTTCTCAAATGATGCTTCAGTGAGCATTAAGAGTCTTGTTTCTGTAGCACAAGGTAGGTAACTAAACATAACAATTGCAGACAGAGCCACTGACAGAAATTTTTTACAGTTTTGCTTGCCACCTTACTTTTAGTTGACAGGAGAAGGAACAGAAATATAGGACATGGCAAGAATTGCATTCAATTAGAAACAGTAAAACCTAAAATTAAGATCCTGGTTTTCTAGCCCAACTTTTGTAACTAAAATAACAGATGCTGACTTAGACACTGGCTGAAATTTGCAGTTTTAGTTGGACAAATTTTACAGGAATTAGCAGCCTTTTAATTGACAGGAAAAAGAAACGAAAACATAAAACTTGTATAGAAAGTGCACTTCAATTAGACAGAAAACCTTAGTTCACAATAAACCATCCAAAGGACATAAGAAATTGCAATTCCTTTGGTTGCAATCCCTGTGGCTTATTCACTATGCAAACTTCCAAATAGATAAAAATTCTCTAAATACCAATAAGCAACTCTCTTTTTTTTTTCTTTTAATATAATCCCACCAATAAGCAACTTAAGCATGCAAGTGGATGCAGGTTATTCACTTAGGATTTGACAGACAATGTAAGGTTATTCACCTAGGATTTGACAGACAATGTAAGGTTATTCACCTAGGATTTGACAGACAATGTCACAAAATAATCTGTCCCTAAAATGATCTGGATTAGCATGATAACAAACAAAATACCAGAATCTGTGACATAATATGTTAAATATATGCTTATCTGTCATTACTGGTGGTAGATTATCTCGTAGATGAGTGTCTCCTTCACCAAAACTTTTTACCTGGATGGTGCTATGTGCGATGTATCTCTGTCTGCTTTTGAGAAAGCTGACATCGACACGTTCCCATGGTACCTGGTTGAGGCCTCTAATCATCTCCTCTACATTTGGCAACAGCACAAAATACAAAAGAACCATTAAGAGCAGAGAAGATAAAATTACCAAATCTTCTACACACAGTTCAAATGAGGAAGCTCATAACTTAACCACTGAATAATGAGTTTAAATGGGAGCTGGCAACTCAACAAACGACTATGTAAAATAGTGGAGAGCCAATCAATTGACCAAATTTCTTCTACTCAAATCATGTAGGTTTGAAGTAGAAACTAAAATTCCAGTGAGAAGACCTAAAAGTGCAACCATTGCATCACGGTTATTTTCTGAGAAACTTACCTTCCATATCAGTTGCTTGGTTATCAAGAAATGAAGCTCTATCATTGTTGGAAGAAATTTCTCTCTCTATGTGTACAATATGTGGATATTTTTCATCATTTGCAAGAAGATGTTGCTGAATAACATTAGGAACAGAAAAGATCTGTCAAGCATGACTGAGCTTAAAGATACCATAGCATGCACTCAAGCAAAAAAAATGAAAATATAAAGACCTTAGGAAGCTCATTCTGACGTCGAATAGATGAAGTTCTCCACCCAACCATATCTTTAAAGTTAGTTAAGTAAAAATATCAATATTAGTGACAGTAGTAGATGCCAAAACGGTACTAATTTGATTCCTTTCTTTTTCAAGTCAAATAAATCAAGTGACTCCACAAAGGATACGATCAAAGTTTGCATTTGCATAGACAACACGGCGCTTGAAAGACCGCAATGCTGATCTGCATAAATGAGAAGATTATTGAAAATGAAGGCACTTTTGATTAAAAAGCAATAAGAAATGCATTATCCTCCCCCTCCCAAAAAAAAAAAAAACAATGAGAAGATTAACTAAGATATGATTATTTAGGATGTTCAAGTAAAGCTTAAATTGTTTTGATTAGCTTCATTCATCTTTTTTTTTTTTTTTTTGAGGACAAGCAACAAAACTCTGAACTGACTCAAGTGCATGGAAGTAGAAAGAACACACCATGTGATAAATAGCTAAGAGGATCTAGAAAATACTTTTAAAAAGTCACTAAAGCAGAGCAACAATTCGATGTAAGAGTATATATCCATGCTTAACCAAGTCTACAGTTCCTTAAAAGATACTAAAGATTTCTTGTAGCAATTAGGTGAGATTGCCTACCGTGCGCCAGGGACTCCATAATTGATCTCCATCAGGTTTCTAAAGCAGAAATAAACAAAACATGAATCTAGTTCATTTTATTTATCTTCCTTTGTCTTCAAAATTTGGTTATGCATGCCCAAAGCTCTTTGACACTTAATCCCAAAACCACAAAGAATCATCTCCCATTCCAACCTTTTGTCCTTTGATAGACAAAGACAACCTTGAAAGAACAAATCCATAAGCACAATTGCTACTCACATGAATTTTATATCATCACAATCTTTAACCATGCGAAGAAGAAGTGGAGGTCTTCCGTCATCACGGTCGGTAAGGAACAGATGCTTCCCTGTCCTCCCAACAATCCAATGTGCAGTTTCAGATGCTCTTCTTTCCAAAAATAGAAGTCCACAAAGAAATGGAAGCTGTAAAAAGAGCAAATATAAACACACTCCATTAATTACACTAATTAATGTTTACACTCAAATCTTTTTTATATTGTCATTAACAGATATCGGCCACCCCAAGCGAGCTGCATTAAGAAATGAGATATTATGAATGAGATATTGTCTGAAGTTCAGTTGAGTGCAACTAAGCTCATTCAGCATTAACTCAGACAGGTATAAATTAAGTCCCTAGGCGTACATGCAAAGGCAGGAATATTAGACACTTAATACTTGTAATAAATAACACCACAGGATCCATCAAACTTGACAACATGAAATTAAAGCCTACACCAACCTGCCTATGTCCCCTTGAGCCAAGGTGCGGAGTTGCAAATGTTATAAAATTCATTGGCTCTAACCCAGCAAGATGACCTTCCCGATGCCTTTCAAGACATTGTGTTGAAGAACTAATGTATTCCTCACCCGAATGGTTCCCAGCAGCAACTACTGCTTCCCTATTTGAGACAGGCACATAAAGCTTTCCTATAGCATACCTTGCTATCAAGCCACCTAAGGAGTGAGCAAGAAAAGAGATTTTCCGTACACCAGGTCTTCGTCTAACCACAGATAAGACCTATATCCAAAGTAAAGGACGAGGTGAAATTTCACATTTGTTAATGTGCAATTTAGAATGCTGCCACCATCATCATCAGACATACAACCTCATGCAAAACCAAAATGTATCTAAGAGTACCTCTTCAGCTAACCTTTCACCCATCAAATCAACACCATCAAAAGTTAATCGAGATGAGTTGCACTCACTTCCTGCATAAAAAGTTGACGAGAAAGGATGTCAAACAAAAATGTTTAGACACAATGTAATGTATTTTAATTGTCTAGGTCTGTAATAATATGTGTAACTAACTTTTTCATGGTCATATTCACAGCAATTTCAGACACATGGAGAATTGAGCCAGGACTCACGGTGTACAATAACTTTGTCTGGTAGTTTATTCACAAACTGTTCTGCAGCATATCTCCAATCCTCCGCACTGAATGCTTGCAACAGAAGAAGGTAGACCAATATGAAATACACACAAAGAAATGCAACCAATGTAACTGCTTTCATGGAAAGCGAGGAGCATCTAATTTGACAACAGGCCTAACATGTGACTAAAATGTGAATACTGCATAATGCAAATACAGGTTTTGGAACTTTATAGCCCACCAAACACTCCCCATTCCAGAATTGAACTACAAATTAGGCCTAAGGCATGGATAACATGGAGGAATGGGCCATAACATGAACTTTGGCCATAAAAAAACCGGGCTTGAGTTCTCTTTAGTAACAAGTTTTGTCACACCGTCTCCTCTAAAGATGAGTAGTGAACAGAACATGTCAGGATAGAGGGAACAAGTACTTCACGCTTGATTGCCTCAGCAGACAGAACGAGTGAGCCACTCAAAGAAATAATTTAAGAGTTATTATTATACTCTTAAGCTTCTACTCAAGTATTACTTTTCTTATTCGTTCGTTATTCTTGCCTTCGTGAGGTACTTTCCAGAAATAGTCAGCTCCGAGTGTCGAAAACTTTTATTGAGAAAAACAATGAAATCCAGAAATTTGGTTCACACCGTGTATCACGTCAGTAAAGATGAAGAATAAAATGCAATGCTTGCAGCAAATGCAAAAGCCTTAGGAGGAACCCTGAAGATGAACAAGCAGTTTGAAAAGATGAATACGAAGACGAAGAGGGTACCTCCCGACAATGCCGTTAACCATGACAACAAGGTGATCGGGGTACTTGGCGTCGGCCGAGAAGGCCCAAACGTCTTCCCCGCCTGGAACGGACTCCGACTCCATCCTTGGCCCGTCTCCGGCGGTCCGGTCATTGAAGCATCCCATCCGACGGACACAATCCATCGGACCTTTCCTTCTGGTCAGTCTCGGCTGCCGGCCGGATCTCGACCCAAAATCCAATTTAGCGCATGGCATTCGCCTCGCCGAGAAGACCCGGCACCGGCAAGAGCCGTTGGGACCCCCGAAATTAACCGTTAGGTATAACGAATTAGCGCCAATCATGCGTGAGGGCGCAACAATCAAAACACAACAACCGTAATTTTCCCCTCTTCACGAAAAATGAAGAAGAGCAATCCCCCTCAGTAGCATTTCCGCTCCCGCTCTCCCGCCACAATTTCAGAATTTCACATCAGCTCGTTCTTTCCCTCGGAAGTCACAACTCACAGACGAACCTCAAAACATCGAAGACACCGACCCAGTACCAGGAGAAGATTCGACTGTCCTCCTGTTGAACAGTTTTATAGTACGTCCACAATGGCCGTCTATTTACAGCGGCGAACGCCCCTGCTCCTGCCACTCGACTCAAACGCTGCAGTGAGCCACCCAGAGGAAACGACGCCTTCAATAGCGATGGCTCGAAGCCTCAGAGTTGCTAAACACGGTGGTCCTCGAGGTACTTGACGAAACCATGTCCCTTCCTTTGGAGTCGGAGGTCCCATGGCCGCGGGCCCGCGGCCTCGCCGGAAATTATAGGTCTCAGTCCGTTTATTATTATTTTTTTTTGTCGCGTGTTGAAGGGGTTAGGTTGCCTATTAAAGCTTAGCGTGGGCTACTATAGTTGTGAATTCTGATTTCGCTGCATGTTATAGAAAATATAATAAAAAGTTTACTATTGTTTTTTCCCACGTGAAAATTATGTCTCATTGTGTTCAAAGTTCATACTATGAACTTCTAGTGTGAAGGAGTTGTTCCACATTAATTAATGGGTGAAGAAATTTATACCCCCAATTTTAATAACCACTAATAAGTAGGTTCAAAGTCTACGTTGCCTGCATTATTAAAACCTAACTGTTCATCAAACCAGGAAAACCACCGGTTTGGGTCAATTTTGTTTTTTTTAAATGACAATTATATTTACAATGTATTCTTCCAGGGATCTCGGAACTGAGCCGGCGATCCGCCAAAATGCGTGTGACCAAAGCAGAATCACAGGTGCCAGCCGAGTGTCGCATGGGGAGCCCGGATCTGCTGCGCATATTGTAGGTACGCACAGCGAATCACGGGGAGCCAAACACATGAGACCCCCTGTGTAACTCTCAGTTGGCTCCCCTGACTCCCAATCGAGTGACTTATGTGCTAATACTGACTATTTCAGCTATATGCACCACTGACGTGTAATGTCTTTTTATTATTTTGTGCATAGAAAGAATTATATTATGTTGGTTTGGGTACACCTATTTAGAGAATTTTTTTAAGTCAAATCAGTTTGGATACAGGAACGAGCCGAAATAGCTTCCAGTTTTGAGTCCGACCGGCCGGGGTTTTAAGACGTTGATCACCCCATCTGTCTCTACTAAACTTGGTAACACCTTAATTAAAATGTTTGCAGTTTGCCTATATAAAATGATATAACACTATATCACGTGAATTGATGAAGAAGGTAAAAAGCGCGGCAACAGAACTATGTATTCTTATGAATGCGTTTACATTTCCATTTTTCCAGTGAGGAAGCGCTAGATACAAGATGGACTTGTCTAGTTCTCTGGCAAACACTCTTAACGAAGATAGTGGCTCCAAGATTTCCGCCGCGTGCTCTACTGAACATGTGCTGCGTGTGAAAAATGGACAGGTTCTAAATTAAACGTTCTTGTTGATTAGAGCTCGTGAAAAATGCATTAAAAAGAAGGACATAATAAGTTGTGGCTCTCGCCAATCTCGTGGAAGTGTGAACCCAAATCATTCACATGATAAAATAGTGTGTTCTCAGAACACAGATAGACAAAAGGGAAAGAAACAGAAGGAAGCATGTCGAAAGTCGGACTTTCACAGGTCGCACAACCCACATTATTTCGGAGCATCTACCGGTGATGGCATCTAGAGGTTAGAGTCATCAGACAGGGCCCATTTTTAGGTAATCTTTTTATAAAGGGCTCTAATAAAGAACTTTTGAAAAAGTCTGTTTGGAAAAGCTTTGATTTAGTAATTCTTTGAAAGAACTAAAATCTCATATTTCAAAGGGAGATTTATGTAAAAGAAGATTCATCCAAATACGATTATTAACGGAAAGCGGTTCCAAAGAGAAGCTTTTGGCCATGAAAGAGCTTAACCAGTTGACTCTTTATGTTTATTGACCTGACTCAGAACAATATTTCAAATGTAGTTAGCCCTCCGTTGCCACCAAAAGGCAAAATCCAAGTCTAAATCCAAGTCGAAAAGCCCTGCTCGGTGCTCACCATAAGGAAGAACAGCGAAAATGGAAAAATGAAATTGACAAAACAAAGAGAGAAAAGGTGAATAACAGGTGGGGTAATAGTGATGCCACTGCAACGATCTTTGTCAAGCATTATCTCCATGAAGACTTACTCAACGGTTGGCACTGATCTCATCCCCGACGAAAATTTGGACCCCTTGCAATCATGTAGAAAGCAAATAGGATTGTAAATAGTAGGTCCAATATCGGTCCTTTGAGATAGATGTCATATGTATGTCGGTCAAAAGTATCAGACAAATAGTTGTAGCAAGCCTTTGCAATTAGGAACAATATAGTGTGGTGTACAATATTCCAAATTATGCTGAATTTGTCCACGGTTGCAACTAGGTGCCACTCCTACTTTCATCTGGAACATTGATATTTGATATTATTAAATTAGTTATTCCGTTCATCTTTCATTGATTAATAGGATAATCAACAGAACAATAAAAAATTAATCTATGATTTTTTTAAAAAGTTAAAAATAACTACATTATTAATTATAATACTTAGAGCTAATGGCATTTAAAAATTTACATGCCAATGATCACTCTTACCCATGAATTCATGAGAATGAGCCTTCAGGCTTCTAAGGATCAAGCTACTTCCTGTCACTCCTGCAGGCATCCATCTCCCCATTGAAAAAAACACATGCTGAACAAGCAATCGGCATTCACAAAAACAAATTGGAGTCCCATGAAAAGAAAACATGCTGAACAAGCAATCAGAGTTCATAAAAACGAATTGGTGTCTTCAAACTTCTCCGGTATGGCCAGCTTGTCCTCTAGCATGAACGAAAGGTCATGCATTTGTGAGATCAACATTTCAACATCTGCATTGACTGAAGTATCTGTACTGGTAGAGGTCTCAACTTTGTTGGCAACTCCTGAAGGTTTAGCATCAATTCTGCTTATGTCCTCTGTTTCTTTCATCCTAAACAAAAGGCAGAAAATCAAGTCTCAGCAAACTGAGTTTATAATGATGTAAAAACCTTCAAACTCTTTATTGAGGTACCATTGAACATGAATGAAACTGGCAACGGTATTTCCAAGGAAGTGTCATCAAAGATAGGTGAGGCAGACAATTTAAATGTGATTAAAACTCGAATCCAGTGCAAAAGGCAACGAGAAAATAGATAATAATAATGATAGGTAACCACATCGTTTCACATAAAAAACAACGATTTTCCTCCAAAAAAAAAAAAAAAAAACCGAAGATGGACAGCAACAAAGATTATAGAATATATTCTAGCCAAATAGGCTGAGATATCCATGCTACTGACCAGGATTATAAATTCTTTGTGATCGGGTAAGATTCAACTTCATATATTCAATATTTCAAGATCTTCACACACTTCCATATAAAATATGTCCACATAAAAAGGAATGAAGCTCTGTCAAACATTTGTGCCAGTTGATAGAGTGCGCAAGCCAGTTTTCCATCCTCACGGAGTGGAAGCCTCAGTTGCAGTAAATAAAGAAGCTCTTTAACAGAGTAGCTGCAGATAGACTAAACAAGCTAATGCCATCAAATTTCAGAAGACCGGGATAAGCAATGGTAGGCACATGTTTTTCTTTTTTAAACAGGAAAAAGAAAAAGAAAAGAAATAGTCACACCTACCTTTCTGGAAGAGAAACTCCCATCTGAAATAAATCCGGGAAAACACCATCTTTTGAAATGCTCGTTGACATTGATTGGTGATGTGGTTGAGAAAAGGCTTCCAAGCTGACTTCATGTGAATCATCAATCAAGCCCATTGAAATATTGGCAGATCTATTACTAGCAGTAATACCAGAACCATATTGTGGCCAAGAAAATGAGAATGGATCCTGTGTCTCAGCATTTATAGGTACCGACGTATTTTTTCTATGTTCTGCACCATCCTGGAACAAGTTGTCCATCATGGCTGAAACATTTTTAGAACTTGTTTCAAAAGGCTCAGCACTGGGAGATGCCATTATACCTCCAGAACTCCATTGATCATTTTGAGGCCAGTTAGACAAAAAAGATCCCACAGCACTGTTAGGTTCTTCTCGACTTCCTTTGCCATAGGTAATTGGATCTGTTACAGAAGCTGATTCAGAAGGCCCACCTAGTTCTACAGTAGAAACCTTCAAAGTGTCGGTTGGTTTTGAGTCAGGATGAAGACTACCAGAACTAGCAGATTGAAAGTCAGCTTCCCAACCAGAAGAAGAGTCAATAGACTGACCAGTGACATTATTAATTGATTCCACAGCCTTAACTGCAGGCTGATACTCTTGAACCATTTCAGTACTGTCCTGTGAATATACAGGCATATTTGTTGTTTTTCCAAGTTCTTTGTTAGATACAATAGGAGCAGCCTCTATACTTGAATCAAGAAAATAGTTATCCAGATCAATCCCGGCCAAGTTCATGGATGATGCACTTGGATTCGATGCCTTGTTTGTGCTGTTGCCAATTTGACTGGAGTAATCTGGACCTTTCAACTTCAAATCTAAGAAATCTGATAGTGTCAAACTACCTGTTGAAACATTTTGACTTCCAGAGGAATTAGTTTTGTCAGGACCCAAGACAACTGCTTCCTGCAGCACAACAATCAGCCTTTTCTCACAAATAAGTACAAGTGATAAAGAGAAAGAAAGGAGACTAAAAACAACCATTCATCCTGGAATTGTTATTGAGTTTTCAGTGAAATCCCATCACCTCAACAATTATAAAACTACAGAACAAGTAACACCCTGCATATAACTGGAACAAGGACGAGTGTTATAAATGAGAGGGAACCAAAAAATCCAATAAAAAGCAGTTTTCAGGTCTAGACTTTATCAGAGTGTCTTTAAAGTAACTAAATATTTACTCTCACTGTCGAGGGGGTAGGCTGCTCATCTGATAACTTGAAGAATAAAAAGTGCAATTTTGCATTAAGACATACAATTAAATCTTCAAACAGAATTTACGGCTATCATCGACATTCTGCCAAAGATATTCTTAGTACTACTTTATCTGCACTTAAATTTGTTAGCATGATAATCAGCCTAAAGTGGGAGCTCAGAGCAGTGAAAATTTCTTATTCCATAACATGCTAAGTGCAGACAGTAATTCCTTGGTACTTCGTGCAGCTTATATTGTTCATCTTGTGAAGCACAAAGTAATGGCCAAAATGTTCGAGTAATTCCTTTTCTCGGTCGAACAAAAGAACTCCTAAAGGTAGAATGAGAAAGAACCCAGTAGCCAACAAAAATCCTGAATTTCAATACTAAACAGTCCCAATTCTACAATTTTCATTATATAAGTACTTTTCTCGGTCGAACAAAAGAACTCCTAAAGGTAGAATGAGAAAGAACCCAATAGCCAACAAAAATCCTGAATTTCAATACTAAACACTCCCAATTCTACAATTTTCATTATATAAGTACTTTTCTCGTTTCCATTGGCAAACAAATGAAAGACAATACCAAGTATGGAGAGGATTTAAGGGAAAAATTCATCAGAAACAATTTCTGCTCAAGTGCTTAATAGCCAAAACCATAACATCTTAAGAGATTTAGTGGTCATTCCTCTCTTTCTTTCTCTTATATGCTTATGATTTGCAATGAACGGAAAGCCAAATACACAGCCTGCAGGTTGCAATGCAAATGCAACAACTCGTTAAGATGGGAAACTGTATATAAACTCTTCTTCGGCTAATTTAAAAGTTCCGGAGAAGAAGCAATTCCTTGTTTTTAAACTATTATTAGGTAATTCCTCAAAGTGCATTTAATTCTAAACATTTTCAAGTCATAAAATATCTTGCTTTATAGATCAGAATTACTTTGTTGACCAATAATTTTTTTCATTTTTCATGTTGGAAGTATTCTTCCTTGAGATGATGTGACTAGTAACTTTTACCAGATTTTCTATCGGAATGAGAACGCAAAAAAATGAGGTGATTTCGAGTGATTAGATTCGCTCTTCCGGAATCACCTCCGCAGTGTTTAGTGCAGCCAGGCAACATATTAAATTATCAAGTCATTTTTTTTAAATGTCCAAATCCTTTCTAAACAAGATAGGAGTAGCAAGTAGCAAATAAAAGAAAAACGGTAAAAGCAGTTGTAACGTTCACTAGAGTTTAACACCTGCAACTACGACACCGATATGAGGAAAATGTAAAACAGGAGGGGCAAAGACTTACAGATCCATCAAGTTGCAGAGATTCAAGAAGCTTACGGTACGCGGTGGTCGTATTAAAGGAGATGGACGGGGAAGCAGCTCCTTCCCGTCGCTGCCGGGCTCCACAATAAACACAGACCATCGACTTTATACCTCTCAGAAGCTTCCCCCGACATTGATCACATCTGAGGGAAGACGGTGATGGATCGAATTCCGCGATGGTTTCTCGGAGAGTTCGTCGTGTAACACTGAGGCCGGGATCGTCGGGATCATAATCCGAAAGACCAGCAGCAGCACGGAGGTCATGCTGGAGTTTGCGAATGACAGAGGAAGGAATGTCGACTGCCATAGCGTCTAGGGTTTCTGAATTCCCTGAAGTCCAACCTTTCGAAATATTTGAGCAGACAGCAAATTCTGCAGCAACAGCCTAAATCGCGGGAAACAAACGGCGGAGCCTTCTGAACGATGTTCTCCCTCGGAGATGATGCAATCAGGGCAGAATGCAAGCCGCTTTGCCTTTGCCACGTGCACCTACACACATTTATCGGCGAGTAGAACTAGAAACTGGAAAAAAGAAGAATTGGGGTGGGCCGGATTTGGGTTGCGTTTTGTAAAACCCGAACCCGACCTGACGAACAAAACCCAAAACTCAACACTGAAAAAAAAAAAACTCCAAATTGGTTTGAGAAACCCGCCCAACCTACGAACCGACCACCCTTAGGCCTTAGCAGTCCGTCCAATCAACCAACGTGATCTAGAAATTTTCAGCGCCAGGGGCCGGCCTCGACTTATTATTATTATTCTTCTTAGTTTCAGCGTTTCAGGGAGACTGACCGGTAACTCAGTCGATGGAAACCTGTTTACAGAGTAAGCTTTTAATAGTTACTATTGTTTCATGGAAAATCCGGTCCGCGATAAGGCATGACCGATAGAATATTTTTATTAATTTAAAATAATTTATTATACACAGGTGTGTTTTGTATAAGGAATTCGAGTTCACTCTCCTATGCTTCATCTGATTTGATCTTTTATGTGAATTGTCGAAGTTTAGGCTTCTGATGAGAACGTCTAAGTTTGAGTTTCGGGAACGAGTGTACACGATCTGGTGTGGCTTTAGTCGGTCGACAAGTCCCGGGGGCAAGGGCGAAAGGGAAAAAAGGTGGAACGAAGGAAGGTGGAATGAATCGGTGAGAAACGGTGGAAGAGAGAAGAAAAAGGTAAAGAAAGATAAAGGAGAGGACTAAATCATCAAGAACTACTGTAATATATAATATATAATGAAAAGTGATCATGATCAAAAACTAACTGGATTACTTAGAAGAATTAAGATCTACTCGATCGGCCAGATATGACGACTTCTTTAGATCAGGAAACTTTTCTTTGTTTTTTCTTCTTCTTCTTCGTTTTACTTTTGGCGGGACGTGCTAGTCCTCCTTTTAATTTGCATAGGGACAAGATTGGTTTCTAAGTATATATTCTTCTGTTTCTTCTTTTATATTATATGTGCTGATCAAAATCATGTTCTACAAATAATCATACATAGTTTGTGATGGGATATTGGAGCAGGAAAGGGAAGCAACGCAGGTTGAAAAGGAAGCCAAGGAAAAAGACTTGAATGCCTGGTTGCCGGTGACTGCTTCTAGGACGGCCAAATGGTGGTCCTCTACAGTCCACAATGTCACTGCAGTTGTGGGTGCAGGAGTCCTCGGCCTCGATCCCTTTTGCCTTCTCTCGGATGGGATGATGTGTTATATATATATTTATATATATATAATTAATTAGCTGTCTCTTCATTACTTATTTGTGGATTACTACTGCTTTAATTTGGTAATTCTCCCAATTTTGATCGAATTGATTTAATTAAACTATATAGTACTGTGCCTGTTGATTGGTAGGATTACAGGCGTTGCTGCACTGGTGATTTCATGGCTTGTGACACTCTACTCGTTCGGCGTTTCGATCGGTACCACGAACTAGGGCAGTATGTATTCGGAGAGAGACTAGGGTTTTGGATCATTATATTGTACCCCTCCAAGTTGGTGTTCAAATAGCTACCAACATCGTTTACATGGTCACAGGGGGGAAGTCACTGAAGAAGTTCTTTGGCATATATTGTTATTCCCACCTTTGGTGCCATCAGGAAGATAGATCTACTTTATCATCATCTTAATTTGCTGCATTTCAGTTACTTCTGTCTCAATTTCCCAGTTTCAATTCCATTAGGGGCATGTCCCTTGTAGCAGCTTCCATGTCGATAGGGTAAGCACCAAACCGTAGCTAGATACACATAATTAAATACTCACACACAAACATGACTGTGTGACGTGTGAGTGTGTGTCATTAATTATATGTCTACTTTCATTCCTAGCGATCTAAATGCCTCTGTTTTATGGTCTTCAATTCCTCGAAGCTATTCTGCAACTGCTTTTATAGCTTCTGCTCTGAGGGGGCAGCACCCTGGGATCAGCTTTGGCCCCAGATCGTCCACCGGGGCGGGCATTGCTTTCGATGTCCTCAATGCTGTAGGAACAGTAGGGTTTGCCTATGCAGGCCACGGTGTAGACTTGGAGATCCATGCCACCATCTCTTCGACCGATCGAGGAGAAAACATCTGTAAAACCAATTGGTTTGCATACATTATTGTGGCCTTCTGCTACGTACCTCTCCGTTGCATGCACTGGCTATTATGCTTTCGGTAACGTTGTTGAAGATGATATTCTTGTTTCGTTGGAGAGACCTCCATGGCTGGTTGCTGCAGGCAACTTCATGGTCTTTATTCATGTCCTTGGAAGCTATCAAGTATACCACATTACATGGCAAAAACATACATATATACATACAAGCAATATGTATATATACTGCACCTTACTGATCATTCACACTTAAAACAATTTCTAGGTTTATGCCATGCCAATCTTTGACATGATCGAATCTTACCTTGTTAAAAGCACTATGCAATATTATAGAGATTTTTGTTTTTTCCTTTTTTTCAGAAATTGTTTCGTTCCTAGTTCACAGCATTGAGTTAAAGTATAGAATTATATTTCAGATCCATTTCCTTATTTATTATCTTGGGGAAAAAAAAAAAAAAAAAAAAAAAAAAAAAAAAAAAAAAACAAGGGCTGCTTGGTCGGTGGGTCTCTCTTTCCTAACAACTAAAATGGACACCCTGAGAAGAAGTGGGAATAAGGGGAGGAAAGGGGTATTGAAGATACATATGTCACACACCTACTGCTTTTAACAATTATTGTTGCCTGATCAATATATTGCATAGTGCATGATTCTAAAGACTAGGGGGCACTTCGACTCCACTCGTCAGATTCCGTAGACCTGCCTAAAAGCCCACATGTGACCATGTGTTGGTCAGCACTCGGCACAATAAAATGTGTTACCATGTGACTTTTCGAAACGAACCCCCATCGCCCGTGGCCTCAACGCAATCATTAGCTACTATCTATCTCCAATCTGTTATCTGTCTACCCAACTCAAATCGACCGCTTTTACGGTTTACCCAATGTTTGAAAACCGGTTCAGCCATGGGACCCCGGTTTGACCGGTTTTGGTTGAACCCTGTTAGACCGGGTTGGGTCAGGTTTTTAAAAACACTGGGTTTACCCATCAAATGCTATTCTAGAAGAATTTAGTAAATCAGAGAAAACCGAAAAACCCCTCGTTTTTTATTGCTCCTAATACTCTTCTTTCTGATACTCCCATTGTCCGGAGCCACCGAAGATGAAAAACGTTCCGTGTATCCATCTTCCACCTTATCCTCCTTTCACACTCATCAGAGCTTCAAATGCTGCTTCTTCACATGAAAAGATTCCCGCCGTTACTGGCTCTTAACTGTTCCAATTATAAAATTGAGTCACTCTTCCATGTCTATATGTATCACGATAATAATAACTCGAGACTTCCATCAAACACGAGACAGATCTTCCCTTTCTCAATGGCCATGAAACAGCTTCTACGAAGCTTCCTGATCTTCCTCCTCTCAATTCTCCCCCTGGTCTCATCATCTTCCGACGAGATCAAAACTTCGCGCGTCTCAAGGCGATTACTGGCACAAACCCCGTCGTCGAGCACGGTGCAGCAGTACCTGACGCCGCATAACCGTGTGAGAGCAAAACTCGGCCTCCCTCCTCTGCAATGGAGCGAACAATTGGCGGGCTACGCGCTCTGGTGGGGGAAACAGAGGAAAAGGGACTGCGCATTGGTCCATTCCAGCGGAAACTACGGGGAGAATATCTTTTGGGGGAGCGGGAGGAACTGGAAGCCCGCCGACGCCGTCAACGCCTGGGCCGCCGAGAAGCAGTTCTACGACCGGGGGAGTAACAAGTGCCTGAAGAACAAGGATTGCCTCCATTACACACAAATGGTATGGAAGCAGAGCGCGAAGGTGGGGTGCGCGAAGGTGATTTGTGGGAAAGGAGATACTTACATCACTTGCAGCTACGATCCTCACGGGAATGTCATGGGTCAGAGGCCGTATTGATTAACACGGAGGCCGGTGATCAAGAAGAACCAGCTTTTACTCGTTCGTTTGCAAGATCAATGGAGACGAGCAGGAATTAAAAACGAATATTTGCTCAACTTCGATCTTCAAAAGTGAAATAAAATGTGTTTTCAGGAGAGAAGAAAGAGACGGAGGTTTGGGGCTTGAATCGTGCAGCTTCCTTTCGACTTTGAGATGTATCATTGATTGATTAAGAAACTCGAGTTTGATTGGTTTCAATTTCTGCTACTTTTATCAAGAACATTCAGTCCCAGTGAAAACATTCTCCAACTGAACAGGAGAATGTGATTTTTCTTGTGCTTCGTTTCGGAACCCCCCCCCTTTCACTTCCTCCACAGTGTTGAAAGGTTTGGGAAGTTAATTACTGGAGAAAGACGACATAATCAATGGATACAGTATAGATCAAATAATTAGTCATTTTCGCGTTTAGAGCTGACATTAATCTCACTCATGAGCTATCAAAGACTCATCCTGATTCCTGATTCCTAACTCAGACACTTGATTGGATTCGTCAGGAGGAATCAATGTTTCAAAGATCCCAATCGTCGCTCGTTCCTAAGTGGGATGGAAACACTTAAATTCGGCGCATGTGACGGTGGACCCCTTGTGTTACGTACTTGAGTATGCTATGCATGGACCGCAACACCCGCATGTGACCGTCGACCCCACCGGACTCAGCTTTCTCTCTCTCAGAACCTTTATCAAGCCCAGCAACCGCGACACGTAGCCATTGCTTTGCCATACCAAAATCTCGAGGACCACCCTTAGTAGTCCAATCAACCAACGTGGTCCAGAAATTCGCAAACCCTTCCTGGGCCGCTTTTGCGCTTCAACTAAATTTTCAGGGCCAGCGGCCTCGACTTATTATTATTATCCTTTTGTTTCAGCTTTTCAGGGCGCAAGCAATGGGATAGAGAAGACGAAAGAAGAAGAGAAGAAGAATGAGAATGAAAAATTAAAAATGTAAAGGACAAAGAGGAATCACGGGCCGCATTCGCCTCCGTTCACGGGGCATTCCAGAAATGCCTTAATGTCATCATTCGTCGATTATATATACTTCGCAACCGCTCCAAACTACCACATTCCTCAGTACTACTCCTCCCTCCCTCTCTCTTTCTGCAGCAATGCCGAGTACTCACCTAGGTACGCTTTTCTGCGTTATAGCTCTCGTCGCCGTCGTTTGCCGCGCGGCGGCGGTGCCGGCTCCGGGAAATGCCCGGACGAACCCCGACAACGAGACGATATACAAAATCTCGAAGCACCTCTGCTTGGGCTGCGTCGCCGAATCCCTGCAGTTCCTGTACGCGCACAACCTGGTCCGCGCGGCGCACTGGGAGCTCCCGCTCGTGTGGGACTTCAACCTGCAGAAGTACGCGCGGTGGTGGGCGAACCAGCGTCGGGGGGACTGCAAGCTGGAACACTCCTTCCCGGAGGATGACTTCAAGCTCGGGGAGAACGTGTTCTGGGGCGGCGGCTCCGCCTGGACCCCCTCCGACGCCGTCGACGCCTGGGCCGGGGAAGAGAAGTACTACTCCTACCCCAGCAACAAGTGCGAGGCGGGACAGATGTGCGGCCACTACACCCAGATCGTCTGGAAGTCCACCCGTCGCATGGGGTGCGCCCGCGTCGTGTGCGACGGCGGGGATGTCTTCATCACTTGCAATTACGACCCCCCTGGCAATTACTTCGGCGAAAAACCCTACTAAACTGGCGCGTTATACAGCTTATATGCGTAATTAGATATTATTAAGCAGAAATTAGGAGGTGGATGTGTTGTATGTACCCTTGTATGACCTAGCCTCGTATCATATGAAAAGGTACCTCTTCTCTTCTGTTATTTATAATCTCTTAAAAATACCGCATAAGCGCTTAAAAGGCTTAATTAGTACTTGTCGCTTGTGCCTTGACTCATCATACAAAGAAAGCTTCAAATTAATTAACCAAGTCCCGTAAAATTAATTACAAAACCTGGTAATTAATTAAAAAAGGAGTAATAATTAGTAAGGCCTCTCTCCGATGTAGTTCCCGGGAGGGTCATAATTGCAGACCATGAAGACACCCTTGGCACCGGAACAAGTGACCTTGGCGCACCCGAGCCTCCGCGTGGTCCTCCATATCATCTGCGTGTAGTGTCCGCACTCGCGACCGGAGGCGCAGTCGTTGGTCCAGTACCTGTACCACTTCCGCTCCCCAGCCCAAGCCGTGACGGCCTGGGCGGGACTCCACCCGGTGCCGCTGCCCCAGAAGATGTTCTCCCCGTAGGGGCCATTGGAGTGCCTCAGGGCGCAGTCTCGCCGCCTCTGGTTCGCGTACCACTGCGCGTAACGGGCCACTCTCGTGTCCCAGACCAGGGGACGCATGCCTAACGCGGACCGGACCGCATTGTGGGGGCCTAGGAACTGGCTCGCTGCGCTGACGCGGTCCCCCTGGACGGCCGCATTGCCCTGGTTAAAGAGAAGGGCGAAGAAGAAGAAGAGGAGAAGGAGAAGGAAGCTGGCCGCTCTGCGGTGGTGGAGACGCCTCTCGAGGACGACCATGGCCCGTGCTTCTTGGCTGGAAAGTGTTTGTGGCTTTCTTTGAACTAAACCTATGGAGAGTATGAATCTTCATTATATATATATATATGTACGTATGAGTTGGACTTGTTTGAGGAAAAGATTTTGTATGAGCCAAAGTGTCAACTGATGGGGTGGCACCCATGTTCGATAATGATTGCCACTAGTTTTGTGATTTTTGGCTAAGGTGGGACCTTCACCATTGAAAAGTATTCGGTGCTATAGTCTATAAAGATATATATACGCGACTTACTCAATGTATATATAGTATCTACCGTATCGATCCATACGTTCTTTCAAGTCACATATAGGAGAATGGAATTATCGGTGAATATATTAAATTTTATGTATACACTAATTAGGTGGTTAATGGTATAATCTGGCAAATGAGTTTAATAACCTCGTGTGGTACTAACAGGAGCATGTCCGGTGGATTTGGGTAATTGATTTGTTTTAGCTGTTCTTTATGGCGTGGACGGAACTAGGTCGAATCTACAGTGATATCATTAGATTGTTCTGTTGTCCACTTATGGATGGACTCGGTAGTCGGTACTCGGTACTCGGTTGCAAGGAAGGGAGGACGAACAGCGGAACAGATTAAAGAAAAGGGAAAACATGGAAAGAACAGAGGTCGGTGGCTCGCGAGGGCTACACTTGTTAGACTAAGAATCGTATACCGATTAGCTTAGTATCTTCAACTATTACAAGTGCAATGAATAATGAGCAGCTGTGGAATTTATTTGTGAAAAAGCTTCTGCGGAGATTCCTTGAAAGAAAAGTCAGGACCAAGAAAGAAAAGGCGATGGGCGATCCCCGTGATCGGAGGCCGCTGAGGAGGGAGGACCGGCATCAATGGCGATGTGCCGATTTTCCTGGGACGACTTCCTTAAATTTAGGGGCAGAGAGGGAAGACATATCGAGTCTCGATACCTGCAGACGAGGTTGGGTCCCGCTTGAACATAACTATCGGCACATTTATTGAACCAGATTGACGGAGGTGCACAGATTTCCCAAGGAAGGGTTGCTCAGATTTTACTCTTTCTGCCTACTGGGCTCCATGGGGTTGGTGAGAGCTCAGAGCTCGTTGAAATCAAACCACCACGCGATCACATTTAATGAGGGTGTTAATGGAGGTCTTTCATCATATACATCGGAGCTCGTTAATAATGAAGCCTGCCGCTCTTAATTATTTTTTCCAGGATCGTTAATTTCATCCGTGGAATTGTAACTATTTGATTTACCCAAATCCCAATCAACTTCGTCGTCATGCTTTTGGATTTATGATCTTTAAAAGCGTCCGGAAGTTTCTAGTAGAAGACCCTCCTTCGCCGACCGCGTCCTCTGCGATCTGTTTCAGGGCCTCCGCCTTTTCCCTCATCGTCTTCCCTTCCGGCTTCCGCAAAATCAAGTCCAGGGACTCCTCCACCCCGTCTCTGGTGAGGACCCCGTCTTTGGCGGCCAGTCCGACCCCCATCACCTCCTCCAAAATCCGGCTCATCATCATCTGTTCCCCGAGGAAGGGGCGGCAGATCATGGGGACTCCGCTCGCCACGCTCTCCACCATCGAGTTCCACCCGCAGTGGGTCACGAACGCCCCCACTGCCGGGTGCTGCAACACCCTCGTCTGCGGGGCCCACCCCACGACCATCCCCCGGTCCCGGGTCCTCTCCGCGAACCCCCTCGGGAGGTTCCCGCGGGCCGCGTCCCTCAGCGACCAAAGGAAGCGGGCCCCGCTGGCCTCGATCCCCTCCGCCAGGGCGGCGAGCTCCGGCGGTGGAGGGGACATCACGGTGCCGAAGGAGACGTAGACGACGGAGGCCGGGGAGGGTGCGGCGTCGAGCCAGGCGAGGCAGCCGTGGACGTCGGGCTCGGGGGGTGCCAATGGCGCGGTGAGGTGGAAGGGCCCCACAGGGAGGCACTTTTGTAGCTTGGTCTTGAGGTGGTTGAGGATCGGCGGGTCGAGGCCGTCGAAGGAATTGAAGACGACGGCTTTCGCGAGCGGGAACTTGGCTGCTTTCCCGTGGAGGAGGCGCGCGAAGGGGGAGTTCACCTCCGCCATGAGAATCTCGTGGGGAAGGTCTCGTACTCGCGCGGGTAATAGACACGGCAGGCAGCTCAGTGGCTCCTCCAGCTTCGCCTTCGCTTCTGTTTAATTAGAGGGATAAATTTCAGTAATTAAAAACAATCGGTGAGGGTGAGACTGATAATTAGTAATTAATTAATTACTACTGCAGTCCGTAACGCGCGCGTGTACCTTCTCCGGTTCCGAAGGTTTCCCTGAGGAGATCGGTGTAAAGATGAGCGGTGACACTGGCCGGACCGGCGGTGGCTAGGGCGACCCAGGGCACGCCCATCTCCGCCGCCATGTCCTCCGCGATCCAAATAAAGGCGTCGCTCAACACGCAGGTGACCTCCCCCGCCGCCTCGACCGCCTTCGATAGAGCCTCCCGGAAGTTCCCGGGCATGGCCTTGATGAAAAGCTCGATGGCCTCGAGAGGGCCGCGGCCCTTGGGCACGTACCCGTCTTCGAAGCCGTCCCAGACGTCGTAGAAGCGGACGTTGGGGAGGTCCGCCGCGATGGAGGCGACGAAGGCGTTGGACTTAGGGGTGTTGAGGAAGGAGAAGGTCGCGGCCAGTTCGACCGTCGCGAGCTTGCGGACGAGGTTGAGGAGGGGCGCGGCATGGGAGCCGAAGGGGAAGGCTAACACGGCGACATGTCGCGTGGAGCCCATGGATGGAGAAGTAATTAAGAGTGTGAAGCCGTTGTTGTTGAGAATCTTGAGAGTAGAGACTTGAGAGAGGTACGTGAATGTGACAGTACTTATACGTGTGCCTCATTGGGAGATTTGGAAGCGTTTG
The DNA here is from genome assembly GCA_019845555.1 of Aristolochia fimbriata. NCBI lineage: Eukaryota > Viridiplantae > Streptophyta > Magnoliopsida > Piperales > Aristolochiaceae > Aristolochia > Aristolochia fimbriata. The sequence continues at coordinate 3,145,823 of CM034078.1, forward strand.
GTACACATGATACGGTTTCGATTTAGTGACTGAGGCATGAACACGTCGTCGTCTGCTCGACCTTGGTCAGTTGTCGTCTCCTTGCGCGCGACACAACCACATCAACTAACTACTACAAGACGGCCTGCGTGCATGGTTGAAGCAGATGGTAATTTTGTTCAATGACATTTCACCTTCGACCAGTTCCCCTGAATCCTTGCCGGTAAACTGTAAAAACGCAGAGAAATTCCCAAACTCGGTCTTTGGGCTCTCGCGCAATGAGAAAATTCATACACAATATTCAAGACTTGGATGGAAGTCACTAATTAATTTCTTTGGGGCTGAGCTTTGATTCCTACCTACCTAATAACAAACAGCTGCTTTGCATGTGTTGAGTTTTGGTTCTTTTGGACTGCGTCTCCGAGTTTGGTTCAGGTATAGTAGTACGAGTTGAGTTGGGTCCGGGTCACATTCGAGTTCCCATCGCCATTCGTACCCCCGGAAGTTTGGAGGAGTGTCCTCTGTCTCTGTCCTGTGCCTTGTGTTTGCTTTGGCGGGTTGGTGGAGAAAGGGGGAAGGCAGACGGGTGAAGAGGCTTCAAAGGTTGTTAGCTCGTGAAATCTTCCCATCGACGACCCAAGTGCGTAAAAATCTGAAACACACAGAATTCAGATCACCTGGTGCCACAAATAACGAAAATAAAAAATTACCAAATTTTGAGTTAAAATATTATATTTATTTACTAGTTCAAAAATATATTATATTTATACTAAAATATTAGTCACACTCAAAATGTTAAATTCGGATTTAAATATAATAAAGTACCATTTTTTAATAATCATATTATTTTGACATTCATGCGTGAGCAAGAGGGGCCTTCTAATTGCTATTATGGTCAAGATTCAAGATTAATGTTACGCTGTTGGACTGAAAGTCTCTTGAGTAGTATTACAATTATATCCTTCACCAGACACGGGCAGCACATCTGAATCCTTCTCACCCACCGTTTCTCACTGCTTATATACATTCCTCCCTCGCTCCTTCCATTCGAGCAATATTGATAACTATCCGCCGATCTGTCTGTTGATCGTGTCTCCGACACGTACGAGCCATGGTTCACGTCGCAGTCTTCGCTTTCCCCTTCGGAACCCACGCGGCGCCGCTGCTCTCCCTGGTCGCAAAGCTCGCCGTGGAGGCTCCCGCGGCCACCTTCTCCTTCTTCAACACCGCAAAGTCCAACGCCTCCATCGCGCCCGCCGTCGTTTCTTGCGAGGCCCTGCGAAACGTCGACCTCTACGACGTCTGGGACGGGGTGCCGGAGGGGTACGCCTTCGATCAGGGACGACCGAGGGAAGAGATCGAGCTGTTCTTGAAGGCGGCGCCGGGAAACCTGCGACGGGCGATGGAGGACGCCGTCGCGGCCGGGGGCGGGTCCGGAAACGCGGTCACCTGCGTCCTCGGGGACGCGTTCGTGTCCTCCGCCGGCGACTTGGCGGAAGAGCTGGGCGTGCCGTGGGTGTCTGTTTGGACGTCCGCTACCTTCTCTCTCCTCGCCCATTTTTACACCGAGAAGATCCGGCGAGTCATCGGAGTCCGACCCGAAGGTAATATTTAAGCATCCACCATTCTCTTACGTATTCATGTGATCAGTGAGGCCTTATCGTTCCCGTCGTCAGTTCTACAACTTTTAAAACTGATTCATTAATTTCGTATTGACAATGGTTGTTGTACCCATCTTTCACGAGAAACCGACTTCATTAATTTCGTATTTACTATGGTACGTCCTTATTTCATAAAGAAAACAAAAAAGGAAATGATAGTAAAAAAGGATTCTATGGTGTAGAGCTTAGCACACTGGACTTTGACTCTCGGTAGGACCTTAATGAAATAGAGTCTGGCTAGTGGCTTGGGAACTTGGCCGTAGTTCAGGATATTATCTGGGATGTAGTTCGGACCCTCACAACTTGTAATATAGTCCTTAATTATTATTTCTTTTTGTCAAATAGTCCTTAATTCATGTCACTATTCAGTAACGTCCATATTTTGTTGTTTATTACTTTATTGTTATATTTGGGCATGCAGACGTCCTAGCAAAGCGGGACGAGAGACTGGAGTTTATCATCCCTGCTCTGTCTCCCTTCCGAGTGAGAGATCTAATGGACGGAATCGTCACCAACGTCGACGGGATCTTTCCTCGGATGTTGCAGCAGATGGCGGAGAAGTCGCGACGGGCCACCGCAGTCGTATTCAACACTTTCGACGGTCTCGAGTCCACCTTCCTGGACCACCTCCGTACCATCTACCACAAGTTGCTCACCGTCGGTCCCTTTTCGCTCTTCCTTCCCCCGCCGAGCCAGCGCGACCCGCACGGCTGCCTCGAGTGGCTCGACGCCGCCGCCGCCGCAGTCCGGCCGGCCTCCGTAGGTTATGTCTCCTTCGGCTCCTTCCTCTCCCTCCCGCCCCCGGAGGTGGCGGCGCTGGCGGAGGCGCTGGAGGCGAGCGGGGCCCGGTTCGTGTGGTCGATGAAGGACGCCGCGCGGGTCCACCTCCCGGACGGGTTTTTGGAGCGGACGAAGGGGAGGGGGTTGGTGGTGCCGTGGGCGCCACAGGCGGCGATGCTGGCGCACGCGGCGACGGGCGCGTTCGTGACTCACTGCGGGTGGAACTCGGTGCTGGAGAGCGTGGCGGGGGGCGTGCCCATGATCTGCCGCCCCATCTTCGTCGACCAGACGATGAACGCCCGGGCGGTGACCGACGTGTGGCGGATCGGGGTGGCGGCGGAAGGCGGCGCTTTCGGCAAGTGCCTGAGTCTCGTGTTGGACGGAGAAGAAGGGAAGGAGATGAGACGGAGAGCGGTGGCGTTGAAGGAAACGGCGCGGAGCGCCGTCGGCGACGGCGGAAGCTCTTCCAAGAATTTCGGAGCCCTCGTGGAGTTGTTGTCAAGTCGGTGGAAACGTGAGTGAAAAATCGTCCGAAGTGAAGGGAGCCACAGAAATCGGTGGAGTCGACTAGTCCACCGTTTATAAATTGTGAAAGTTTACGTCTCAACCACATAAAATGTCCTACCTGTAGTCTCCGTCTTATGTGGTACACGAGAGAGACGAGTTGCAAGCCCAAGTTCTTTTTATGGATTGTCACCTTGTTCGAAGTTCATAATATAATGGGCCGTTGTAGTTTGTAGAGATCGAGCCTGATAGCCCATTTAATCTAGCTTCTGAACCGGACCGATGTAAAAAAATTCCATCTTATTATGGGCCGGTTTAAAAAACATCCTCAAATAGTCAAATTGATTGACGTTAAAAATCTCTTTCTACAAGTGATATGAGCATAACGTAGTCCACAGAAGATCGATGTCTAAACAAAGATGCAACTCATCCAAAAATCCGGCCCATTTTCTTTTGATTAATGATTTTGAAAAGTGAAAACTTCTTCCATCATAAGATTAATTATGATTAGCTTAGCTGGGTAATGCAACAGCCTACAGAAGCTGCATGTCTACGCAAGATGCGACTCATATGATCTGTGAGTGATTAAATTTATTTCTTGCACCCCCGTATTTAATTAAGATGTGATTAAGGTTGCGGTACTGAGAGTATATATATATTGAGCTCCAGTGAAAATCAATCTTTTATAACTCATAATGGGACTTCTCCTTCCCGTTCTTATGGAATATAAGGAATATTATTAATTTGCTTGTCTCATTTCAACTGGTGAAAGCGTATAGCAATATAAGTTGCCACTAATATTCAGGTCGGCTTGATTAATTGCCTCCCATGTATGTATCCATATTTTGATGTTATAACTTAAAGAGCATAAGATCATAATCTATCAAATATTTCAAATTTGAATTTTTTGGTGTGTGTATGGTTTTGTCATAATTAAAAATGATTAACCACTTAGGAGACTTAAATATTGTTAGTAATAACTAGTTGCTATATATATTCACCAACTGCATATATGCGGTCCTCTTTACTTTTTAATTTGAATGTAGACATTTCCATATATCGAGCTTGTGTAGTTCTGAACAAATATATATATATATATTGATCGAGTGTTATATATGTCCTTCTATCTCCTTCTTCATCCTAGAGTTGTCCGAAATTTACGAGTCCTGAGAGCTGATGTATATATATAAGGTCACAGAGAATAATTGAGAAGGGAGAGCATGAATATTTACATATGCCATTTCATTCAATCTGCCTCATGAGAGTTAAAAATTAAATGGGCAGAGAAACGGATAGAAACCCATGTGAAGAATCAGAATTAGGAGCTTCACAAAGATTCAAGGGCATACATCCGTCACAGAACGTAACAAGAGCTAAAAGGACTCTGGAAATACTCTATCCTCGCCACACTTTTCGTTCGAATTAAAAACACTGCAACTGCTGGAAATGATATACATAGTTTATTATAAACACCGAAGAATCTCATGTGACAGTTAAGAGTACTACAACTCTTACAACTCTTCATCGACGACCTCCAAATTAATCTCGAGTTCGTACTCCATTTAATTACATGGAGTTGCAGACTTGCAGACCTTACAAGTACTGTTAATTAAAGATGGGTAGTACTCTTAATTAAAAGAGATGAAAACCGCATTAAACTAACGTATTATTCACATACTGTTTACATCAGTCAATCTTCTCTAGGACGGTCATGGAGAGTCCCATTTATATATCCATCTCGATCAGCAGTACTAGCTAGAAATCTAATCGATCTCTATCTGTCTCAGAGATCATATCCGGCCAAGTATTCCTGAAACATTCCCTCCTGTTGAAGCATGGAAGCCGAGTCCCAAGAATTAGACGACGATTGTGCATCGAAGTCGTTCACCCACCAAATCGGATTAATGTCCCTGGGCAACCCCATTTCTTTCAAGGAATCGAACCCATATGATGGTTCGGCTTCCTGGTCCAAGATTTTGTCGCAGCTGATCAAATCTTGAAGCTCGGATTGCAGTCCAACCATGGGTACCGCGAAGCTCGATGATGACATAGTGCTACTGGGCATCTGAATATTGGAGCCGTAGAACATAGGGCTCGACGATGAAGACAGACCGTTAATATTGGAGTTATTGAAATCTTCCTGCTTCGTATCGCTGCTCAGAGAATTTGGGTTCTGCTGTGGATTGATTATTAATTCTCCCTTGGGAGAAGGAGGTGCTTCCGGCATTAAAGCGCTGCAGGTGTTCGCTATATCATGATCTCCTCCCTCTTGGGTCTCGAGTATCTTTTGAAGCTTTGGCCAAGAGGTAGGGTTGTTGTAGAAGGAGAAAGGGTTTTGAGAGCTTTGAAGCTGCATGTGGAGTTGCATCCTTTCCAGAGCCGATGTGCTCAGTCCAGAGGAAGACGGGATTACTTCACTCGTTCCTTCTTTCGGCTCGAGGTTTGCGGCGCCGGAGAATCGCCTTAGAGAGTCTTTGCGTCTTCCCAGAAGCTTCTTCTTCAATCTGGTGTTCCAGTAGTTCTTGATGTCATTATCTGTTCTTCCAGGCAGTTGGGCTGCAATTATCGACCATCTGATAACAGAGACTGAATCAGAAACATAGTACTCTAATAATTAATTGAACGCTTTCTTCAAGAAGATGAAACTTGAATCCAAGTGCATATATATATAATTAAGGAGATGAAATAATTACCTGCTTCCGATGGATATGTAAAGACTACAGATAATGAAGTCCTCTTCTTCAGAAAATCCGCCGTGTTTGATATTGGGTCGAAGATAATTCAGCCATCTAAGCCTGCAACTTTTTCCACATCTTTTAAGCCCTGCAACGATAATATATCAGTCGGAAAACCCATAAATTCCCACTTCCTTTTCATTTAATTGTTATTACATTGACATCAACAGCTCAAGAGAAGAAGATTGAAAATTGAGCTTCTTCTTAATTAAAAGAGGTAATTGGCCGGGTATGATATATCTCTACATACCTATCTTTTGAGGAAGAGCGATCCAGTTCCCTCCAGTCCCATGCTGCTCTATGTAAGACTTGAGCTTGGCATCTTCCTCGGGAGACCAGGGTCCCTTCTTGACGTTCGCTTTGTCACAGCATGGTGCACGGCCCATCTTTCAGCTCGCTCGAAGGTCGTCTCTGATCTCTCGCTTTCTCTCTCTCTCTCTCTCTCTCTCTCGGCGGACAAGGCCAAGTAGTACTACTACTCATATACAGAGAAGTTTTTCCGAGTTAATTTCAACCAATCTGAGGTTGAGAAGACCTGCAGAAGGAATCCTCGGCTTTATAGGAAGAAATTTCGGGGGTTGATGTGACACTCACGAGAAGACAATTTAATGTCCCCACTTGACCTTCTCTGCTACCACTATGTGCGCGGGTGCTGTTTTCTACGCTACCAGCTGCTGCTATATTGCACTCCGATCCTTTGGAGCAGTTCGAGCTGCAGCTACCATTTTTCTTACTCATATCTACTGTACTCTCTATACATATTAATTCCTCCCCTTTTTCGTACCTGCAGCTTTGGTTTCATATTCTTCGGTACTGTAACTTTTAATTTCCTCTCTCTGTCTTCTATTTAATTCATGAAGACATGCTGATTATAATGTTGACTCGTAGTCCTTTTTGTCACGAAACTAAAGGCTCTTGTCAATAAGATTTATTCCTTGTAACTCATGGTCTGGATGTAATCCACACGAGGATCAAGTTAGTTTGCCTAATTAAAACAAGTTTGACGATATAATTAATTAGATCCCATGCATATATATATATATATATCTTCTAGGCGACAGTGCAAAAATTTTGCCTTCGCTGTAGCCATCTATATATTATTAATTGTTTGTACAAGAACATATATTTAAGCACTCATGACTGCACCTAATCATTCTCTATCCATGCCTAAACTTGTTTTGTGAGAAACATTACCTGCATCAAAACCCAATATTCCCAACCGATCGAGATGATCAAATATAATTATTCTTTGGAAAAATTGAAGCTTGTGGAGATGCACCATGCATGTGTATAATTAGTATTTTTCTTAATTAAGGGAATACATTTATACATATTAATACGTACATTAATGAAGAGGGTGTACGTTGACAGGCATTTCCAGATAAACGAGACCCATGATTTGAAACTTTCTGAGATGAATGAGGTTGGCCCGAAGAACAAGGCATGCGCTCTTACACAATTTGGGGACTCGATCTCTGCAAATACTTTAGTATAAGAAGGAAGAAAAACGCCAAAGGGAAAGGTGTTGATATTTCAAAAGCTTATTTGTAGGGTGGAATTAAATATAAGGTAGTTCTATTGACCTTAGCTTGCCAATCTGAGCGATTCAACGAGAAACAGCCTCATTCCCATGGCAATCAACGAGAAAAGAAACACAACGACAATGAAATAAAAAAAAGGAAGGCAGAGACGCCCAAGTCCTCACTCCCACAAATATAAATATTTTACTGTAAAAGTAGGGGGAAGGACATATTTTCTCCTTGTCCTTCTCCCTTCTGTAGAATCTGTCTTGAAACATGATTTCATCAGCAGCCTAGACCAACTAGTACTATGAGTTTTGTGGCGGGGATCGGAGGAGGGCCGGTGATGGTGCTGGTGAATGATCAATGAGGATAAGCACGGATCAGATATAAAAGAATGACGAAGATAGGGTTAATAAATGGTTGGGTCTAAAAGGTGAACTTCTTATTTAATTAAACGATTGGGTATTAACGATCCCAAGACGTGATTTGCCCGCAAGTACTAAGTGAAACTTCCTTGAAGGTGAACTCATGGGGATTTCTCCAATGCTGTTTGTTACGTCTGTTTTACTTAATTATCTGGTTAAAAAAAATTCGCCTTGACTAACTTTTGAAAAGTTGCTGATTGAGGGTACTGCAGTGCATGAATGTGAGTTGCACCGACATGAATGGGCACCCAAAAGCAGACTAGTTAGAGAATTTTCAGGATGTTTGATTGGCTAAAGAAAGTAGATTAATTGAGTAATGAACACAAAGTGTACGTTTATGTGGTTCAGCCAGTGTAGCCTGCCTACTCTTAAGGGTGAGAAGAGACACAGCGATTCACTATATCAGAAATTAAGATTAATAGAGCGAGGGACGACCGGAGTTACAAAAGAGTACGTTACAATCACTAAATCAACCATCTATCAAAACACATATATAACAACTCGATTATAAGCTAATTAATTGGAACCCTAGCTAATTGGGGAGACAGGTTCCCTCCATTGCTAACACATACCTCCATAAAAAAAATAAAAAAATCTACAAACGAGTTTAATTAATTGCTCTACACAAAATCGTCACAGACATATATATATAAGTCGAATACTACTCGTGAAATTCATAAGAACATGGGATGGCAAAATTATTCATTCCTTATTATAAATTACTGTAGCATATTATTGTCTCCATAATTGGTGACTGATAGAAGGAAGGGGGATCGAGAGAGAGAGAGAGAGAGAGAGAGAGAGAAGAGAAAGATATTTGACTTTGTGAGCAAGAAGTAAGACAATAGTTTATTTATTTCATATATCTCACAAACATAGGGAATGATTAAGAAAAGGGTGACGACGAATGGGAGGAAAGGGCCGAGAGAAAAATTCCTTGAGTGAGACGTACGGTTAGAGCTGTTTACTATTATTACCCAATGATCAATATTCATCTGTGTCATCTTCGCTGTACTTTTCTCGTTGTTTCATCAGCTTACCTACTCGTCCTTTTTCATGGAGGAGCCGCACGAAGAAATACAGAGCCTCCGTGACCTCAGCCGGAGAGGCCCCTGAACCTTTTCTCCCAAGCAATCAAACCCAGGAAAATGTCAAACTCTTCTTGTCCAACAAACCCACCCAACGGGCATCCAAGGATGAAATATACCCTGACTTTGATCCGTCCCCTTCTCTGAGCTTTTAATTTGGTTCTCTGACTTTAGAGTACTTTTTATCCAGGTTATATGTACTTGTGGTCATAAAGCCGGTAACCCATTTTTTATCTCCTTTTTCGATTTGAACTTGGAAAAAGTTGGTTATTTAGGGATCACTTGGACTTAACACAAGGTGAAAACATGTTTGTCACTCTCTAATGAGTACGTGAGAGTCACGCACTCACTAACGCATGTTAATTTGCACGCTAGAGGCACACTAGGAGAGCTCTTACCTTGTGCCTGTTAGCATGTTTAATTAACCTATAATAATAATAATAATAATAATAATAATAATAGTAATTGGAGTAATAAAGTATTAATAGCTAGGGTAGTCTCATATCAGTACTATAGGAACAAAACGAAAATCTAACTACATGATTCAATGGATTTGAGTTTCTAATTCAAAGAAAAACCTCTGTTTGTCAAAGGTAATGAACCTATCAAGTATATATGGAGGCGTATATACGTACACGTGCTAACCTGTGATGAGCACACGTGCAAACATTGACCCCAATAAAAGTCATGGGTAGGTACAGCTTGGGGAGGAAGGCTGGAGTCACTCGCTTGACTCGGTGATCTCTCCTTTCTTTGCCGGACCTTGATCATTTTCATTATTCAAATGGATTATCTTAATTATTATGGAGTTTCATGGAGTTTACCTAATTAAAGAGAAAAAAAAGTCAATATGATTTGAATATAGGACAGACTTTACAAATGTCACCACTTCCTCTCTTCTCTCCATTTCTTTAATCCATCTCACTAACAACCCAGATGTGACAAATGGCTTCCTAGTCAAAATGCATGTAATTGGCAGTTTGTACTGAATAAATATCTGTAGCATAACAAACACTTCTCCATACCTGTTTGTTCTCAATATCTCTCCACCAGGATTGTTGTGTTGTGCCTTGAATTTTATGAGTATTCGACTTATTATTTCGATGATGTAGACTACACCGCGTAAATTTTTTTTTGTTCATTTTATTGTATTTTTGTCTGGCATATAGTTTTACTCTTTACTGTAATTTGTGATTAATTTTCTAGTAACAAGGATAGGAGTAGGTAAATCATAATACTGGGAGGGGGAGGGGGATTATTCTCATTGCTTTCTGAAATAAAGGAATTGAACAGCAGAAGAATTCATCCATTCATTTGACTGAGAAATTTAAAACATAAAGGGCTATAAAGTGTTTTTAATTTGCCACCTGATGTTCATTAATTTTTTTATGAGCAGAATTCAAAACATAGAGTAACATTCCTCTATCAATGGAGACTTTTGTTTCTCATATCTAATGGCTTGATCAAAATAATTGGTTCTTTCTTTCAGGTTTTACGAAACATGGATCAGATCACTGCTGATGATACTCTTACTTTTTTAATTTCAGACTATAAGTAGTTTCAAATGGCTTTCTTATGAAATATATAGTTGCATAAATTCTTCTAGAATGTGGACCAAGGCAATAGGACTGTAGAATTTTACGCTTGAAAACAGAATGTTTTAGATTAGACATAAGAAAATGTCGTCATTAAAGCAAACAAGAAATTAAGAAAGGAGAAAAGATCGATGTCTGAAAAATACCAGATATATATATACACAGATCAATTTTTGATGATTAATGTTCCTGGGTTCTGTTAGTCTTGCAGTCATTATCCGGTTGATCAAGGTTAGGATACCCAAATATCACATAAATCAGATCTTGTTTGACATTTTTTTTTTTTTTTTTCTCTTTGGGTTGTTCTAGGTTGGGTTGACCATAAACAGCGGTGATGATATATAACAGAAAAATAGAACCCTGTAAGTCAAGATGTTGTTAAAATTTTAATAGATAAAAATTGACGTAATTGGCTGAATTCCACCGGTCTGTAACTGCTATGGTTTAACCAATACTCTCCAGCTTCTGCACTCCTCTCAAGGTAATAGAGACTAAAGAGAGATCCAATCCATTATCATCTGCCCCATATGAAACCAAGTTGAACATTTAAAAAGAAAAAGGCAGCATCCAGGGTCAAGCTACAGACATTTGTTAAGTTTAATAAAAAGTCAAAACCAAACAGTTAATTAAATAAACCCATGTCTGCTAACCAACATCAATTATATGCCTGGAATTCTCTCATACATCCCTCAAAACCCTAGCTGTTACAAATAAACAACATTTCTGAAATGGAACACATGAGCCAATGGCAGAGAAGAGATGTCAAAAGCTCATGGATCCATGCAGAAAAATCAACAGTGGGGAAGAATGGAATGAAAGTCCCACATTCTTCTAACAAGAAGATTACAAAGCTGATCACATCAAAATGGTACAAATAAATTCCATGCATGGAGTAGGAGGTACCTAAACCTTATTTCTGTTCTTTAAGTAATTCTGGGGAGGGGGAGGGGGGCTTGTCCCATAGTGCATGAAACTAGTTGATGATATATATATATATATATATATATATATATATAGGACACTGAGGTATTAATTAAGTAGTGATGGCAAATTAAGGGTGCCCTATAATTTGGATAAGAAATAGTTGACCAAGGACGGGTTAGGTCATATGATGGGAAGTCTTTTCAGTGGACTGGTTGGGACTTTGGGAAGACTGTTTGATTGGGAGCTCCTTTAGTACAATTAAAGAACTTGATGTAAGTTTAAGAATGGAAGATGTGAAGACGATGCTTTCTATTTTGTTATCTGCAGCACTATCTCCTTATCATCTCTCGTGGGTGGTCAATCTATCCGTTTGCTAGGGTTTGTTTGAACTTTTGGATTAAGTGCAAGGACGTTTAAAGGTGGCCTCTCTGTTTTGACTGTTTGACTTTGAATTATAGGGCGGTGACTCTTATATTCTCCCGAACCAAGCCAGACCAGACCAAACCAAACCAAACCAAACCATGCCGTCTCTTCGCTGCCCCATGCACGACTTGATACTTATAATTCTATTTCTTGTTAAGACTTTTATAAAGAACTATTGGTATAGAAGAATTCCGGTTCGGGCTCATGGGCTGGCTTGTCTTCTTTTGTTGGGTTTAACGTCTGGCTGTCTAATGGACTCTTTTATGTATGGGCTTCTTCAGTCTGGATATCTACTTTATCGGTTAGGTCCAACTCAATATTGGCCCAATCTTAACCTGATCCAATAACGTTTCGGGGTCGTCACAATTGTGGGTCTTACGTACATTAGTTAACTCAATATAATCAGTCTCTTATTTAGTGACTACAGAATTAAGTAGACCAGTCCTTCTCTCTCGGAAAAAATAAATAAGTAATAGTGATATAAGCAAGACAAATGGCAATTTCATAATTCCACTTGCTTTGAATCAATTTTTAATATTTATTTTCAAAATTCTAATTAGAAATAAATATAGTTTTCTAAGTTTCTAATTTCTAATCACTAATAAATAATATCCCCACCTTAAAATATATAAATGGACATTGATCCAAGATTCTCGTAAATTTCTCCAATTAGCGATCTACACGGCCTACTGACTAGTCACAAGCTCACACCGATGCGAAATGGAACACACATCACAGTCATTCTGACAAAATATAAGGGTATAAAAGTCAAATCATAAGACAATGCTCGATGGCTACTGAGAAAGGGAAAGGGGGAGAGAAAATGAGAAATGTTTGGAAACAAGTTTTCTGAGAGACGCGCAGGCCTTCGTTCCAGTCTTTGATCGCTTCTCCGGCTATTGGTAGACTCCGAGGCAGATAGAGAGACATTCCGGTGGAGCCTGCACTGCAATTTTGTCCTTGTTTATGTACGTTTTCCTTCCATTCATCTTGTTGCTCGGTTCACGCCCTAAAACATTCGCTAGGGCTTCTCTTTCTATGATTTGGGTTCGATCTATGTTTTTTCCACTTTTGGTTCTTCTAAGATGCTACAGCAGTTGTCTTTTGGCTCATTTATATTTCTCTCTTTATTTTTTCTAAATAAGTGGGATCTCGTTTTGATTTGACCGATATCTTCGAAAAGTAATCTTTGGGTGTCCCTGGAGGCTGCGGACAACCTAGGTTTGAATTCTGGTTTTCCGTAACCATATAAGTATTCGTTATACCTGTCTTGCCCATTTGATGCGATTGTGTTCTCGATTCTGGCGTTCTTGTGCTTAGGGAACGTGGAAAAGTGTGCTTGGGCGAGAACTCTTAAAAGACTGCTTTGGATCCGAAAAATTATTGCTTCCGACAATTATCAAGGCGAGTTGTAATATATGTTTCGACAAAGTACGGCCTTTTGAGTCGTAGATCCAGGAATATTGGACTTATTATCACTTGGTTTGCTGCATTTTGGGACATGCGGGTCTCGTTTGTAGACAAATTTTAGGCTTCTCGTGTCTTTCTTCTGAAACATATAGAATTTTCACTGCTTTACAGTCTTCCCCACCCGGATTGAAAGAGAAGAAAATAGAAGACGAGCAAGATTATCTTATTGATAATTTTTTGAAAGGAAATAAATTGAAAGGAAAATCATGTTCATTCTCTTCTGTATTTTTAGAATTGTTTTTGGTAAGTCATCAACATTTGAAAAAATACATTTTGATCATTCGAAAGCTTGTGGATTGTTTTGTGTTGAAAATTGAAGTTTTATACATTTCAATTTTTTTTTGAAGTTTTATCTTGCATACTTTTTATTAACTTCCTTTCCGTGATTGCAGTTGTTAAGGGCTAAGGAGATGGCGATGATTGATGAACCATTGTATCCTATCGCAATTTTGATAGATGAATTGAAAAATGAAGACATCCAACTGCGGTTGAACTCTATCCGTAGGTTGTCAACAATTGCACGGGCTCTTGGAGAAGAAAGAACAAGGAAAGAATTGATACCTTTTCTTAGTGAAAACAATGACGATGATGATGAGGTGCTTCTTGCCATGGCTGAAGAGTTAGGGGTATTTATTCCATATGTTGGTGGTGTGGAGTATGCTCATGTACTGCTTCCCCCTTTGGAAACACTTTGCACTGTGGAAGAAACATGTGTGAGAGATAAAGCTGTTGAATCTTTATGTCGTATTGGGGCCCAAATGAAGGAAAGTGATTTAGTGGATTGGTTCATCCCTCTTGTCAAGGCAAGTCTATCCTTCCCTTTTCCTTGGTTTGCTAACTATATATTTGGTCTGTATTGAGCTGAGTTATTGAATATGAGTATTTAAAGTCTTTGGCAAAGAAACGAGAAGAATGTTTCCTAATTAATTTCATCATTTTAAAAATTGAGTGTTCTCTTTATTCGGACTAGCATTTAGCTTGTGATGCTCGGCATTCTTTTTAACTAGCTTTTGTCGCTCGGACATTCTTTTAATAGCATTTGGATTGTGATGCTTGGACATTCGTTTACTAGCATTTGGCTTGTGATGCTCAAAATTTCTTGTCTTTAGTGTTGAAGATACCTGGTGAGACTTCAATCACTCGGAAACTTGTTAATTAATTGACAACTGTAGCCTATAACTATGATATCTTCTGCATGTAGACTAATCCTACACTTTGCTCTGAATAGTTTAACATATTCTCAAAGTGAAAATTTTGTCTATCCAAGTGTGTTTTGTACTAAAATTTTAGTGGGCCATTTGCCCACTATCTTTCTCTCAACTTTTTGATAGGTTATCCAGGTTATACACTGTTGTCCATGGTTGAGGTTTTTGCTGGCAGTCAAGAGATGATATGTTGCTCTTGATAAGTTAAAGTGTTTACTGATTAGAATATCAGTTTCTCCCTAGTGTTAGTTAAATTGCATTCGAAGCATGATGACTAATTTACAAGATTCTTGCAGTTCTATATCAACTATCAATTCAGCCCTATAGAATTTGTGGGAGTGATATATTTAGTAGTGCTGCAGTTCTTATAATTATTATGCTTATTTCTTTTGGGCCTATTAAGTTTCTCATGGAAGTCATAATAACTTGGTAAGATGAATAATGGTAACAGAACCGGGGAGATGTAGCTTTAACAGCTCTCAAGTGAGGCATTAGTGCAATTTTCAGTACCTTAAGTGCTACTTTTATATTGTCAATCCCAAAGGAAAATTTTAAAGTTTTGGACATATTTACATGAAATTAGTTTTTTATTTAAAATTATAACATATTGAGTATTTGAACTTTTCTTGCAGTTAGCATTTATGTTTTCTATCTGCGGGTATTCTGATCTCTATGGATTGAGTGAATGGGTGAATTCAATTTTAACTTATTGATATTGATTGTCTTTGGGTCAAACATTCTCACTAGATGAACATGTGTACAAGCGTAGCGCTTGGATGGTACCAGAATTGTGCTCATCTCTAGTTGTGGATCTCATTTTTGCCACAATTTCTTTACCTCTTCAGTTTTTTCTTACATAATTTTTGTGTTGCCACAGAGACTGGCTGCTGGCGAGTGGTTTACTGCTCGAGTTTCATCCTGTGGGCTGTTTCATATTGCTTACCCTAGTGCACCAGAGATGTTGAAAGCAGAATTGAGGTCTATATATAGCCAGTTATGCCAAGATGATATGCCTATGGTGAGAAGATCTGCTGCATCAAACCTGGGGAAATTTGCTGCTACTGTTGAACCTGCCCACCTGAAGACTGATATTATGACAATATTTGAAGACCTGACTCAGGATGGTACAATTCTGTTTTGTTTATTTCTGCAACGTATTCTTGCTTACTATCAAATATTATGGTCAAATTCCTTGTGTTCCTAAATATAAGTTATGTAGTCCATGAGGCTTCTTCTGGTAGAGTTTGCATCATTTGCTTGTACCTTTCCATGTCAAAGTTCTTATTAAATCGTTTGTTTTAAGTGGAGAAAATCATGCTGTGATCATGCTTGGGGAGATTTAGTATGAGGTTGTGAAGGTTTATTTCACTTGGCTGTAAAATTCAACATTCAATTTTTTTTTTAAAAACTAAGTGCATTTGTTTGATTATGCGGTTCATTTGGGAAGTTGTTTTGTGTTTTTCATTAAGGAGATGTTGGTTTAGTACAGGGCTAATGAAATATTGTGTTCATTGTGTAAGCGCCAGTTTTCTTGGTGTAACTTTTCATTTGGTTTGTGATATTGTTATTTGCAATTTGTAGGAGAATATTATGTTCGCATGTCTGTATGCATAAATCCAAATTTCCATTTAACATGTAATTTGTGCTTTCAAGGACCAAATATATCTGAGACAATCTCTTAATTGAAGTCTGGGGGTCTCGCTTGGGCAGATGGTCTCATGTTTGAGTCTCCTAGGGGACATCAGGTGGGTAAGGGTTTATAAAAAAAAAAAATGACAAAAAAAACTAGTAAAAAAAAAAATGTGGATGAACTTTGGTGAGATAGTTACTGGGATACCTGAAGTTATGAAAAAGTGTTGGTTTGCATGTAATCTAGTTGAAGGTTGCGGTTGATTTTGTGTTGTACTATGTCTCATGAACCTTAATGTGTGTTGAAGCACAACAAGAACTTTATGATACTAATAAACACTTCAATTGAAAAAGAAATGTCATCAATATTTCATTGCTATGCATGCTTTTTCTTCCAAAAAAAAATTACAGGTCATGGTAGGCATGTGGTTTAAGTACTTATAACTTATATGTACTGTCGTAGCATGTTAATTGTTTAGTTCCTCCCATTTTTTACTTTCTCTTTTTTGTCTTCTTTGTCTTGAGGTATAAGAATATCTAGGTATGACTATGATATTGCTTTGCCTTTTCAGATCAAGATTCAGTTAGGTTGTTGGCTGTTGAGGGTTGTGCTGCACTTGGAAAGTTGCTTGAACCACAGGATTGTGTAGCTCATATTCTTCCTGTCATAGTTAACTTTTCACAGGTAGTGTGAGCTATGTTAATTGTCGAACATTATGTATAACTACTTTCTCATTTCTTACTTAGCATGTTAAACGTACAGTTGATGATGTGAACCATCAATGAAATGATTATCTGATGTTTTTTTCTTTTATTTACTATGACTTCAGGATAAATCCTGGCGTGTTCGATATATGGTTGCAAATCAACTATACGAGCTTTGTGAAGCCGTTGGTCCTGAGCCAACAAGGTAATTCAATTAATCTTTATATTGTTAAAATTTATACCTGAAGATCTCTTTCCGGGTAATGTCGTAATATCTTGCATGTGTGCCTACATACACTCTTAGTCTATATGATGTACTTCGATGTAGTTACTTGGAGTTAAAGCATTCTTTTCATTGTTGTGGTTATTTTCTAATTATTTGTGTTCAATAGAACGGATTTGGTGCCTGCATATGTGCGTCTTCTTCGAGACAATGAAGCAGAAGTAAGAATCGCAGCTGCTGGAAAAGTAACCAAATTTTGCCGTATACTAAACCCACAGCTTGCAATTCAGCACATTCTTCCTTGTGTAAAGGTACAATATATAATAGTAACTTTTTCAAGTTTATTTCATCATGTAGTTTTTGAGGTATCTGTAACATGTGTTGTTTTCTATTGATTGTGATGCATAATATCTTCTCTGACCCCTACGTTTAAAAATATGTGTCATTTCTGCAGGAGCTGTCGTCTGATTCTTCTCAACATGTTAGGTCTGCTTTGGCTTCGGTAATAATGGGAATGGCTCCAGTTCTTGGAAAGGTAATGATTGAGTGAGGCTAAACAGTCATTTGTTCTTTCTTTGTTTATATGGTCTATTGAGTTGGTCCATGTCTAATTGATACAGTTTCTTATTCACAAATTTTGGAGACTTCACTTTGCTATTTTTTAATATGTTTATGGGTTAATTTAGCCATTGGTGTTTGCAGGATGCGACGATTGAGCAACTTCTCCCAATCTTTCTCTCTCTTCTGAAAGATGAGTTCCCTGATGTAAGGCTCAATATAATTAGCAAGCTCGATCAAGTGAACCAGGTAATTGCAAGCTCCACAGCCACATCATGAATGCCATCTTTGTGATTTTCTTATGATCTGTTTTAATAAGAAAAAAAATTCTCGTGATCTGAATTTTTTTCCTTTGAGTTTCTACACTTACTTTAATTGCTAATTTTTTAATTGTCCAAGTACTGAAGCCCTTCTGTCTGTAGTTTTATTTATTGTTGTTTGTTAATAATAGGCTCTAAATCAGTAAGCTGTTGTTGCTAATAAAGTGTTACAACACTATTTTGGCTGAATATTCCCTTATTTGGTGCGTATTGATTGATGTTTGACATTTTCTGCAGGTAATTGGAATCGATCTATTGTCTCAATCATTATTGCCAGCCATTGTTGAGCTTGCAGAAGACAGACATTGGAGAGTCCGACTAGCAATTATTGAGTACATTCCTTTATTAGCTAGTCAGCTGGGCGTGGGTTTCTTTGATGATAAGCTTGGTGCTCTTTGCATGCAATGGTTGGAAGATAAGGTATCTCTATTCTTTTAATGTTCATTTTCTACTTTTTTGTTGTCTTGGACTATTGAATTCTTCAGAATTACTCCATGCGAAGGAGGTAACAATGTACTACTAATTCTGACCTGTCAGCTTGTTCTTTAGTGTCTCAATGAAGGAACATTTTTCTTTCATGTTTTAATTGTCTGTTCTTCTCAGCAATGCTGCTTGAATCATGTGTGCTTTTTGTTAATTGTTCTAGCTATACAGTATCAGATATTTGAATTGCTTGATCAACTTCTACCGAATAGGCTTAGAGAAGGCTTTTATCTGAGTTCTTCTCTGTGAAGATCTCTTTTGAAGTGGAAGTATTATTCGACTATTTCTAGTTCCTAATAGTGCTTTACATGAAGAATCTTGTTTTAGATTTAATAGTGGTTTACATAAAGAATTCTGTTTTAGATTTTGTTATAGTCGTTTGTAAGTTTAAAATGTAAAATTTACTAATTTACCATTTTGTACCTCAAGTCTTATGATAAAATACATTTATATATCTATGCATATTTTCAATGGCAAGTAACAGTATGCCTATTTGTAAGTGTGTTTGACAATTGTGATTTATGTTTCAGGTTTACTCTATTCGTGATGCTGCCGCAAATAACCTGAAGCGGCTTGCTGAAGAATTTGGTCCTGAATGGGCAATGCAGCATATAATTCCACAGGTTGGTTTCTTCTGGATGCAGTAATTCTGCTGGCTTCGAATGATTTCTCTTTCTTGCTACTGTATTACAGCAGTAAGAATGTGCTTTATACGACTTGACCCTTTGTAACTACTAATCTTGAAGACCAATGTTCTCTTTATTTTTGTCTTTTCTTTTCCGTCCCTGGGTTGTGTTTAGTCTTAAAACACCCTTATATTGGTACATACTGATAATGTTGTGCCTTCTCAAAAGGTGTTGGATATGATCAGCAACCCACATTATCTTTACCGGATGACTATTCTTCATGCAATATCTCTGCTTGCTCCGGTCATGGGTTCTGATATCACATGCCAAAAACTGTTACCTGTGGTAGTTAATGCATCAAAAGACAGGTACGCATTCTGAAGCCTTGTTGACCTTGATTTTTTGTTGCCAACTTTTACAAGTTCTCTTACTTGTCACTGTGGTGTTTCAGGGTACCTAACATTAAATTCAACGTAGCGAAGGTGTTGCAATCTCTTATTCCTATAGTTGACCACTCGGTAAATTTCACCCTGCCTTTGGTTACCATTTAACTTTAATAATGTACTGATTTCATATTGCTTTTATTATGTAGGTGGTGGAACAGCAGATTCGCCCTTGTTTGGTTGAGCTGAGTGAGGACCCGGATGTAGACGTGAGGTTCTTTGCAGGCCAGGCCCTTCAGTCTAGTGATCAACTTATGATGTCTAGCTAGAGAGGTTGACTTTTTTGTTTTATGAGAGCTCTGTATCAATATGTCTATGAAACACTAGCGAGCGATTTGTTAGTACTTTACGCAGCAGACTGATGATGCCCCAGCTCATCGTCGCGTTAATTTTTTTTCCCCTGTTTATTTCCCCCTTCTCTAATCTTACAGTGTTTGGGCATTTGTTGTTCATGCATGCGTTAGGGTCTTACTTTCCCAGCAACAGTTGTATGAACCTCACATTCTGTTGTACACCAGGTGATAGAAGACCTGACAGGTCTGTAGATAGTCTGGAACTTCCAATTCTGTAGTTGTCAAGAAATTGCGAGTAAATGTCTAATGATTAAAGTTCTGCAAAACTTCTCCCCGAAGTTAAATTTCAGCTTTTGATTTTCTTCTTGTCTGTAAATCTTAACTAATTGTCTCTCTGTGGTTTTTGGACTTGTGATTAAGAAATTGATGTAATGGATAAGCAATATGAATAATTGAATCCATGCTAACCAAGTTCTGGTCAATAGTGAAATTTCGTTACAATTTTCTGGTGTTTAATTTTTAGGAAAGTTCATATGTATATCAGATTGGTAACTTATTACAATTATTATACTGTTTTTTATTTTAGCATTAATTTTATATTTTGAGACAAAAAGGCCAGAGGAGGTGTAATTAATATGCAAATAAGGCCTTATTACATTCATGGGTTACTATATTATAATAATGAGATACTCTATAAATTGTAACTTACATGCTTCACTTTCTCAGAATATTAGTAAACAGTATAAAATTTCATCAGTTAATTATCTGACTTGTAATGGGTAAATCTTTCTTATTGTTCAAGAGGATGTGAGCCCCACAGGAAGGGCCCAGTTTGTTGCTTTTGAAGGTGGGCCTCATTTTCCGGATATGATTGATCCATCAACTACTGTAATTAATGGATTCATTACGCCCTTTTTGATAGGGCTATTGCGATGAAAGCTCTAGATAGGTCGCCGAGGACTCGAGGAGGCTTATTTACTAATGAAGCTGGGTGGGACGAATTACTTAAATGGGAAGGGGGTTTGGCTCGTGTTAGCCGGGCAAGACTCCTCGAGGCTGGTGTTTCCCTGCCTTTTCAGGGAGCCTGGAACTGAATCGACGAATATTGAACGTTTGAGAAGCAACCGAAGAGGGGGGGTATCGTCGAATCGGGTTTATATGGGAAAGCGGGTTCTCCTGTCCGTAACCTCCCCGGGATATCGATGAAAGCCGCTACAGGTCCTGATCGGCAGCGTAGATGCATGTCTCGGGTTTCCCCTTCGATCTCTCACTGCTCCTGCAATTCGTTGCCACAGCCGTGCTCCTCCTCCTAGGATTGGTTCATCTCGTCAAGACCACGGCCTCCAGATACTTCGTTGTCGACGCCAAGTTCGACGGTGACGCCCCTGAAGATTGCCGCCGGAGTCAGACGATGTCCGGTGGGCCCACCGCCACCGCTTCGGGCATGGGTTGCGTTGTCTGTGGGGAGCCTGGAAACAAGAAATGTTCTGGCTGCAAGGCCGTTCGTTACTGGTACGCTTCTTCTCTTCCTGTCTATGGTTGTCATCTTTTTTAGCTTTTGCGCTTTAGTGGATAAAAATGGTCGATCAGTCTTTTTCTTTAATGCCAAGACGCTGCAGTGGCCTGCATTTCATTTAACTGAATCCCCATCTACATCTTTTGACTTCACAATGTCTAAGTTGTATTGAATTTTGGTTGTTTTGATTTGGACAAAAAAAAAAAAAAAAAAAAAAAGAAAAAATCTGTAATGGTGGAGAGAGATTATTCGAGTTCTTTGTGAGGTACTAACCTTTGTTTAAGTAACCTACAAGGGCATGATACTGCAAAAGAGAAGCTACGGAATAAGACCCTGATTGGATTGGTGCATGCTGAAACAAGCATCTTTCTTTCCGTTTTCTGTGAAATGGTTTTGTTTTTTAATTAATAAAGCTACAATCATTTTTGCAGTTCTACAGCTTGCCAGTCACGGGACTGGAGAGCAGGTCACAATATGAAATGCAGGGACATGAAGATAGTTGATCATATGGACTCATCTACCCTTGTGAGAAGGAGAACTGGATTGGTAGATAATCCTAATGGTTCATCTCCTTTCCTGACACCTCGTGGAGCTTGTAAAGAACTGAAACAGCCTGTCAAGGTATTTAACTTGATGAAGGATGACTGTAGCTTGGTATCTGGGTTCCTTCGGTTCTAAAATTCTTTTGTGACTTCTCTCAAAAAGAAATGTTGTGATCAATTTCAGGTTCTTTTCCCTTATGATGAATTTGTGAAGCTTTTTAATTGGGACAACCCAGGATTCCCACCTTGTGGGCTTCTCAACTGTGGAAACAGGTTTGTGTTCAACAAAACGGCTAATAAAATCTTTTTCATTTCTACTGCCTAACTTCTGGGAGATTAAGTTTTGATGCTTGGTTGCACTTTTTTAAGGTTGTTGCTAATGTGGTTGTCTATCTCTTTATGTCTTTTTTCATTCTACGATTGAACTGCTACTGTCTGTGCAGCTGCTTTGCCAATGTGGTTCTTCAATGCCTTGCATGCACCAAACCACTTGTTGCCTATCTATTGGAGAAAGGCCACTCTAGAGAATGTAAGCTGATTACTGAATTGATTTAAATTTTTGTTATTGAATCCCTTGGACTTATTTCACTTACATGTCTTACTTTTTGTTTCTGATTTTCAGGCAGTAGGAATGATTGGTGCTTTTTTTGTGAACTTCAACGCCATATCCAGAGAGTGAGCCAGAGCTTGCATCCATTTTCGCCACTCAATATTCTTTCTCGTCTGCCTAGTATTGGGGGTAATCTTGGATGTGGAAAGCAGGAAGATGCTCATGAGTTCATGAGGTTTGTTCACCTGCCTTCATACATATAATCTAATTGTGATGCTGCTGGAGTTTAAATATTGCAACTTCATGCTTAATTTTGTCCTGTTCCACTGTTTAGGTTTGCAATTGACACGATGCAGTCAATCTGCCTTGATGAATTTGGAGGAGAAAAGGCCCTGGATCCAAGCACTCAAGAGACCACTTTAATTCAACATATTTTTGGTGGCTATCTCCAATCTGAGGTAAAATTTTCATGATGATGTTTTGGCCTATCTCAGGAAAGCGAAATTTGTGGCTTATTGGTTTTGGAAACTTTCTTTTGGAAAAGTAACGTTTATGAACACACAGAAATGTAATGATGCCAAAGTTGCTACATTGTTTTGTGAAATAGAAACTGCTGAACTGTACAATGGTTATTTGTGGAAAGGTAGTTGAGACGACAGAGAACTTATGAACACATAGAAATGTTATAACTAAGATCCATCAATGAAGGATATGATTTAAAGTGAGAACTTATTATTTTTAAATGACATTGGGATTTTTTACTTGTTAATATATGTTTAGTGTTTCTCAAAGGTCATACTCTTGTCTCGCATGTTCCAAGCACTATCACCATTTTTGAGACAGTGTCATGTTAAGGCTCTGGTACTGTGGCATGTGTACGCAGAAATTATATTGAAACCTTGTTATATTAGACTAAGCAATTGGTTACTGTGGCTTGTGTATGCAGAAATTATATTGAAACCTTGTTATATTAAACTAAGCAATTGGTTACTGTGGCTTGTGTATGCAGAAATTATATTGAAACCTTGTTATATTAAAGAAAGCAATTGGCAGCTATATTTTGCTTATATTACTTTATTTTCTTGAGCTGATTGCTCAATCTCATGTTTGTTGCATTGAAAAATGCAATCTAGTTTTCCTTAAGATCTATCTGGCATATGTAAAGATAGTAACGATGGATTTAGCAATCTATTATGGAAGTATTCATCTTTAAGCTTGAAGTATTCATTTAATTTTAGAATTTTATAGACATTTTCCTTTTCTTTTTTATGTAAAATTTCCGCAAGTAATGAATGATTAGTTGTTTTTTTTTTTTTGAGGAAATTTAGTTGTATCTTATTGTACAAATTACTGCAATGTTTTGGAAATTGTCACTAGCAAGGCTCAAGGCTAATCTAAGTTGAAACTAATCTTCTTCCTTCTATTTTCTCTGTTTTTAAGAGCAATCTTAAAATGTATGTTTCTTTTGTAGGTGATATGTACAAAATGTGATAAAATTTCGCATAGGTATGAAAATATGATGGATTTGACTGTTGAAATTCAAGGGGATGCTGCATCTCTACAAGATTGTCTTGAGCAATTCACTGCGAAGGAATGGCTAGATGGGGAAAATATGTATAGGTGTGATGGGTAAGCAGTAACCGTGGCATTAATTTCCTGTTATTCTTGTTAAATTATTACTCTTGTGCATTTATCAATTTCTGTTTTATTAGTAAAACACATTATTTTGCTAGTCTTTTATTTGGTGCATCTTTTAAGAATGAGATTATGGAACCTGTAGACTCTGTTCCTATTTTTGTTGTATTGATTTTTTATACATGGTTCATAACTCAGTTTATTCATATTCATTGCGTATTTAACATATTATCAGTGTTTTTGCTATTCTTTGTTCCATCTGTTTTGTTTCTCCAAACTTAGATTTCATTGCTTGCTTTCTTTCCCCCACCACGCATCCCACAACAAACCACAGAGACACCAAAGAAGGCAAAAAGAGTTATTTTGGTATTATAGGCTGCTTTCTCTTTCTAATTCCATTTATGCACACATACCTACTTATTTATATAAATTTCCCTATGTAAGTTATCTTCTTTATTTTATTTTGTGAATTGTGGAAATTTCTTAAATTGGTATGTCTAGAAATTGATACGTCATATGGGTGGTCTTGTAAGGGACAAAAGTCATGGACATGCTGTAGCAAAAATGTACGAGTTTTAATAAACATGAACTAACATCTTCTATGAAATTGAGGACATCTATCTTCTCTATCTTGGTCTTATGTATTTAGATCTGCTAATGGGCTTTCTGTCTCATTAGTTAAAGGCTTTTCTCTCATTTCTCACCCCCTTTCCCCACCCCCCCCCAAAAAAAGGCCAACTTGTTCAACAAACAAGTAGAATTTGCAAAACTAAAAGCTTTTGGAGGCTGTGGAACTTGATTTCTGATAGGGACAACCAAGCCTTTTTAATGGCATGTAGGAATAAGGTAGAGGGATGAAATTGGAATATGAAACCCAATAAATATTTTCTCAACTATAAGAAATGGTTTTCAAGTTTAAAGTTTAAAGAGTGGAACATGAACATACTGTGGCTCTCTAATAGTGGTTATTTGGGGAAGTTGAAGAGAACGACTATTTTGAGCCTGACAAAAGTTTGAGAAATTAAGGCATCTTCATCCATAGCCAAGTAACAATTTTGTTGACTTTCAAAATTTTGTTCCATAAAAATCACCATGGACTTACTGACATAAGTTGCATCTCCATGGTAAGAACCTTCCAAGAACTAGAAATGAGAATTGCTTTTTGTTTGGATATTGTGAGAGAGGGACACTGAGGAATCCAGTTCTTAGAGGGCTGGCCTCCTACCTACCTAAAGGAGGAGCAGGGTTTAGTTGCCCTCCATCTTACTCATTAGGTAAGATATCTCTTTTCAAATCATTTTTGTTTTTGTTTAGATTTTGACTTTTTTATGATGTCTGATCACATCATCTTTAGTTCTGCCAGTAGCCAAAGCTGGTTGAACCAAGTTCATCTATATCTTAGTTACCTTGGAAGGTAGCAACTAGGTCGGGTCTATTGGATTGCTGATGCATTTACTATTCTTGAAAAGAGATAATTTTAGTAAAATGCAAGGAGGTGCAGCTGTTGGTTGGGTCCATGTTCACCAGGTTGATAAATCTAATGTGGCTGTATTTTTTTCTGATTAGTTAAACCTGATAGCATCATGACATGTGAAATCTCAGAGATATTGTAAATGCATGGCTTAAAATGTTTATTAACACTGCCATTTATCATGTCCTTTTACTTTTATTTTTTTCTGAAATAACTTGTTTGCTGAGCAAATGGCAGTCATTGTTTTCTTATGTAATTTGTTTTTGTCTTGGCTTTTACGATGACATATTTTTCTATTCTATTTACAGTTGCAACGATTATGTTAAAGCATGGAAGCGTCTCACTGTGCATCAGCCCCCCAATATCCTCACCATAGCTCTTAAGAGATTTCAGGTTCTAAAAAGAAGTACCTTTGCTCTTTTATATTTCTTTTTAATGCGCATGCACTAAGGATCGACTACCTGCTATGATTTTCAGAGTGGAAGATTTGGAAAACTGAATAAGAGAGTGGCATTCCCTGAAGTATTAGACCTTGGCCCATACATGAGCGAAGCAAGGAATGGTACTGATTTATATAGGCTTTATGCCGTTGTGGTTCATATCGACATGCTTAATGCTTCTTTCTTTGGCCACTACATTTGCTATACGAAAGATTTCCGTGGGAAATGGTACAGGATTGATGACTGCAAGGTAAGTGTTCTAAGCTAGTTGATTTCACATCTCTTGTTTGTTGCTTTTATTTATTTATTTTTAATTTGAATTAGTGTGCTTTCATCAAAGCGTCTTGCCTCATGCCCAAATGGAGACTTGAACTCCCATTACAAACACATCAATTGACTGCTAAGCTAATAATCAAGCTCACACTGCTATCATATGTTTCCACGTTGTTTACTGCTACGTAAATAGTATTACTAAGTATTTCATTAAGATTCATACAAGCCGAACTTTCTTGGTGTTTTTTCTTATACTACTACATAAATAGTATTACTTAGTATTTCATTAAGATTCACTCAAGCACAAGGCAAACTTCCTTGATATTTTTTCTTACTCTAGTGGAACAATAACCTGCACATTGATCAACTTTCTGCTGATCCTTATCACTATTTAATACTGATTTTGGTCAATGAACTGGGGCCTGTAGGTAAATTTTTTTTATGTTCATAAGTCTGAGATATGGCATACTGTGAAGTTCCAGAATATTGTTTTACAGAATTTGGATGCATATAATGGCTGTTTCAGGAAAAGTAAAAATCTAACAGCTATAACTTCTTGGAAACATGTTTTGCAGTATAACATTATGAAGCATTGTAGCCTGAGATAACCTTTAACAACTGTATGAGCTTCCTTTGGTCCAGAAATATTTTCAATCTGCAGAATTCTCTACTTGAAACACTCATAATATGTTACTTTATTATATATTTTTTGTTAGTGTCTGTGGACCATACTAATTTGTCATCTCCAACATTGTCGAAGGAAGAGGTCCTTATAAGTTGCTACTCCTTGACCAAATACGGCACAATAGTTCAACGTAAAACACAATTTACAATTCATTTTTTTGCGCATTAAAAAAGTAGTTCCAATGTTTTAAGCTTAAATTTTAGGATTACATAGAAGTAAAGTTTTTATACTCGATCAATTATTCAAGGTGGACTTGTAACTTCAGAAGAGAATAGAGTAACGCCCTCATACTCATTCATAATGTTGCACAATAGTTTTGAAATCTTAAATGTAATTAAAACCTATACAAAAAAGTAAATTTTGCCACAAGTCTTTTTTTAATGCTAATAACTGGTTAAGACTTCCAGGCTACAAAACTTCTACATAACGAGGTAGTCAAATAATTCATGTTTGCATGATTTTGGAAATCATCATCCAATAATAGCTGAAGCATGTGGAAACTTTTCTGTTTTCAAGGAGATGCATATGGAATGTCAAACTTCTCCTATGATGTTTCATATAGCACCTTCTGAAAATCTTCTGTGTTTCAGGTTATGAAGGTGGAACTAGAGGAAGTTCTCTCTCAAGGAGCTTACATGCTGCTTTACAGCAGGTATTTTCTATCTATTGTTTTTATTGTTAAAGATGTGTGGGCTAATTTTATTGTACAAACTCCAATCTGATGAAAAGTTTTTGCTGCTGATTGTATTTTTTATCATTTTCTTTTCTTCTCATTTTCCCTTTCCACTGTCTTCCTATCTGTTATCCAAGTACAACTAATTGCATATCCATGGGAGAAGATTGCACAGCTTAACATTTTGGGATTTGTGTAAGGTATTTTTGCACTTGTGAGCATGATTGACTTCCCAAAATGTGGCGTGCAAATAAAAGTATCACTATATCTCGAAAAAGACTGATATGCATGTTAAAGCCATAAGTCCTATTTATTGTTTCTTATTCTGTGTACATGTTCATTATTTGTTACCTACTTGTCCAAATTGCGCGTTTTGGTATAGAACATCAAGGATTTCAGATTCAAGCTTTCTAATTGGTGCTGAATTAGATCATAAAGGGGTCAACTAAACAAATGAGGAAATTGGGTATGTTAATTGTGTGATAACATCATAACAAAAATAACTGCAAGCATGCATAACAAGCAATAACTAAGCGAGAAATACCTCTGGGATGAAGTTCTAAAAAAAGCTTTAAAGTAAAGGAAAATAAAGCTCAAAAGGGCTAAAAAAAGGCTAATATTTGAAAAGATGCAATACTTGAGGTTAGTCCTACATTGTTTAGGCAATCCAAATAAAAAAACAAATGATGAAAGAACCAAAGGTATGTGTGAAAATTGATAGGGCAGTCCAGTAATTGAAGCAGATGGTCATGAATACTGAACATATTGTACTTCGAAGAAAAATTGTTAAAAGTGGAAAAAGAAGACCAATTAGTGATGAATACTATTCTTTTAGGGAAAACATTGAGGCAAGGAACCAAAATGACAAAGTATTGGAGGTCCTTTACATCACCAGTGGCAAAGAGGCGCCGTCTTTGGCAAGCTGGTCTACAATGCCATTGGCAGATCCGGATTGCTCGACAATCCATTAGTGCTTCATCATACAACCTGGCCCAGGCGGGGCCATTGAACCACCTTAATCAGATTAGCAAGATGCATATCTGCAATGTCCTTCCTGCTTTGATAGGAGCAGCATTCTCTCTACTTCTATGCTATGGTAAAGCAAAAACTGGTTTCTTTTAGCTAAAGTAAAATTAGAAGGAAAGCATAGTGAAGGAAGATTTTTTTTGGAAATGGAAGAAAGAAGTTTGGGATTCTTTTCCAAAGGAAAAATAGCTCCACAGCCAAGCATCATAATTCTTGAAATCCATTCATACTGATATCTTTGCAGGATTGTGGTGGTTTTCTACAGCCACAACCCTAAATTTTGGAATTTTTGAAACACCTTTTTACTTTTCTTTCAAACCCACTGTGACAGAATTTTGATGCACACTGTAAAGAGCTCGGTTTGGTTCATTCACTAGTCAGTAGGCATAGAAGAAGTCAATTCCTCTGAATTGACAAATATTTTGAAGGAACTATTATGGAATATGTTTTTTCTTATCAGACTCCACCTTTGGATTATTTCCAGCACTGGTGCTTAGATATAGATAATATGCTTCTCACAAATAGTGTGTTGTCATTAGTTAGAATGTAGTGTACTTGTTTACTTAAAAAAAACAACTTGATCATACAATTTCTTATCTCATGTTCTTTTGTCGCTCTTCCTCTAGTTTTATATACCATAGGATTTAATCAAAATTGGATGACAGTTAACTGAAGGGCATACATCCTACATTTGGCAGGGTAAGTGTGCGTCAGCCATGTTTGAAGCTTGTGAAACTAGCAAGTGAGGAGAAAGAACATAAACCATTCCAACCAGATCAAGAAGCAGAGAAGACCTTGATAACATCAGTTGAGCAGACTGACATTTCTTCGGTTAGTTCTGTTTGCACTTCAAAATGTATTGCTTCAGAGGGTGGCCTCGAGCATAATGAGCCTACGACCAGTCCTGGTCCTAAACACGAGGTAGGAGCAGCAGTCAATATGGATTTGGTTACTACAAGCTGGGGTGTTCCCAACAAGGAATATCAACCAGATCAAGAAGCAGAGCAAATCTCAATAAAATCAGTTGAGACAGCTGGTACTTCTCCTATGAAATCTATGGTGCTGGAGGGTGGCAATCAGTCGGAGCTAACTGAAACCACAACTAGATTTGGTCCCGAAGTGGCAGTAGAAGTAGTCTATATGGATATAGATACATCAAGCAGGGATGTCCCCATAAAAGAAGATTGTGAAGTGGCTACTTGTTTTTCTCGTGAGGTGACTTCTGAACGATTAAAAATTTCTAACGAAGCTCAGTCGGCAGATTTGCCTTCTGTTGGTGTCGTTCATGCAGAGGTGATGGGTTCAAAAAAAGTGCCCTTAATTGGAGATAGCACAACAGGACCAGAGCAGCCAAGCATTAATTCCACTATGGACCCTGATTGCCCAGAAGCAATCAGCCAGAGGAGCAATGGGGTTAGAAATTCCATGTTAGAAGAATTTCCAGCTGACAGCCTTTTGACCTATGAAACTGCAGAAACATCTTCTAATGCACCAGTTCTTAATTCAAAGTTTCTTCCATACTTGCAAGATGAAGGAAATGTTTGTTTTTCTCCTGATCATCCTGACAGCAGCACCAAGCAGGCAGATAGAAGTGATAGTCCATTTTCACGAGGGGAATCAGAAATGCCAATTTGTTCAAAACCTGGGGGAAAACTCAAGCCTCTGTTTTCTCGTGGTTTTCTTGACCAGCCTGGAAGAAAAACAAAATCAGCGAAATAAAAGAAAGCTCAGGAAGAAGCTGTGGATTTAAATGGTGCTTTCAAGGTTAATGGGTTTGCTGAGCATGTGTTTCCCTGTCAAAATTGTATTAACTGCCCAAAGATAATGAATGAGGATGATGCTGACAGGAAACAGAGTGGCCGGGTTTATCCTGGTACAGCCAGTCATTGTGGGTGTAATCCTTATACTGATGGTGTGTGATGCCAGTCGTTGGGCAAGATTGAAAAGGATGAACTTGAAAGCAGTCTTCACAGATGAACTTCAAAGCAGCCTTCACTGATGAACTTGAAAGCAACCTTCACAGATGAACTTCAAAGCAGCCGTCTCAGATGAACTTGAAAGCAGCCGTCACAGATGAGCTTCAATGCAGCCTTGACATGCTACTAGTTTTACTTGTTAACTATCTTTGACTAGTGAATAGGCAAAACCTGAAGAGCTGA
Organism: Aristolochia fimbriata; assembly: GCA_019845555.1. Classification (NCBI taxonomy): domain Eukaryota; kingdom Viridiplantae; phylum Streptophyta; class Magnoliopsida; order Piperales; family Aristolochiaceae; genus Aristolochia; species Aristolochia fimbriata. The sequence continues at coordinate 3,176,385 of CM034078.1, forward strand.
ACTAACTGAACTTTATGGGCTGGAAACCAAGTGTAACTGGTTTGCTGATCAAAAGAGTATCATTAGTTTTGTTAGTTAGTGTGCAATGGACCATTTCTTACTGCTGACTGGCATCCAATTGAGGAACGATTTCTGGGGCAAAAGGCAAAACCATGAAGCTTGGAAGATAGCTGAAGTGGCAGGAAAAGGTTCAGATTCACTTCATGAGAAAAACAAGTAACCACTTTGAGGTTCACTTAGTCGCTAAGGGGCATACCAAGTTTAGCAAGTTGGATCAGAAACGAAAATACTGCAGATTCATATTTAGTTTCCAGTGGAATTATACTGAAAATGAAGAGGTTGGCTATGCTTCATGACCAAGTGCATTTTTTCCTGTTATTTAGTTAATTGATATATTTTTTGGCATGGTTCCACAGAAGGAAGAGGAAAATGGACTCTTGTGGGAATCGTTATTTGCAGATTCCCAGAAGACCTTGTGCCATGTTATTGTTGAACTGAGTCACCATATGGAAATGTAGTGATGTAATTAATTTTTTGCCCATTCCCTCTTCTTTCAATCTATAATGCAATAAAAGATGTTATACAAAATAAAGAGTCATTTGCATTTTTGTTGTCTAGCTATTTATGTGCCCGTGTGTAGTGCTGCCAGAAACATACGAAATTTCCACTGCATTCTATGCTTACTAATTATTTGCAGAGCATCCTAAATAATTTCTAGTTCTTATTGTCTAATTTGAACAAAACCCAAGGGATTATTGTCATTCCGAAACACATCAATTCCACTGGATTCTATTCTTCACACCCTACTTTGAAAAAGAAAATATAAGATGAACAAGATTTGTATTATTTAGCCAAGGCTAAAAGAGGGGAAAAAGTCTCAAAGAAAAAAAAAAAGTTGGGAGTGCCTTACAATTGACAGATTTAACTCTCTACAATCTTGAAATGGGACTAGGTTGTCATGTGGGTAAATTGTTACCGTGTTTGGAATATTACCAGGTGCAAGCAACACTTGTTCAATGGGCGTTATGCTGCATTTCATGGTGTTCGAGTGATTCCAGTGCTCTCAGATCTCAACTCCCCAGCAAACAGGTGCCAGGGCTGGAAAAAGTGCCATTAGGTTCGCTGGATCCCCGAATAAAAATCCTTAAAAAAAACCTTCCAATCTTGAAGACAAGATAGGGGTCAGATTTTAATGTTTATTAACCTTCGCAAAAATTATAATGGGTTTGAAGGCCAGAGAACGAGATAATCCACTATAGAAATTCTTCCTCTAAATAAAAAAATAAAATTGAAGATGCGTTACCTTTGAGCTTGGAAAAAGGCTGGAAGCCATTACAGCACTCTGGGGGGAAAGAAGATGACTCCCAGCTTGCAGCCTAGCAATACGTGTTTAGCAAGCACTCATCGGAGGCTTCTCTGTAGAGCGGAGCCTTCTCCGTGGGAACGACTGAGATTTCAGCTTTCTGAGCGAAAGTGAGGTCGGGGATGTTGAAGACTTGAAGCCGTAATTTGTAGATTTGGTCACTCATACTTTCTAGCTACAGAGGCTTTGTGAGGAGACCCTGGAAAGTGAACACTTGAACAGCAGAACCATCAGTATCACAAGAGCTGATATTTCTCTTTACTTTTGTAGAAAGAGGATGCCAAGTGAGGTTAATAGAAGATTACGTTTAACGAATCAAGCTCATTGCCTGGTATGAAGACTGACACGAACAGGCCATCCATTGAGTCAGTAGAAGCAAGAGAAGATCACATTTATGGAGGCCTGCAAATTGAAGTGGAAGCTGTCAAGCTGATACAGTGATACCGTCACTATTGTTATCCTTGTCGTTATTATCATTATTATTATTATTATTATTATTATTATTATTATTATGCTCAGGAATAAGCTGAACGAGCTCTGAGGAGACTCCAATTTATGTGGGGTAAGAATTTATTAATTATTCATGATATATTTTCTTTATTTTTCCTTTTTCATTCCCTCAAAAAGGAAGGAACGGTCAACGGTCAGTATTAAACGAAACTCAATGAATAGAATATTACTCGAAGTCGTACACAATTCGCATCATACTCCGACTCGGTCTCAGATGCATCGTGCACTGCCAGCGGACACCCGGCTGAGATGCTCAGACAAAAATCAGCTCTTTTAGTTGGGCTGTTGCACGGCTTCCTGTAGTTAGCGACTGTCACACGAGACTCTTTCATCTCTGAGTTTCAAAGAAAAGCCGTGGGCTTTGTCGCTATTGTACATGGCCGCCGCAGCAGCAAATTCCAAATGGATTGCGTTGGTCGTCGCAGGGATGTCGGCAACCGCATTTGTTTCTGGTGTGTTTCATCTCTCCCCTAACAGTACCAGTAGCCAGAAAGCTGGAAAATGTTGAATAACATCAATCTCCTGTAATGCAGCTTACATTTTGAGGAAAAAGTGGAGAACTTTAGGTCTTAGGATTAGAGAGTTGGAGGTTTCACTCAAGGATTCTTTAGAGAAATTGGCTGCTGAAAGGCAAGGGAGAATTAGAGCACAGCAGGTAATCACTTTTTCTTTTTTTGTGCGCGCCCGCGTGTATCTTCATATTCCGTGCTTCTTTCGACTCTGAGGGTGATATCAAACCATTTGAGGCTCCTTTTTATGAAGTTTTTTCTCTTTAATTTCTGTAACATACCATTGAGTTGTTTTTATTAAAGTTTTTATTCCTAAAATGTTTATATTTTGTGCTATTTGCATTATTTCTTGACCCAAATCTGAATACAGAAGCTAGACATCGTGCAGCTTGCTGTCCACTTAACTGAATATTGATGGTTTAAAACTAAGAAAAGACAAAGATGTGGTCTACTGATACAAATATGAAAATGTCACACCTATTTGACAACATACCCCTGACTGATGCCGAATTGCAAGTGTCCTTGAAAACCTGACAGTCCTGGAAAGTAATCTGTTCACATCATATTTTTGTTCTCTTCTACTTCCTATCTGTTATTTTCTTGTGTCAGTTCATGTTCCCATGTTTCCAGACGCCAACTCTTTATACTGTTGCTGCTTGGTTGCATACTTCTTAGATCTTTCATCCTCCATCCTAGCGCCCATCCGGGATAAAACGTATCCAGCATTATTGGGCAATCCAAAATTCACAATTGTTTATTTGTTTGCTTTTTGTTGAAAACATCAAACATCATGTACTGTGCGTTCCAAAAAAATTACTCTTCCACATATAAAATTAAGTGGTTATATTTTTCTTATATCTTCTTCTATGAGTTTCTGCAGCAGGTATGCTTAAAAGGAATAATATTTAGTTTACCTTGCTAATCTGCCTTCTATTGTTTTTAATTGAAAACTGAAGGCCGCTTATAGTCAGGAAAAATATAGAATCTCTGAATCTTTTAAAAGATGCTGCAATTACAGGTAAATTGCTCAGTGTTTTAAGGTGTAAAAGTTCACTGGTTTGTTATTCCAAGGGTAATTTGAGCCTCACTTTCATAGTCACTGGCTAAATTCAACTGCTTTTTTGACTCAAGTATGATGGCAAGGATTCTTTTTACTGTATGACATGCTAATGATACTACTTTGAAACTATTAGAAGTCTTGAAAATGTAAGCCCCATTGCTACAAACATGACTCATATGCTCGTACAATGGACGGTTATGTGATCCTTGCACTCGTTCTTAGGAAATGAGATCCTAACTCCAGCTAGTCATTGAGGGATGAACCTCTATCTAAGTTAACACTGTATCACGGCAGGCATTTGTTTTTGAGTTGTTGCTCTGTTCTGGTTTGTACTCCGTTTTCCATGTCCAATTCTTAGGCCTGTTATGACTTGTCTAGCTTGAATGCAGATGGGGGAGTGGGTTACAACTCCATGTAAGTTATTATCAGGATAAATCTTGTGGTTTATTGGCTGCTAAAAGTTTCCTAAACTTTCACCAGTCATTTTGAGATAGACTTGGACCTTAAGTTTATCCATTTATCTTTTAAGAAAATTTAGTGTGAAGTTTCATGAAATCCGCTGACGATCGTATTCTCTTTTGTTGTAGGCTATGAGGAAAACTTTGGTGCAACAGAATTGTGACCAAACACAGCAGAGATCTTATCCTATGACTCCCATTGGCTTTGTAAAGTCTTGCTTTTCTACCAGGTTCTTGTCTTTCTATTACATTTTTTCTTTCCTCTCTTTCTCCTGCTTCCGGTTCTTGTTTAGAAGTTACCTTTTGCCACTTCTGTTAAGTCCATGTTCGAAATTACTTTTTTGTAATGGTTTTGGCAAAGTAAAAGCTGCTTATGACTATTTCATGTTGAGGAATTTTTAAATCCTCTAAACTTATTTCTCAAAATATGGAACCTCAACCAAGTTTCTAGTCTTTATCTACAATCAAAATAGAATATGCAATAACAGGGAAATTATTGAAAAAAATGATAGGCTATTTGAGTAATTCAGCTGTCAAGAAAATAATTCTGCAAATATAAAGCACATTATCTCTTTCTTCCCTTTTCTATGGAGACATAAAATGAAAACGGATTCTTTGGAAATTTTACTGTTGTATATGACTACAAATTTTCAGAAATGGAACACCAAGGCAGCCTCTCCTTATACCTCTCGCTAGGGCATGCTTGGTGCTTGACTCAAGCAGGGCTCCACCAGAAGCACTTGAAGGTCTCTCAGAATACTCTCACTGTTGGATCCTGTATGTTTTTCACCTTAATACAGACTTAGAAAAGTTGTGGAAAGAACCTTCTAGATCAAAGTTTAAAGCAAAGGTTGCTGTTGCATCACATAGCCTTTTTCTATGGTGACATAATAATTTGGTTTAAATGCAGTTGTGGAGATGATAGTGGTCTTCCTCCATGTTATTTACATGACAGTGATGGTTTTCAATAGGTGAGAGTACCTAGATTGAAAGGTGGCAAGTTGGGAGTCCTCGCCACTAGATCGCCGCATCGACCTTGCCCAATTGGACTTACTGTTGCAAAGGTGAGGGTTGATCTGATCGAAGGCCTATTTATTGATTTATGTCATTTGAGAAGCCGAATGATTGATCCTGGCGAGGTTTTTTGAAAGAAGTATCCACATTATATTCTTAACATAGAAAATGGATCTATGTCCTAGTACTTGTTGGAAAGAAATAAACATTTCAAGGTCATCTAATTGGTGTCTTCATTATCATTTTTTTTTAAAAAAAAAATTGTTCTTCCTTTTTTATGTGAAAGGTGATTTCTTTATTAAAAGTAAAAAGTACCATTGTTTGGTGTAAGTTGTTTATCTAGTACCACTTCTAGTCCTTTTTTTGGGGGGGATAGAGGCAATGAATGTTCATTAATCAAACTCAACTTGCTTACAAGTTTGAGCTGTGGAGGTGGTCATTCCCAATAGTCCTAGATTGTTTGTTGAAGTCCAAATCTTGAAAATGAAAAAGAATGAAGAACTTTGCTTGGATGAGTGATATTCTTGTTCTCCTTAAGATTATCCACCTCCGATTACTGTTCATACATAGTTATTGATTGGAATGTTTGCAAATATCTAATTTTTTGAATCATCAGAAACAGAAAAAAAAAAGTCAATTTGTTGAATGAAATGTTTATACATAGTGGGATGTGAAAACACTATCCTGACCTATTATTTGGAAAAACTGTGTTTTCCAGGTAGAGGGAGTGCATGGCCGTTTCATTCTACTTTCTGGTGTGGACCTTGTTGATGGCACGGTATAGTTCTCCATTTTCTGAATATATTAAACCAAAATTGCCTGATATTTTGGTCTGCAAGTTTTTGTACTATACAATGATATGATAATATTGGACCAAAATTGTGATGATGATTTGTAATTGATTCAGTGGGCACTAAATGTCTTTCGGGGCTCTCAAAGACTTCGCTTAACTAATGATTTTTTTACTTATCAAGTCAGTGCCCAACTGAAAAAGAGTCAGATCAGCATTTTCTTCTTTTTTTTTTTTTGGGAAAATGAAAAGGTTTGTTACCAAAAAAGGAGATGAAGATTTTGTAAGGGGTAGAAACACTGAAGAAGCTTTAGGGAAATGAGTCTTTTTAGCTAGCTTATTGCATAATCATCAGCTGACTTAGATATATACCTGGCAATTGGAATCCACTCATTAGTATTGTTGAAATGTAGGTGAATTTTCAAGGAATAACATCAAGCTGCTTGCTATCTATGCTTGTCAGACCAGTACAGTCAGTTCCATTTCCCGAGGCCCTTGTGCCTTCAATTGTGGGAGCAGATATTAGATCTCGCTGGAATCTAAATGTTACCTCCATAACATATTTTTCTTTGTAATCCATGGTCTGGAAAAGCTAAGTTTTGGATGCAGAGGTGTCAAATACATGTCCGTATTTACATTAAGTGGCTTGCTGTGTAAGCCTTGTCCTACAAAAGCTGCATCTCTTCCTTGTTAGCACTGACTGATTATGCTTTGTCAACAGCCGGTACTTGATGTGAAACCTTATCTTCCGTATTCGGACAGCATTCAAGAAGCAAAAGTTCCAAAATGGGTAACGGTATTGTCAGCGCCTCTTTAATTATCCTCATTTATCAGTTACATAATATTTGTATGTTTTACACGGGAGGAAGGGAACAATGTAAATACGATGCAAAATACTGAAACGTGTCTCCTTTCTTCTAATAGTTTCTGCACAGCTGCATATATATATAAACAGCTCTGGGCAGTCCCTGGAAGTTCTGGTGCATATGGAACTAAAATAATGTTCATAGGCATTCAGTAGCACATGTTGACACACAAAAAATGAACACGCATATGCCTAATAGTCTGATGCATCTACTCAAACATCAATTGCAGGTAGACAATGCTCTGGTAGTTGCATCTGTCAACTTTGCTCCAAATTTCTCTCCCATGCTTGCCAATTGTTGGGTGACCGCTGTGAGTGCCTTCCATTCCCTAGCTTCCTCTTTCTTTCATTGTGTTGATAAACCAAGGGAACCACTGGAGTGACATGCAAGTACCTCAAGTGCCTTAAAGAAAGAACAACTTTCTCAAGCAGCCTCTGATGAAAATGGCTGCCCTCTTGCTAGTAGCTAAAGTGGTTTCCTTTACGTTGACTATATTGGTAAAATTTGCTTATCTATTCATCACCTTAATATTTGCTTATTCGTTTCTCCCTCTCTCTCTCTCTCCCTCTCTTTTCCTTTTTCCAGGGGAAGGAATCACTTTATGCCTCACCTGATGAATTTCAAACCTTGATCAAGCAAGTTCTTTCATGGGACATAAGGTCAGTTTCTCAAAGAAACCGCCCTCATAATACTCTTTTGAAACAAGCAAACCATGGGAGGGAGAATTTGACTGTGGAATCGGAGCTGGAGCATGATGAGGCTACTACTGAATCGGATGGTTTAGAAGCCACCTCCGTCGCAGTTCTGGACGATGTAACATACCACTTGAACTTAGAAAGGTTGGATGTCTCATATAGGATCAACAACTCCTCTAATGTCATGGTTGAGAAAGCCACTCTTTCCCCAGCAGTTGAAGACACTGGTCGAAATTACTGCAACTACACACTATGGAGAGAGATCCTCGAGGAGAAATAACTGCCAAGGTGTTTGTGCGAAATTGAATTACATGAAATAGGAAATGAAAGGCAAACAGTTTGGAATCTTAATAATTCTAAACACTTTCTTCATAAAAAGTTAACTTTGTGAGCTAATATGGTTGGTGTGGTGCTCATGGCACCTCTTTATCTTCAAACCTTTTCTACCATTTTGGCTGTTTTGGCTACAACAATTGTAAGAGTTTTTTAAAAGAAGTGATTAATATTTAGATAAATAATTTAAAATATAATTTTATAAGCTAGTAATGCTTTTCTAGTGCCCCAATTTTGTCAATCATTTAATTTTTTTTTTATGCTTATCTGATTGATCTTTTTAAGTAAGGTATATTTCAATCGTTCACACAATAGCACTCGAAAAGGTCATCGCAATGCATTCAAGCTTGTCTCATCGACTTAATTACCGAGGCAGATTGATTTCAATGTTATCACAATGCATTTATTTACTCGATCCAGCCCGACTTTGCGTGGGGCTGAAAGCTTATTGGAATTATATATGTACAACTACCATTGTCTTTAATTTTCTTAAGTATCTTCGTCCAATCACAATATTGCGATTTGTGACAACCATGATCATTTGACACAAGACTCCATAATCAAATGACTGGCTCGCACTTGTCTTTGAAAGACGCTATCTTTCACCATCACGAAAGTGGACCTTTGCCTTCTGCAGTTTCCTCTTGACGCGACTCTACTAAAAATGGGGTTCAAATTTTGAAGAAAATAATAATTTCTAAGCTATAATAATTATATAGATTATCTAGTGTAAATGATTAACGGCCATAAATTAGTCCCCGGATCAATACACACAGCCAAGAGGGGCATGTTGACGCAAGTCTCTTACAATGATAAAATAGATATTAAGAAAATTCTTTCTTTGCCGGTGGCTCTAGAATTTGATAACGTGGGCCGACGACAGAGAGCAGGAGCTGAAGGAAAAGGCAAAAGAATCTAGAAACCCAGGAAGAAGAAAAGAAGCCAGGAATTTACTTTCCATTCATCGTCAGAAAGCCCGATGGCAGTCCGACTTTCCAATCTCGATTCCCCGTGGGACCCTTTATAAAAGGTAGGACCCGCCTACGAGGCCGTAAAAGCTGACAAGCGCGTCCTCTCCTCTGGACTTTTCTTCGGGACTTTTATTATTATTAACCCCACCCGTCGGCGAGCCCCACCCGTCGGCGAGCCCCACCCGTCGGCGAGCCCCACCCGTCGCCCTCGCCGTCGTCGTCGTCGTCGTCGCGTCGCGGCCGCCGGCCGGCCGGGAGCCTCTGCTATTTGACTTTTCTAAAAATCAATTTGATCTTTTTATTTCTGACCCCGCGTGTAAAGCAAAACGTCCTGCATCTCAGTTAAACTACGGAAATGCCATCCTCTGTCCGATAGATAGTTCTAGTTGGGGGAACAAGAAAACTTGACGGGTAGCAGTCTTAATTGCCGCGACGTGACCAGAACGCCTCCGCTGCTCGCAAAATAAATAGGGAAGTTGAAGAATGAATATTTGCGATGGTTAACCATTACTACTGGGGAAGAACGTACGTACAAATCCTCGTGTGGTTGGAATACATAAAAGCTGCGACAGTGGCACCGTTGGGAGTCTTTCTCATGTTTCAACTTCCAACCCTACTTCGGAATGTATCACAATTTCACAGGTGTACGATATTACATGGCCGTCGGTGGAGAGTTCTGCAACGGAGGTGTAGAAGTGAAATCAGGCATTCGCGTCATCGTGTTCTAAAAGGGAGTGGAGGCGTTTTCGTAATATTTTGAAATTGGAAGGGCTTTTATTTAGCAGGGAGAGGTAAAAATGGAAAAATAAATATCCAAAAGAAGGAACTTTACGGGTAGTTTGGTAATATCCGAAGCCTCACTGGAGACAGCGGGGGCTGTAGAGGAAAAAGGAGCCCCCCACCCTCGAGTCTTCTCTCGACCCGGGACGAGGGCCGAGTCCGGCCGCCATGCGGGCCTTCGCGGGAGATTAAAAAGCTCTTTTCTTTTCTTTTGTTCTCCACTGTAATTCGAATTCTAATCCCCTCTGTCTGTATAACGAATGAATATTGATGTAGTATTATTCTTCCCAGTTGCCACCCTTTCGGATTTTCCTCATTCGCCATTTTTGTTGGTTTCGAATTAGTTGGGACTAAATCTAATCCCAAGAAACGAATCCAGCGCCGTCGCTCGACTTCGTTATAGCTCCCCCGTCCAGGAAATTCTCCGTTAGCTCGATTCCCCCTTCTGCGTCTCAGCTCCGTGATCGGGAACGATGTCTTTCGATGGCGAGGACAGGGAGTCGCCCACTTCGAGCGTCACCGAGTCTACCCGGATCGCCGCGAGATCGTCCTTCGTGGACTCTATCAGGGGTTGTGGCCTCTCGGGAATGCGGATCGATAAGGAGGACCTCAAGCGCAGGCTTCTCATTCCCGAGTACCTTCGCCTGGCCATGATCGAGGCTATACAGAAGAAGGAGCCTGACTACAGGCCCTCCATGCCTCCTGGTTCCCAGGACGCACCGGAGACGCCCCTTGTTATTTTTATCAATTCACGCAGTGGAGGACGGCATGGACCTATACTCAAAGGGAGGCTTGAGCAGCTCATGGGCAAGGAACAGGTCATCAAGCTCGCATTTTTGGGTGTTTTACTCTTTCTTCCTTGCCTTTACATTTACCCCTTTCATTTTTTTCTTTACGTGTTAGGACCTCGGCATGTCTGCTGCTCTAAAGATTCTTTCTTTCTTTCCCCTCCCTTTTTTTTTGGCTTGAGCAATTTGACGCTTCCACGTTTTGTATGTCAGCCTAACTGGTACCTTTGAGAAGGAAATAAACGGGTAAAAATTAGCCTAGCTGGTTCTCTTTTTCCCCCTAGAATTTCAGTAAATGAGCTAAGATCGCTTCTATTTCAGTTTATTCTTTGGGTTGCCACTTCCTTCAAATTTCATCCTACTTCTGGTTAATGGGCAACTCTCCTGGAACTGAAATTTGTAAGTTGCTGGAGCTCTCTCTCACAGTATGTCACGCAGATAACAGCATAGAAATCGAAGGAAGCAAGTATCACGTTAGGTAATTAGAACATTTCAACGTGGCAATCCTCTTGTCATTTTCACTTCGACTTCGTAAGATTCTATGCTGGTTACTCTTGTCCTTGCCTTTTGCAAAGAAGGAAACGCTGTAGCTGTGGCGTGCTAGTTGGGTATGGCTTACATTTCAGTATAAGCCTGTCCCTGATAATGGACATGTGTGATCGAAACCGTTTGGTTTTCTTTTTCTCTAAATTTTTTGCCAAAATCTCACTCTTGTCAATCATGTCATTGGCTAAAAGCTTGCCTTCTGCTATTGGTTGGTTCTGTCCGTCCTTTCCTTCGTTTTTAAACCAGGTACCTAAAAACAAGTCAGCTATCTAACACCTCCTCCACGAAATGTGATTAACACCTCTTTCTGCATCTCTTAGTTGGTGCTCCATGTCATGGAGCTGAACCAGTTTGTCGTTGTCATTTCATTGTCTCTGCAAAGCTACTTCATTTTCCTAAAGCACTTACAAAAAGAGCTCTTAACATTTTTTTCTTAATTGTCAAACATCGTTTTTTTCAGTCCTTAAATCTTTCAGTTGAAGAGCAAAGCAAGAAAATGAATTGCAACCAACGTGGCAATCCTCTTAAATAGTGATTATTACTAACTTCAGTTACTCATTGAGCTCGTCTGCAACATTTTTCCTCGTTATGTTGAAAATAATTTTCATTTTCTAGATTTTATGTGAAAATTTCTATGTCAGGAACTACAACTTTTGAGCAATGTCTGTTATGCAGGTCTTTGATACGTCAGATGTGAAGCCTACTGAGTTTATCCGATATGGCTTAGCTTGCCTGGAAAGAATGGCTGACAGTGGCGACAACTGTGCTAGAGACACTAGGGAGAAGATGAGGGTCATGGTAAATCTGTTATATCATATATGATGCACACATTTGTCTTTTCAATCTTTGAAGACTTTCCAGGGCTATGTTAAATTTTGCCAGTTGCATGTTTGCTTCTTTGTTTCATGCAATGAGATGTGTGAGCGGTTCATACGGGCCATTGACCAACTGGTTTTGAACCATTCTTTTTAAAGAAGTTTGTGACTAGCACTCAAACATAGGGCTGTGAATTACAAATTTTGAAATGGACATATTTGGGTGTGGAAGATAGATACAAAAAGAAGGGACCCTTGTGTTGATTTGATAATTGGTTTCTTCAATCGGTGATTGATTTGACAAAAGGGACCCTTGCATTGTTCATGAGGAGAAGACTGAGGATTTCCTCTGCAGGTTGCAGGTGGTGATGGCACTGTGGGCTGGGTACTTGGGAGTCTTTCTGAGCTATACAAAGAGAATCGAGAGCCAGTTCCGCCGGTGGGAATCATTCCTCTTGGTACAGGAAATGACCTGGCTAGGAGTTTTGGTTGGGTAAGATAATAGCTGTCAGCGATGTTGCAGGCGTTCATTCCCGCTTACATATTAACAGTATTTTATTAACCTTTACAATGCATCATTTTGACAGGGTGGTTCTTTCCCTTTTGCATGGAGGTCAGCAGTCAAACGTTCACTTCTAAGAGCAGTGAGTGGCCCAATTTGTCGCCTTGATAGGTAAATATTTTCTTGTCGGCATTGTTGGAAAGCACTATTCATTACACAACTATTTTATCTCTTATTTCCACAACTGGTGGTTTTATCTGACACTTTTTCTGTATGCTGCAGTTGGCAGGTACTGGTATCAATGCCATCCGAGGAAAAACTTGAATTGCCGTATTCACTCAAGCGGACAGACAGCTCTCTTTTTTATCAGGTTTTTAGTCTTTAAGTTTTATCTTATTTTCTTTTGTCATTCTCCTCAAAGCCACAAAATTTGATGTATTAATCCCTGGTTCTCATTTTCTATTCTCTTGCTTTATTTTATTTGTTAATTGTTGACTTACAGAAAAAGTCAGATATTTCTGTCTTTCTAAATGATATAGCTTAGCTAGAGATTTCTGAACAATTTTATGAGATTCAAGTTTTCCTGTCTCTTTTTTCTGCTACAGTTTGGGGTTTGCTTTAAAAAAAAAATTTTGTAACATTTAAGCCCTTCAAACTTATTTGCCTAATAATAGTAATTTTTTTCTGATGCTCATTGGAAGCCCCATGGAGCATTAATTTGGCAAGTCTTCACTTTCTTTCTTTTTCTTTTTTGAAACTTCTTTTATTTTACTTATTCCTTTGCTTCCCTTCAATGTGACTTTGTGCAGGATGGGGATATTGAGGGTGATTGGCCAGATAAAGCGACTTGTTTTGAAGGAGTGTTTTACAATTATTTTAGCATAGGTCCTACTCTAAACTTTGCATAGAACCAGTACGTTGTGTCATTTAAAGCAAACATTATTTAGGATGCAGTTGAGTTTAATGTAGATTTAGTTCTACTTCCAACAGAAGTCCTACTAACATTGACATCTTACAATTTTCTTTTGTATTTCCCTTTTATTTTGTTCAAAAGAGTGGTATCTATTGATCATTTCTTGGGTACTAAAGAATTTTGATAGAACCCGGCGACCCTTACCCAATTCACACCACAAAATTCCTCTCTCCTCATCTCCTACCCCCTCTTTATCTCCTTCTTAAATGCTTTTCTCCTCTTCACGTTCTCCAGCCCTTCCTCTAACAACTTCTAACTGATATGTTTTGTCCTCTTGTGTTTCTTCCCGGGTGCTGCCACGTGTATTGTGGTCCCTTCTTCTGGAGTAGACTGATGTAATACGGGGTCTAACAAATTTCTTTTGTTGTTTGATATAGGGATGGATGCTCAGGTAGCTTATGGGTTCCACCATTTACGTGATGAAAAGCCTTACCTAGCAAATGGGCCAATTGCAAATAAGGTATGCCTTGAAGGTATTTATATCATGATTTCTTTCACCTACAATTTGGACATCAGGACTCCTTCACTCATAATGTCTTGTTCAAAGTAAATGTGCTTTTTGTTGCATGTATTACCCCTACTTTTGTTGAAGTTATCTTAAGATTGCACTTTTTGAAGGCACAGACTATCTAACTTGAGCTTTCTTTGCTTGTTTTTAGTTATGAGGAAAGGCTTAATATTCTTTTTCGCTGAGCTTCTTATAAATATTGGCAATAAGACTAACTTCATTATGCTTTTTACAGTTGATTTACTCTGGTTATAGCTGCACCCAAGGATGGTTCTTTACACCATGCATAAGTGATCCAGGCTTGAGGTAGCTTTCTGGAAACATATTAATCTTTTAGAAGTGAATTTTATGGGTTTTTTTTTTTTTTTTAAAGTTTGCTTAGATGCTTTAGAAACGTTTGTTGGAATCTCTAGTTTAGATGAGTATCTCTTAAATTTCAGTGAATGAACATGGAGAGAGAGAGAGAGAGAGAGAGAGAGAGAGAGAGAGAGAGAGAGAGAGAGAGAGAGGGGGGGAAAGGGGGGAGGAAGACAGTGAAAGGAGAAGAGAGGTTTTGTTCATTGAAAGAAAAAACAGGGGAGAGACTGTATTTTCCTCAATGAAAGGATGCTTATCTCTTGTGCAATGTCTTTATATAATTTCTAACAATTAGAATCATAGCTCAAAATAAAACAATCAAGTCTCAGTTATACCCATAATAACTTGTTAAACTATGCATAAAGAGACATATACACAATAGAAAACACATTTTAGTTCCACCTTTTGTTTTTTGAGTTTTCTACTCTTATAAGGCTTGTGTTGTTCAAAAATTAGATGATGCTCCTTTCAACCGGCATGATATGTTTTGTGTGAGACTCATATTAGACTCCTTGAATATGGCTTTTAACACAAATGACTTGCACAAATGCAGCAGTTGCTTTTATGCAATAAAAGAACGATTACTGCCCTCAAAAGTGACCAGGTTATGTAAACTTGATCATATTAACTTGTTGTAGCCCGCTTGATAACCTAGTGCTTATGAAAAGATTGCATCATCTCAGGCATCATATTTGCCATTTCAAGAGCACATTCTCACCTCATCCCACAAGGGATATAATTCTGAGGAAAATATGTTTTTCTCTAAGCTAAAAATTTTCCATTTATTTATGTAAAAATATTCAATACCTGTAATAAAGTCTCCATACCCAATAATTACCCATTGGTACCAAAATTCCTCTGCTTATAAAGTCCTAAAATATAGCTACTAAAGCAAATAATCTGGGACTAGTGGGGTATGGTGGAATCTTTAGAGATGACCAAGGGGAGATTCTTCTCTCCTTCACCTGTCCAATTGGGGAAGATGACTCCACATCAGCTGAAGTTCATGCGGCTTTGCAAGCCCTTCGAATTTTCCATGACCATTTTAGTGGTCTGTTGATAGTGGAGGATGACTCTAGGAACGTAATTGGATGCTGCAAACAGAGTTCACCCCTTCCATGGATACTGCTATGAGCGATCTTTTATTTAGCTTCATCATGTGTTTGTAAATGGTCATGTATTCCTAGAGCTGCCAACACAATGACAGACTCTTTAGCTAAAGAAGGGGCTCACCTCTCATCACATGTGTTGAGGATGACCCAACCCCTTGTACTTTGATCATCACCTTTTTTAATAAAAGCAAAGCATTTTCCAAACGTGTCCCAACCCTAAATCTTCTCTATACCCTATCAGTTTATTATTATTAGCCACTCTCCTTGAAGTGTCTATTGTGGTTACTTGGAAGCTCTTCACCCTTGTGCCAGTGTGCAAGTAATCAGAAGATTCAGAACAAGTCGTTTACAAGATTGAACCTGGAACTGATGAATAATGATACAAGCATATAAGGAGCTAATTTACTTCTATCTTACGCTATCCTGGCATGTGATACCTCAAGGTCTGCCATCCTGCAGAGACATGGAAGTTGAAACCGAAGCATGCCTGGAATAATTTCAAGTGTTTTCTACAGTTTGTATTCAACCAATTATGCTGGTGTTGTGGTCAGATGCAAAAGTACCTCTTAAGGAGTTGTTCCAACTAGTACTGAGGATTCTTTGCAAGAATTAAAACTGTTTATCTCTATTAGCAATGACTACTCTGTTTCTATTTAATTCCTGATTTTAAAATTGTTTGCCATGTTGGGAAAGTACAGCATACATAAATCTCTTTGGAAGTGTGTCGTTGTTTTTTGTAGTACTGTGGCCTATTCTGGGTGCATGTTTAGTGGTTCGATATTCTGAGACACCTTTTCTTGCTCAAATTCATTATTCATTTTCTCTTTTCTGAAAGAGTTTAGTCTTTAATATTTAATGTGATTATTTTGTTGTTGTTTACTATTTTACATTATTTTCTTGAACATCATCAGTTTGTCCTTGTGTGCACAGGGGTCTCAACAATATTCTACGGGTGCATATAAAGAAGGTCAATTGCTCAGAGTGGGAGCAGATTCGAGTTCCTTCAAGGCAGGACCTAAAAATTAGATTTTATATGCCATTTTTTCTTCAATGTTATGATATCATGCTAGAAGTTATTTTTTATGTATGCTATATATTCATGTATTAAGTGGTGAAGAAGGGTTTGAGGAAGCATTTTCAGCAATGGAGGACGTATGCAGTGTTCTTTTAGAGGAGCTTATCACCACTAGGTTTCTAGGAGGGTTAATTATGGGGAATGATACTGGGTTAGGGCCTTTTCTGCTAGGTGATTTCTGGTTGTTACGGTTGGAATTTCTCTGTTTCTGGTTAATTGTGAAGGTCATTCAGCGATAATTCTGTCCTCATTTTCAAAACAATGTTCACCACTTCGGAGACATTCTTTGAGGGAGATTCTTTGCAATGCACGCATATAAATCGATCTAGCAATTATTTTACTTATCTTTTGGCTAAAGATAGTACGTTGTAGCAACAGCTTCTCATTTGATTCTCTTTTCCATTGTAATTGTAGGGCAGGATTCTGTGTAGCTCTGAATTTTATTGAACTTATAAGAACATCATTATTCACCTTTTCAAAGAAAAAAATCTCATTTGTGAACTATTTCTCATTATTAAACTGTGACATCAGCAGATGATGTTTTTGGTCGTAGTTATTAGTTGTGGTAGGATATAATGAAGTAAAAGGAACTGAAATAGCTAAAGTCTAGTGCAGCTTAGAACAGTAAATTTTTATTTATTAGACTTTCACTTAATCAAATCTTTACTAATTTGGGATTGATGATGGGTTTTATGTTTCTTTTCAGTGTTCGAGCGGTGGTAGCTTTAAATTTACATAATTATGGAAGTGGAAGGAATCCATGGGGAAACTTAAAGCCAGACTATTTAGAGAAGGTATCTTTTTGGCTGAGAATTTTTTCTACCCTCTCATGTGAATTGACTGTGACATCAAGTATTACTATGGTACATTCATTCCACTTTTGAAAGTGAATAGAAATTTTAACAAACCAATTCTGATTCTGAGGAGCTGAGATTGTGAATATATGTGCCCGGTTGAAATTACTAATATGAAATTTGGAATGGGGCAGGGGTCTTGGGCATTAGCTCAGTGGTCCCATGGGAGTTATTGCTGCGGGAGGTCTTGGGTTCGGGTCTCCACAGTAGCATTGGGAGTAAAACTTGTAATTGGGAGTAAAATGTATTCACCTTCCTCAAAAAAAAAATTTGGAATGGGGCAGAGCTTTTGAGAATTACTAATATGGAATTTAACAATTTTCTTCTTACGAGTTTGATTTTCTTTCATTTTGCTTGTATTTAGGTGGTTAATAGTCACCAAAAATGTGTAACAGTTTCTTTTTGAGTAAGCTTAAGTATCCATATGGAAGGTCCCGATTGAGCAATCTAAAAAGGCCTTGACCAAATCTTCATCTTAAATCATCAGCATATGTTCCAGAGTTGGAGGAGCTATATCGATCTAATGGAAGAAAGAGACAATTGAGAAGAAAGATAGGGTCTTTGATGTGTTTTTGTTTAAGAATAATTGCCATGTTTATTCAGTGTGTGTAATTCATCAGAACTCTGTCACCAGTAATAGCTCCATTGCAATCAGTGGAACAAAAATATGTGGACATCTATAGTTGTTTGTTATCTATGGAGATACCATCTGCATGATTATAATTTCCCTTTTTCTTCTTGAGTATAATTTGGCATGCATGCTTTCCTCAAAATAACAATTATGACTGTTTTCTTTCTAGAGAGGATTTGTGGAGGCTCATTCAGATGATGGGTTGCTAGAGATTTTTGGCCTCAAACAAGGATGGCATGCTTCATTTGTTATGGTGGAGCTCATTTCTGCCAAGCATATTGCACAGGTATGCGTTATGGCCTTATCTTCAACATTGATGGATGTCTATCTTAGGTACCCGTTACTTTTATAAAAGAGGAGTAATTCTTTTTTATTGTCTGAAATTGCAACTAGAATTCCCACCTCAAAGTTTGTAATACTCAAATCATCCTTTGATCTTCTTGAAGGACAAGGTTATTATGAACAGGGCACTTGCTTCATATCTAATCATAATTAAAGTAAGCCGTAATTAGTTATCAGCCACAAGCAATTAGTTTCTCATGGAACTTTGAAATTCTTTAGTTTCAATAAGCCAAAATTTGTGATGCAGGCCTTTAAATCCGAGGACTATTGGCTTTTTAGTTCTTTTTGGTACTAGGTACTAATCAAATGAATATCATTTGGTTGATTTATTTAGGCTGCTGCAATTAGACTGGAGGTTAGGGGAGATCAATGGAAAGACGCATTTATGCAGATGGATGGGGAACCGTGGAAACAACCAATAAAAAATCAATATTCGACTCTTGTGGAGATTAAGAGAGTGCCCTTCCAGTCCCTAATGATCAACGGAGAGTAGCCTTGCTGCAGTAATTTATCCTCAGGTTTGGAATTTCTGTACCGGTTGTGATGAGCATCCGGCCCTGATGGTGCTTGTAAATTAATTGTGTTTTAGTTCCAACATCTTATTTAAGTACATGCCCCTATTCTTTTAGCATTAAACCATGATTCTGAAACGTGTAAATCTGTTTCCAGGTGTGCACGTAGTTCGTGAGGTTTGTAACCAGTATTTCACTCTTACCGGGAGCCAATATTATGCATCCTAGCATGTAGACCAAATGGAACTTGTATAGGTAGAGACTATTCTCCAGTTGTAATCCCAGCAAAATTACTAGTGTTTAGATTGTTTATATGTGCCATTCTCATGCTAAGCTTTTATAGAAAAACAGCATCTTTGTGCAATTCATTCCCAAGCAGATCGTCCTTTCAACCTATTCACCTTTAGATAATGTTCTCATGGGATAACCATCGGGAAACTGTTAACGCAACCACAATTGCCCTTAAGGACATCTCTTGGAAGGCTATATGAGATGAAATCAGGTTTGTGGAATGAATTCCTGCTTCTGTCGAACCCACAATGATCTATACCAAAAATAAGCATCGAACTTTTACTAGACGAGCTTTCCATTGGCCGATATTTCTGATTTTTAAGTTGACTATTGTTGTAATGAGTAATCTTTAATGAAAGCATTGAGGGAGAATCTTTTCGCAAAAAATCATCAAAACGAACAGTTCGCTTTTTCAAAGGAATGGAAAGAAAACGAACAGTGAAACCCCAAATGATAATTTGCACAAATTTTTTTCACCAAGTCAAGGAAGATCTTTCCAATATGCAGATGCTAAGTCTCGAAACGACCAAATCTAGAGGTTGTAATTCATAAGTAATAAATGTTCAGGAGATCATTTTGCCCACTATAGCAGAAGCTAGGGCAACCTGTTCCATTATGGAAGTGGGATAGGATAGTCTAGTGTACTTCCTGCCAACCTAGAAAATGAGATTTACAAAATTGAGAGCTTTACAATCAATCTTTTACGGACAAAATCTCGGTTTTCGGAAAGCATCTGTACATCTTGCACTCCCCAGCACCATGATGAGGAAGTAAAACTGTTGCTCCCAACTTTAGCTCTGATAAGACATACAATACAGATTACAGACATCAATGGCGCATCGAGGATCATGAAACCCGGACGTTGCAGCCCATTCCAGGGGCACATTTCTCCCTTCTCAAAATCCTCCCCTCTTTTCATCTCTTTCTCAGGGATTTGAACCCATTACGTGGAAAGAACCAACCATTTTCTGGGTGGTAAACGGTAATGCCGAACTTAGCAACGTAGCCTCCGTCCGTAGGTCAGGAATTAGGGGTGGGTTTTTTTTTTTTTTTTTTTTTTTCCCTGGGTTTTGAGGAATGAGGACGCCCATGTTTCCTTCCACCACCTTCTGTTTTTTTGCTTGGATTGTGACACAACTGTCTTTTGTTGCTATTATGTCTCCACGGTAGGGCCTCAAACTTTCTTTCGCGAAAGTCTTTTTCAGGTCCAGTGGGGGTTTTCTTCCTTAAAGGGTGGGCCCAGTTAGCTTTTATATTTTTATCCCTCCCCCCCCCCCCTACAGGATTTATTTATGTACAAGTCCCACGGTGTCACTGATGTTTTAACAGGAACCTTGAGCTATCAACAACTCAAAAAAGAAAAGAAGGCCGAACATGTATGTTTTTTAAAAAAAGAGATTAGTATTTGATTTAAAACTAATTTTTAGTTAAACAAACATGATATGAATCATGATGACCAAGATTAATTAAGATAATTTTCACTTGCTAAACTTATGTTCAAATAAAGAATAAGAGGTCCCCAATTTTATTTTATCCAAATAATTGTCAACTTGTGGAGAGAATAAAGAAATAAAATTAAAAAATAATAAAAAATATTTTAAAATACAAAAGTCCATGTTGTGTGGGCCACAAGACAAGATGCAATTGGGGCATTAAGTTTCAGTGTTAATTTTAGGGACAGGAGACTCTAAGTCACATACTCTCACATGGCATTTTGTCATCAAGGTCACAAGTGGGCTTTTGTATTTTTCTTTTTTTTTTAAAAAAAAAAAAAAAAAAAAAAAAAAAAAAAAAATCCTATATGAGGACTACCGATTGGTGTGGTGCAGAGGGATTCCTGAGCTCTTGATGTACCTCATTGTGGTCTTGACTGTGAAGACAGCTAAAGACAATTGGAGATGTGATTGATAGATGTGCATCATCATCAATGCAAGCCAACTAAACCCTGTTAACTATTTTGTATTATGTAATTTTTTTATTTTTTTTTATTTTTATTTTGTTGTTAGAGAATTGAAGGGGGATCTTGACATTTTAAAAACATTAAAATTAGTGCTAATAAGAAAAACTAACTGTCTAATAAAAAATATATTCAAATGATTTGTGACTAAACATGGAAAAAAAGAAATACAGCATTTTAAATGTTTTAGCTACCCCCACTGGATATTTTAAAAAAATGCATCGTTTGATTAATTAGAGTACTGTTACGCTGTTACTACCTATCCCCTCTTTTATTGGGTAAAAAACAAAAAAAAAAAATCTATATATGAAATATAATATACAATATATATATATCCTTTTATTTTAGGCTATTTTTAAATAAAATAAATAATAATGCACTACAACAAACCGAATTGAATTATTGATTTTTAAAAAACTATGATAAAGTCATTTTCTGGTGCCCCAATGCCCCGTGATTTACAATTAACCATATATAAAAAATAATATATGAAAAAGAAAGACATTTATTACTGCCATTAAAGAGGAAGGCAGAAAATTAAGAAGGTGAAAACAAAGATAAGGGGCAAAAAAAAAAAAAAAAAAAAAAAAGTCGCAGGCAGAGAGGCAGCAGGTGCAGTCCCCTTTAGACATGTACTTAGCTGGTTGGTGTCTTTGGGGCATTAACCTCAATAATTGTCTTTAATTAAATATATCGAGATTATCTAGTTCTAATCATGCGAGCTCTTTTGGGGTTTTTGTATTACTTGATCGGACGGTCAAAATTG